>JAOQMS010000179.1:35196209-35240638 GCA_027563885.1 Erythroxylum longipes | reverse complement strand
TTAAGTTACATGCCAAAAATGCCCTCAATTCAATCCTATGCATTTATTCCATAAACTGTTATGCTTAATTTAACGAAAAAAATTTCAGGGGGCCAACATTTTCGATCATGCAAATAATTGTACAAGACTTATTAGCAATTCCATCATCCACTGTTGCTTTGGAATTTTCTTTTAACACTAGTGGTCAGGTTATTACTGCTCATCGTGCTTGACTTCATCCTTGTACTGTAAAAGCCCTTGTGTATGCCCAAAGTTGGTTAGATGATGAAGATATTGATGGCAAATTTTTTTTGATATATCGATTTCATCTTTTTTTTAATCATCTTACCTAATATTGTGTTTTAAATTTTTCGTTAATACAGCTACAAGTATTAATGCAGAGGTGACTAGTCAAACAAATCGTTTAAGTGCACATTATTTTGGTCAAACATATGGAGATGAACGTATGCTTAATTATTTATTAATTATTACCATGTCCTAAATATTCCTTTAATTTTAATATTACATTACTAAATATAATGTTTCTACATAAAGATGAATTGATCCAAACTATTGACAATCCTAGCAACCATGATTAACTGCTCTCTCAGTGTACCCTCTAGTCTCCAGTATCTAGTCTCCAATCTTTATCTATCTGCCATGACATTATTTTAATTTTTGTAAATTATATAATTTTTTGTAAAATGATTTGGATAATCAGTTGTGTATGGTAAAGATTACTATAGTGAATGAATTTGGTTTTGTTCTTTCCCTCTTTTAATAATTAATTATTTAAGTAAAATTGAAAATTGTAATTAATTAAATTAAAATTCTTAACTATAATTAACTTAATGAATTTTCCTAGAAATTCCTAATCAATTTTCCTAATCAAATTTTCTAGAAATTTTTAATAAATTTTCCTTATCAATTTTATCACTGTATGTAAGTTATTATATATTCATTTATTATAAAATCTCAATTGAAATTCCTAATCAATTGAAATTCATAACTATAATTAATTGAATTGTTCACTTTAATTATAATATTTTTCTTTCATTTCCTGTAATGATATCCTCCATTATTAATTAATTTAATTTTATCACTATATGTAAGTTATTATATATTTATTCATTATAAAATATCAAATTTACTTAATGAATTGAAATTCGTAACTATAATTAATTGAATTGATCACTTCAATTATAATATTTTTCTTTCATTTCCTATAATCATATCCTCCATTACTAATTAATTTAATTTCATCTTATTAATTTTATCATTGTATGTAAGTTATTATATATTCATTCGTTATATAAGAATAAAATTTAGTACTTCCATTAAACCATTAGATCTACAATTTGAACATATAATTATATTTTCACATGATTATCATTGTTCACTCTATTATGATTTTTCCATCATAATAATTGTAAAAAATAATTTTTATTCAACATCATTATTAATCATATTTAGTGTACTATAATTCCTTGATCAGGATTACAAGTTACAATAGCTTTAAGCTTTACCTAATAACTTGCTTGGCAATATGATTAACCTCAAAATTGGACCATTGAAATATGTTTTTGTTGCTATAAAAATAATAATATAAAATATTATATTAAAGATAATGTAAAATATAAATTAAATATAAATACCGAATATCTTCATTATAATCACCTACTGTTACTTTATAAGTTTCACTTTAAATAATCATAATTAATTACAATGGTTATTATTATATTATTTTGAAATTGACAATTTAGTTGATCATTCAAAGAAGAATTCACATATATCCGAGGAAGTTTTGATGGAATGTAAATATTTTCCATGCAAATATTTAAAAAGATTGACAAATTCCATTCATGTATATAATATAATATATATTTTTCTACCAAATTCTAATTATTTTATTTTCGAACTAAAGACATTTAAAGGTCTTGTGACATCTAGTTTTTAATAAGAGAGAAAAGTATAATGTCAATGAAAGGTTATTATTAAATTAAAATTAATTAATTCAACTTAAGTAATTTTAAATTTGTATTTTTTGAACATATCAGTAACTTTAATGAATTGAATTGATAACTTAATTTTAATCTTTTTTATTGCTTATAAATCAATTTAATTTTAAATTTAACTTGAAAATAAATAAATTCACAGGTAGGGATCTTGAGACCATATAGGGCCTCGGGCTAGGACTGGGCCATTTTTTCAGTGGCCTATTGCCATCCCTAATAAATCTGCAAGAAAACTTATAAAAAACAAAGAAATCATAATTTTAAATCTCTCATTTTCTTATGTTGGATCTCTTTGCAAAATTAGATTTGATGTTATTATCTAACGGATTTCTTGACGTATTCTTCTGTTTTTCTCCCCCCTTAATCAAAACTATCATCTCTGAATGTGTCTCATAACTTAAAATCTCTTCAAAATTTGAGTCTTTTTTGTTTGTCTCCACTTATGTCCTTTTAGTAAAATTTAGGGTTTCTGGGATATATATATGGTAATTTACACGAGCGTGGAGGAGATCGTGTATATTCAAAAAAACCTAAATTATGATTTCACACCAGCACAGAGACTTACAAAGGCAATATACACGACTGTGTATATCAACATACACTGGTGTGGAAGACCAGTACCAAAATTCTTCAATCTTCAAACGTTTTACATAGTCACTGTACACAATTGTGTAGGTCCTTAGTTGCTTCAAATCTTCTTTCCATGTCATGATTGCATCCGAATTCTTCTCCTTTTGGTCCATGAAGGCAATTATTACCTATAAATGCACTTAGAGGGAATTAATTACCAAATATACAAAAAAACTATAAAATATTAAGCAAAATCAACAAGATAAATTCTTTCTTCCACAAAATTAAATGGGGCAAGATAAATAGAAATAATAGTAAAGAATAAATAAAACAAATTTCATCTTCTTTTCTTACCTATGAATTGTATGGAAAATATGGAGTTTTACATACCCCCCAATCCCCCCTTTTTATTTACTAATAATTCCTATTCCTGTATCTTATTGTAACGAGTTTTTCATAAATTTATAAGCGGAAGAAACTCTTTATTAAAGTTCTAAAATTCATTAATTAGAGGGAATTAAGTATCAAATATACAACAAAACTATAATTATCAAGCAAAACATGTTAAATATGGGTATATGATTATAGCCAAATATGTATCTATCAAACATCTCCACACTTAAGCTTTTGCTTGTCCTCAATCATTAATCTTACAAACAAATATCCTTTATTAATCTTAACCTGTACATCCATACTCTAAGTCATCATATCATATTAACCAAATCAAAAAACTAACTTCATAAGTCAATACCACTGATAATCACATCAATAATCTTTTTGAAATCAAAAGCATAAATCTTTACAACCTCCCTAAGGTTTCACTCAATGCACTTACGTGTTTAAGGTGAAAAGTTTTAAACTCTCAAATCAATATATAGCATAAATCTTAACCATAAGCTTGCAATGTTATCATATCTCCACCATTTACAAGTAAACTAAAAACAGAAATCAAAGGTCTTTGTAAGGGTTTAATTGGGCTTAGGTAAATTATGATTGAGATAATAAAAGTATGATAAAATTGAATGAAATTTGCAAAGGAAACATGGTAAGAAACTTATTATTTCATAATATATAAGTCTTTGCATTATAAGTCCATTGGTAATATACAATTTTTTATGCTCGCATCATACCCTTTTTTTTTAAATTTTTGAGCATTCATCATGTACCATAATTAAAGAAATATTGGACCTTTTAAAAGTTCAAGTTTCAAAACAATTAAGTAATGTAAATAATCTTCGGGGTTCAAATTAATAAAAGCCTTTAAGAAAAATAAGATAAAGGTTATAATTTGGTTATAATTAATGAAAAAGGCTAAGGCTCAAAATTATTTATTCCTAAGGGATAAAATATGGTAAGGTAATTATCAAAGAAATAAGTTTAAACAATTGTTGAATCTAAATGCCTAAATGCTTCTAATTAAAAAAAAGGGTCTCAATATGCTTAATAAATGTAAGTTCTAGAATTATTCAACTATGCATGGTAACACATAAGAAAGAATAAAAGAAAGTTTATATGTGTGTAAATAATATGCAATTTCCATTCAAATTGATATCTCAATAACTACTAAAACTATGACGTATAAAAGCAAGCTTATTCTAACTTTATTCTAACTTTCATCATTTTGCATACTAATTCAGTTGAATAATCAATAATGGAATAGCGTATTTATAGACATATTTCAACTAACTCAGGATATTAGTTAATAAAATAAATAACAAATATTATAATAAGCTTAAGAAAATTATTAATCCTTTCCTCACACTTAAAATTGTACATTATCCCCAATGTACACAATATAAGCACATATGACTAAAAAGTGAGAAAGTGGAGTTTGGTACTTACCTGAGTAGTAAGATTTTCTGATTTCTGAATTTGGGACTATCCATATGATACTAGATACTATAATCCTTGCTAAATATAAATGAAAAAGGGATAAAAAGATAAAAGGAAATAAAAATTTAAAAAATAAGTAAGAAATATGGAATAACATTAACATTAATATTAAGATAAAAAGAAATGAAATAAAGAAAATACACAATTAAAGATAAAAAGAAAAGATACAAAACAAAATGTTAGTATCCTTTAATTATGCTGTGACTCAGACCTGTTCGAAGACGGAGGGTCCTCAGGTTGATGATGTCCAAAAGGTGGAGAAGCCGATGATAAAGTACCCTCACATGGACGTTAAAAATCGATGCCCTATTATCATCAACAACAATAGATATCCCATCCATCCAATAGAGGTCTTGAGCCTTCCTATTTGCTCCACAAGTTCTGCCTGTTGTGTTCGGAGAGTTCGTTAAGTACCTAAAAGTTAGGCCACCCATCTCTCCAGCTGAGCTATCTTCAATTGGTTTGAATGTGGTGTCTGTACCCTGCATTCTATCGTAATTTCCTCCTTACGTACTCCTCCTCCTGTTTAGGATGGCAATGATTTTGGCTACTCCACGATGGGTGGTTCCTCTTTAGTTCCTCCCGATGCTACTAGCTCATCGTGAACTCTAATAAATCTGTAGGTGCACCTTTAAGTCCCTAATGTTTGCGTACCATATGCATATGTTTCATCATTTAAAGGTTCAGTGCTGCCATAGTGCCCATCTGCCATATTGGTGGTAATCTGTCAAAAACCCCCATTCATTGTGTAAGTCTCATCATGTAAGGCCCAACATAGATTGTGTCGACCTTCCTCTCTTTGCTTTGATGCTTGATAAATTGGGCCAACACGTGCCCCAAGTGGATTGACATCCTCTCGCTCATACTCCATAAATAAAATACATCTAGGTTCCCTGTAGTGCCTTGATTATCACCCTGGACGCTCAATGTGTGACTCAGAACTTTGTGAATATATCATAGCGTTGGGTGTCAAAATGATGAAACCTTAGATCTGCTCAAGTAGTAGTCATCGTCACCGTTATCGTCACCGTCACCGTCATCGTCATCATTGATGGTATTCTAGAACTATTGAGAAGACATCCCATACAGGAAGTCTACTCACATGTCTAGGTAAGCTTGCGTCCCTATAAACTCTTCGTAAAGCCACATAGTGATAGAGAAGTCCAAACAACTTATTCGGTTCATCTCCCTAAATAGCTAGAACTGGATGGTGTTTGACTTGTCCCTATTGTAACCACCTCTTTCCACGAAGAATGTGAAGAACACCTCAAGTGTCAGCTCCCAGTAGGCAGGCTCCATAATCTTGAAAAATCTGGGCCAAGCGCCAACATTTATTAGGCCTCATACTTGCTGGACTAACCCAACCTACTCCAACGCCTCCTAGTCGATGCTGCGTCCCGTGATGAATGTCTTGTTCTTTAGCCACTGATAATGCTCTTCATGCATAGCCACATTGAAGGGTAACATCGGGGGTGGCTCTAGTGGTACTAAGAAAACGCCTTAGGTCTCTAGACGACCCCTCTCCTTGTTGTCTTTTTCATGGTACTTCCTTTTCGTGTTGTAATCTTGTCATTGTGCCTGAAACTTTACATACGAGAAAACTGTAGATAAATTTCAAGAATACCCTCTTCCCTACAATTAAAATTTATTTTGCTTATTAAATTATAAAACATGAAAAAGAACTAAAAAAGAAAAAATCAAACACATAATAAAATTAAAAACAAATAATATAAAGCAAATAAATAAATAAATAAAATAACCATTAAATAATTGAGAAAATTATCTAACAACCTAATAAATCATAAAATTAAAATCATTGTAATTAAAATTAAAATTAAAACTAACTTAATTATTTCATTATAGAATTTTCTCTAAATTTGAAATTAAAATTCTTAATCTAGCAATTACGCAAAATTATAAAATTAAACATTGAATTCATGTAAAAATTTAGATTGAAATGAAATTAAACACAAACTTGACTTCAATTAACTATAAAACAACTAATTAACCTTAATTTCATGTAAAAACATCACAATTTAACAATTAGTAAGCAATAATTGCACAATTTTGCAATCCAAGTTGAAATTTCATCTAATATACATGTAATTCATCAAATTGAATCATCAAATCCAATAAGTAATGATAATATTCAACTATCAAACCATAATTAATCATAAAAACACAAAACATCTCACAGAATCCCAAAATCCCTAATCTAGCATTTTTTGCTGAAAAATCACTAAAAATCGCAAAACACCTGATTATTCATACATAAACAAGTGAAAACAATAAGAACCTTCACTTGAGTGTCGCTAATATGTAAGAAAAACCTAAGAATTTGGTTGGGAGAATGATAGGGTGATGATGGAGAGTGAGAGAGAAAAAGAAAAAGTGAGAAAAATGAAGGGTTAGGGCATTTTAAAGGTGTATTATAGCCTCACATGGTCTGCTACACAGTCGTGTAGCTGACCGCATAGTCGTGTAACTCACTGTGTAGGTCATTGAATTGTAGCTTTTCTTGGACTTACACCATCTATTACATGAGCATGTATCTAACCATGTAAGTCTACACTAGCGTGTCTACAGAGATTATAGTTCTCTGTAAACATGTGTAACTTGAAAATTAGAAGAACAAGCTTAAGAATTTTGTGCATAATTATGATGTTAGGGAATGCATGTTTAAAGAAATTAAAAACAATAAAATAATATGGAATGTAAAATAAAACCTAACTAATTCATGGGTTGCCTCTCATAAGACACTTAGTCAACGTCGTTAGCTCGACGTACCTTTAATGCTCAAGGTGGCTTAATCAAATTAGGTTTTTTTAGCCTTATCATAGGTTCCATGACCTACAAGTAAGCTACCTTTTGTCGCTTAGTGCCACGTTTCTCTTTTAGTTTATTACCTTGAACTTGTGAAGGTTTTGGTAAAGATGGAGTCCTACATAATATCAGACAAATTACAAGACTCTTTGAGTGCAATTACCTCTATAAATTCAAGGGCTTGATTAATGACATTAGAAACTCTAAAAAATGTCCTCTTCATCCCCTACTCCCAATGTTAACTTGTCTTCATCAGCATTTATTATTGACTTAATAGTCACCAAAAAGGGTTGACCTAATACTAGAGGCACTTCTATCTATCAGATCTAAACTTCCAAGTTATGAAAAGAAGCCTCTGTATGTTGGTTTCTTACATTAGAATCTTGAGCAATCTTCAACATCATCTCTTCCAAACTAGGCTTTTTAGGTAGAGGTGCTTGTTGTTGGAATCCCAGTGGAGGATTGTTGCTTGCTTGGCTTTGATTTCCCTAAGAAACGTTGGGGTGAATCCTCCAACTCGGATTGTACGTGTTATTATATGGATTATTTTGGGGTCTAGGAGCATTCTCCAAATAGACCACATGCTCAGGCTGTGATGTTTGACAATGTTATCTTACATGCTCAAGCCTACATACCTCACACTGTATAACTTAACTTGGTGGATGCGTTATGGATCAATTAATTTTTCCACTCAATTCTTCCACTTGGTTTGCCAACTATATTATTGCGTCCAGTTTATACACTCCTGCTATTTTATTGATTCTTGGCATTGACGAGTACCATTCATAGCTATGTCCTCAATAAGGTCTTGGGTTGACTCTTCTGTCTTATTATTGAGTGTACCCTTAGCTGTTGCATCAATCGATTGCCTTATATTTTGATTAAAGCCATTATAAAAAGTCTAGATTTGCATCCAAAATGGTAGATCATGATGTGGGCATCTTTTTAATCTCCTTAAAATGATCTCGTGTATCATATAATAATTCAGTCACTTAGGAGTAAGAGCAGATATCATTTCTTAGTTTAGCAGTCTTGATTGATGGGAAGTATTTCAATACAAACTTCTCCGCTACTTGTTCCCATGTAGTCAGTGATGATCGTGGCATCAAATTCAACCATTGTTTAGTCGTTCCCCTTAGTAAGAACGAGAATAATCGCAATCTAATTGCATCATCATTAGCTTTGTTAATTTTAAATGTATCACAAATCTCCAGAAAATTTGAGATGTGCGCGTTTGGATCCTTGTGTATTATCTGTATGATGCTAGGCTTAATCTTGAAATTGTTGGCATTGTTAGTCGGTCTCACAATGCTAGACTTTATTCCTTTTATGTTTGGTCTAGCATCGTTGAACATGTTCCTCCTAAGCCTTCTATTTGACAATCTAGTTTAAACTCTCCCAGTTGTGTCCTACAAAGATTTCTGCGTACTGTTCCCTCAATTTCTAGATCTTTGTTTATTAAGCTTGCAGTATTACTCTTGGTCACGAACTGACCAAGAGTCAAGATCCATAAGAAAATCAAAGGAATACTAACAAGTTAATAAAATAAAATAAAATAGAATATAAAATTAAACATACTAAAATAAAATTGGCTAGAGTAATAAAATCTAGGTGTTCCTAATATTACAGTCCTCAACAATGATGCTAAAAACTTAATTGACTTAGATTAGGTTAATATTTAAATTTATTACAAGTGCACAACATAGCTATAACTAGTATAAGTCAGTCCCACGAAGATAGTAAGCACTAATAATTACTCCTTTTCTATTATCTAACCTATAAATAAGATTTTTGGTTTTAATTAAAAATTAAACCAAATAAACAAACTAAAATTAAAATAATTCTAAATGCAAGATGGAGGAAAGTACTTAGAAAAATCAATATCAAATAATAGTGTCTAGGCAATGAATCCCTTTAAGAATCATTAAATATTAACCCTTTATCTTGCAATTGTATTATTGATTATTGGATTGTGGAAATTCCTATCTTATATTAATATCTTTCTAAAGACTTTTAACAACTAATCCATCAGTTGATTAACAAAAATATTTCTAATTAAAACCCTTAGGATTGCATTATCAATTCGTGAATTCTATTATTAGGTTTGACCCTAATCTAGAGGATTTATATTGACCTATCTCTAAATTTGCATTCAACTTCTTCCAATTATGTTAGATATATTTATATAAGAGGATTTTTCAATCTAAACCATATGAAATCAATTATGCACTAATTTTTTGGATTAATAGAACAAGAATAAAATACATAATTGAATCACAATAAATCAATTAATATAATTGCATTAGATAAAAGATCAAAACATATTGTTATCCCAAACTAGGGTTCATCACACCTAAACATTAAACAAGTTTAGTTACCACTCATAGAAAGCAAAATCGAAGATAAATCTACAGAGAAACTAATGTAAAACAAAGAAATCATAATTATAAATCTCCTTTTTTCTTCTATTGGATCTTTTTGCAAAAATGGATTTGATGTTATTATCTAATGGATTGCTTAATGTATTTTTCATATTTTCCTCGTCCTTTGATTAGAATTATCGCATCTAAATGTATTTCATGACTTAAAATCTCTTCAAAACTTGACTCTCTTTTGCTTGCCTCCGCTCATTTCCTTTATAGTAAAATTTAGGCTTTTGGGATATACACGAACATGTAGGAGACTATATATATTAAAAAATACCTGAGTTTGTGATTTCACATGTGCAAAAAGACTTACACGGGTAACATACATGATTGTTTATATCAACATACACAGACATGGATGACCAAAACCAAAATTCTTCTATCTTCAGACATTTTACACAGTCAATGTACATAGTCGTGTATGTCCTTAATTGCTTCAAATCTTCTTTCCATGCCACGATTTCATTCAAATTCTTCTCCTTTTGGTCTATGAAGGCAATTATTACCAATAAATGCACTTAGAGAGAATTAGGTACCACGTATACAACAAAACTATAAAATATCAAGCAAAACATGTTAAATATGGGTATATAATTATAGTCAAATACACATCTATTAGTAAGCGTCCTTTTAAAAAGAGGAACATGAAATGTGTCAAGTGCTATAATTGTAGCAATAAGGGTCACTTCACTTGTGATTGTAGTGAGCATAAATGTAACACCCCACTACTTTAGAGTGTATACTCAAACATCCAAAGGACATTCAAATACATATCTTATGACAATGGCATATTAGAGCAATCATAATCACTTATTTGGTATCATACAAAATAACACAATACTTAAAAAAAAACTAGTCAACTCCTCATTTCATTCATTAACAATATTTACATTTTAGCAGTACTTTCATTTTAAAAAAAATTTACATTACCAAAACATTTCAGAGTTTACAACTTTTTATACAAAAGTTCTATATGACATAAGAAAACTATATAAAAACGGTTTATTATTCCTCATACATTAACTAACAGACCTTTGAGCCATTTCTTAATCCAAAGTACTCTTCTAGAGTATCTTATGAACTAGGTCTCCTCTCTCGTACCTGAAAAATCACGTTGCAATTTTGATGAGTTCTGCGAACTTAGTGAGCGAACCATCATTGATGTGCTCAATCATGATAAATACACAAATATCTCACATATAATCATATTCACAACATTTCTCATCACAATAAGACATAATGAATGTCACACATTTCATATACTCTTTCAGATCATGCATATTCCAATTAATCACATTATTAACAAATACTCAAATATAGCATTTCACTTTATCATCATAATTGCATAAATGGATTCATTATCATATAATTAATAATCATAAATGTACAAATGCAGATGCATATGAGACTCTATGTTCATTATTATTTATTATGACTGAGCACCTTTCAGATACAGATATAGATACTGTCCCATACCTATTGTAGGTACCGGGCTTATTAATCACAGAGCTAGGCTCTACGTGCAGATTACAGATTTCTGAACTTAAAGTTCTTTCAGACTGGTCACTTCGGTCACAATGCCTTTATCTGATCATACATTTAATGTAATGCATCAAATCACAGAATATTCCATCAATATCATTTATTCATGATGCACAAATAGAATCTCATGTTCATCAGATCTCAGTCCGGCATTCAACTTTTGTTGAGTATACAGATATTTTTTAGAATTTAGATGCAAACAGAACACTTCCAATACATTCCCAAATATCAATCTTCTCGGACTATTAATGCCCGAAATTATCACAATCACAATCAGATCATTAAAAGTTTAATAGTTAGGAATTAAACATAGATAAGTCAATCCTAGTGAGAACATCTAGGTTACTTACAGTATGCTCCAATTTACACTATTGCCTAGATGGTCTGGCAATGTCTTGTTAATGATGTTCGAATTGAGCGTCTAAATACACATACATTGTACACATTACTAAAGTGATCAAACAAATACATATTCAATTATGCGCATATGTATATGCCATACTCAATGACTTTCCCAGGTATGTTTCCTTAATCACAATTCATGATCGTTCAAACATCATAACATGTTTGCAATTAGGTTAATACCTTAAGTTCACTTGATCATGGTTAATTCATTAACCGTACATTTACTAACTCTTTTTTAGCAATATAAGTATCCACAAAATTCCTAATTCTCATTCATTCATTCCTAATGCATTATTTATGTTCTTTGGAATACATTTGCATTCATATGAACATCTTCACTCCTTTAACACTCCTACGATCCAAACTTAGATACATTAATCAAACAATCTTTTCCTTTAGGTTTAAAATCAATTAACATCTTCAACTTATCAAATACTTTAATCAACTTATCAAGCATCAATCTAGGTTTCTTTCAAGCCTTAATCAAGTTCAAATACACCACATTAGAGTGACTTATCCTTATATGGTTCAACAATTACACAAATCAGAATTTACTATTTAAAAACCCTGCCTATGATCGCGAAGTACCTTCCTACGATCATGACAGAAGCTACTGCATCTGTCCACATTCATGGGATGCGTGCCACGATCGTGGTCTACCCTTTTTCCTATAATTTTCCAGATTATGACATCTCTATACCAAAGTTAAAACATCTTCTTTATAGTTCATCAATTATACCTCTATTAGACCTGAATCAAACTCCAATTCCTCATCAATATCATCTTCAATTTCAACTCAAACTTATTCAATTAATAGTCCACAAATTAATTTCTTTCATGCATCAAAAATCAAACCAAACACGATCATACCTTATTATGCATATAGTCCTAATTTCCTTCTCAATTCAAGAACACTATGCTAACATCTTCCTTTAGCATAAATTCAATTTCATTATACAGCAAATCCAAACCTAATTTGTCCATAATTCAAGCTATAATACCACGATTTTCATACTCCAAAAATAAGCATAAAATCTTCTAAGTTCATGCAACATTTTCCAGCACAATTCATCACCAACATCACATTCATTTCATACCAATTCAAGCATCATTCTTATACTATTAAATGTGCTATAAATATCAAATGTCTACTTACTTATTAGGCTTTCAATTCATCTCAATACTTTAAGATAATCTACCCCTCCAAGCAAGCAGGATCAACCACAAACTTTAAGTGAAACATGTTGATTTTTTGGCAACAAGGTGAAGGTATCATTTAGCTAGTTTTCTTGGCTATTTTGTGAAGGATTAACAAGCGAATTTCATGTGATAATTTGGATAGGGTCAAGCAAATTATAGAGAAAAGTTTGAAGCAAATTTCGGTGGTGAAGGAGAATGAAGGAATCGACAGAAGCTTTTCTTAGTCAAGATGCTAGGTGTCAATATTTAATCTCTTAATTTCTCTTAAGGTATGTTAACCATTTGTTCCTTAATTAAGCTGCCATTAACCTCCTTAAGATGTTGCCATTAGTCACCTTTTAATTAGTCCACATGTCTCTAAATAATTAGTCCACATGTCACATAATAATTGGTCCATTTGTT
This sequence comes from Erythroxylum longipes, assembly GCA_027563885.1. NCBI lineage: Eukaryota > Viridiplantae > Streptophyta > Magnoliopsida > Malpighiales > Erythroxylaceae > Erythroxylum > Erythroxylum longipes. Next base: position 35,227,383 of record JAOQMS010000179.1, on the reverse strand, counting down.
AATTAATTACTAGTCCACTTGTCACTCAATTATAAGCTTAATTACCCTAATTTTTCATGTATCAAATTATCCTACCACTCAATAATTTTCCTAGTCCAAATGTACCTTTTAATTCATCAATCTCCCAATTAATAACAATTAATTCCAATTTACAAATCGTAATCCAATCATACCAAAATTCAAGACATAATAATTCAATTCACATCATTTTTACTTAATATCTTTCATACACAAGACATGTCAATTGAGTGCATATGCTAACTTATAATGTGTACAAATTACAATTCATGTATGTATGCTAATGCAAATGAAATGCATTTTCTTAAATTCTCAATTCTATCCCTCATTGACAATGATCTAGGGTTGAACCCTACAAATGTTTCAGAAAACCGGATATTACACTAAAAAGGTACAAAATTATAGTATAAACATTTGTTTAGTGAATGTTTCTTATTCTCTTTTTGTGATTGAATCACATCCTTTGTGGATTGCAAACTTAAGACTAACCAACTCTGTAATAAAGGATAGAGATGCTTTAATAGAGTTCTGAAGGATTTTACATGTAACGAAACGACTTTATGTAGGTGATGATTCCAAAAGTGGCTGTACAAGGGATTGACAAATGCAAATTAGACATGCGTGGTGGTTGAATCCTCATCTTACATGAAGTAATGTATGCTCCACAGACCCCGTGAAATCTTCTTCCTATGTTGATGTTAGTTAAACTTGGTTTTCATGTAAACTTCCACAATGATGTAATGGATTTGCACCTTGTAAATATTTATTATTATATATACACACACACACACACACTTGGATTATACTTGTCTCTTTGACGAATAGCAATAAACATCCTCAAATCACCAGAATTATCCTTATGGACCTCCATTTGTGAGCTTAGGACAACTTGTTTCGTCTTATGGGAAACAATTGTTGTGGTAGTTAATAGCATTTCCTTATTAAATTTAACTTTCCTAGTAAAATTTGGTCTAAAATAGACATTAGGATTCACAAATTCCCCAACTGCAAACAAAAGAGAGTAAAGTTGTCTTTCTCATCTTTCATTGATGACTGCAATATACGTTATGTACAAAGAAGACTAATTTTTAAGATTGGCCTCAATTGTTTCCTTCACCCTCTCTATGACATCATAAAATTAACCTATTGTTACCTTCTTATCACTATCAGCTAGATGAAGTACTCTTACCAAAGGATCATAAACTCGAATTACAAATCAACACTATGACCAAAATTTATGCTTTTAAAGTATAATTCTAAAAACCACAACTTTAGCATTAGACCTGTCATACTATGATGTGACCCACTTATTACTTATAAACATTTTCCTCAATTATTTCTTTATTAGAACAAAATACTAAAGTGATAAGAAAATTAGTCACAAACCTTGTTATAGTACGATGATACAAATTCTTACCATTAGTAAAATCCTTCCTCATCAAATTAAGGGCCCATGCACGATTATAGATAAAATTGGTCACCTTCTTTACTTTCTGCACAGTCTCATCAATGATAGGAAAATATCTAGCATCTAATATATTTTCCAACATCAGGTTAATACAATGTGTATATCATAAGAAGTCCAATAAAATAATTATATTTTCTTTGTAATCTTTTCACAGCTGCTTTGTAAGTAGCATCATTGTTAGTAATGAACTTAACAATGTTATTTGGCCCAACTTCATTTACAACTTCATCAAATATCTGAAACATAATATCAACATTTCTAAAAACGCCAGATGCATCAATAGACTTCAAAAATATTATCCCCTTAGCAGAATAATCTAAAAAATTGATAATGGGTCCATGTATTCTGTTTATCCAACCATCACATGTGATTGAAAATATATAAGTTGCCAAAGTAATTATTCTTTCATCCAAATAACTATTTATTTCATAAACAGAGTTGCTCAAAAGTTTACCTTTATAGTCATCAATTGAAGGAGTCTTATATCTTAGACTATAAAAGGCAATAGTATCAACCATAGGCTGGTAATAATACGACTGGGTGGTATTAAATGATACACCTGAATCATACCACCATCTAACCATTGTCATGTCCAAATTCTGAGCTGTTTATTTAGATTGTAAGGCACTATAGATTGAAGGCTGAGCTCAAGGAGTTGTTCATGGTGAAAAAAATAGACATATGTCTTCTTTTTTTTCCTTACATCAGGTGTAACATTCCCTTCTTGTTGGGTAGGGATACTACAACCTTTAACATCCCCATTATCATATTGACCATTGGAAAAAGAACTTCCATAACCATTTTTATAGTTTAGCCTTTATCTTCTATCTTTTTCATGTTTACAATCTTCAAGTGAAGTCTTCATTTGCTATTTCTGGTCTTAGCATACCTTTTTACAAGGTTCTACATCACCTTTAATTTCAGTTAAATGCTTCTTTAATTTAGTGATTCTCCTACCTTTCAAATGCTTGTTGCAATACACATAAATGGTACGGTTCATTTTAGGAACTAATCTAGCATGAGCCTAAGTTGAATCATCAAATCTTCCTAAAACGACTGAATTATTAGGAGTATTTCAACTCCTCTCTATTTATCTTAAAAATAATTGAAGAAATGATTCAAATTCAAATTGATAAAATAATATTAAAAATACAATTTTAAATACAATATCATTACATAATTATAAAAATTCAATATTTAATTATAATCATATCCAAATTCAAGATAAACTATATCTTACATCTTTATTTATGATAACACATTGCAAAAAAAACTTAAACACTTACAATTTCACATTATGTTGAGTAATGAGTATTCTCTCATAAATTCATATATTATTTTCTACTATGTATTTAACTATCCACAAGATAAGCCAATGAATATGCATTTGCTACTTATATATAGGATTAATATTTGTAATATTATTTCATAATGACAACAATGAATAATATAAAAAAGCAAGCATTTAATTTTCTTAACTTAATTTCATATATTAAATGTTTTTATTATATATTTCTTATATTTAAATGAGTAATCATATGTTAAATAACTTTTATATATAAACAATAATTAGTAAATTGTATGTTTCATATAAATTAATTAACAATTTACAATTTAATGAATTAATTTTGATCTCATTTTTATTATTAAAATAACAAATAATATTACATGTTCTTAAACCATTCACAATTCTTAATGCCCAAATGTTCTTCCATAATCCATACATAATATTATTTTGATCTCATTTTGATCTTATTTCTTTATGAATTCATAATGCATAAATATTATTGAATTATATACAATTCACATAACCAATTCCAACTTCCAAGCTCAATGCATATTTTATAAATCATTCACAATATACACATGACACAACCAAAACATAATGCAATTGCAATTTAGAGTGGAAATAAACAACCTAAAATACATAAAAAATTAGGCAAATTACAACCAAGTTAATAAGTAATCTAGGTCGGGTCAGCTCGCAAGTCAAGTTGGGTCCTAGGCTAAGTCAAGTTGGGTCCCGGATATAGCTTTTGGGGTACTCTACTTTAGACCTATTTTTGTGCTAAGGATTCGGTTCTAGGGACTAACTGACTAGATGCATAAGCGATGTGTGGAGAGCAAGAGGCAACGATGGTGTATGGAGAGTAGAAACCAACAATAGTGGTGACTAGTGGGTGGAGAGAAGTGAGCAGTGGAGTAGGAAGTGGCAGTGGAAGAAGAAGCAAGCAATGGAGGAAGCGGTGACAATTAGCAAGAAAGGGCAGCGATTGGTGATAGAGAGGTAACGGTTGCTGAAGAGTGAAGACTGAAGGAGAAAATGAAATAAGTTGGGTTTTAGTTTAGATTTGTTTTCAATTTGGTCCCTAACTTTTAAGAATTTCAAATTGGTTTACAAAAATTTTTGGTATTTTGAGTACGATACCAAGTATTTGAGTACCGTTCTCCAGCTAGTGCAGAATTTTTTCATATCACTACCTAAATGCAAAAGTGAAACAATTTGAAAACCAAGAAAAAGAAAAAGAAAAAGAAAAAGAAAAAGAAATGAATTTCCTTTGTGAAATAGTGTTATTATGATGCAAGCTTGAATTTGGTAAATATCATATAACTATTAAGAACTAAAGACCAATTTTAGGAGGGAAGCCTTAAGCTAGGAAATGTGGGAATTTAATTAGGAAATGGACAGGAGCCACGTTAGCATAGCAGCTGGGTAAGATAGAATTATTCTTTAAATTCTATTGTCTCATTTTATATGTCATTTCTTTCTTTCTGTTAACCAAGTATTATTCCTTAGATTCTATTTTCTATTTTTTATGTCATTTCTTTCTTTTTGTTAACCATGTATCAGCTAGTTTGTAAATAAATGAAATTGTTAGAAAGGCTGATGTAATATGAAAGCTCTATAAATTGTAATCTTGCTGTTATGAGTAGAGGATCTATAAATGGAAATTGCTTCCACTCCACTCATTATCTCTCTCATTCCTTAAATTCTTCTATTTATTTTTAGCTTATAATTCCCAGGAATTGTTCCTTCTCATTACTTCCTTGAGTTGGAGTAAAGGTTGATCCTTGAGTTATTTCTCAACATTAGCATTGATCATATCATTGGTATCAGATTGACACGATTCTTGGTTGGTAATTATAGCTATTACGCAATTAATAGCTAGACAATCCAACAATAGTAGCTCTTCAGGGCCTACAGAACAATCTTCATAGCAGACGGTCATTCCCCTCACCAAAGAAAAAATGGAGGTAATGCTCAAAACATTGTTAGACGATTATCAGGCTCAGTTTGAAAGTAGTAATCGATCGTAAAATCTTCAAATAGCTTAACACTATAGAGCTATTTTTGAGATTGATGATTTGGTCTTTGGATTATCTATGCAAATGACAAAAATGGTGGCTGATAATATTAAAAGTAATGATATTGTTGTTATCATTAATGAACTTGTGTTTAAGGCTATTAAGGGGGATATTAAACTAGGAAAGGTACCCCTAATAAAATATCTGAAATTATTGGTAACCCACGATAATATTACTTTAGACTTACAAAAATTTACTTCCCAAAGTTTAATGGGGATGATCTAAATACTTGGCTATTTAATGTAGAGAGGTTTTTCCTTCTAGATAGTATAAATGAACAAGCAAAGGTTCATTTGACATCTATGCACAATGATGCCCTAAAAGGGGAAAGGAGCTTCCTTCGAACTGGGCCACAAATTCTGGGGAAAGAAGCCTCGATTGTATCATATTAAGGTTGAAAATAAAGAGAAGGAGGAACCAAAAGAAGAAGAGTGTCTATAGGAACTAGCTCAGATTTCAATTCAAACATTGTAAGGCATTGAAGACTTCTAGACCTAAAGGGTCACTGGTCATTATGGCGAAAGGAGAATGCAAATCCTACTTGACATATGCAATACTCATAAATTCATTGATACTTCCTTAGCTCATAATCTTGGATGAAAGGTAGTTAAAAAGGGGTCAATGAGGGTCAGATTGGCAAATGGTGCTAAGAAGGCCTGTGACATAATGGTGGAAGGAATTCCATGGAAGATGTAGGGAATAACCTTCATTGTTGATTTCTTCTAAATGCCTTTAGGGTTGTGACCTTGTGTTTGGTGTGCAATGTTTAACTCCTATAACATAGTCTCTTTTGACTATGATGAATGTTCTATGGATTTTCCATGAATGGCAGGATAGAGGTACTGAGGGGATCTCTAATGCAGAAGGTAAGAACCATTGGAGAGTAAAAATTAGAAAAGACCTCACAACAAGGGGATATTTCATTATTGTAGTTATTTATAGTGCATAAGGCTCAATCTCTACTAGAACCTCATGTTCAACCCTTATTAGCTCTCACAGAGAAACCCTCTAATATGTAGGAGTTATTGCAATAACATTTAGAGGTCTTTAAAGATTCTACAATTCTACCACCATTTAGGCCAGTTTATGATCATAGAATTACCTTAAAGGAAGATACAAATCATATCAACTTAAGACATTATAAATATCCTCTTATAAAAAAGATGTTATTGAGCAGTTAACTAAAGAGTTGTTGGTGATTACCCAACATCAATGCTTTTGCTTCCCCAGTGTTTTTAGTTAAAAAGAAAGATTGAGGATGTAGGATGTGTGCATACTACAGAGAACTTAACAAGGTTATAATTCTAGATAGGTTTCCAATACCCCTTGTAGAAGATCTTTTGGATGAGTTACATGGCACTCAATATTTTCCAAAAATAGACCTTAAATTTGAATATTACCATATTAGGGTTGAGCCAGTTGATGTCCACAAAATAGCTTTAACACACACTAAAGTCACTATGAATTCCCACTCATGCCATTTGGCTTGACTAGTGCACCTTATACATTTGGTTAATGAACTATATATTTTAACCTTACTTGAGGAAAATTTTTCTAGTTTTTATTGATGACATATCAATATATAACCTTACCTAGAAAGCTTACTTGAAGCATTTAGATGTTGTGTTGAACACCATGAAGCAGAATTCTTTAGTAGATAAAACTAACAAGTATGCTTTTGGTGTACCTAAGATTGAATACCTAGGGCACATCATTTCATAGAAAGGGGTAGCTACTAGCCTTACCAAGATTCAAGCTATTCAACATTGGCTAGTTCCAAAATCAACAAAGTAATTAAGGGGAATTTTAGGCTTTACTGGTTATTATAGAAGTTTCATTCAGAACTATGGTAAGATTGCTAAGCCTCTTACTCAGCTTTTGAAGAAGGATTCTTTTTAATGGAATGTACTAAACAAGCTTTCCAAAGGCTTAAACTAGGAATGACTCAAGCACGTATTTTAGCTTTACCTTACATTAATGGAACTCTTGTGATTAAAACATATGCCTCAAGTACAGGTATTGGAGCTATGTTAATGCCAAAGGCCACCCTATAGCTTTTATAACCAAAGTTCTTTCTCTTGACATCTCTCTCTCAATATATGAATGGGAATTGTTGGCTGTCATATTTGTAGTATAGAAATAGCCATAATATTTGATTGACATACACTTTATCATAAAAAAATATAAGCAAAGTCTAAAATTCTTGCTTGAAAATAAGGTGGCAACTCCATTCCAACAAAAAATACTTTCTAAGCTGATGAGGCTTAACTATGAAATTGTCTATAAAAAGAGAGAAGATAATAAGGCGGCTGATGCTCTATCTAGAGTCACCAGTACATAACTATACTAGAAGACTATTTCAACCATGGATTTTAATCGTTATGACCAAATTAGAGAATCTTCAAAAAAGGACCCTACTTGACAATAGATCCTTACGGACATATTGAGGGATCCATTAACTCATCCTCAATACTCTTGGCAATAGTAAGAACTTAAAAGGAAGAACAGACTAATGATGAGGAAGGCTTGAGATCTAAGGACAAAGATTTTACAGTGGATGCATAATTCATATAAGGGTAGTCAATCATGATTATTACTACACTCAAGGTTATTTTACTGGCCAAAGATGAAGTAGGATACGACTCATTTCATCACGGATTGTCTTGTATGCCAAAAATGAAAGGAAGTTAATGTAGCTTACCTAGGATTATTATAACCATTTCCTGTTCTTGAATCAATTTAGGAGGATATAACTATGGATTTCAACGAGGTTCTCCTAAAATCACATGGTAAAGAAGTCATTTTAGTAGTAATTGACAAACTTAGCAAATATGCTCATTTTATTGTCATAAAACACCCTTATATAGCCATTGAGGTTGCTCAATTATTCGTAGCCAATGTTTACAAGTTGCATGGATTCCGAAAATCCATTGTCTCAGACAGGGATAAAGTCTTTATCAGCACCTTTTAGCAAGAATTGATGGTTACTGAAGAAATAGATCAAAATTTGTCTAGTGCATACCACCTTTAATCTGACGGACAATCTAAGATAATCAACAAATGCCTAGAGGGTAACCTAAGGTGTATGTGTACTGTTAGGCCTACTGAATGGGCTAGATGGCTTCCCTTGGCTGAATTTTGATACAATACTAATTTTTAATTTGCTATACAGAAGATTGCTTATGAGGGGGTCTATGGACAATCCCCAGCTATACGTTTTCCTTACCTTCCTAGGGAAAGTAAGATGAAAGTTGTGGATAGGAGTTTGGTGGCTAGGGAAGACACTATATAAATGTTAAAGCATAACTTGTATACGGCATTGAATAAGATGAAGTAACTAATTGACTTGAACAGATCCGAAAGGAAATATCATGTATCTCAAACTTAACCATACAAATAAATTTATGTTGAATACGGACCATCCAATAAGTTAGTAGCTAAATACACAGGACCTTTTCCTATAATTGTAAGGGTTAGGAAGGCATCATACATTTTACAATTACCGCCTGGAGCTGCTATATATGCTATGTTCCTTGTCTCATTACTCAAGAAGCATCATAGTCCACCACCTATAATTGACTACCTAAACTCCTTTGTGCCTGATTAACAAGTCAAAGAACCTGAAGCTTTAATAGATAATTGTTAAGAGGAACAATCAAGTAGTTATTGAATGACTTGTTAATTGGAAGAATTCTCCTGCAAAAAATGCTACTTAGGAATGTGTTAAAGTTAGAAAGAGGGTATCAGATCCTCTGTCCCAATTATCTTGTTCAAACCAAGGATAATTGGGACTGAAGATCTGAACCTATAAAAAGAGACTGTCCTCATTTTAATCCTTGGAGACAAGAATCTTTTCCGGGAGGAGATACTAATGTAAGCCTGAATTTGGTAAATACCATAAAACTACAAAGAATTGAAGAATAATTTAAGGAAGAAAATCTTGGATCAGCTTGGTGAGAAAAAATTATTCTTTAGATTTTATTTTTTATTTTGATGTCATTTTTTTCTTTCTATAAATTGTAATGTGAAAGTTTTATAAATTGTAATCTGGCTGCTGTGATGAGAGGATCTATGAATGAAAATTGCGTCCACTCCTATTACTCTCTCTCGTTCCTTAAGTTCTTCTCTTTTCCATGAATCTTTCTTTCTCATTCAGTTCCTCGAGTTGTTGACAGGCTGCTCCCCGAATTAAGTCTCAGCATTAGCCTTGGGTTTACCACTGTTCAATCTTATCATATTAATTAATATTAAATACCACCATTTACTCTGAATTTTTGGCTTTATCTGCAGATTAATTATCCTTTTAAGTTCACCAGCCTATCTAAAAGATGCCTTCGTCAGAAAACATTGTCAACATTCTCCACGTGGCAGTGATTGGAGCCGGTGCTTCTGGTCTCTTGACGGCCCGTGAGCTCCGACGAGAGGGCCACAAAGTTGTGGTCTTTGAGAAAGGTGACGAAGTTGGTGGCACCTGGGTGTACACAACGCAAGTCGAAACAGACCTGTTAGGCCTCGACCAAAACAGAGACACTGTCCACTCAAGCGTTTACGAGTCTCTCCGAACCAACTTGCCGAGAGAGGCCATGAGTTTCAGGGACTTCCCATTTGTTCCTTTGAGAGACCCCAGAAGGCATCCGGGTCACAGGGAAGTGTTGATGTACTTGCAAGAATTTGCCAGGGAGTTCGATATTGAAGAGTTGGTGAGGTTTGGGACTGAGGTTGTTAGTGTTGAACAGGTAGTTGATGGTGGGAAATTATGGAAGGTAAAGTCGAAAAGAAAGGGACTTGACGGTGACGGTGGCTGTATCGAAGATGAAGTGACTTTTGATGCAGTTGTTATCTGCTGTGGGAATTTCTCAGAGCCGCGTATTGCTCAATTTGCAGGTACTCAATGTCTTAATGTTTTATCTTCAACTTTCTTTTGATGTTTCTTAACTGCTCTACTGTCGTTTGTGAACACGATTGAGGTTTATGGAATGGATGATCTGGGAAAAGAGACTAATGCTTGTCGACTGGAATGGACTCTGGGGTTTATATTGATCAGTTTTGAAGATTTTGATATTTTAGTCATTAGATTTCGAAAGGTGTTTTAACATGTCCTTACTCATTATTGCTCGAGTTTTCAGGTTTTAATTCTTGGCCTGGGAAGCAAATGCATAGCCACAATTATCGCACCCCTGAGGCCTTCAAGGATCAAGTATGTCTGAGATTCTTGCCTCTCCTAATCTCATCTCACCTATATTGTCTTCTGACATCCATCAGTTTAATATTTTAGCTATCGGAGTCAAAGGTGTGACAATGGAGTTAATCTTCTTTTAAGCTCCTATTAAGTTAATGAGATTGATTATTATCCGTCCGGCAACTAATAGCTTGGGAGTACCTTAAGCTTTAATTTTAAAATTCAAACATCCAACAATTTTGGAGTTAAACTTCAAAAGAGGATTCTTACTTGCATTTTATGGATAGTTATATCTCTGTTTGGAGTTCATGTATGTGTTCATCAAAATGCTTATCATTATATTGCAGTTGTATTGACGCTCTGTTCCCTCACTAACCCTTCGGCAGGTCATAGTTTTGATAGGCTTGTCGTCAAGTGCCAAAGATTTATCCATTGAGATTTCTGAAGTTGCCAAAGAAGTCCACATTGCAGCAAGATCAGTTTCAGATGATACATGTGAGAAAATGCCTGGGAAGGACAATATATGGATCAATTCTATGGTAAAGTACTGAGAAACATACTGAATTGATTGAACTACAGCTGTAGTGGAGATGACTGAATCTAAAATACTGATGTTTTTGTGCACTCTTGCAGATAGAAAGTGCTCATGATGATGGTAAAGTGGTATTCCGAAATGGGGTGGCTATCTTTGCGGATACAATCATACACTGCACGGGGTAATTTTCACTCATCTTTCTTTGATTTGGATGAGTAATAAGCTGACAAGTGCCAACTAAGTGACTGAACATAAAAACTTGATTACTTGTTCTCAAGGTACAAATATCACTATCCTTTTCTAAAAACCAATGGCATTGTTACTGTGGATGACAACCGTGTTGGACAACTATACAAACATGTTTTTCCGCCTCGCTTAGCCCCTTGGCTTTCCTTTGTTGGCATACCATTGAAGGTTGAAATACAAAATGTTGAATGTTCTTTTAGGATTGCCTATGAGTTCTATTGCTGAAAACTATCCTTTGCTGTGATTGGTGATAGGCAAATGCATTCCCAGCATTTGAACTTCAAAGCAAGTGGGTTGCTGCTGTTTTGTCAAATCGAGTTGTGCTTCCATCCCAAGAGGATATGATGGAAGATGTGAACACTTTCTATTCTATGCTTGAAGCTTCTGGTGTACCAAAATGTTACACTCACAGCGCCAATGCTCTGGTGAATATCATTTGAGCAGTGAAATTTTGTATCTCTTCCTTTTCTTTCTTGTAAATCTACTACCTCTTCGTTGCTGAAATTTCATTAGACTTGAAGTGGGCTAGTTAGAAGGCCTTAGGATTAATTGGTGTCTTTTCTTTTCAATCTCTCAACAACGAGAAGCATTTATGTTGCGTAGTTCTATACTTTTAAGTTTACGTGACATTTGACTTTCAGTAACCCCACCAATTTTTGAGCTGTCAGTTGATTTTAGTTACTCTGCCATTTATACAACCAAATAACCAACAAAGAAAGATGATCAAATAGCTTGACTGGGTTTCCAATACATGTCCTTCCAACTTTAAGTCTGTGTAAGAACCTCTAAAAGCACAGTGGAGTTCATTGCAGATAAGCTAAACCTTGTGGTTACCTTCTTTGCCATTGTTTAAAATTTTCTATGACGCAGTTTAAACATTGAAGTAAAACATTCTCATTTGATGCTCTATAGATTCATTTTCCTGATGTTTTCTTCCTGGCTGTTAATTTTGCAGCCTGACTACTGCAATTGGTTAGCTTCTCAATGCCGTTGTCCAGGTTTTGAAGAATGGAGAGTTAAAATATACCAAGAAGCCTTAAAGAATGCAAGTATCAGGCCTTGCAGTTACCGTGATGAATGGGAAGATGAGCACTTGATCTTGCAAGCCCGCGAGGATTTCAGCAAATACACCTCATTCAAGAGTTGGCAATACTAGTTGGCTATCCTCCTGAATGAGGTCAAACAAATAGTTAATCGAATGGAAAACTTGGGAGGCATTACTTCAACTGTTTATTGGTCAATAACGTTCTATATATAAAATATTGTTCATGAGATAAAACTGCTGAGATAGACAATATTCAATCTTGATCCAAAGAAGTAAGATTTGGGTTTGTTCAGACAATATTCAATCTTGATCCAAAGAAGTAAGATTTGGGTTTGTTCAGACAATATTCAATCTTGATCCAAAGAAAGAAAGATTTGGGTTTGTTCATGATTCCGAAAATCAGTCAATAAGAATTGACTTTTAAATTTACAAGTACCACGATAACATGATTTTACATATAGGCCATCGGATTTTAAAAAGTCGATAGTTATTCTCATCATAAATAATAAACGTAATATTTTAATAAAATAAAAATAGCAATTATTAATAACGGCCAAGTAATAGACATATAATTAAATATTTTTCTGTAATCTTTTTTGAGGTGTGAGTTAATTTAATCTCCTAAATTTGAAAGTGTGTTGATGCAATTTGTTTAAAATCATAATTTCCTAACATTAAGAATATGGTGACATACAATTATTCATTTACATCATCGACTAGTGAAAATCCAAACAAGAATTTATAATTAGAAAATAATCAATGTCAATACTCACAATCTACACTTCTTTATCCATAATCACTTTACACTTTTGAGTGGATTTTTAAAATAAAAGTGATTAATTACAACTGAATCATATACAGGAAAATTGGTATCTTTTGGAAGATAGGTTACAATTAATAAGAAGTGTCTCTTAAAAAAAGATGAATCCCATACAAAGTTTAATGTCATCGAAATTATAGTATAAATTTTGTTATTTTGATATCTAAAAATTGGCGTCGAAAATGTAATTATCTATTTTATTAAAAATTGATAGTTGATGAAAATAATAAATTATTACTATATTGTGACGCAAAATATACTTTACTTTCAAATTTTATAATTGTTTGGTTTTTAATTTAAAGATGAAGGAAAATTTCTTTTCCAATCGCAAGTTTCAATAAAGTCATTTGAATACAAGTTCATTTATTTATCATTCGAATGCATAGATGGTAATATATGTGTCTCTGTCTACTTAAATACTCTAATAGAGGATGTCCAATATGGCGATGCATCCCCTTTTTCTCCGTATTGGATGTTGACATTGGTAGAATTTTATCATTAATTATGTGGTATAGCATAATAAAATGATTTTGTATAAACTACGATTAATTAGATGTCAAATTTCATACGTGTCATTAGACCTGTAATCATAGGCTTGTTATACTGGGTAGGCTTGGCCTACGTTTATAGTGCACAGGAGGCCCTATTACTAGCTAACCTTAAATACAGCCGCCCCATTGAGAACTGTACATTTGTCTTTCAAGGTTTGGAATAGTAGTAGTCAATCCTCTACATCTATATCGCTTCGCTTTACAGAAAACAATAATGGATTCAATTGTTCCTCAGTTTCTAGGTATTTGTCCATCCAATTATTAAATCTAGCATGTTGCAATCATAAGGTTATACCAATTGTATTGATTAATCATAATATTAATCAATTATTTCGTTCAATTGGTATCAGAGCCTAATAACCCTAATTGTGACTGCTAATTTTTTGGGTAATTTTTCGAGTTTTAGATGATGAATTCTTTGTTGGTTTTTTTTTCCCGGTTTTGTTAATTTTTTTTTCTGTGAAGTCTTTTGTTATTGTTGATTCGTTTCGGTTCGTGTCAAAAAAACGTGTGTATCTTTTGTTGTTTGGTTTAAAACTTCGAACACCAAAAAGGCAAGCCATAAACGTTCCTTTCAAATTTCTTCGAATTTTTTCCAGTATATTTTTCCTGAAACTGATTAAGGGCTTTGATAGATTGTTAAATTCTGAATCTAATGACACCAATTTCGTTAAAAACCGATCAAAATTGAGGGAGATATGGGCATTTTCCCAAACCGGGTCGCAAACTGGGTCAGACGACCCGAATACCAGTTCTCCGGGTGAGGAAGACGCAGCCCGACCCAGCAGCGTCTTTCCCCACGTGCGGAGGTGGCATGTGGGGGAGTGTGTAGCCTCCTCCCTTGGTCGTTTTATCCCAAAATTTTCCAGATTGCTCCATTTTCCCAGTTCTAATTTATTGTATTTTTCTAGAATTTTTTGGATAATAGAAATATTTGTTTTATTTTTCCCAAATTTTAAAATTGATAAATATATAATGTACTCTTCGAATTTTATCTTGAAAATTTTTGTACTTGTTTTTGGTATGTTTTGGGCTTGTGGGGTCTTATGCACTCTTAGTGGTAGTATACTTGTGCACCAAAATTTATTTTGGATGTAGTTTATGCATATAATGTTAGATTATATGATTAATATGGTTAATTTTGTAATTGTGGTGCTAAGTGAAACCTATGAGGCAATCTTGGGATGTGTTATGGGACTCTTGTCATTCATTTTATGTAATTGTGTGCTCGCCTATCATGAGACCAATTATTACAAAATGCTATTGTGATGTTGTTATTGGGCATACATTAGATACTATGTTAATGATGCATTTACCCGATCGGTTTGTCTTTATCAATGTAGTTTCTAATACTTTGTTTAATTCATTAAGTTATGTCTTTAAGTTTTCAGTATCCTATCGATATTAGCTTTAAGGCATAATTTAATGTTCTGGGTGATCTGTGTTGTAATTCGGGACTCTTAGGCAGGATTGCAATTGCATGAGAACCCAGCTGTGTTGTTTGCCCAATTTTACTACACATAGATACACTTGCTAAATCTCCCTGCATTGTATCAATTTCTAGCTTTAAATTCTTTGGTTAAGCTAAATGGGACTAATTATGAGGATTGGCTTGAATCCTTGAATCTTTTTTTGGTTGTTTCAAATGTTGATTTTGCTCTCCTTGAGGATGAGCCTGCACAACCCACTGCTGAGTCTTCCGCTGCAGATAAAGCTAAATATGATAAGTGGGTTCGTTCTAACAAGGTCTGTCTGATGACCGTCAAGTACACAATGGAGAAGACTATTAAAGAGAGCATCACCGAAACTGATAATGCCAAAAATTATCTCAAGGCTGTTGGTGAAAAATTCCAGAAGTTTGATAAGACTGAAAAGTCTAATCTCTTGTCTTCTCTGTCTAAGACCAAGTATGATGGTGTGGGTGGTATTCGTGAGCATGTAATGAAGCTTGTGAACTGGTATAACAAGTTGAAGTCTATGATAGTTGTACTGGGAGAGGATTATCTAATCTGGCAAGTGTTTGAATCTCTTCCGTCTGAGTTTGATGTTCTCAGGACTACGTACCATGCTTAGAAAGATGAATGGAGCATTGATGACTTGATTTCCATCCTTATTCAAGAGGAACATACTATTAAAAAGGGAAAGTCCTACAGTATTCACCACACTTCTCATAAGAGTAGTGAGAAGAAAAAAATTTCATTGAAATTAACAGGGTAAGCCTCAATTTAAGAAGAAGAGGAATGATAAACCTGCATTACCTTCTGGGCTTGGTGAGAGTTCTGGTGCTAAGTCCAAGCCTATTTTTAATGGAAAATGCAACTTTTGTCATGAACATGGGCATAGGCAGCGTGATTGTGAAAAATTTCAGAATTGGTTGGCAAAGAAGAAAGGTATACCTCAATTTTTTATCTGTTTTGAATCAAATCTTGTTGATGTTCCTCCTAATTTATGGTGGTTAGACACTGGTGCTACTATTCATGTAACAAACTCATTGTAGGAGTTTAAAAGCAGGGGGAGGCCAAATAAAGGGGAGTTGATGGTGCAACTAGGAGATGGATCTAATGTTAATGTTGAACACACAGGAGTAGTTTCCTTGAAGTTGAGTAGTGGACATGATTTGCTTTTGAAAGATATTATTTATGTGCCTTCTATGCGAAGGAATTTGATTTCAGTTTCTGTTTTACACAGTTGTGGATACATTTTCCATATAATCAATAATGGTATTGTTTTGTACTATGATTCTACTGTTGTTGGTTTTGCAATTATGCATGATGGATTGCTTGTGCTAATTGCTAATTCTTCTCGTTTTGACCAACCACATGATGATGTTAACGCTATTGTTGGAAAGAAACGTGGGAGAGTTATTGAAAAATCTTCTATGTTGTGGCATAAACAATTAGGACATATCCATAAGGAGAGAATGGAGAGATTGATTAAGAAAACTATTTTACATGATCTGGATTTCTCTGATTTTGACACTTCTGTTGGTTGCATAAAAGGGAAGTTTACAGCTAAAGTAAGAAAGGAGAAGATGACTAGGAAGGAGGAACCATTACAGATAATTCAAATAGACATCTGTAGACCTATTACTCTTATTGCCATAGGAGGCTATAGGTACTTTATCACTTTCATTGATGATTTTTCTCGGTATGGTTGGATTGAATTGTTGCGTGAGAAATCTGAATCCTTGGATGCTTTTAAATCACTAAAAAAAATATCGAATTGAAACTTAGGAAGCAGATTAAATATGTAAGTTATCTATAATGGTTCCTCCTTCCTAGTCATTTTCTCCTTTCTTACTTTAGCTGTAAACTTCCCTTTTATAAAATTAACTCAAGTGTCAAAATTAGAGAAATCCAGATCATGTAAAATAGTTTCCTTAAGCAATCTCTCCATTCTCTCCTTAGGGATATGTCCTAATCGTTCATGCCACAACATATAAGATTTTTCAGTAACTCTCCCACGTTTCTTTACAACAATAGCATCAACTTCCCTTTATTTGGCCTGTGCCTGCTTTTGAACTCCTGCAATGATTTCGTTACATAAATAGCAGCACCAGTGTCTAATCACCATGAATTAGGAGGAACATTAAGATTTGATTCAAAACATACAAAAAATTGAGGTATACCTTTCTTCTTTGTCAACTAATTCTGAAAATTTTCACAATCATGCTGCCTATGCCCATGTTCATGACAAAAGTTGCATTTTCTATTAAAAACAAGCTTGGGCATAGCACCAGAACCCTCACCAAGCCCAGAAGGTAATGCAGGTTTATCCTTGGATGCTTTTAAATCACTAAAAAATGTTATTGAATTGAAACTTGGGAAGCAGATTAAATGTGCAAGATCTGATGGAGGTGGTGAGTATTATGGTCGATATGATGAAACTGGTAGAAACCCTGGCCCTTTTGCTAAATACTTGCAGGATTGTGGAATTGAAGTGCAATATACCATGCTTGGCACTCCTCAACAAAATGGGATTGCAGAGAGACCAAATCGTACTCTTTGGACATGGTTAAGTGCATGCTAAGTCACTCCACCTTACCAGAGTTCTTGTGGGGAGATACTTTGAGGATTGCTATTTATGTTCTTAATCATGTGCCTAGTAAATCTATACCAAAGTCTCCTTTTGAGCTTATATCAAGAAAGAAGCCCAGTTTGAAGCATTTTTGTGTTTGGGGCTCTAAGATTGAGGTAAGAATTTATAATCCTCAGCTGAAGCAGCTTGATCCTAGAACTATTTCAAGTTACTTTATTGGTTATTGTATTAGCTCAAGAGGTTCAAGATTTTATTGTTCCAATCACACTACTAGAGTCATTGAATCAGATCGGGCTATCTATTTTGAAGGGGACATCGAACATAATGAAAGACATGAGTCTCGTGTTGTTGATTTTAGAGAGGATTGTGTTGTTGTTCCTACACCTGTTATATTTCATCCTGATATAATTCGGTCTCCTTTGATTCATGATGATGTTGTTGATCCAATAAATGATGTTGAAATTCCTCAACAGGTTAGCATTGATACTCAAGTCCCATATGTGGTTGTAATTCCACTTAGGATATTTGAAAGGATTCCTAGATCTACTGAGTCTTCTAAATTTCGAGACTATTATGTTTACTTGGAGGAGCATGAATTCAATTCAGATCCTATTTCCTTTCAGGATGCCATTTCTTGTCCTCGTAGTTCAAAATGGTTGGCAGCCATAGAAAATGAGTTGGCTTCTATGAGTATGAATGGCGTTTGGGATTTGGTGGAATTACCCAGTGGTTGTAAAACTGTTGGGTCTAAATGGGTCTTTAAGACTAACGTGATGCTAGAGGTGAGATAGAAAGGTATAAAGCCAAACTTGTTGCAAAGGGGTATAATCAGAGGGAAGGTATAGACTATAATGTGACTTGTTCCCCGGTCTCTACTAAAGATTCATTACGTATTGTTATGGCTTTGGTTGCTCATTTTGATTTGGAGCTCCATCAAATAGATGTGAAAACTGCTTTCCTAAATGGTGTTTTGTATGAAGATGTATTCATGCATCATCCTGTTGGTTTTGTTAAGAAAGTAAGGAACACATGGTATGCAAATTGAGAAAATCCATTTATGGGCTGAAACAATCCTCCAGAAAATGATACTTAAAGTTTGACCAAATAGTTTGCTCCCTTGGCTTCAAAGAAAATGTTGTTGATCAATGTATTTACTTGAAAAATAGTGGGAGAAAGTTCATTATTCTTGTCTTATATGTTGATGATATTCTTTTATCCAGTAATGATATGGATTTTCTTTCTCAGACTAAACAAATGTTGATGGCTCATTTTGATATGAAAGATCTTGGTGATGCTTCTTTTGTTCTGGGCATTGAAATTCAACGTGATAGATCTCGTGGTGTTCTTGGTTTGTCTCAGAAAAGGTATATTGAAAGGATCTTGAATAGATTCAACATGAAGACTTGTAATCCTTGTAGTGCACCCATCCAGAAGGGTGATAAACTCTCAAAGAGCCAGTGTCCTCAAAATGACAAAGATAATTCAGAGATGGAAAAGGTCCTATACGCTTCTACTGTTGGCAGTCTTATGTATGCTCAAGTTTGTACACGTCCTGATATTGCTTTTATTGTTAGTGTACTTGGGAGATACTTGAGCAACCCCTGGTGTGGGTCATTAGCAAGATGTGAAACGAGTTCTAAGGTATCTACAAGGTGCTAAAGATTATATGCTCATTTACAGGATGTCTGATCACCTTGAGGTGATAGGTTATTCTAATTCTGATTATTGTAGTTGCCCTGATGATCACAAATCCACTTCAGGATATATCTACATGCTTGCTGGAGGAGCTGTATCTTGGAAAAGTGTTAAACAAACACTTACAACAACTTCAACTATGGAGGCAGAGTATGTGGCTTGTTACGAAGCTACTTGACAGGCAATATGGTTGAGGAATTTCATTTCTAAGCTTCATCTTGTAGAGAGTGTTTCCAGACCTCTAACCATATATTGTGATAACTCTGCTGTGGTGGGCTTCTCCCAAATATGCAAGAAGTCCAAACGTTCGAAGCATTTTGATACAAAGTATATGTTTGTTAGAGAGAAGGTTAAGGAATATCAGACTCGTATAGAGCATATACCCACTGATCTTATGGTGGCAAACCCTCTAACCAAAGGCTTGACTGTTAAGGTTTTTGTGAATCATGTAACCCACATGGGTCTATTTAAATCTTTTGATGCCTTGGATTAATGGGAGTCTGTCTTTTATGTTATTTTTATATATAGCAACATTGTATTTGACTATTTTGTTATTCATTCTAGAGACTTTTGCTTATAATTGTTGCTATTATTGTTATTGCCACATACTTTCTGAATATACTTCGCAGATACGTTTAAATATTTGTATGTATATGGCATTTTGTTGGAGACATATTGTACCCAGTCCCATTTTGTTGTTCTGAGATATTTTGTTAAATCTCAGTTGGCATCTTGGGTGGATGTTTAGGCCAATTTGTTTGGGCTTGCATATATGGATCACCATTTTGTGTGCATTTCCTTATGACACATTTTGTTTCGGTCATTGAGGTATGGGTATCTTGCATATATGTTATCAGTACTCCTATCGGGTCTGATTTCTATATTGTTTAGGTACTTGTAACCTCATTTTGGACCTATGATTGAGAGATTATTAGCTCTATTTTGACATCCTATTATGGCCATATATTGTTCTATTAATCTGGGGATTTTTTTTATATTGTTCATTGATGTTGGTTATGCTGTCTAAGTGGGAGAATGATAGAATTTTATCATTAATTATGTGGCATAGCATAATAAACATGATTTTGTACAAACCTCGATTAATTAGATGTCAAATTTCATACGTGTAATTGGATCTGTAATCATGGGCTTGCTATAATGGGTAGGCTTCCATATTTATAGTGCACAGGAGGCCCTACTACTAACCAACCTTAAATACAGTCGCCTTATTGAGAACTGTACATGCGTCTTTCAAGGTTTGGAATAGCAGTAGTCAATCCTCTACATCTCTGTCGCTCCGCTTCACAGAAAACAACAATGGACTCAATTGCTCCTCAGTTTCCAGGTATTTGTCCATCTAATTATTAAATCTAGCATGTTGCAATCATAGGGTTAGACTAATTGTATTGATTAATGATAATATTAATCAATTATTTTGTTCAATTATTCTTACAGACATGCCTGCAAATTAGACATATTCATATAATGAGATTTAATTTAATCAAAGTCCAACCTAAAAAAATTAGAATTCTTAAGCCTATGTCTGATCTGATCCATGAAATGGGCTAATTTCAAATATAAATCCAATATAAGCAAAGGATTGCACTCATCAAAACATACCAAGATGTGGAGGAATTCTCATACTTTACCAAGTGCAATTGGTATTAGATGGTCTAGTGGATGATTAGCATAGAGGAGAATTGTGCTTGCTTTCAAAGAGATTTGTAGTGGTTCCATTTTCTTATTCTTTATTGTTCCTTAATCCTTAGATTGCTCTAAATGGACTAGGCTAATAGCTAGGTTTTAGCCAACTTTGTATGACCTTTTGTTTAAACTCTTCTAAAGCTTAGTCTACTCATTTTTTTGAATGCAATTTTTCTTAATTTCCAAAAAAATTTAATTGTTATAAAACTTTCAAAGTTTGAACCCAACCCTTAAGTCTATATCTTATAAAATTTTTAATAATTATATAAAATATAACCATGAAAGATTAATATTACTTTATATATTAGCATATAAAATCACATTAAATTTGAATAAAATATTTAACTATTTTAAAAGAAATAATCATAAAGTTATTGTAAAATAAAAATATAATCTCTTTTAAAATCTATAACAAAAATCAAATCAAGTAAATAAATATAAAATGTACAATTAATATAAGATTTAATAATAAAAATATTTATTTGAATCTTAACTAAGGTAGAGTTTCTTAATATCATCAGCACTCGAAGAAAAATCATCATCTTTTATTATGATAAACAATTAAAATAAAATAAATAATTAAAAATATAATTACTTAAATAAATAGCTTTGTGTTTTTATTCTTTTTCTCGATAAGTATGTGAATAAAAAATTGCACCTGTTGCAACGACTTTTGGTGCAACAGTAAGCATCAGTTTGACTTGGGGCTGTGATAATTTAGTGGTTGTAGGAGGCAAAGTTGCTTTGTTACCTACTTCACCTTCATTGAGTGTAGAATTATTTCAAATCTTTCTATCCCGACTACTACGTCTTTAAAGACGTAAGCTTTATGATTCTTTTAGTACTCTATCTTAATTCCTATACTAGGAGATTTCACTTGGAAAAGAAAATGTTCGATACTAATGGATTTAGGTCCATAACCATGGAGCCCAACTTTTGGAATATACTACAACCCCAGGTAGCCGACATAACTAGAAGCAACCCTTGTTTGATAAGACAATTATAAGTTGACTTAAATTTAGGATATTTATAAATATAAATCTAAACTGGGTTTTGGTAGATTTTCTTTATAACCTAAACTCAACCCATGGATTTTTAGTCTGAATTTTTAATCTTGAACTCAATCTATAGATTAATTATTAAAACTTAAGTCCTTTAAATTCTGACCTTACCCCTTTGGGCCATATGAGTTTGGACAATTTGTACAAGTCTATTACAAATGAAGCATTATATGGGAGGCAAATTCACACCACATCTATGTTTTGTCAGAAATGGAAATTTTTTTTCTCATGTCCCTTTTGTTTTAAGCCGTTAATCCCTCTAACTTTCTAACGAGCTCACATTAGATAACAGTCTCAATTGTCTACCAAATTTGATAACTGTAGCTAGCTAAATTGGTTATTGAAGGTGAAGTATTAAAATTTCATGATATGTTAGCTTCAAATCATGATTTATTGTGTTTTATTTTGACCTTTTAACTTCAAATCGTAATTTTTTGTTCTTCTTTTTGACCTTGTTTGTTAGTTTAAGTAGATCATGTTTGTCAAGAGCTCATTTGAGCTCATTTTGACCTTTCAGACCTTGTTTGATTTCTTGTGTTTCACATTGATAATATGGGCCATTCTGAGTAAGGTATAGGTAGTTTATAAGTCAATTTTAGGTAGTTGACAATGGGTAAAATATCTAAATATTTGTTGGTATTATATAATTGTGAATGGTGTAGTTTTCCTTAATATGTTTGGTAAGATATTATGGATTAATTATAGCTTTGTAAAAGAATTGTTAGAGTAGAATATACTTATCTTTCTAATATTCTTGAACAAGCGCATGCTTTTAAATTATGAATTAGAAGCTCCAATGAGAATATATAAGACAAGAAAGAATCTTATAAAGTGATTTTTTTGGTTGTAAAAGAAATAGAGTTTGGTTACTATGAATTCATTTTATTTGTATATGATGTTTATGCTAACTAATTTAACTTTATGATCTCTTGTATAAGGTAATGGAAAGTGCAACTTATTTATTTGGTATGATGGAAAATTCACATAATGAAGTGTGAAAGTGATTAGTAAGCTAATAGACAAAAACATTTAACAGGTTAAAATTGTTGAGTTATTTGCTACCAAAAAATTACATATATTTAGATTTTGTGCTTGTTTCTTAGGTTGTGTATGGAGTCGTGATTACGTCAATGTTTTATAAGTTTTTAAAGTCAATTTAGTATCATGATGTTTTTTTAAATTGAAATTAATTTATCAGATCCCCAAAGGGAAGATAAGGTTTGTTACAATCAATATCTTTCAATTTTAGAGCAATAAAAAGCTACTCATAAAATTGAAATTTAGGATTGAGTCTTTCCCAACTTATAAGACTATTTACTTACACAATTTCATCAGTTATTAGCATCTTATTTAGTCCCTAGGTGCTTATTCTTATCATCTTCATTTGACAAGATAAGACCCCCCTTTTTGTGCCTTACTTTGCTGATTGTAGCTGATCTTTTATACGATTTTTTAGTCTTATTTTAGTGCATTTAGTTACTAATATGAGCAAAATTCCATATATTGGACGTCTCTAAGCTTAACTTGATTTGGGAGGTCCTTTAACATTTTGACCTCTTTGATATAATTTAGTGTGCTTCTTATATATGCTTATGCATCTTGCTTGGTGTGTTTGAATTTTCAAAGATTCCTTTATCACAAAATTGCATATTTTGTTTAGTCAAAAGTAATTAAAAAAAACTATGTAGTAACATATGCTCAAATGATATGGTTTCCTAGCTCATTTAATAATATCCTCCCAATTACCTTGTTAGTAGTAGTTATCACATAACTGTAAATTAACATTTAAAGAATAATTATTTTTGTAATATCCTGTTTTTCATACTAAGGGTTAGAACATAGGATCCTAGACCATGATACATGAGAAATAGCATTTAGAATATATGAGGTGCATTGCATTCACATGCATATCATTATCATACACACGTGAATATTGATTGTACACATTGGAATTATTGTATATGCACTCAATTGACATATCTGGGGTATGAATGATTTAAAATGATTATGATGTTAATTGTGAATTTTTATGTCTTGAATTTTGATCCGATGCTTTTAATTATTAATTTAGGATTCATTTGTTAAAATTGGGAGATTTATAAATTTATGTGTATTTTTTAACTAGGAAAAATTCCAAGTAGCAAGACAAATTGACTTATGGTAATAGAAATAAGTGACAATTGGTATTAGAAATAAGTGACATATGGCATTTGGATTTATTGACAAGTGGCATAGAAAAATGGGTTACAACTGGCATAGAGATTGAGTGACAATTGGACTAGATATTTAGAGACATGTGGAACCATGAGGACATGAGGCAAGTGACAAGTGTCACAACACTTGCCACACAGCCCACTCATAATATTTACTTACTAGAAAGACCATTCCTTTTCCCTTCATTTTTCTGCTATAAGCTCTTTTCTTCTTCTTTCTTCTCTCCATTCATGACTTTCACTCTCCACATTCACAACCATGAATCTTGCCAAAATCCTTCAATTGTCTCTTCAATATTTTGTTGTCTTCTTCATGTTGATGAAAACTCAGCATATTCTACCTTAAATTTGTGAAGATTGTGTATATTTGGAGCTAGGGTTACTTGATGATTTGAGAAGGGTTTTGAGCTAAAAAAGTATGTATAATCTTTATCTTCATGGTTTATTTTAATAGAAGCATTTATGCTGATCATTAGGGATGATTAATAGTGAAAATGGTGTTGATGATGAGGGTTGGAAAATTTGATAAATGAATGGATATAATTTTGGATGTATAAAAATGTGGATCATTAGTTATTATAGGGATGAATTAGATTGAGTTTTACAGCTAAAGAAAAGGTTAGTGTAATGTTCTTGAAATGAGAAGAAATAAGATTTATGTATGATAATGAATGATGGTGAACATGTTTTGTTTTTGTTTAAATGATGAACAATAGTTTATAAATTGTTTTATGGATGTTTTTGAGATGGAAATGAGGTGAGAATGAAGAGGAAATGAAGTAGAAATGATAAACTATGCATAAGATGCCTTGGATATAGTATGTAGAGTTTTAAATATAGAGAAACATTAAAGAATTGGCTAGGAAAATTTTGGATAACATAACCCATGATTGTGGGAATGCCTCCACGATCATAGGAAATGCAAGGAAATGGCTAGAATTTCTCAGATGGCTTAACCAACAATTGTGGGAAGTCCTCTACGATTATAAGAAGGGCCATAAACGTGCATTCTTCTCTTTTAAATGATGTTTGAACTAACTATTGATAAGATACTTTCCTATGGTGCAATTAGACTTGATTAAGGCTTGAAATGAACCTAGTTTTGTGCTTGATTAATAGGTTAAAGTGCTTGATATGTTTAGATTGATAATTGAGGTTATAAAATGGATGGTTGATAACAATGTATCAAAATCTGAAAAATTTAGAGTCATTATAAGAACGAAGTGTTCTTAGGAATGTAAATGTAATCTAAAGGATATGAGTAAGGTATATTAGGTATAAATGAATTAAAATTTAGGTATTGTGTTTTATATGATGCTAGAAAACATTGGTGAATGAATGATTGATGATATTAGAATGAGCAAGTATTCTTAAGGTATAAACCTATGTCAAAACTAGACATATCCAAGTGATAATGTTTGAATGATCAAGACTTATAATTAAGGACACATACTCGAGAATAGTCAATTGAACATGTTATATATATGTGTGTGTGTGTGTGTGATTGAATACTTATTTGATTGATCAACGTAGTGATGTGTATAAATATATGTATTGCATGATTTAGACACTCAAGTCGAACGCCAGCATCCAGATATTGCCGGTTCGTCGAGGCAATAACTATCTGGAGCTTATTGTGAGTAAACCAAGATGTTTCTCACTAGGATGATTGTATTTGCTTAAATTTTATTTATTGAACTGATACTTATGTAAATGTGATAATTCCAGACATCGATGGTCCGAGAAGTGTGATAATTGAGATTGCATCGGAAGTGTTCATAATTGAATGTGAATTGAGAAAAATAAGTGTACTCAACAAAAATGTTGAATGCCAGACTTAGGTCCGATGAAAATATGAAAGTGACCATGCATAATGAATGAAAGTGATTGATTGCATATAACGTGAATTGATGCATCTCATTACATTATAATGCATGATCAGATAAAGGAAGTTATAACCAAAGTGGCTAGTTAAAAAGAGCTTAAAGCTAAAAAATGTGTATAAAGAGCCACATGCTCAGTATTAAAATGAGTTAGGTATTCATAACGAATACGGGATAGCTATTAATAAGCTCGGTATCCACAACAGATACGGGACAGTTAAAAAAGTACTCTGTCACAACAAAGTAATAATGAAAGTGGAGTCACAGGC
Organism: Erythroxylum longipes; assembly: GCA_027563885.1. Classification (NCBI taxonomy): domain Eukaryota; kingdom Viridiplantae; phylum Streptophyta; class Magnoliopsida; order Malpighiales; family Erythroxylaceae; genus Erythroxylum; species Erythroxylum longipes. The sequence goes on along the minus strand of JAOQMS010000179.1, from coordinate 35,201,292 downwards.
GTATTTGCACATATGATTTGATATGTATTAAATGAATGAACTATTTGGACTATTCTGTAATTGAAAAGTGAAATAATGTACACAAATTGTATTTATTGAAGCATGATCAAAATGTGAAATGATATGCAATATTTGATTATATGAGCTGTCTGTGAATTGAAATGTGAATTGTTCTTGTGATTTGAAATGAGTGAACCAGCCTATTCAGTATATGTTGATGTGATTTGTTTATAAATTGAATGGAGAATTGTCTTTGTGGTTTGATATGAGTGAGACATTGATGATGGTTCACTCATTGAGTTCGCAAAATTCATCAAAATTGCAACGTTGATTTTTAAGTATTAGAGAGGAGACCTAGCTATTAAGACACTCTAGAAGAAGTCTAGTAATGCATTTTTTGACTCAAAGAATGGATCAAAGGTCGGTCAGCTGACATTGAGGAGTTAGATAGAATACTTTTGTATAGTGTTCTCATTTCATGTAGAATGTTGTAAAGAGTAGCAAACACTAAGATATTTTTGTGATACTGTATATATGGATTATGTAGCGAAATGCTACAATGTAAATTATGCTTTATAAATGAAATGAGGAGTTTAATCTTTGAATATTTGTGTTATATACGTATGATGCCATAATAAGTAAATGTGATTGCTCTAACATGCGACTTTCGTAGGGTATATTCTCGAATGTCCTCGAGAAGTTCCGGTATGTGCCCTATGAAGGTGTGTGTTGCAAGGTTTTGGTATTAGAGCATGGTTTGACATCTATAGGGATATATATAGACATTTAGACATGATATATAGTGAGAGACTCAGATAGTAATCATGATTATTGTTTATTATAGGTCATCAACTGTAGGTGATCAAATTAGAGAGTCAGCTGACCCAGAGTCTGTAGGGGCCAATAGAGAGTCTCTAGTACCTTAACCTGATCAAGTGCCTCATAGAATTCCTGAGAGGAGAGAAAGGAGATATGATAAACCTAGAAAGCAAGGGGCTATAGACTTCTATGAAAGTATATACCCCGCTAAGGCAGAAGGTTGGCTTAAGAGAACAGAAAGAATCTTTGACCAGAAGGACTATGAGTCAGATGAGAATTTTGACTATGTAGTCTCGTTACTGTAAGGTCCAGCTTATCAGTGATAGAAGACTATCCCCATAAATACTACTAGGCCTTGTAGTTTAATATGGGAAGACTTCCTGAGGGTCTTTAAGAAGAATTTCATGCTGAAGATCTATTTGGATAGGAAGATGAAGGAGATTTTAGATCTGAAGCAAGGAAGTCTCTCTGTAGCCGAATATGAGAAAAGATTTAATGAGTTAATAGGATATGCTACTGCACTAATTCTGACTAAGGAGGAAAAATGTAGAAAGTTTGAGGATGGGCTAAATATGGAGATTATAACGAGGTTAGCTATTACAAATTTGACCAGTTTTACCGAGCTGAGAGCTGCCTCAATTAGAATTGAACATTTGTTGAAAAATGGATAAGGAGAGTACAGGCACGAATTCAGAATGAAGAGACAGGGTGAGTCCCAAGTTGATTCTGGCAAGAGATTCAGTAAACACTAGAATAGATCGTTTCGACCACTGATTAGATCAAGACAATTGGGGTTTAAATCGAGAGGTAGTTTTGTACAAGCTGGCAATGGTAGAAGTACAGTATCTACGTAGATGCCTAATTGTGAACACTATGGGAAGAAACATAGTGGAGAATGTTGGAAGTTATAGGTAGCTTGCCTTCGTTGTGGCTCCTTTGAACACCATATTAGAGACTGTCCCATAATTTTTAGAGTACAGTTTGGAGTAAGAGGAGGATCATAATTGAGACAACTATCCAACAGAGCAGAGCTAATGGATCTGGACAGAGAGGCAGAGGTAGAGGTAGAGTGAGTTCAGCTGGTCCTATTGTCAAGACTGAGGTGTGAAGCAATCAACTGCAGTATTAGGCTATAATTTTTGCCATCACTAGATAAGAGGCATAGAACTCCCTAGATGTAATAGCAGGTGTGTTAAATGTCTTTAATTTTGAAGCATTTGTATTGCTAGATCTAGGATCTACACATTCATTTATCACACCACACTGACATCTAAACTGCATTGTGAGGGAGAGATGTTGAATTGTGGATTAAAAGTTAATACACCGATAAGTAGTACTTTAGTGATAGGAGAAGTGTGTAAAGGATGCATATTGATCAGGCAGAATTGGAAGCAAATTTGATAGTATTACAGTTGAATGAGATAGACCTCATCTTAGGTATGGATTGGCTTACTGCTCATAGGGCTGTGATGAACTGCTATACTAAGGAGGTGATCCTTGAATCTCCTAATCAACCGAGAGTAATCTTTCGAGGTGTTAGTCAAGCAGTACCAACCAGATTGATATCGTCAATGAGTTCTTTGATATTGATTCAAGGAGGATGTGAGATTTATCTGGCCTATGTAGTTGATACCCATACTGAGTAGACAACACAGGAAATTTTTATTGTTAAGGATTTCTTGGATGTGTTTCCTGCTAAATTATCTGGTTTACCCCCAAATAGGGAGACAGAGTTTGTTATTGATTAAGTTCCAGGTACTGATCCTATATCTATTCCTCCATATAGGATGACATCTGTAGAACTTAAGGAACTTAAAGCTCAGTTACTAGAGTTATTAGATAAGGGTTTTATCAGAACCAATGTGTTACCTTGGTAGGCTCTAGTTTTATTTGTGAAGAAGAAAGACGGGACTTTGAGGTTATGCATTGATTATAGATAGTTGAATCAGGTAACAGTTAAGAATAAGTATCCTTTATCGAAGAGAGGTGACTTACTTTTTTAGTTACAGGGAGCTTAGGTATTCAGTAAACTAAATTTGAGATTAGGGTACTATCAGTTAAAGATAGCAGAGGATAATATATCGAAGAGTGCATTCAGAACAAGATATGGGCACTTTTACTTTATGATGATGCCTTTTGGGTTGACTAATGCGCTAACTTTTATGGCTTTGACGAATAAGGTGCTTCAACCTTATTTAGATCATTTTGTGATTGTATTCATAGATAATATTTTGGTGTATTTAAAGAGTAGACAGGAACATTTTGAGCACTTGAGGTTAATCCTACAGATAATGAGGGAGATGCAATTGTATTCCAGGTTCAGTAAGTGTGAATTTTGGCTCGATCAAGTAGTATTCTTAGGACATATAGTATCTAGACCCGGCATGTAGATAGACCCAAGGAAAGTTGAAGCAGTAATGAAGTGGGAAGCTCTGAGAAATGTGTTCGAGATCCAGAGTTTTCTTGGATTAGCAGGATACTACCAGAGGTTTGTCGAGGGGTTTTCATTGATCTCAGTCCCTTTGACAAAACTTATGAGGAAGAATGTACCATTTAGATGGACTGATGAATACTAAAGGAGTTTTAAGGAGCTAAAGCATCAGTTAACTACAGCATCGGTGTCTTTGGATTTGGAGGTTATGTGGTGTATAGTGATGCTTCATACTAGGTTTAGGATGGGTACTGATGCAGTATGGAAAAGTGATTGTATATGAATTAAGACAGTTGAGGTCTCATAAGTTCAATTACCCAGTTCATGATCTAGAACTTGCTGCAGTGGTATTTGCTTTGAAAATTTGGAGACATTATTTATATAGAGAGATATTTTAGATATTCACTAATCATAAAAGGTTAAGATATTTGTTAAGTAAAAAAGAATTGAATATGAGACAATGACGATGGATAGAATTTCTCAAAGACTATGATTGCATAATTAAGTATCACCCTAGAAAAGCTAATGTGGTGGCTGATGCATTCAGTAGAAAATCAGATAGTAATGTGGCACAAATGCAGACATCGAGGTTACCAATCCTAGTACAATTGAGATTATTGAATGTTGAGTTGAATTTGGGGCAGAATGAGACATTCTTAGCTATGTTAAAGCTTAGGTCGATGTTACATAAACGGATCAAAAAAGCCCAAAGTAAGGATCCAAACTTTGTGAATCTTATTGAGAAGTTGAAAGTGAATCTGAATTCTGAGTTTGAATTGAGAAATGATACATTGTGGTTGAAGTAGAGATTGTGTATACCTGATGAGTTTGGACTGAGAAAAAAAGTTTAGAGGAAACACACATAACAGCCTATGCTATGCATCTTGGTACTACTAAGATGTATAATACGCTAAAAAAACATTTCTGGTGGCCAGGAATGAAGAAGCAAGTGGCTAAATATGTGGCTAAGTGTTTGACTTGCCAACAGATTAAGGCAGATCATTAGGCTCTGGTTGGGAAGTTACAGTCATTGCTTATTCCAGAGTCCAAATAGGAGTGAATTACTATGGATTTTATTATGGGTTTGCTGAGGACTTCGAGGCAACATGATTCCATATGGGTCATTGTTGATATATTGACGAAGTCCGCTCATTTCTTCCCAGTGAGAGAGAATAATACACTGGACCAGTTAGTTTGGAGGTATGTAAATGAGATAGTGAGGTTACATGCGGTCCTAGTGTCTATTCTATCAGACTGAGACCCCAGATTTACTTTGAGATTTTGGGGTAGTTTATAGACAACTTTGGTTACAAGGCTGAACTTTTGTATAACATTTCATACTCAGACAGACAGACAGAGTGCAAGAACTATTAAGACTATTGAGGATATGCTCAGAGCTTGTTTTTTGGAGTTCTAAGGAGTATGAGATCAATATGTAGCTCTGGTTGAATTTGTAAATAATAATTGTCGGACCCCATTATCGGAGTCTAACTCCTACTTGCTCTGATACCAACTCTGTCAGACCTCGTTATCGGAGTCTAACTCCTACTTGCTTTGATACCACATCTGTCGGACCCCGAGTTCGGAGTCCAACTCTCATGCAGAATATCTTAATACGTAAGTTATCTCCCAAAGAGAACACCTTGACCATTATCGGGTTATCTTCTCAAACTCCTCTTTTTGAGTCTCAGCTCAGCTCTTAGAATAGTCGGCTAGTCCATTCCTACCTTTCAACCTAAATCCTTCAATGATCAGTGCGGGTGAGTCCTCACTTTACACATATACTTGCTTCGGGGCTATTAGTATAACTTCTCCTATAAGCATCCAAACTAG
>JAOQMS010000179.1:35149890-35159908 GCA_027563885.1 Erythroxylum longipes | reverse complement strand
CATTTTATTGAATTTTCTTATGATCTACCTCGGATTTTGTTCGGAGGTAGGTTAAACGAATTTGTTTTGCTTAAGTTCGACCTGGTGGGAAATTCCTCCCTCGTGGGACACGCGTCCAGATGTCATGTAGGACGTCGGGCCTGTGGCCCGCCCGGGGATGGGTTCCAGCAAATATATGCATCATTTTCAAGTTCTCTTAAAAGGTGAAAGGTTTTACTTAATAATGTTTTAGGCCTAACCATGAAATCATTGTCTAACACTCGTCAGGAGAGTCGAATAAAAAGTGTTAAAACTATTAAATTTCAAACTTCTCAAATAAGATTGACTTTGATGGAATTATCTAGATCTTATGATGATGCCAAGTCAAAGAGTGAAGTGGAAAGTTTGGTTAGTGTACTTGATAGTTTTGAGTTTTTTTTCTTGGTATTGTTATTTGGTATGATATTTCATTCGCTATTAATATATGAGTAAATATTAGCTCAAGGGTTATGGTTAACAATTTTGATGATAGCTTTATAATATTTCAAAATTCAATTGGATTTATTTCCTTATATAGACAACAGTATTATTCTTAAAAGGAAATAAAATTATAGGATAATTGATTTTTTTCTTGCAAGAACCTTCTTTATGAACTTACCTAATTAGAAATGGTTCCACGAAATTTCAAAGGTTTTTACTAATTCAAATAATCAACTCCGAAAGCCTTGATAGAACGTTCATCTTAAAGTTTGAATATCAAAGATTTCAGGAAAAATTATATTATAGATTAAGCAATGACTAGTTAAGGAAAACATCTACTTAAGGAAGAGCTACTACATTTGAAAGACATAAGACTTGCAAAATACCTTAACAGCACCAATATTAGTGAAAGTTATATCAAACTCGTTCTTTAGAAACTGAAATTACTCTATTGAGAGAGACTGTTAAATCCTTTATATATTTCTTATTGAGAGCTTATAGAGTTGTGTTAAACACTACGAGTGTGGAAGATTAAAGAACTTTGAAAAATATGTACTTGTGAGTTTGAAGAGGCTTGTAAAAATTTACTATTTGGATTTTATAGTGAAAAACTCAAGTTGAATACTTAGGGACTGAATGTAGGTTTCGTTATAAGTCGAATTAGTATAAATTGACTGCGTCACTCTCTTTCTTTTAACTTTTAAATTTCCACATTATAGTGTTTGTGTTTTTAACTTGCAAGAGGCTCCTTTAATTCTATAATATGCTCCTTTTTTATATCGCAAGAGGTTCCTTTCATTTTTTAAACAATTAATAGGCTCCTATAGATTAATAGGCTCCTTTCTTTTTCAGTGCTAGCAGGCTCCTATCAATTAATAGGCTTCTTTCTTTTTGAGTGCTATCAGACTCCTTTCAATTAATAGGAACCCTTTTGTTTTTAATGCTAACATGATCTTTTCGAAAATTAATAGGACCCTTTTATAAACTTATTTTGTTTAAAAGGATATTATCATTTTTAAAGTACCTTGCAAATTTTTTTACACATAATTCACCCCCTCTTGTCTGTGTTTGCTTATCATTTGGAAGCAGAGTGAGGTTTCACATTTATTATGTTTTACAACACCTAATAGACCATGGTTGTTTATCATTTGGTAGCAGAGTGAAGTTTCACATTTATTATGTTTTACAGCTTCTGATAGACAATGGCAAACAATTTGAGAAACCTTGATAATTCATCTCAAAGCCTCCTTATTTCAACAGAAACAACAACTCCTACTGGAAAGAGAGAATAACTATTTATCTTCAATTTGTAGATATTAAAATCTGACAAACTATCAAAGTTGGAGCCACACCTTCTACTACTGACGACGTAGAACTATGGACTGATGTTGATAGAAGAAATGCACAGCTAAATGCCAAAGCAAGACATTATCTCATTTGTGCACTATCTCTGGAAGAGTACGAAAAGATATCTTATTGTCAATAAAGGAAATGTGGGACAAATTACAAGTCACCTTTAAAGGAACCAACAAGGTAAAGAAACATAGAATAAGTCTTTTAGTGTATCAATACAAAACTATTTGCATGAAACATGAAGAAATAATGGACGAATTCTTCAGACATTTCAACAATGTCATCACTGCCTTGAAGAACCTGGGTAAGATATATCCTAATGAAGAGCTTGTGACAAAGATTCTAAGATCACAGCCAAAGGAATGGAGACCTAAGGTGACATCTTTAAAGACTACAAAGGATATCGACACTATCTCACTCGACTCGCTAAGAGGAAACTTAATGATTCATGAAGCCAAACTTTAGACAGGATGAAGGATCCTCATACAAAAGAAGAATGGCACTAAAAGCAAATGATGAATCAAACAGAGATGAAAGTAACACTGAATTACTAATAGATGGAGATGACGAATTCAATGTCATGGTTAGAAAATATGCCCGCTTCTACAAAAAGAAGCTTATGAAGAAAAGAGAAGGAAACAAGAAAACTGGAAACAACAGGTTCGTATCAAAAGGGAGCAACAGTAATAGCAATACCTAAAACGATCAAATCATATATTACCACTACAAGAAGACTGGACATAGAAGAACAAAATGTCTCCTTATTTAAAAGGACAAAAAAGACAACAAAAAGCAGAAAACCTAGGAAGTAAGCAATGACTGTAGTCAGATGAAGATTTTTGAAAACTTCGAAGAAGAAGAACCAGAAGAAGTCAACAATGTTTGCTTTATGGATGAATCAAGAAATGATGATATATGCTTCAAAACGGAGACAAGAGAAAATCAATGGATAGCTGATAGTGGTTGTTCGAGATACATAACAGGTGAAATATCACATTTCAACTACATTGAAAGAAAAGACAGAGATAATGTTATCTTTACTGAAAAAAATAAAGAAAAGGTCACCAAAATTGGTAAATTTGGTAATTCTGATTCTATCTCTATTGATAATGTCCTTTATGTTGATTGTGTGAAACATAACTTATTGAGTGTAAGTCAATTATTTGAAAAAGGTTATAGAGTTAGTTTTTATACATCCCATTATGAAATAGTCAATAATCGTAATGATATTATTGTATTTGTTGTCCCTAAAACTCAAAATATATATTATGCTCAACTGAAAGATATATCTTCACTAGTTTTTATACATCTCATTGTGAAATAGTCAATAATCATAATGATATTATTGTATTTGTTGGCCCTAAAACTCAAAATATATATTGTACTCAACTGAAAGATATATCTTCACAAAGTATTAAGTGTTTTGTTTCTATAAAAAATGATTCATTTATCTAGCACAGAAGATTTGGATATGCTAACATGAGCATTATATCAAAATTGTACAAAAATGAGTCAGTACGAGGACTACTGACCTTGAAGTTTGAAAGTAATCAGGCTTGTGAGGCTTGTTTAAAATGTAAACAAGTTAGACGTAACTTTCCTCTAAAAAATATTATGTCAACTAACCAATCGTTTGAACTTGTACAGATGGACTTATTTGGTCCTACAGAACTCAAAGCTTTGGTGGTAAACAATACGACTTTGTTATAGTAGATGATTATTCTAGATATACATGGGTTTATTTTCTATTAAATAAGGATGATACTTTTAAATTCTTTGAGAAGTTTTGCAGAAAAATTCTAATTGAAAAAGAATATTACATTACCGCTACTCGGCGCAATCATAGAGAAGAATTCGATAACAAAAATTCAAAGATTTCTATAATGAAAATGAGATATCTCACAATTTTCATGCCCAAGAACTCCCCAATTGTTTAAAGACAGAACAAGACTCTCGTTAATATGGCCAGAACAATACTATGCAAAAGTGGTCTACCTCATGTTACTGGGCAGAAGTTGTGTCAACTGCTTGTTACATACTTAACAGGTGCCTTATAAGACCTGTTCTGAAAAGACTCCCTATAAGTTGTGGAAAGGAAGAAAACTGAATGTCGTTTACTTTCGAGCATTTTGTTGCAAGTGCTTCGTTTTAAATAATAGAGAAGACAATCTTGGAAAATTTAATGCGATATTAGATGAAGCCATCTTTCTGGGCTACAGTATCGTTAGTAAAGGATTTAAAGTTTATAACAAAAGAACAAAGAAGATAGAAGAATCAATACATATAGTATTTAATAAAGCACTACCCTCGATAACAACAGTTAATTCAGATGATGAAAAACATTCCTTAGCTCCTAAAAATACATAGCAGAGTCAGGAAACACCTATAGCAACTTTGGAATTACAATATCAAGAAGGTCCTTCTAAAGCCAGGATAGAGCAGGCTCCTTCTTCTCAGTAGGAGCCTATACAATGAAGAACACTAAAAGAATAGAGAGGTCTTGATACACATCAGTACATTCTAGGAGACCCTTTGAAAGTCTAAGAACCAGATCACCCTTCAAGAACAACCTTGTTGCCCTCATCTCACAATTAGAACTAAAAACTGTTGAAGTGGCTCTCACTGATTAAAATTGGGTTTCAATCATGAAAGACAAACTAAATCAGTTTAATAAAAACAAAGTTTGGAATTTAGTACCTCGTCTACAAAACAAGTTAGTCATTGGAACTTATTTAGTTTTTTGAAACAAACTTGACGAAAATGATAAGGTGGTAAGAAACAAAACTAGAATTATAGCTTAAGGTTATATAATCAACAGGAAGTTATTGATTTTAATGAAACTTATACAACTGTTGCTAGATTGGAATCAATTAGAATTGTTCCAAATGGATGTCAAAAGTGCCTTCTTAAATGGATATATTAACGAACAAGTGTTTGTTAAGCAACCTCCAGGCTTTGAAGATGAAGACCACCCTAACTATGTGATGAAGTTGACTAAAGCCCTGTATGGTCTAAAATAGGCTCCTTGAGTATGGCATGAGAGGTTAAGTAATTTTTTTCTTGAGAATAACTTCGAAAGAGGAAAGCATTAATATAGGGGGAGTTTGAAATGAGCTTAATGGGAGAACTATCTTTCTTTATCGGATTACAAATCAAACAAACAGAAAAAGGGATCTTCATTAGCTAAGACAAATACAATCAAGAAGTATCATTTTGAGAATGTCAAACCTATGGGTACTCCTAGGTACACTGGAACTAAAATTGATAAAGATGACGAAGGAAAGGCTATAAATGAAACAAAGTATAGAGGAATGATCAGGTCACTATTATACCTTACAAGCTCAAGACCAGATATTATGCTTAGTGTGTGCCTTTGCACTAAAAGAAAGCCACCTTCAAGCAGTCAAAAGTATCTTTCGATATCTTTATAGAGATATGAATTTCGAATTATATGGTATCCAAAAACTGACTCATTTAACGTAGTTGGCTATTGTGATGTAGATTATGCAGGTGATAAAGTCAACTGAAAAAGTAAAAGTGGCCACTGTCAATTTCTTAGAGGATGTCTAGTTTATTGGTCTTACAAGAAACAAAATTACACAACACTTTCATCAACTGAAGCGGAATACATAGCAGCTACTAGCTTTTTTGCTAAAATCTTATAGATGAAACATCAACTCCAGGATTTCTCTCTGAACTTTAATCATATTCCTATATTATAAGATAATACTAGTGCAATAAATCTTTCTAAAAATCTTGTGCCTCATTCTAGAACTAAGCATATAGAAATCAAGCATCATTTTCTTAGAGATCATGTTTTAGATGGAACTATTGATCTTTAGCATGTTAATACTGAAAATAAAGTAGCTAATATCTTTACTAAGCCATTGTCTGAAGATAGATTTTGTGTGTTAAGAAAGAGCTTGGCATGTGCAGACTATCTGATATTAACTCTGTATAAAGATTTTATGCTACTTCTTTATGTAGATATTAGAAGGCTCCTTGTAATCATGATTGTGAGTAAAGACATATAATTTGAATCTTCTTAATAACTTTATCACTATTTCTTACCTGGATTGTCCTTGCATACTTATGATATTGTTTGATGAGAATAATTAATTATATACTTTACATCTTACTTTGCATCTGTGATATATTTGTTATTGATGATATATTCTGGTAACTGCTGAATGTTGTTAAACTTGTGAAGTTTAAATCTAGGATGTACAAACGATAAACTCCTTCCTTTAGAACATAGGCTCCTTCTAATTATAACTGTGAGTAAGAACATATAAAGTTTACAGGTATTTTTCGATTATCTATTATTGTTTGTCATCATCAAAAAGGGAGAGATTTTAGCTCAAGGGTTATGTTAACTATTTTGACGATAACTTTATAATATTTCAAAATTCAAATTAAATTTATTTCCTTATATAGGCAACGGTATAATTCTTATAAGGAAATAAAATTATAGGACAATTGCTTCTTTTCTTGCAGAAACCTTCTTTATAAACTTACCTAATCAAAAATGGTTCCATAATATCTGTAAGGTTTTTACTAATTCGAGTAATCAGCTCCAGAAGCCTTGACAGAATGTTCATCTTAACGTTTGAATATCAAAGATTTCAGTAGAAATGATATTGTAGATTAAGCAACAATTAGTTGAGGAAAATGTTTACTTAAAGAAGAACCACTGCATTTGAAAGACACGAGACCTACAAAATACCTTAGACGAATCAATATTCTTAATAGTTATACCAAACTCATTATGCCTTAAAAATTGAAATCACTATATTAAAAGAGACTGTTAAATCTTTTATATATTTCTTGTTGAGAGCTTGTAGAGTTGTGTTAAACCTTACGAGTGTGGAAGGTTGAAGAAACTTGAAAAATATGTACTTGTGAGCTTGGAAAGGCTCGTGAAAATTTACCACTTAGATTTTATAGTGAAATACTCAAGTTGAATACTTGGGGACTGGATGTAGGCTTGTTTTAAGTCGAATCAGTATCACTCTCTTTCCCTTAACTTTTAAATTTTCTCATTATGGTGTTTTTGTTTTTTAATTTGTAAGAGGCTTCAATTTTATAATAGACTCCTTCTATTTTATATTGCAAGAGATTCCTTTCGTTTTTGAAATAATTAATAGGCTCCTATCGATTAACAAGCTCCTTTCATTTGAGCATTAACAGACTCCTATTGATTAATAAGTTCCTTTCTTTTTTAGCGGTAACAGGCTCCTATCAATTAACAGACTTCTTTCTTTTTTAGGGATAACAGACTCCTTTCAATTAACAGGATCCTTTTTGTTTTCAACATTAACAGGATCTTTTCGAAAGTTGATAAGATCCTTCTATTTATAAACACATTTTGTTTAGAAGGATATTATCATTTTTAAAGTACCTTGCAAATTTTTTTTACACAAAATTCACCCCTCTCTTGCGCTCATTTGCTTTGCCAGTAAAAAGTTGCAGTCTAAATCTATGTGCATTGACGAGCGTATAAAGCAATTAGAAGGTGTGATGGTATTTTTTCAAAAATATAGAGATGAAGGGTTTGGATCTAGTATGAATATTACCAAAAGTCTGGCACATGAGATGAATGTAGAGCTTACATTTTCAGCTAGACGTTATATTATTAGGAAAAGACAATTTGATGAAATTGATCACGATGGAGAAATACAATCAGCTGAGGATTCTTTCAGAGTTAATTACTTTATAGTTTTTGTGGATATGACAATTACTTCATTGAAGAATTGATTTGAACAATTAAAGACATTTTAAAATATTTTTGGATTCTTATTTGATCCAAAGAAGTTGAGGTCCTTGGATGATAACCAATTATGCAAATATTGCACTAATTTTACAACAATTTTTTCTCAAGATAATGTGTTTTATGTGGATTATCTTTTTTCTGAATTAAAAGTATTGCAAATGACTTTGCCAGATGATTTAATGTCAGAAATTTTAGAATTTGTTAAAGCTGTAGATATTATTTAAATGTTTCAATTGCTTATCGAATTTTATTGACTATACCTATGACTGTAGTATCAACTGAGAGAAGTTTTTCAAAGTTAAAATTATTAAAAACTTACTTAAGGTCATCAATGTCATAAGAAAGGTTGAATGATTTAGCTATTTTATGTATCTAGAAGGATATGTTAGACAATATTGATCTTGATAATATTATTAATGATTTTGCATCTATAAATACACGGAGAAATTTTTTTTCATAAATCATGATTATCTGTGTTTGTTAATACAATTCTCTTAATATTTTGCAGTCTAAAATTGTTGTTCGATTACTGCTATTTCTATTTTGTTATTACTGTTACTGTTTTTAGTGATTTTATTATTACTGACATTTGTAAGATATTATTAACTAATGTTATGATCATTTAATATTTTATTATGTGGACTTATAAATTGAGTCACTTATATATGGATATTAAATTTTAATAAATAAAAATAAGCTTTTAAATTTTACATATTTATTTATTGTCGATTTATTGAGATCTTTTTTTTACTTTGCCCAGGCGAATAAAATGTCAGGAACGACCCTGGAGAGAAGGCAAAGAACTTTAGAGAGAGAGTAGAGATACATAAATAATTCATTTTCATTTCTGCCTAACGAAACGGTTATAAGTATTGTTATAGTATCTACTCATGCCAGTACAACTGAATAATGGCTATATTATTTTTATACGTAATAGTAGTATGGAACCTTATTTAGAGATGAAAAATAGGAAAAGTAGTCTTCAGACTGTTACAAATATGGGCTACTTGGCCCAACGGAGGTTAAAAAGAGAAAAGGCAAGACACAAGTTTCAATCTCACTTGGCGAAGAATTAAAACTTAAACAGCATCGGGTTCTTATCATCAAGTGAATCCATGGATGATCGTCTTCTCAGTCAACATTTAAATGTTTCACAACTTAGAGAAAAGTGAAATTTTCCTTCTTTTTGCTGATTAGAGCAGTATTTGTGAAGACCAAGAAACTGTCGCTCATCCACCCTAGGGCTAGGGTCTTCTGCTTCCACCATATGCATGTCTTGAAATGAGTTGTTTGTCTATTGGGATAAATAGGGCTGAAAATGAAGTTGGATTTAAGTTATTTATGGCTCAAATTTAATTTAAATTTTTTATTCAGTTTGAGATTCAATCAAATTCAGATCATATGATCTAGGTGAATTTGATATTATTTCGTCTAATCGAATTAGATCCAAAGATAACTTGAATGCTGAAGTTTTTTACGAAAAACCTTTCCTTTCTTATAGTACAAACTACAAGCCATATCTATAATCACAAGTTGGACCTAACTAATCATGCGAACATGTTAACAGATTCCACTGAACAATCGTAAGTGAAGAGTGAGTGAAACACACATCTACCACAAATGGTTATTACTATACAAAAAATAAATACTCAATGTGAATTACCTAATAATGAATTAGTTATCACTTAAATAAGATCATTTTCATGTTGCTTGAATCCTGATGCTAAGGCAGCTATTTTAATAGCAAAATCATTTGTTTACTTTTAAAGAAAAATTTTTGAAACCATTAGTCCAATGGTTCTCATAATTATTACAATTAATATTAACTAAATTACTAATATATTTCAGCAAATAATTTATATTATATAAAACCAATTCAGTCGTTATAAATTATAATAATTATAAAGACCACTTAAATAATAATTATGTAGTTATGCCCCACTTATAATTAATAATGAGTTTTGGTAAATAGAATAGCAATCTAGTCCTAGGAGAAGATATAAACAAAATAAACTATATTATGATGAACATGGTAATGTAGAAAGTAGAAATTGATCTTAAGAAATTGATCTTAACGTAGTTTGTGCATTCATGAGATACATTATTATAAACAATCTGCATAACAATTTGATTATCACAATAAAGAGGAATAATAGATGGAGACGAAATGCTCATACTCTTAAGTTACTAACAAACTTATAGAAGCTTAGAAGTAGTATCAACAATAGCTCGATAGTTAGCTTCGGTACTAGATCAAAAGATAATGATTTGCTTCTTACTACTCTATGAGATAAGAAAATCACTAAGTAAAAAGCATTAATCAATAGTAAACCAACGGTTTGTGAGATCACCAATTCAATCAACATTTGAATAACCTCATATTTGAAGAGAAGATGAACTAGAGTAATGAAGATCATGAAACTAGGTGTCTTT
>JAOQMS010000179.1:35118005-35130103 GCA_027563885.1 Erythroxylum longipes | reverse complement strand
TTTTCTTATTTTAATTTAATATTTTATTATTTATAATTTTAAATTTATATGACTAATAATATATTTTTTAATTATTTTTATAACAATTAATAGTTTATTAAATCAATGACTTTTTTAGTCATTTTATCTTTTTTCAGCAACTACAACCTTACTTGTGAAACACCTATTTTTACGTTTCAGCAGTTACTAAAACAGTAATCTCAAATACATAAATACTTATTAAGAATAAGTACTTATTAAGTTCAGCATGTTGATTTCAACAGGTTGTCAATCATTACCGCTCCCCCAAACTAAGCCTTTTATCTTTCGAATTTGACATGGCCATAATCATTGCCCATTGATCATCAGTTAGCGCGACAGCCAAGCTCGCCATATCTTGAGAATTCGAGGCTCTAATCTAAATCGTGGAAGATGTGTTAATTGCCTGGGCTGTATTGGCTATTGTGATGCCGCCTTTGCCTCTTGTCGTATTGGTTCCACGACCATGCTTTACTCTTTTCCCACGTCTAGCAGGCTGCCATACAAAGTAGCCTATAGTTTTGAAAAATGCATTAATCTCATGATATTGACTAGGCTATTCACAATTCTTGCACACAACATTAGGCAATGCTTTCGACCCTTGAATAGTAAAGCCAATTGCCTCAATTCGAACGTTATGAGTACGAGTGTCTTTTTGCTTGAATAATCAGTGCAGATACACCATTCATGGGGGGTAGTGGTTCTTGTGCAATTATATTAGAACGTACAGTTCCATAAACATCGTCATCGACACCCATCAAGAATTGATGTACTCTTTCGGCTTCAAGTTGTTTGTCCCATTCAGCAGCAAGACTAAAAGTTCACATAGGAGGTTTCACATAATTGGAAAGCTCTTCCCAAATCAGTTTGATATATGTGTCCAAAATAAGCCACTACGCTTTGCCCATCTTACTTACACTTTGCCAGGTCCGATCGCAGTTGCTGAACATGTGGTAATATGGTGATAAATCATTAAATCCCTTACCATCACCATTCTTCTTTTCTTTGTTGTCGGTCATAGAAAAAGCTTCGTCACTGTTCTTGAACTTTCCCTCACTTAGTTTTAGAGAATTAGAAGAAACGTATATTGAGAGGAAATAATTTTCCCATCACTTATTGTGGCTGAGAACACACCACGATACATTTAATTTCTTATGTAAAATTGGTCTCCTAATTATATATAATATTTCCTAAATATGTACAAGATATTCACGATATTTAAAAAGAAAAATGTTTTAAATATCTTGGTGTCTGGAATTGACAAACGAGAGACATATGTATGATGACGATAGAATAGAATGGCCAGAATAATCCTTCCATTAACGAGAGTGTCTAATTTATACACATACGACAGCAACTAATTACAGTATCTATGGCATAATTCTAGCTATTTACATGGAAAAGAAATAATCTAAAATAGGCAAAGATAATTACAATACATCAATGTAAATCCTTTCCTAATATGGTGTAATATTGCTTGGGCACAGTGACATTGGGCATTGCCTCGCTTATATCTTTGCATTTAGGATCCATTGAAGTGCTGTTAAATGAGTTGTTTTCTTCATCTCTGGTTAACAAAGGATGAAGAGATTATCTTAGCCATATGCAGTTCTATACAAGAGTTTCAATTCCATGGCTTTGGAATTATCAATATTTGGTTCCCTTATCAATGTTTAATTCACTACTTAATTGTAGATAGAATTATAAATTTCAAATCACAGTATATAATTGTATATATAATATTATTATGATTATGATCTAATGTCATCCTTATTTGTTACAATTACACTATTATCCTAAATAACAGTACTTCGTAAAGAGAAAGGGTAATAACTAATAACTAATAAGAAAATGGAAAGTAAATGTAAGATTAGATAGTTCTAACTTTAGAAGGCCATATTGTAGCCGTCTATCTCATAGAAATATGTTATTCAACTTGTATAGAATATCTGGGACCCAAAAGTAAGAAATTTACAACAACTTTAAGATATGCTTTATGCGAATATATAGAGCTACATTAGGACGTAATCGGATCACCAAGTTCTTTTGAAATCTTGCTGTTGACCTTAATACCCCAAGTTCTGATCAAAGATTTGGCATATAAGAAAGTGAAAGTCGATATGCTCCATCTGTATGTCAAAACCATGTGGACAACAATATTTCATTTTAGCTAGCTACCCTTCCTATATCCAACCATTCTCATTTTCTTGAGACAACTTTTTTATTGACTTGAAAGTATCCTACATGACTGATTAAGTTCAGTGTTGGACCAAGAACCTATGGAAACAAAACTTTATTTATATCCTAACTCTAAGTGTTAAATATATATACATATATGTATGTATGTATATCCCAAATTCAGATTTAATTCAGTAAAACTATTCATATATATCTAGTTTATTATGACATGAACTAAAACGTTGATGACAAGCTCCACATGCCTATTTTCTAGTAATTGCTTCCTTTTGGATTCCCTGTTTTAAACAATTATAGAAGTGGGAATTTAATAACGACAGCCAAAATTTTCTTTTGCCGGTTTGTTGGAGCAGGTAAAATAAGAGAGCCAAATAACTTTTGTCAAAGACACAGTTTGAAGACAATGACAAGTAACTTAACCTACAGCCGAGGTGGTCCCTGCTTTCATGTAACTTAGGTAGCTACACTTTTGATCACTTGAATTACGTGTGGTCGGTGAAGTGGAGTTTCAAAATGCCAGCCTTTTACCTGCTCTTTTGCCTTAAAGGATCCTTCCTGAAAATTATGTGACCATTATTTTCTCAAACTTATTGCTTAGTAGGTCTTTGATTTGAAGTTTAAAGTTAACCTATAGTAAAGGTCATGTGTTGCTAAGGGTTGGTTCTCTAAAGATGATGTGAAATTTATTAAGAAATAGAAATAACTCATATATTTCTCAAATGTGGTTTATGACAAATATGGTGAAAGCTTTACCAAGATTTACTATTTAAAGAATATAGATAATATTACTCACAATATAGATATTATTTATAAAATATTTAAATAAAGATAAATAATTTGTTGTATAATAGTAAATATTAGAATGTGTAATAATTATAAAAGTTAAAATTTGTAGCTGTAGTTATTTTGATTCATCTATAAATACTTATTAGTTTTTTTCATTCATTAAAAAAGAAATTCAAACATCTAAAAGTAAAGTTTGTAAAAATAATAATTTTATAAGTTTTAAGTTACAAACTAGAGTAAGTGTTTATATTTTTAACTCCTTTTTCTACTCTTAACAATATTTTGTGATTCTATTTCTTTCAATCTTATTTGGGCTGTGATTATACTCTATTCGTCTAATCAATCTAACAAATAATATCATAACCTAAGTAAGGTGTATATATCTACTATCATATGATATATAGTCACTATATAAGTGGATCATCTATATTAAAAAAATAAGGTAGATATTATTCATTCATTGAATGTATTAGGTACTATTCTTGTTTTTTTTTTAAATGAATAAAGGATTGCATAGATGAAACTATAACCTCATTACAATGAGTTCAAGGTTGGATTCCATTACTCGAAAAGAAAATTAATTATACATAGCTAATCTTAAAAGATAACCTTAGTATGAATACAAATTACAAGCCCCACATGCTCATCATATCTGCAGTCAAGTGCTTTTGTAGCTATTTAGCATAGATGCAAGCTCTGATACTATTAATAACTCTATCAACCAATTCGTATTTCTTTATTTTCTTATCAGCAAACCATCTGATGTTTTGCTCTTTCCATATGAAGTAAATGGCAATTGTAAATTATGCTTTAAAGAGAGGAGCATTAGGTTTCCTCCTTCCCGGTTTATCTATAATCCAATTTAATATTTTCTCCTAATTATAGCCACAAAAATGATAAGGTAACATGTGTAAAATTATGTTCCAGATAACCTTAGTATAGGAACATTGAAAGAATAAGTGATCCATATCCTCAACAGCTGTACTATTCAATAAATAAGTTGCATAAGTTTTTCCATACCATTGCATCTTGGTCTGAAGTTTATTCTTGATTGTCAACCAAGAGATGAAAGAAGCCCTTGGACTCATTACCTTCCCCCAAAGGAGATCAAACTATGGGACATCAAACCGCATCTCAGTAAATAATTGGTAGCAAGAGTGATTAGATAAAGTATCATTCTGATTTAGAGACCAAGAAATGGTGTCATCATTCTAAAGATCATTTAGTAATGGAAGGTGATCCAGCATGTTGTCGAATCCTCTAAAATCCCCATACCATTCACCATTCGAAATCAAAGTTGAAACACGAGAATTCAAAGGTAATATGTTCCTCAAATGTTTAAATTCGGATTGGTAAGCTAAAAGGCTTATGTCGATCCATTTATCATACCAAATCCAAGTTCTATCCCCCATTACTAATCTTATGTTGTATGCAAGGATAGATGATCGCTCTCAATATAATCATTTGCTTAAAAGTAGGAGACCCAGCTTTAAAGCAATCCAGCTGCCCAAAATTTGTATATATGTTTCAGATAGTGTTCACATACCCATTTGATCAGTAGTGTGTTTTAATCAATGTACAGTTTCTATAACCTTTTACACATTAGATACTTTTGCATTGTAGAGATAGGAATAATACTAAGCCCTCCCTTCCTCTTTAGAATGACTTCACTCCATTTCAATCTAGCGTTCTTGGAGCTATCAATAAAACTAGACCATATGAATGCCTTTATAATTCTACCCATCTCCTTGATCACCAACTGAGGAAGAGCTACATGTGCTATCCAATGGATATGTAAGAACTAAAATAATTATAGTTAATCTTCCAGCATAAGATAAGAACTTGTTTTTCCATGCCAGAATTCTGGATTTCAATCTTTCAATGATAGGAATACAGTCCTGATATTTTAGTTTGGAACATGTAATAGGAACACCTACATAGGTAAAGGTATGAGAAACATAAGTGAAACTAGTAAGTCATCTTAGTTCATCCGAATTTCGCAGATCACCAGACAGATATAAGCTACTTTTGTTAAAGTTAACCTTGAGACCGACCATTAAGCAAATACGTTGAGAGCATTTAACATAACATTGATAAGAAGGATATCTGCTTCGGATAGAAGTAGAAGGTCATTAGCATATATGATATGGGTGAGATTAGTGGCTCTACAAAGATGATGATATTTGAATCTCCCATTAGCTACTATAAGCCTAGTTAAAATCTAGGAAAAACCTTCCATAACTAAAGTTAACAACTAAAGGGATAAATGATGACCTTGTCAGATGACCATAATAGGTTTGATTGGTTTGGTAGGAATACCATTTACTAGAACACTCAATGAGGAAGATTGCAAACAAGCTATGATCAATTGCAATAGATGAGAAGGAAAATGAATAGCCTCCAGACAGAACCTGTGTTATAGTCCTTCATACCCCAAGGTTTGAAGGACTATAATAATAAGAGCTATTTCTCATACCTCAAGGTAGGTTGGGATAGAAGCAATCATATCCAAATTTAATATTGAGTTCAACAAAAATATTTTATTATTGTGGAAGTTGTAGATGAAAGTTATCCTGACAAAGGATAATTGACTTGCAATCGTTAGTGGAAGGTTGACATACTTCACAAATGACGCCACATAAAATGAAATGGGCATGAATGTTGTTGCAAATCTTCATTTAGCTTACTTGATGAAGTTTTGTTAGGCGTAAAAAGAAAATATTAAATGAAATATGAGATCATCTCAAAAATCCGCATAAGACCAAATCAGTCTACGATAAATTTTTCTTTAAAAGGTAACTTATACCTTTCAGATGTTAGAATCCACTTTGGTGATTAAACACATTAATAATATGACTACTATATTCTCTTAGCGCATGTTGTTGGATTATAGAATAGAGCTACAAGAACATGTCAAACTTCAATTTCAAGTCTACATAATATGTGTGATCAAATCATCATTAACTTAATCAATAATCTTCTTAAAGAATACCTAGTCTTCGATAATACTATAGCTTCACTTTTAAAGGAAGAAATGTAGTAGAGGAATAAGAAACATAGATAGTTTAGTTTACAATAAGTTAAAGCCTTGAGATTTAAAAGAACTTAAAATGCCACAATCATGGCAACAAAGGTCACTTTTAAAAGACTATTAAAATTAAAATACGAAAATTCTTAATCCTTGAAAAAATTTACAAATAATTCAAATGATACTAATGCTCTATGTTGTGAAATAATAATAGCAATTGAAAGTAGAAAATCACTATGGAGGTGTTTGGCAAACATCTTATATGCTGTTTTTTAAAAGTTAAATTTTTGGCCATCTTAAAAAGCTATTGGTGTGTTTAGTGAATGACTTATTAGTTAGCTTATTTAACCCCGATAAGCTAATTTCTAAAAGCTCCATAAGAGGAGCTTTTTTGATGATCAGCCAAACATTAATAGGTTAAAAAAACCAATTATACCCTCCTTTCATAATTTTTGAATTATCTTAATTATGCTATAGTGATATTATGGATAATCATGCATAACTAAAAACCATGCATGTATTCTATTACAATGAAGTAAGTTTTTTAGTTACAAAACTTTGGAGTTTTTTTACTAATGAAATAAATTTTTTGGTTACAAAATAAAATTTATGTTATGGTGACAAAATTTTAAAGAATGTTCTATGTTTTTTATTAGAGTTAAAAACTTAAATTTTTGTAAAATTAAATATCTAATCATGGCCTTATAATTTTTTTTTGTACGTCATGCGCTCATAAGCATTTTATACTTAAACAATTAATACTAAACTAAACATATTTAATAAACAACTAATGTTATCTGCTGGTTAAATCAGCTGTTAGATAACTGCTGATAGAATCAGCTGATAGTTAATACAATTCATTGATTGCTAAATAGGGCCTATATGATGTATGACTTTTCGACCCAAGAGCTACTTTTCACATGACCTCTAGAAGAGAAAGGTTCCATTATTACGTATTTATATTAGGAGGATCTATACACAATTGTCGCAATTATCTTATAAAGGCTATCGTTATTAGAACCATCAAGTTAAAGATGATTGATGGTATAATTTATACTATCCAAGAAGTATGACATGTAAAGGGCTTGAAGAATAAATTATTATCATTAGTATGAATACATGATCTTGAGTGAAAAATAGAAATTATCAATAAAATTTTAAAAATAATTTAAGGTACGCATGTATTTATAAAAGAACAAAAAAAATAAGTACAAATTTGTACAAGTTAAGGGGAGAGACACTCCTAGAAGTACAAATATTAGTCACTTTAACCATTTTAAGACAAAGATCTTTAATTTTAAGACGTCAAAAACTTTGGAAATATATCCAAATAAGAAATGAAGATCCTTGCTAACCAATAATTACTTCCTTTGCTTACAGAGTTATCGCTATCCTATTATGAGCATTATGTTATAAGTAAGTAACATCGTGCATAATTTAACACATCAAATTCAAAAAGTAAGGGTTTTTTTTTAGCTTAGTTAAATGTGTGGTAAGCACCAATTCCATCCTTAAAAGGAACAAAATAATTTATCTCTTTCATTAATAATTATTCCAAGAGGTGTTACATGTACCTTATCAAAAGAAAAGCATATGTATTTTCTTCAAAATTTACAAAAGCAAGTATTAAACTTAATTTTAGTGAAAAGATCAAGCGCTTAAGAACAAATAATATTAGAATATATTAATAATAAATTTGATGCATTTTGTAAGATACAAGATGATAAAAGACAAGTCATTGTTGCATACATTCCTTAATAAAACTAGACAAATTAAAATTTGAAAAAAATAACAATATTAAGATCTATAAGCCGAAATTAGGCCTTCTACGCGGAACCAGTCAATATTGCATATTATGTAGTGAATTAGATTCTATAAACTACAATTGAGTTAAAAATATCACTAGAGATGTGGATTGGGAAGACAATACATTATTCTAACCTCCACACGTTTGGAAGTTTGTATATGATGTATAATAGCAAAGAAATGACAAAGTTGGATCTAAAATCTATGAAATGCTCATTTTTGGAATATACTAATAAAGTAAAAAGGTACGTTTGTAAGATCTCTCTATCTGTAAACTTATTATTAGCATAGATGTCACCTTTTTAAAAGATAAATTACAAAGGGAAGAAGAAGATAATATCACTTTATGAAGAATTTTTGAAAATATGGTACATGTGGAAAAGAAATTTCATTAAAGACTTTTTTGAAGCAGCATCAGGCCAAGATGTTCAAGAATCAATTAAGTTTGGAGTCTTATAACTTCATTAATTAGATTGCAAAAAAGACTGCCAAATTGGCACTAAAATTATATAATGCAGGGTAATATAGTATATCACCTTTTAATAGAGGATAGAGAGTCGTTAACTCTCCAAGAAGTACATAATAATCTAGATGTCTCTCAATGGATGTTAGCAACATAACAAGAAATTGAAACTCCATAAAACTAAAACTTGAGAACTTGTATCATTACCATAAGGAAAGAAACTTATTGGTAATGAATGGATCCTTAAGATCAAGTGAAATAATAGTGATCAAGTAGAGCAATATTGTGTAAGATTGATAGTGAAAAGATATGTTAAAAAAATAATTAACTTTAATGAAATATTTTCTATTGTAGTTCGACATATTATAGTTAAAGTAGACTTTACAACATATGTTGTGTTTAACTTACATATAAAATAACTAGATATGAAAACTACATTTCTTAATAGAGACCTTAAAGGAAGAATAAAAAGGAGAAGACACAAGTTAAACAAATCATTATATGATCTTAAATAGGTGTCGACGTGTTAGTATAAGAGATATCCTTTATTAGTCATAAAAATTGATACAACAGACTTAATACAAACCCTAATTTATATTTTAAGAGGTTTGTGATAATAATTTTATTATCTTACTGTTGTATATAGACTAAATATTAGTTACATGCCAAAATAAAAATTGTATTGAAAATTGGTGGCCTTTTGAGGGAGTTTCAATACGATCGATACAATTAAGCTTGAATAATTGGAGGTATAGTTGGATAAGAAATTTAAAATGAAGGATTTAAGAAAAACAAAATTATATGGATGCAAATTCACTAAGAAAAAAACAACAAGAAGATTTGGCTTTTTCAAGAAAAACAACGTAAAGGAGGTTTTGTAACACTTCAATTTGCAAAACTATAAGTCAATATTTATATTTCTTATTGTTAATTTCAAGTTATTATCTAGTATAAGCCTTAAGAGTGAAGATAAGAGAACAAAGATGTCTTGAGTACTATATGCATCTGCAATGAGGAGTTTAATATTCCTTATGATTTGTAATAAGATCAAATACTGCACATGTAGTAGAAGCAATTAATCAATATATGACAAATCCTATTAAAGAGCATTGGAGTGCTGTAGGAAAGATCCTAAGTTAATTTAAAGGGGTTTCTAATGTTGCATTACAATATGAATGATCAAACCATATTGTCAAAAGATATGTTAACTTTGATTATTCAAATAATCTTAATAAAAGTAAATTCAAAACAAGTTATATGTTCATGCTTGTTGGTGGGATTTTAAGTTAAGTTTCAAAGCTATAATTAGTTGTGGTTAGTTAAAAATAAATGCAGAATATGTAGCAAATATACAAGTTAATAAAGAAATGATATAGTTGACATTGATGTTGGAGGAACTCAATTAGAAATAAAAAAAGGTTTTATTATTTGGTGATATTCAAAGTTCCTGATGTCTAGTAAGGAATCTAATATTTCATTCAAAAATAAATTATATACAAGTTTAATTTTATTTTATTCGTGAGAAAGTGAAAGAAGAAATTATAGATATATAAAAAGCTCGTGCCAAACATAATATAGCAAATTTTATGAAAAAAGTAGTCAATAAGGACAAGTTTGTTTGGTTTCAATCTTTATGCAATTTGATAGAAATATAAGCAACATGTCAATGAATATTAATCGATTCTCAATCAAATTTAAAAGTGGTAAAATAAGAAGAAAAAAATATATAGTACTCACAATATCTAGATATTATTCACATTAGCTAAATGTCTATAGATAAAAGATAAATATCAAAATGTGTGATAATTATAGTATATTAAAATGAGGGGCTATAATTAGTTTGATTCGCCTATTAATATTTAATCGTCTTCTTGTTCAATATATTAAGAAACAAATGTAAACATGTAAAAGTAGAACTTGTAAAGATATCAATCTTAAAGGTGTTAAGTTAGAAATTAATGAATGTTTATATTGTAACTCTTCTTTTTACTCTTGATAATATTATAAGTCTTATTTTTTTCAATCTTAATTTATTTATGATCCTTTATCCACATAATCATCCTAACATTTGCTAAAAGCTTTTTACATTTTGAAAAATAGCATGTTAACCGAAATAAGAAGAAAACTGAAAGTAGTTTTTTAAAAGCTGCCTCTAAGTGAGTTCCAGACTGAGAGTTAATTAACAAGTTATAGTTGGCACACTCTCCATCAGA
Source organism: Erythroxylum longipes (assembly GCA_027563885.1). Classification (NCBI taxonomy): domain Eukaryota; kingdom Viridiplantae; phylum Streptophyta; class Magnoliopsida; order Malpighiales; family Erythroxylaceae; genus Erythroxylum; species Erythroxylum longipes. Next base: position 35,119,593 of record JAOQMS010000179.1, on the reverse strand, counting down.
TTAAGAGATTTTAAGTTTGGAAATTCAATTAAATAAGACATATACCAAAACCATGGACTTAAACTAGTAATAACTAAAGCTACGACTCTTGAATGTAGCTCGAGCAACTTAACTGTCAAAAGTAGTTTTAAATCTTTGTTCATTTTTTGCTTCCATTTAGGTTACATTCTTGTGGCCGCAAGGCAAATCCACCAACATTTCAATGTTTCAATTGAAATATAAAAATTAAGGACTTGTTTATTTCCACTTTAGTTTTTAGTTTTTTGTTCTTGTTTTTAAATTCAGAAAAAAGTTTTTCTAAGTCTTTAATTTTTGTTTTTGTTTTTGTTTTTGATTTTTTCCAGTTTTAATAAGTAGTTTTTGTTTTAAATCTAATTTACTATAAACTTATTGAATATTAAGTATTAATAATAATTATGAATAATTTAATTTAATATTGTATTTAGTTATTTAATATTAATTATTTAATAAGAATTATGAATAATTTAATTTAATTTAATCATTAAATTTAAAAATAAAATAATTTCAATTTTAATAATTATTAACATATATATATATTTATGAATATTATTTATTTATTTTTATTTTTATTTTATAAAATCAATGTAAATGAAAAATCTAATTAGGTGATAATGAGGACTCTAAGAATTACAAAGATTGTAAAATGATTGGTTTATTTATTCAAATCATATTGCGCTTCTTCCCATCCTAAAAGCCAATCTATTGAAATAATAACAACTAATAACAATTAGGAAACAGAAACAGAGAAAGTGGATGCTTTCCTTTGGTACGGAAAGCGCTAATATAACACCTGACGTCGACACTGCCCTTTTTTTGGTCTTGATGAATAAAAGTCAATACTTTTACTATGAATGAGGTGTGTTTTCTCCACGTGTCAAAAGATGGGAGTTCACTGAGTCACGAGAGAAAAAGGGTGAAACGGACTTATGATGACTTTTTTAGTTGTTGGAGTAATTAATTCAGAGTTCAGATCCTCTGTGCTCAAAAAATAGTGCGCTCTTGTGTTGCTTTAATCTTAACCACTCAACAGAATTAGATGGTTAAAATTAAAGAGGCACAGAAGCACATCAATTTTTAGGTACAGAATTAGGTGGTTGAGATTGAAGAGGCACAGAATACACCATATTTTTAGATACAAAATATCTAAACTCATTGATTCATCTTTGGGTTTTCCACCATATTTCTAGAATCTCTATTACCATTGAACTTAAGGTGGGCCGTGATCGGGAGTCGTGAGTCGTGACGCATTTTTGAACTGGCGCTTGTTTCTATTTTTATTTAGTGTTGTAGTTTTTAATTTTTAAATTTTATTTGTAGTTTCTGTTTTTCTAATTTCAAAATCAAAATTTTGTTCATTGAAATTTTTAATATAAAAATTGAAAACAAAGTTTGTTTAATTGAGGTTTGTAATAAAAAGTTAAAAATAAAAATAATTTTAATTTTATCATCTTATTTTTATATTTTTAATTATACTGTTATATTAATTATTTTTAATATAATATATTATATTTAAAATTAATTAATTTTTTTTATTTTTAATTATAGCCTTTGTTAATTATTTTTAAAA
>JAOQMS010000179.1:35088899-35107613 GCA_027563885.1 Erythroxylum longipes | reverse complement strand
AAGTACAGTATGGTTGATTTGAGATTCTGAAATGCATGTGTAAACTATTTTTTTGTTTGTTTGTACTGTCTTGTGTGACATCCACATATCCTCCAGGGGGTATTATGTGGGTGTTACATATTTGATGTGCGATATCAAAGGAGCAAAACTTGTACCAGTAATTTTGCCTAATGAGCCAAGGCAATAGTGAAAATGATACGTCAAGTCATATTAAATCAAGACGTGACTTTAATTAATGTCCTTATGTGCCTAGCTTGATTTGCAATTTAATTTCTATATATCAGTTGATTACTGAGTTAAATATTCAAATTCTATTAACTAATGAGCTTTGTGTGATACAAGACAGTTCCTCGAAGATATCGATGAGTGTTAGTGAATTTTAGGGGTTCTATTACTTCAAGTCTACGAGGCTATATTCAGCTATAAAGATAGAGAGAATGGGCTCCTTTACAGTTTGGCATTGACATCTTGAACATCAGTTAAGGCAATACTTATGTTTTATTCTTGATATTAGTAGGATATATTTTAAGAACAAAAATATCTATTATTATGTTTTCGAGCTAAATAAACTCTCCTTTTCTATTGAATATTAACAATGTTGTAAGTTGCTTCAATCTTCTCCACTGTGATTTATGGGGACATTATTATAAGGCATCATAGTGTGGTGCACACTATTTTATTTATATTATGGATGATCATAACCATACACTTTGGGTTTACTTATTGAAAGAAAAAAGTGAGGCTAATTGATACCTAATAGATCTTTACAAGTTGGTTGAAACTCAATTTATGAAGACTGTTAAGTGCATACAAAGTGATAATAGGTTGGAGTTTGATTGGGGCTAATTCAAGAATTTTATAGAGAGAATGGTATTATTTATGAAACTAGCTACACATATACACCACAACAATATAAGAGAGTAAAACATAAACAATGGAATATTTTATACGTAGCAAGTGCGAGTGCAATTTCAAGCTGCTTTGCCTATTCGTTTTTTGGGAGGATGTGACTTATCTTATGAATAGGACGTCGACTGTTAAATTGAACAAACAATCACCACAAGAGATTTTTTTTAGCATGGGGTCGTCCTACTAACATGTTAAAGTGTTTGGCTACTTATGAAATGTGTATAATAATCTAAGAATAAATTAAGGCCCAAAAGTAGAAAATATATCTTTATAGGATACCTATATAGGAAGAAACACTAGAGGCTTTATGAACTCAAAAAGGTTTTTTTTTGTTCTCATAACATTTCATTTCATAAAAATGTGTTTTCTTTTGCTTAAAATGATGAACATATTGAATGTTGAATTTAAGATAATAATCACTCTTTTGATGAATTTTTGATATGTCGGACGAGTGATAAGAGAGAAGACAAAATCGAGAGCAAAAATTTGGAATTAAAGGCCAATGCTAGTAATTCTCAAGAGGAGATTACTAAAGCTCAATAAATAGAGAGTAGATTGCAATAAACAACTCGTCAACTAGCTCAATTGTAGGACCATATTGTTTATTCTGTCATTAAAAGAAGTTTGGGGCCATTCGTAGCCAAAATTTCTCCCCCTTTTTGAAGCCACCACAATATGATAGCTATTTAATTACTCCTTATCCCTTAGCAAATTATGAGAAGTTTGATCATTTTTCTCAAGGTCATCGAGTGTTTTAAAAATTCATAACCTCAGAGGTTGAGCATAGGAGCTATGCAGAAGCTGTGAAAAGTGTAAAATAGCTATATATAATGGCACGAGAGTTTCTCGCACTTGAAACAAATAAAACACGATCTTTTGAGACTTTGTCTTCTGAAAAGAAACCGATTGCCTACAACTAGGTATTTAAGATCAAGTACAAGTCAGATGAGATTATTGAGCAATATAAAGCACGATTGGTGTAAAGGTTTTCACACTTATTAAAGGTCTTAATTTTTATAAGACATTTGAGTCAATTGCCAAGTTCGTGGTTGTTAATATTTTTATGTTCATAGAAGTAGTGTAAGGTTAGGAGTTGCATCAAATGAAAGTTATGTATTCCTACATGACAGTTTAGAGGAGGGAGTATACATAAAGCTTCCTCCTAGATTCAAGAACAAGTCATGAAAACAAAATTTGTCAATTATGCAAGTCAATTTATAGGCCATGCCAAGCTTCTTAAAATTGGTTCACTAAGTTAACCACAAAGCTAAAGAAGTATGGTTTATATCAATCCTGAATAGATTATTCACTATTTACTTTCTAGAAAGGCAGTGTATTTTTGGGATTATTAGTATATATAGACCACATCATTTTAATGGAGAACAATACAGTGACATGCTTGACTTTAAAATTGCACTTGTATAAATGCTTCAATATTAAATATTTGGGGGTATAGGAGTATTCCTTCAGGATTGAAATGGCCACTCGTCTAGGGGATTATTCTTATGTCATCAAAAATATGCTTTGGTAATTGGAAGCAAACGCGAGGATATTCCAATAAAGCAGGGTTACCATCTAGGCTTAGACGATGGTGAATTAGTGGCGAACAATTCATCCTATTGGCAGCTAATAGGACGTCTTATCTATCTGACAATCACTCAGCTCGAGATTTGGTTCACAATTCATATGTTGTAGCAATTTGTTCAAACACCACATAAAGAGCATTTTGAAGTGACTATGCACATTATTTGCCATATTAAGAGGCAACCAGGTCAGAGCATTCTCCTTCAGACTAACAATGATTTTCCCGACTCCAAGCTTTTTGTGACTCATATTGGGTAAGTTATCCTGTTTTATGCACTTTACACCACAGTTTTACCCTTTTAATGGTTTCTATTTTGGATATATTGGCGGTTTGTGCACTCTCCTTTTTGCAAAATTCCGGGATGCAGAAATGAAAAGTTGACTTCACCAAACAAGACATATTACACCCTTTATGCAGGCTCTAGCTTTACTAGCAGAATGACTGATCTGTTTATTGTATTGATGTTCTTAGTAAATCTGTATATGTGCATGTTGCTGGTTAGATGTACCTTCCTACAAGGTCATCTTGGTTGGTAAATTTGTAAGGCTGGTTGTGTGGCTATTTTGGTTCAAAAGGCACACATTTTTTAACTTTACGTTCTTAGATAAAGCTACTCTTTTCAGGCCTAGTAAGAGATTTGTAGTTTTGGGAATCTCTTGATTTGTACATAACTCTTTATTGTTTTAATTTATCAAATCTACTGATTTACCAAAAAAAATATTTTTTATCCCACTTAAAAAACTATGTTAAAATAATTTTCACACAATTCTATTCATCATTTTTTATTTGAAATTTGTCGTTTATTTTTGGGTCAATGTTAGCTAATAAGTTAATATTGTAATCTGATAGGAGTAGGATTGCGAGAGAGAGTCATTGCTTGACCATAAGATCATAGGTTCAAATCATGGAAATAACCTCTTCGTAAAAATATAATGTTGAAATTGTGTACATCAATGACCCTCACTAGATTCCTACAAAGTGAAGAACCTTATATATTGAGTACGTTGAATTTGACTTTAACAGGAGTATGATTGGATGAAAATTGTTGTGAACTCTGTTCTGTTATTTTTTTAAAATTAAAAATATAAAATAATTTATTTTTTTAATTAGATTAGGGTCTGGATTGTCCAGAATCAAGCTTACCCAAGGCCCAACTCTTCTAAATAAAACAATGTTGTTTTGCTTAGAATAATTGGACCTCGAGTTTATCTAACCTGAGCCTGACTCATAGACTAGCCCATTGAAAACAACTAAATTTAAACTCATAGGCTAAAAATTGTGATCTCTATTTAAAAGGGAAACAGAAAGAACGGCGGAAACAATTAGCCCTTCAGTAGAAGTATCATGAAACAACAATAAGTGGACCTAGCTTGGGTTGGGCCATCACGGGCTCCATCTATTGTAAGATTTGGGCTAAGACAACTGGTCTGCAGGTTAACAAAGAAGCCCTCTGAATTCTAAAACCTACCCCATTTTCACATATCAAGCAAACACTTGCCTCTATGTAATGTGCCACAAGGAAATAAATGCCTTGGCCACTAGATCTAAACCAGGGCGGGCTCTACAAGAAATGAACAAAGGTTTCTTTGATACTGTCGAGTCCTTTGCCTAGTGTTACTTTCCTGCCAAATTTCTTCCTCCTACAAAATTGACTTGGCAAAATTTGCATCTCTACTTTCTCCCTACTGTCATAGTAATCATAAGCTACCGTCACTAGAATCCCCTCAAGATCTTCCTCAACTTGGAAAATCCTAAGTTTTATCGAAGCATCTAGATACATTGCTAAAAATCTAATAGTTTATACATTTGTATCTCAAGAAAATGGATAAATGAATCGTAAATATCGATTCCAGATTAGTGTGTATACGACAAGCATTAGTATGATATCCATTTGGTCCCATTACATATAGTATATGCTATGGCTTTGTGAGGTACTAAAATCTTTAGACGTACGATACATACAGAAGAGATATATATAGATGTATACAAGTCACTGATTCGTGTGGAGTTACTAAGTTGACGTCCAAAACACTGTCTTCCAACAGAAAGTGGGATCACTTCGGCTCTTTGAAAGAGGAATATGTCGATGTCCTTGAAATGTCCGCCCTCCGCGCCATCTCTCTCCTCCACCTCTTATCTTCACGTACTCACTCTTCTCTTTACAATCTTGATTAGTTTGTCAATGTAATGTTCATGCATGATATGGGCTGGTTTTGATCCTTCAATTGATAGCAGAGAAGAGGATTAGATGGACCAAGATTGGTGTTTCCTGGTGGGTGGGGAACTTCAAATCAAGTGGTTTTCAAGTTGCCATCTTTTCCGCAGATTCGAGCTGCTTCTGGCTCCTCTTCTCTTGATACCGGTACTCTTCATCTATTTCTCACTATCTTCATTTTCTCCATTTGTTTTTGGATTAAAGATATGTTCTTTTTGGTCTTTGATGTGATGGTTTTTAAAGGGGTGACTACTGAATTGGATGCTGTGTCTAGCTTCAGTGAGATCGTTCCCGACACTGTCATTTTCGATGATTTCGAGAAGTATGTTTCAGTTAGTTTATTTGAGCAATGCTTGGTTGCTTCCTTACTCGGGCTATTGTCTTGTGTCAAGTGTAATTGACGATTGTTTGCTATTTAATTTTACAATATAGGTTTCCTCCAACTGCAGCTACAGTTAGCTCTTCCCTTCTTTTGGGTATATGTAGCTTGCCAGATACTGTTTTCAGAGTAAGCACATAAATTAACTTACAGCATAACTGTGAAGAGTGCTTTTAGTAATCGTCTAGATCAATAAAATTCTCGGTTAGTTTCAATTTTCTTTATTTTCAACTAGAAATTTCGTTTTTTATCTGTTTGTAGAATGCTGTGGACATGGCTTTGGCAGATTCAACGTGTTGTACTCTAGAAAACCCTGAATTGAGATTGTCTTGTTTTACTAACAAGGTTGGATTTCTTGACTGGTGGTTTCCCTTACTGGAGGATGTCCTGTAAATTTGATTTCGGGGATCTAGTTAGGCTGACTGGGTCATTCATGTAGGCTTTAGTGAATGTTGGAGGAGATTTGGCAAAACTAGTACCTGGCCGAGTTTCAAGTGAAGTGGATGCACGGCTGGCCTACGATACTCATGGAATTATTAGGAAGGTAACACGTTCAAGAGAATGATGGAATTATTTGCTTATTCATTTCTGTATGGTGGATGATGTTGCAAGTGGTGTATGGTCCAAGGTAATTGATCAGGATCCTAGCAGGGAGTCCTTAATTTGGGTGGATAACCATTCATTTATATGCTTTCTGATAGTATTTTGCCAATCTTGACCGTGATATTTTGGATGACATATTTTGTCAATAACATAGTTTCTAAGCTGTCTAGCATTATGCCTTTCAGCAAGTCTTGGCATGTCTTTTGATGCCATGTCTCTGTTGAACTTGCAGGTGCATGACTTACTGAAGCTGTACAATGAAATCAATGTTCCCCCTGAGCGTCTGTTATTCAAAATTCCATCGACTTGGCAGGTGAGTTTCATACAATAAATAGCAGAGCTGCAGTTTTTATGATTTCATAGATCTCACAGGGCTTTGACACAAGGAAACTGATAACTATTATCATTTTCTTTGACCTTAATTACTGGATCTTTTATCCAGGGCATAGAGGCTTCAAGATTGCTGGAAACTGAAGGCATTCAGACACATTTGACTTTGGTTTACAGGTAGATTTGTGAAACTAGCAGGATATCCATAAAACTTGCAGTGGAAAATAACAAATTGCATTTAACTCATTAGCGTCAAGTTTCCAAGAGAAGCAAGTTTTTAATTGTAAAAGGTTCACTTTCATACTTAATCCTTTGGTTTGTTTCACCATAATTGCTCAAAAAAGCAGAAGGGAGCAAGTTCTTGTCTTTCTGTGGGAACTCATCATGTTCAGGCCACATTTCAATGTCCATTAATTTCTTTGGTATCTGGATTTTCATGATGACAGTAGAAACCACAAACTTGTTTACTAAATCCTTTCCATGTGTTCGCATCAATTTTTTGTTGCCTTTGTATAACATCTATTTGTTTCCTGTTTCTTGATTGTTTGTTTCTCTTAAGTTTTGCTCAAGCTGCAGCTGCAGCCCAAGCTGGAGCTTCTGTTATTCAGATTTTCGTTGGTCGCCTTCGAGTAAGCACTCCTCTCACTGATTAATAGCATTGTTATCTCAATAGTATTCACTTTGATTTAATTCTTTAGGTGCTTCTGTGTTTTTCAGGATTGGGCACGCAATCATTCTGGTGACCCTGAAACAGAAGCTGCTTTGAAAAGAGGAGAAGATCCTGGGCTGGCTTTGGTGAGTCAAGAAAGAGATTAGCGTTTCTAGCTCTTCAATTTTCAACTCTGTATTTGGTGTTCCCTGACTTATTTTATCGGCTTCAAAATTTATATTTTCTATCATTTCGTAATTAAGATGTGACTTTAGAAGAGTAGCTGCAATTATGATTCAAAATCTGTTTCTATTTTACTTATCTGTAGATTATTCTTACTATGAGTAACATTTACTCGATATCCTGAGCGGTGATTGTGATATAATAACCTTTATTACTAAGGGGACCTTTACAATTCTTAATAAAGTGAATTATTGGAAAAGAAGCAGCAAATCACAATGCTATTAGCTCCTGAGGTCCAAGGTTTGACTCCATAAATAAGTGGGACTAAGATGTGGATGCTGGATGAGGGAGAGAGAGGAAAGGTATGGCGGATATGAGAAATATACTGACAGTGACTCTTCTGCCTGATCATTGTGTGACCTTAAATTTGGATACTTGTCACTGCTACCATATATTGCACAGATTATTGATGGAGTGATAGTACAAGTGACCATATCCTCCTGTTTTACTTTGTGCTAATATGTCTAGCAACATCTATCTATCAACTGTTGGTGGTCTTGATTAGGAGGCAGAATATTTATTCAACTTAGTAGCATTCTTGTTGCTTTAGTGAAGTGGGATACTTTTGCTTAACTGATTCTTACTTTTAGCATTCCTGCTGTAATTAAGACCTCTCTTTTGATTTGAAGGCTGAAGTATCAATAAATTTATAAAAAGTGATGCATTGCACTACTTAATTCATAGTAGCTACATTATAATTTACTTCTTAAAGCATCATGATTTTCTAATCCCATTTTCTGTTATTATCTACAGGTAACAAAAGCTTACAATTACATTCACAAGTATGGATATAAATCAAAGTTGATGGCTGCAGCTATTCGTAACAAACAGGACTTATTCAGTCTTCTGGGGTAATGTTTAGGTTCCTTTCCTTTTCCCTATGCAATTTATTTATTTTTTTCCCTGGGGGGTTACGAGTCTGGTTTGGATCATGTAGTCATATTTATAGATGACTACTTTTGACTGCTGAAAATTTTAGTTTACATTTGATGCATGTTCTCGTTTGCAGGGTTGACTATATAATTGCACCTTTGAAGGTGCTGCAATCTCTGAAAGAATCTGTAACTACTCCTGATCAGAAGTACTCCTTTATCCGAAAACTATCACCACAATCTGCTGCCAACTATAATTTCAGCCAAGAGGAGGTCTGCTTTTCATGCACTCTCACCATTACTTGTTTACGTATTTAGTTTACTGTCAAATCATATTTATAATCATAGACCTAGCATTACTCTTCCAAAGCTTAATCTTTCCCTCAAGCTTTGCCCATTCGTTTCAGCTTTCTTGTCGCTCTAGTTTCAAATTCATAAACTTCTCTGGTTGGAGAAACAAGATGGCGCCTCTTTTATCTAGGGCCTTGATAACAGAGGTGTAAGGCTTTGTAAATTGTTGTTTGGTAGAGGCATCTCTACTAAAATGTCATCTCCATTTTAGCTGTCTTTATTAGGGAACAGAGATAGTTCTTTTTCATGTGCATACCTTTAGGTATACAGCATCCTTTGAATTTGCAACTCAGATGTTTTTGCATCATATTGAGCCCCTTCATTGGACTAAACTTAGTTTTAACTCTTTATCTTTATATATTTTCTGATTGATTCTTCTGTTATGTTAAGCTTGCAAAATGGGACCAATTAAGTCTGGCATCAGCTATGGGACCTGCATCAGTCCAGCTTCTGGCTGCTGGACTGGATGGCTATGTAAATCAATCGAAGAGAGTAGAGGAGTTCTTGACAAAGATTTGGCCACCCCCCAATGTGTAAGGCTTTTTCAGTCATCTGGGCGAAAATTGGTTGAGCCTCTTGGCAATAAGTCGAAAACACACACACCGAGTGCTCTTCATTCCACCCCTTTTCATGTGTCTAACATGAAATTGAAACCTTTTGTTTTCATATCCACCACAGCATTAGGAATTTCCAAGGTACTTGATTTTTCTCTTGCATGTATGAGCGTAAACTTTCAAGTGAATCCCAATCTGTTGTGTTTGGTTTACCCTAACCCAATAGGAAGTGATTCCTTTATAGTTTTTGTTTCTTTTTTTTTTTCCGGTCTTAATGGTCCAGTTATTTCTTCAAACTACTGTCTGAACTGAAAAAATTAACCCTAAAAAAAAGAAAAAAGAGAAGAAATTTCATGAAATCCAACATTATTGTAATTATCTTCAATTCTTCTCCCGCTGTTTTTCCGTATATAACAGAAAACTCAGAAGGTTGGATATTTGGAGAGTTGCGTCTTGGATACTTAAACAGTTATTAATTGCATTCTTGGAGGGTTGCTGTACTGTCAACCTTTGGAGCTGAGTTGAGCTTAGTATTGTTGGGTGGTTAGACTTGTTTCACAGGTATTATAAAAAAGCGAGTTTTTGAAGTTTCTCCTACTTTCTTGCAATTTTCCCTATTTTCTCTTCAGCCAAACAGTCTTTGTTGCTAATGTTGTTCAGACCTTGATTTCTTCGTGAATTGCTAAGAATTACCATCCGACATGTTAATGAAAAATCCAAGCAGTAGTGTCAGTATCCATGGTTGACACATTCTTCCCTTATTTGACTCCTGCAGACCCGCCCCCTTTTCCTCTCTTGTTGTCGCATTGCTGCTTGTATATTTATTCGTTGCCAAGCCAAGCAACGATGAAAATCTGCTATAAGCGTGGCGAAAGTGCAATTCAATGGTTATTGCATGGATTTTCAATTCACTCTTAGTTGAGTTTCACTCCAGCGTTGCGTATGTGGAGACGACAAAGGAGACGTGGATGGAACTGTAAGAAAGATTTTCAACGAGCAACGCTCCCAGAGTCCACGAACTCAAATCCTACTAATACAACAGGACTTATCCCCGTAACCTTCTTCAACAAAACCAGAGCATTTTGGGAAAGTGCTTGCAAATTACTGGAGCATTCCACAATGTTCATGCAGTGCAGCAAAGGAATTAATGGCCAAAAGAGAGGGTGAAAAGTTATACTAATTTCTTATGGGACTACACGATCATTTCAATGTGGTCAGGTCACATATCGTAAACATGGAACCACTGCCAAGCTTGAGCAAAAGCCTATGCCCTTGTGACAAAGGAAGAGAAACAATTAACTGTTTCTCTCACAAAAAAATCGTAGCTAAAGGTACTAAAATTGCTGCTAATAGGTATTGGTGACAATCTAATTTTAAAAACGTTGCCAAATATTTGTAGCTGAAAACTATAGGTGATATTTTGTGCTAATAATTGTTAATAGTTTTTGCCCATACTTTAGTTTTCAATAAAAAAAACTATTAGTGACGTTTTGAGGAATCGTCACTAATAAGTTTGGTGACGCTTACTTTTTGTAGCTAAAAACTATTAGGTACGTTTTCAAGAATGTAGCCAAAAATTTTTAACTACGTTTTTAGAAATGTAGTCAAATAATTTTAGCTACGTTTATGAGAATATAGTCAAATGTTTTGAGCCAAATGTAGTCAAATTTTTTGGTTACGTTTTAACAAAATATTACAGCATGTTGGAAAAAGTTATTTGTTACATTTTTAATCCTTATTATTGTATATAATTTTTGATATATTTTTATTGTTAATTTATTATACAAAAATAATTGATAATTTGAAGCATTGTTTATAAAAAGTAAAATATCATTAAATTTCTTTGTATATAAGATTTTAATACGACTTCAACAAAAAATAATAAATACAGAGACTAATTTAAGAAATTATAATACAAAGCACTCAACCGTTGCATCTTTTTCAAATCTATAATCGGAGAAAAAAGTATTAAATTTAAATTATAATACAAACAGAAATTAAAAGAAAAAAGTATAAAAGATGTAATTAATATCATTTACTTTCATTATTACTGCCATTATAATCGAGGCTAAGTATTTTTTGAGGTATTTATTATACTTGGCTAACTTTTTTTAGTATGTTCTCATTCAGCTTTGAGTGTCTTGTATTCCTCTTTAAGACATTGAACGCATATGGATCTTGAAGAGGTTGAAACATTTAACTTAGGGTCAAAGTCAATACTTTTGATATAACCAGAACGTGTACCAAGGATGGTATTGTAAATGTCTTCTACCTTGACATCAGACATTGATTTCTATAACAACTCTTGCATCTTATTCTAAAATTAAAAAACTATATTCAATGCAAATATTATTAGTTAGTACTACATAAATAAATAAACTTAAAATTTAAACAAATTTTTATACTTACATAGTTATTTTCTACTTCTTATGACATCTTTCTGTGGCTTTCCTTATAGTGAGTGACTTTGTATAGTATGATTCTATCACACTCTTGTCCATGTAAGTCCTTCTCACTCTGTTTTATGAAAGAAAAATACAAGGTACAATAAATAATATAGTGTTTATTGATATAATTATAACTCGTAAACAAAGATCTTATATATTTATTTCGGATGACTACAAATGATTTGAACATTTGATTGTGAGGTGCTTTCGTTTTTCCTTTATTGATCTTTGCCTTCTCATATTTTTCCTAAATAAAGAAAAAAAGATTAGGTAGTCATTAAATCATTTGACAAGATTAATGGAAGCAAATGTGAAGGGAAATAAAAAAGACCTGAACATTGGAAGAGACTTAATAATCACATAAATTATTCCAATTTTCTTGAGAAATTCATTTCAGGACATGTTTCTTTGCCTCCGCATCAGAAAGAAAAGATTTATAAAATTGATGTAACCTATAACGACAATCCTTGGTCCTTTGTTTCAACAATGAAGTCACACAATTTGAAATATAAGGCTTCTTGATATCGATAATATTCAATTTCATCTGTGAACAATATGTAAAAGTGTGATTAATCTTAAGATAAGTGAAACAATATTGCATATAGTTAAATAAATTGAAAAATTACCGTAACTTTATCCAAAGTATTTTCAAGCAAGTTGTCTTCCATCAAGTTCTTAGCATGCTTCAGGCAAGGTAATTCTTTTCTCGCAATAATCCCCAACTTACTTGAAAATTTTACAGATTGGGTCTTGTCTACAAGACGACCTTGTGAAGTATCAATGTGTATTGACAACTTACTATTCATTGTAACATTCATTCGTTGCAATTCACAACCTCTAGTTATACTTTTACATCTTTTTTAATATTAACATTAGAACCTAACAACAAATCAATAATGATAAGAAAATACGTATTAAACATGTAAATATGTATTTGAGTATAAGTTTATTTTTAGGTGTTAAAGATTAATAAACCTACAGATCCCTTTGTATTAGTTGATTCATTGTTGTTTGAAGAAGAATGAGGTTATTTCTGGCTAATTTCATTGGTGGCTAAGGTCAAATGGTGTTGTTCACTAGGAACTAATTGATCTAGTTGAAGTTGCACATGCCTCTGTTCTACAATTTTGATACTTGCCACCTTTTTACCTTTGTTTCTACCAAGTGTCATTATATTGGATATCTATAAAAACAAATCTAAATTTTATTAACATTACAATACATCTAATCATCATTACAAACATACATTCAATCATTAACATTAATTGTATTAACATAACTCAATCATCAACAATCCACATTAACATAAGTCAACTATTAACAATCCGTATTAACATAACTCAGTCATAAAAAATCTGCATTAACATAAGTCGACCATCAACAACATGCATTAACATAACTCAATCATCAATAATATGCAATAACATAACTCAATCATCAACAATCTGCATTAAATAAGTCAATCATCAATAATACGCATTAACATAACTTAATCATTAACAATATGCATTAACATAAGTCAACGGTCAACAACATGCATTAACATAACTCAATCATCAACAATCCGTATTAAGATAATTCAATAATCAACAATCAGCATTAACATAACTCAATTACCAACTGTTCGCATTAACATAACTCAATCATCAATAATCTGCATTAACATAATTAAATTGTCAACAATCCGCATTAACATAAGTCAACTATCAACAACACGCATGACCACAACTCATTCATTAACAATTCGTAATAACATAACTCAAACATCAACAATACGCATTAATATAAATGTTACCAATATTACATTTCAAACAATATAAAGAACACTTTTATTACCTTCAATCATTATGATTCAGATCTTGAAAATCATTATCATTAATTGCATTATGATTCAACTCTTCATCACTATTATATTCGGCCAAATTATCATCATTGTCATATAATTCATCCTCAATATAGTATTAATCTCTTTATTAACAAGATTGGCTTGCACTTCATTTGCTTCTAGTATATTGAGATCAATATATCTCCTATGGAATAATGTTATATCTGCATCTTCTACTTGTAGGGTTTCATTATTCAACTTCAATTCAATCTCTTGATATACTTCATCACCATCTTCACCCATTAGACCATTTTTCCTTTCACAAAGCAAAAAGATTTTGGTGTTGAAACTTTTGACAACTTTCCAATTGCTGCCTAATACAGTATCGTTGAGGTAGAATACTTGCTTCACTTATGTTGCAAACACAAAAGGGTCATTATCATACCATGTGTTACTAACATTGATGCTATTAATATTTCCATTCACTTTTATGTTCATCCCTTTGTCACCAAGATTAAACCATTTGCACTTAAATAGAATAACTTTTTTTATTCTTGATGTAATGCAACAGAAGTCAATAAAATCAACGTTATGTTGTCCCTCAACAACAATCCCACAATTTTGGCTTCTAAGTTGACTGTCACAATCTTTTATTTGAAATCTAACTACATTAACAGTGCAACATATATATTTTTTACCATACATATGAGGCCTACATGCTGAAGAATATAATGTTGTTGTCGCCTCTGGCAATTTACGGTTATATAACAATATCATCTGTAGGAAAAATTATAAATAGACACAGGATAGTATATATGCCCTTTAGTACTCCATATAGAAAAATTATCATAAGCTTGAAAATCATTAATAGTCTACAAAATGGCTGCATGCATTATAAATGTTTCACCTTTACCAACACCATAAGTTTCTAATCCAACCTCCCAGAGATGCTTTAAGTCATCAATCAATGGTTGCATGTATACATCGATATCCTTACCAGGAGTAGTAGGTTCTGCAATAAGTAAAGAAAATAACAAAAATTGCTCCTTAATACACTTTCATGGAGGTAAATTGTATGACATAAGAATAACTAGCCACATGCTGGAAGAAGTATGAATTAAATTTATCAGAGGCTAAACTTAGTCGAATATTACAAAAACCCTCTGCAAATCGTGGAAACTTTCCATAAAAGTCTTTTCATGCCTTTGAGTCTACTAGATGATGCATAATGTTATCATTAATGGGTTTCTCTTTATGCCACTTCAAATTTATGGTTGTTTTTGTTAATATAAAAAACCTTTGTAATCGTGGTTTAATAGGGAAGTATCTCAAGATTTTATGCAGTATCTTTTTCCCTTTCCCATCATCCACTTGTCACCTTGATGTACCACAAATGGGACATTCTTCAAGATATTTAATGTCCTTCCAAAATATAGCACAATCATTAATGGGTTTCTCTTTATGCCACTTCAAATTTATGGTTGTTTTTGTTAATATAAAAAACCTTTGTAATCGTGGTTTAATAGGGAAGTATCTCAAGATTTTATGCAGTATCTTTTTCCCTTTCCCATCATCCACTTGTCACCTTGATGTACCACAAATGGGACATTCTTCAAGATATTTAATGTCCTTCCAAAATATAGCACAATCATACTTACTAGAATATATTAATATATATCCTAATCCAAAGTCCCTTAATAATTTCTTTTCTTTATAGTAAAATTTGGGTAATTTGTGTCTAGTAGGTAAGGCATCATTGAATAAGTCAATTAACATGTTAAAGATTTGTTACTCCATTTATTATATACCTTCAAATGTAACAACTTGACAACAAAAGATAGTTGTAAGAAGTTTGAGCATCCTGAATATAATTCTTCTTAAGCAATTTTCAATAAGTTCCCAAAATTATCTTCTGTAATACTACTAATTATGTTAGGCAAACCAGTATCATTCATAGTCTCCATATAATTCCTCAAATCCTCTAACATCTCTCCAATCCCATCTTCACCATCGTCGTTAATATCACAATCCTCTACATCATTATTGTTACTACCATTATCAATTGTATCAACACTTATAACATTACTTGCTTCAGAACATTCGTCATGATAAATACACGGAGTATATAATTTATCTATACCTTGGATGAGCAAGTGAATATATACTACATCTTGACTTTGAATGTTCACATTTAATTAATCTATACGGGAACAACAAATACAACATTCTAAACCTATTTGATCTTTTACAAATTTCACGAAACTCTTAACTCCTAAGTATTCAGTGGACTATTTCTGATAAGATATACAACTTTTGTCCATGATGCTATACAATTAAAAGTAAATTACTAAATGCAATTTAAGTTCTAAATAACATAATGAAAAATCAATACAAGTTAACTTACTAAGTTTTAATTCAAACAAACAATGAAATTGAGCATGGTAATGAAATTGACCATGCTAAGAATAAGAAGCAAGAACCCATCTCAAAAGTACCATGTACAAGTAGTGAGTTTTAAATATACCTCTTAATTCTTAAGAAAAAACTGTAAGATCTAATTCAATTTCTACTTTCGTTATTATAAGCTTCAGCACCTCCTATTGGAAAGCATTTGTAAATAAAGTATTAATATCATTATTCCTACCAAGCATATCAAACTACTCTTAACAAAGAATCAATAAAAACAAGTATAAAGAAGGATGATGTTTTCCTCTTTAGATTCGATTTAAAAAACAATTTGTTAAAGATTATAGAATTACGATCCTGATATATTAATAACAAACCACTTTCTTTTTAACAAAAATAAAGATACATCTAGACCTAGAAATATTGAAAATTAAGTATAACCCTATTTGGATCAATTTTCATAATATACAATTTGGAATAGTAGTCCATTATAGGGTTGAGTTACCTAGCTAGTAACCTAGGCAAACCTTTATGCCTTGATTAAGCTGTAGTCGAGATAAGGAGAATAAGTTATGATAGGATTTACATTAAAGTGGAATTGGAATAAGAACTACCTAACACAATCTCTATAATTAAGCTTAAAGAAGGCAATATTCTTATAGGGGCTAAAGTTTGCATCTCATACAAATGAACACATATATGTAAATCTCATTCATACATGAACTTCCTTTAAAAAGTCTTATTCATATATACAAAAAAATTGAAGAAGTTTTTAGAGAAGAAAAAAAATCAAACACTTGAAGACGAATAAGAAAGTACTTAAGATCATATAAGATGACAATACTTGTTAGAAGAGTGAGGAATCCAAAAAAATGGTAAAAATTATTTGATTTATGGATAACAATAATGAGGTACCCTCTTTATCAAATTCTAATGATGATTGTGATGTCGGTCTTTTATATGATAAGTTATTTGAAAGCTCAGAGGTCATGAAGTTGAAAATGAAGGAATTATCTTTCAAGTATAAAGAGATTTTAAAGGAAGAAATTATATATCAATATGGTTATTGTTAATGATAATGAGCATAATTTGTTGCATATAAAAGAGACACTAAATAAAAGAGATTAATTTTCTAAAAGAATCATTGCCTAGATTCACTATAAGTAGTGAAAAATTGAACAACATATTTGGAGCCTAAAAGAGTCTAAATAATAGGTATGAAATTGGGTTCTCTTATAAAAGTGCACAATACAATGCCAATACATTTTTCTATAAAGGAAAATTATGCTTATCATGATGAATCATTACCTTAAGTCATCACATAAGTATGTGACACTAAATTCTAGGCATAAACACTTCAACACTTATACATCATCTTCTAGGTATAAAGGTAAAAAGAATTTCAATTTATGAAGAATCCCTAAATTTATTCTTTATAAAAAAGGAGGTAGAGCTACTAATGGAATCATTACTTGAATGACCACTAATCAAGAAAGATATGAATGTATACCTTCTTACAAAGAGTAGGGAGAAGAGAGCAGATAGGTAATAGAATACACAAATTGCAAAGCTACCTATACTCCTTTTGATCACCTTTAGGTTATAGGGATATTAGTATAGATTGTAGATTTATCTCAAACGACTTTCATAAGCTAAATAATTTATTTAAGAGGAAATTTCAAGTTTATTTAAGAGTGACCATTGGCTCAGATTAAGATAAGATTAAAATTCATATTCATGAGACCTTTCCAATTCTTGAGACCACCTGCTAAAACTGGAGATGTTTCAAGTTTTTTTCTTCAAATAAATGTGTGATAAGTAGACTTGACAATTGGACAAACCATGCATAGGTCGTCTATGGTTAAAGCCTGTGATAAATATTCTAAATTTAAATTGGGTTTCGCTCAATGCTTGATCAAGCCCAAAGTTAGCTGGTTAAGCCTAAGCTGCGTCAGTGTTCAATTGGGCGTGTAACTTATGGCCCAAGCTCAAGCTTATTCAAGCTTAGAAAGCTCAGCCGAGCCAGATCAAGCCAAATAAAATGAAGTTGTCTAAAGATTTCATATCAATTCATTTAGTAACTTAACAATGTTGTTTTGTTATTAAATGATGTCTTTTTATTTATAAATGAGTTTAGGTTTCAAGCTAGACTCAAACTATGGAGCATGAGCATAAGTTACGTCAAAAGCTTAAAAATTATCAAAAATCGACCTAAAATCTATTTAACTCATATAGAACCTGTTGATTTAGATTAGGTCGAACTGGGTTCGGCCTTTTTACCAAGCCTAGTGACAAGCTGATAAGCAAACTAATGGTTCCCAAAATTGTAGATCAATTTCTATTTTTTTATTGACAAAATTTTTGGTTGGTGTTATTCAGTTCTAAATAATGAAAGTTTTGTTACTTTTATTGTAGTTTTGTAACTACATTAAGACTTAAAAAGGGCATTTGATACTCCATAAGCTCATCACATAGCCCCTAAAAGGCTCATATAATGTTTTATAGCCTGGCCCATCATGCAGAGACTTATGCTCTACCTCACCCAAAAAACCATGCTCCTTTTCTCCCACTAAGAGACCTATGCTCCTATTTAGGGATTGGAAAAAAGGCTAAGCGTAACTCCATATGTTCTTATTCGACCTGAAGTTAATGGAATCATCCTAAGTTAGACTAAAATTCAAGTTTACACTTAAAAAATTGGAATTTGAGTTGAGCTCGAACTTTTTTTAAAAGTTTTGGCATGCCTAATTTTAGGACTTTTTCAGGTTGTGAGTCAATCTCGATCTTTCTGGTCTAAACTCCTTTAAAAGTCTGAAATTCTTTGTCATACAAAACAATGTCACTTTATATGTTTAAACAAAATATAATCGTTTTATATTTAATAAATAGTTATTTTTAGGCCTATAAAGCTCAATTAAATTAAGTTAAATACTATGAGGTCAATTGAATTTTAGATTATCTAAAATTTGATCGGACTTAAATTTGAACCAAAAGTTTTAGACATGATCAAATTTTGGGCCAATTAAAAAATTTATGTCCGTTTCCGTCTCTCTGTTCATCCCTGCTTTAACTTTCATATTCTGCCACTCGTGTAACTCTTCCCGTAGCCGTATTTGTCAACCAGTAAACCCTTAAGGCCATCCCCAACCAAGGCACTAAAACACCAAATTTGGTGTTTTGGTGCAATAAATCCACTCCAAAGAAGACACTAAATTTTCACACCAAAATGGTGCAATGAATAGTAACACACTAAAGGAAGACACCAAATCTTCACACCAAAATGGTGCAATGAATAGTAACACACCAAATTAGATGTATTACTATGCATTGCACCATTTTGGTGTGA
>JAOQMS010000179.1:35077856-35088799 GCA_027563885.1 Erythroxylum longipes | reverse complement strand
AGAATAATGATTTTATTTTAATTTTTAATAAATAAATAAATATAAATTATTGTATAAATATAAATTAATTTAGTTAAAAACTAAATTATTGTGGTATATTCTTTGAAAAATTTTGATGTAAAATTTTTTGTATAAAAATTTGGTGTAGAATGGTTGGAGTAACACCAAATTTAGTGTAAAAAGATTTTAGGAATATTTCATTTTACACCAAATTTAGTGTAAAATTTTGGTGTAATGGTTAAAAATGCCTAAATCGAGGGGATAAAGCTACAGTGTGTTAACTAATCTCTTGTTAGTATAACTCTTCCAATTCTATTGCCCAACTCAATAGCCATTTAACTAATATTAAATGGTAAAGAAGTGTGGCTTACAATAATATGAACCATGAGTCATGCTTCAATCAAACTAAAAAAGTGCTCTCTGAAACATTGTCATGAAGTGACAAGTTGTCTCCCAAGAAGTCATGAGGAGACGTAAATTGATAAGGGAAAGTTTGATCCAATTGCTGATCTGGACCAATTTTAATCTAACGAAAGCTATGAACCTAAAAACAAGGGCCAATGACTCTATAATGTTGTTGAGACGTAGTTTAATTGGTAGGAGACTCTCCAAAATGTTTCTACCATTAGATACTTTAAATTCATATCCTCCTATTGAATCTTTGAAATTTTATAAAATTTATTTAAAGAATTTGTATTAGAAAGTTTTAGGTAAATTTAATGTTAAATTTTAATACGATTAATAAGATTGAATATATTAGTTAATTTTAAATCAATGATTCATTAAATGACTTAGTTTATAGTATATGGTTAATATATTATTACAAAAAATATTTATTATAAATTCATTAAAAAAACTATTATAATAGATCATCAATAACGTTTCTCTTTTTTGTTGGCAAGCAGAAAATTAGGTAAGGATTGGTAGCTGGTACGTACCACCAATGAAGCAATCGTTTACAAGTGGAAAGTATCTGGGGTCTATTGGGTCCCAAAGTGCCACAACCCAGTGGAAGAGATTTAATGATGGCTATTAATTTAATCAATAATTTCAAGCGTATATCATAAACATGAAACATATTTGTCATTTATGGCAGCCATAAACACTAAGTTTGACGAATCCTTCTCGATATGATTCCTAGCTCGTGGTGGATCAAGTGGGACATTGTCCTTTCGCCAGTATTGTTGAGGCTCATTAATAAGCTACGTGTTGGATTCCCCTGCAGCGTCCATGCCATTCATTTTGTTATACTAATTATTGCGCTTGACCTAGCCAGGCTGGGGATGTATTTTATGAATTATTGCAAGAAAGTTTGTAATCTTTCTATGTCCTTTTTTATGTGTTTTATTGGAGGCAAACACGTGGGAAGTAAGACAACCATATGAAAATTTTCATGTGAGAAGATGAAGAGCTAAAAGAAAGAAAAAGAAAAAGAAAAGACAATCAATTGATACTAAACATGGGATCCTTGTTCCTTGTATTATTGCTTTGTTTTCGTCTTAATAATGGGAGTTACATTTGCTTTGTCATGTATTTTTAAGTCACGTTTAATAAGAGGACAAAAGACCACGCCCATCTGTCGTGGCAAGCTTGATTTGGCATTTTGAATGTTTTGGTCCTGAGAAGAACCGGTGGCCATAGAAGAGCAATCGGTCGTTTTCAGGCTCTGAATCACCAAACATCTTGGCAATAATTCAGCATTGTGTTTTGAGAAATAAATCAATAATTTCGCACTACTGAAAATTATGTACTTGCGTATTCTTAATCATCTGTTTTCTTTTTGTACATTGATTTTACGTGGCCATCTTATCTACAATCTACTTATTTTGACAAGGTTATTTAAAATTTATTTATATATTCACTTTCAATCAAGTATTACAAGTCCATATGCAAGTTCTATAAATTTTGATTCAATTCAACTTCATATTTTAATTCTATAATATATACCGTTGACACTCTCATTTCTCTTCTTGGACTTTCAAAAGTTTTATTTGAGTTCTGAAATCTTGCAACACGTGGCAACGAAGTATTCCTTTTACAAACTAACAATTGTCAATGGTAATAGTAACTATTTCTTCCTCTTAACCAACCATAGTAATTATAATGATAATATCTATTCCTACTCCTTATTATATTCATTATTATTATTATTATTATTCTCCCACTCGAACTAATCGCCCCTTTAGGGTTATAGGTTGTACTAAACTATCCATTTTGTACAACCACAACTCAACTCTCTCTTTGCATTTTTACAAAGAAGTTATTTGTGTAATTTAACCCGTGATCTTTTAGTTATAAAAGAGTAATCTTACCGGTTAGTTCCAAGGCTCGCCCTCACTACCTTTTGTGTGTTTCCCAAAAAGTCTTTTTAAAGTGAAAAAAATGTTGCCTTTTCTTAATTGGAGAAAAATAGAAGGAAATTCAAATAATTTTGGATAGGTCAATAAATCCTCCTTTATTTGTTTATTATATATCCTACTAATTCATGAGCCTAATACGGGGAAACATTTATCTCATAATTTACCCTTCCCTTCTCTTTCTCTTTTTAATTTTGTGCTTGTCTTGGAGCATTTCTTCTTAAAGATTCAATCAATTAGATCATTAACAACTTGTTTATGTAAACAAATTAATAAAAATCCTAGTTCTTTGTTTCCTTCAACATGTAATTGATTCCATAAACTATAATCCAATCACAATGTTCCAGGTTGGTTGAATCCATTTTCATGTCCAAATAATTCACGTAATCATGGATCATGAAGTGATGGCAATAATTCAACATTTAATGGATTAGAACGAAATATTTTTTCAATGATGCCAAGAACCGTGTTTAAGT
Source organism: Erythroxylum longipes (assembly GCA_027563885.1). NCBI lineage: Eukaryota > Viridiplantae > Streptophyta > Magnoliopsida > Malpighiales > Erythroxylaceae > Erythroxylum > Erythroxylum longipes. The sequence continues at coordinate 35,085,966 of JAOQMS010000179.1, read as the reverse complement.
TCAATGTTTGGGTGTTGAACCTAAAGACAACTTAAGCTTCTTTTTCGCATTTCTCTTCTCCAGTAGGTGAGTAAACAGATTAAATCAGCTTTTCTCTGAAAGCAAGAGCTATACATTAATAATCTACGTAAATAAACTAAATCAAGACCAGTGCCAGGTATTCAACTACCCTTGTCAACTAGCTGACTGGGCACTGGTCTAGATCTACTCTTTCGGGGAGTCCTTTAAACAATGTACAGTAAAAAATGAGGAGCATAATACCGATTGTTATTGTTTTGGCTGAACAAAAGACATCATAAAATGGAGAGAATATAGCATTATCATTTCCATATTTTATTCAATTGTCAATTTACCGTGTTGTTTCCTTGTGGATTTACACGTATCATATCTAAATACGTGGTGACAATGATAATGTCATGTGAATTTATTATTTGACATGTATGTGTATGGCACGTCAGATATATCATAAAGTCCTAATTTAATAATTGTTTATAGTAATTAACTCAATATCTTTTAGTGCATCAGAAAATATCATTATAGGAACTAATATTTCAATATTTAAATTCAAGTACATTTTATTTTGAACAGAATATCTGGAATAATAAGTGCGTAACAATGATTTATCGGACCTTAACTTGAAAACCAACCAAAGTAGAACAGGTGGCAGGTTCTCAGAAACTTACTGGAATGAACTGAAATATTTGGTCACAGCTCAATAAAGATCTAGCATGAAAGTTGCTGGTTTCTTGGGATTGATACCTTTCTTCTTCTTTTTTTTTCCTTTCACGAAAAATAAGTGGCAATCGACATTGCCACTCAACACCTTATTGTGTACAAAAAACTATATTTTACACTTTGTCCTTTACGGACAAAAGCCCTACGTCAAACATTAGACCACAGCCATAGCTGCATCATTTCATATACAGATAACACTACGTTATACAACCAACTTCATCTCTATATATAGCTATCTCTAGTCTAAATCTGATCACAAAACCACTCTCTACTCTCCATTGTTGCCGGATATTGGTATTTGTAGTGAAAGTTGAATAACATTTTTCTTGCCACTGTCTTTCATGGCAGAATCCTACCCTTTTCTACCCGTCTCAAATCATTCGAACTACACTCCTCTCCCAGATGAGAGACAGTCCGGTGAGTCACCAACGAGGGACAGCCGTGGATCGAAGAAAGTACTCTTAATGATCTTTTCCGGGCTGTTTCTGATTGCTTTACTGGCCGCTTTAACGGACACTAACAAGGTGTCGACCGAACTTCCAAAGCAAACGTCAGGAAATGAAAATGTGGCATCTGTAACATCGACCAGGCCGGAGAGTTTGCAACCGACAACAAGAAGCAAAGCGGCAGGCGTGTCGGAGAAGGCAAACGTGGCTGTGGGACTCAAGGACTTTGGGTGGAACAATAGCATACTGTCTTGGCAAAGAACGGCTTTTCATTTCCAGCCTGAGAAGAATTGGATGAATGGTACTTTGCGTTCTCATTTCATTGTTGGAGAAATCGTTTTCTTAACAACATAAAACAAAAGCATTGAAATGTCTCAGTTTTCTTCGTTTCTTTCAAAGATTTTGTTTGTTTTACTCAAAATTTTAGGATCATTTCTTTAAAAAAGCTAGCAAAGATTGTTGTAGCAGCATTAGACAATTATGATGAGATTTCTTACCTGATATGGAATTGAAAGAAAAATATTCTCGCGACCGAGTAAAAGTAAAACACGAGTTGTTATTTCCTAGTCTATAGGACCTGTTGTAGTTTCACTACAACTAATGTGGGGCCAGTTTCGAGTTATTAATAGCATTTTAATTGGCACGTGGACCTCTGGTTAGAAGGTTTAGGGACTAACCTTTTTTCTTACGTGTAATCCTAACACGTGTAAAGTTAATAATTGCTGTTCGACATGGACCGAAGCTTTTTAATACTTAAAAATGATAGACTAATTCTTGGAATTACTATTTTCTGGTATTTTAATACTTTTTTTTTTCTCTATCTATGGTTGCGGCGATGGGGACGTTCGGACATTAATTGCTGATTCAGATCCTAATGGTAAGAGCCAATGACTATTTTCTTTGTTTATGATAATTTTTATTGGCTCTATTTAATTAAAAGGGCAAAGACACAGAGCTCTTAACCTTATCAGAAGCTCTAATTTTCGTCCTCGCTCTATTTAATAAACTGAATAGTTATTGACTAAGAAGTTTAATTGAACATATATTTAATTCACTTTAATTAGTTTGCAACTAATTGTTCGGGTGTAATTGGTTGTCAAACATTAGAACTTTTTTTTTTAAATCTCTAGATCTCCTGTTCATTTATTGGAGTGATCGGAACAATTTTCTACTTGATCATAGACTATGTGAATGCATAGTAGCCTTTAGATCCAGTATGATTATTGAGGCAATTGTTAATTCATCCACATATTTGAAACTAACATCATACCTTCTAAATCTATAGGTCCATTGTTTTATAGAGGATGGTACCACTTCTTCTACCAGTACAATCCTAACGGTGCTGTATGGGGAGACATAGTCTGGGGCCATGCTGTGTCTAGGGACTTAATCCATTGGCTTCACCTTCCATTAGCCATGGTTGCTGATCAATGGTATGACCAAAATGGAGTTTGGACTGGCTCCGCAACAGTCCTCCCAGATGGTAAAATTGTAATGCTTTATACCGGGTCGACTAATGAGTCTGTTCAGGTGCAGAATCTAGCTTATCCAGCAGACCATAACGACCCTCTTCTCCTAAACTGGATCAAATACTCTGGCAATCCAGTTATAGTCCCGCCGCCAGGTGTTGGCTCCAAGGACTTCCGTGATCCGACAACAGCTTGGTTGACTTCAGAAGGGAAATGGCGTATTACTATTGGTTCTAAAGTTAACAGAACTGGTATAGCATTGATCTATGACACAGAGGACTTTATAAATTATGAGTTTGCTGGGCAGATACTTCATGCTGTTCCTAGCACTGGCATGTGGGAATGTGTGGATTTTTATCCTGTGTCTAATACAACTGAAATTGGGCTTGATACTTCTTCCAATGGCCCTGATGTGAAGCATGTGGTTAAGGTAAGTCTAGACGATACGAGGCATGATCACTATGCAATTGGAACGTACAACGACAAGACTGGTAATTGGTATCCAGACAATTCTAAGATTGATGTTGGCATAGGCGTTAGATACGACTATGGTGTCTTCTATGCATCCAAGACGTTTTATGATCAGATGAGAGCACGACGAGTGCTATGGAGTTGGATTGGGGAGTCTGATAGTGAAGCTGCTGATGTGATGAAAGGATGGGCATCCCTTCAGGTACTAGTTCTTTTCCTGATCAACACTAAACAACAGAATTATCTTGATTTATAGAGATCGGAAGTAAACTTAAAATCATTTAAGAGCTCTTAGGATCCTGAATTTTACTCGTAGGATCACTTGAATGGTTATTTTTTGTGACATAGTTATGATCGTACAATTCTGTTCCACAGGGCATTCCCAGGACAGTTTTGTTGGATACAAAGACTGGCAGTAATCTACTACAGTGGCCAGTGGAGGAGGTAAAGAAGTTGAGATTAAGAAGCCAAAAATTTAAAAATGTTAAGGTCAAACCAGGGTCTGTTGTCCCACTTGACATTGAAGCAGCCACACAGGTCTGTGTTTTTAAATTTTGGGGTCAAGTAGAGTTAATATTAATGTTATAATAGGAAACCATGGATTCTTCCTGTTGAACTTGCAATGATTCTTCCTGTTGAACTTGTAACAACTTGGTAATGTAAAACAGCTAGACATTGTTGCCGAGTTTGAGTTGGACAAGAAAACTTTGGAGAGCATGTCCGAAGCCAATGAGGATTTCAGTTGTAGCAACAGCGGTGGAGCTGCTCAACGCAATACATTAGGACCGTTCGGTCTTTTGGTTCTTGCAGACAATAGTCTTTTTGAGCAGACTCCTGTATACTTTTATATTAGTAAAGGACGAGACAGCACTGTCAAAACTCATTTCTGCACAGACCAAACAAGGTAAACCAAACTCTAATCCTGTACATTTTACTTCTTGCAACATTATCTAATTGATGTTTGTTTTTCATCTAGGTCATCGATCGCGAATGATGTTAATAAACATATTTATGGAAGCTATGTTCCTGTATTAGAGGGTGAAAAGTTCTCTGTGAGAATATTGGTATGTTCATCTAACCTTAGAACACTGTCATCCTATCATGCATGAGAAGAAAATGAATCGACGGTTCTTAACATCTATTTGTGTTGACTAGGTGGATCATTCAATCATCGAAAGCTTTGCTCAAGGTGGTAGGACATCTATCACTTCACGAGTATATCCAACAAAGGCAATTCATGGAGCTGCTAAGCTTTATTTGTTCAACAATGCAACTGAGGCCACTGTCACATCCTCACTCAAGATATGGCAAATGAATTCTGCTTTCATACGCCCTTATCCCAATCTATCAGACCGTCAATAGACTTCAACTTCATCCATCCAAGCACCTCATCTATTGCCTTTAATTCTATTTAAAGTTCTTCTCCATCAATTTCACCACTCACATTTTGCAATTGCATGCGTAGGAAGGGTAAAAATTTAGAATGTGGATCTTTTTTTCTTGGAATCATCTTTCAAAATATTTATTGATTAAAATGGAAGATTGTTATGCTACTGTTGACTGATGGATTTTGTGCAAAATTTTGAAAGTATGCCTTTTTATGTTGGGAAAGATACTCTTTACTATCCTACTTTTGATAACTAGAAATTTTGCTAGGCTCGTGTTATATGAAGTAGTGAAAAAAGAATGTATTTCTGTGCATCTTTTGTTGATAACAAAAGGAATATATATAATACAATGACTAATTTAGATTCTAAATTAGAGCATATATACTATTAGTGCCTATTTACATTCCTAAATAAATAGGAATAAATCTGGAAGCAAATCAATGACAATTAACAATTGTTGACTGTCCAAAATAGAAGGGTATCCTAGATGTTGTGCATTAGTTGACTCTTAACACTCCCCCTCAAGTTTGGAATGTATATTAATAATTCCTAACTTGCTGAGTAGAGTTGAGAATTGTGAAGTACTCAATGGAGCTGGTTTTTGTGATGTGGGTACAAGAGTCATCTTAATCATTCCTTCTTGGACCTTTTCTCGTATAAGATGACAGTCAAATTCTATATGCTTTGTTCTTTCATGGTAGATTGGGTTTGAAGCAATATGAAGTGCTGCTTGGTTATCGCAGTATAGATTAGCAGGAAGTGAATGCTTATGCTCAAATCTTGTAGGATAGTTCTTAACCAGGTAATTTCATAACAGGTTGCAGCCATAGATCGGTATTTGGCTTCTGCGCTAAACCGTGATACTGTCGTTTGCTTTTTGCTTTTCCAAGAAATTAATGAACTGCCAAGGAATATACAATACCTTGTAACTGACTAACGAGTGTCACAACACCTAGCCCAATTTGCATCACAAAAGGCATTCAATTGAATTGAACTTTTTGTAGAAAGAAAGATTCCTTATCCTGGTGATTGTTTCACATATCGGAAGACACGATGGGCTGCTTCTAAATGAGGTACTCGTGGCATGTCCATAAATTGACTTAAAACATGAACTGCATATGCCAAGTCGGGTCGTGTGATTGTTAAGTAAATTAACCGCCCAATAAGCCTTCGATATGAAGAGGGATCACTAATGCAATCACCTTCAAACTTATTGAGGGATAAGTTTTGTTCCATGGGAAAGGAGGTTGGTTTCACACTAAGATATCCAACATCTTCAAGGATCTCGAGAGCATTTTTTCGTTGTGAAAGAGCAATGCCTTTGTTAAATCGTGCAACCTCTATACCTAGAAAATACTTTAATTGTACCAAATCCTTCAACTTAAATTGATTTTTCAATAATTACTTGGTATCTTCAATGTCTTGTATATTCTTGCTAAGATAACATCATCTACATAAAAGAGGAGAGCAGTGAATTTACCATTATGGGATCAGACGAACAAGGAATAATCAACCTTCAATTGCTTGTAGTTGACTTTCTTGAGAGCAGTGGAGAGCTTGATCAACCATTGATGCGAAGCTTGTTTAAGGCCGTACAATGATTTGTGAAGTTTACAAACTTGTGTCCCCCCCTTTTGTCCAAAACTAAGAGGTAAAGACCTGTAAACATTAAGGTGTTATTGACATCGAGTTGGTGAAGATGCTAGTGTTGAGTTGAGGCAACGGAAAAGAGAAGATAAACTGTCACAAGCTTTACAACGGGAGCAAAAGTCTCATAATAGTCTAAGCCTTCGATTTGGTTGTATCCTTTAGCTACCAATCTGGCTTTATAACATTCCACAATGCCATCAGAGTGGAGTTTGATCTTGTATACTCATTTACACTCAACCGACTTTTTCCCAAGAGGTAATGATTCTAGAGACCATGTGCCATTGGCTTTTAAAGCAATAAGTTCTTATTGCATAGTGAGACGCCATTTAGGGTCACAAACTGCCTGTGCAAAAGATGATGGTTCTTTGTCGACTGAAAGGGAAATGGTGAAGGCATGGTGTTTGGGAGATAATCTATCATATGAAAGAACGTTAGATAAGGGGTAGGTGATACCTATAGCTTGGACCGAGATTGAGTTAGATGTTGGGACGTTTCGTGAAGGAAGAGAAATGCTAACATGATACTCACAGAGATAAGTAGGTGTTATTGTAGTACGTATCGGTCGTAAAGAAGAAATTTGTGGATCACTAGCCAAGGTTGAAGAAGGTTGATTAATGGGTGGAGGATCTATAGGCGAAGGAATGGCTTGGGAAGGAGCTTCATTGTTGGAATGAGAAGGAGATTCTTCTTGAGAGAGATGGTCGGGTGGTAACACTTCAATGTTGGAAAGAAAATATGCAGTGGAGTTGTCTTCATCATATGTTGATGAATGATGAGGTATTGGAGGTGAATCTGCAATGAAAGATGGTGAAGGAAAAATATTCTCATGAAAAATGACATCAAGTGAGACAAAACTTTACCAGTTAAGAGATCATAAACCCTGTATCATTTTTGAGCATATAGATAGCCCAAGAAAAGACATCGAGTGGCTCTAGCATCAAATTTGGTGAGACGGTGATGATGCATTGAAACAAAACATAAGCAACCAAACACTTGCAAATGATCATATGTAGGCTGTTTGTGAAAAAGCATTTCGAAAGGTGTTTTCTCTTAAAGGAGAGGTGTGAGAGTTTGATTGATGAGATATGTAGCAGTCAAGATAGCGTCTCTCTAAAATTTCTTAGGAAGATTGGCTTAGAATAATAAGGCTCGAGCTATGTTTAGGAGGTGAATGTGTTTTCTCTCTCTACTACTCCATTTTGTTGTGGAGTGGAGACGTAACTAGTTTGATGAACTATACCTTTATCTAAATAAAAAAATTTCATTGTAAATTCAGGACCATTATTGCTACGAAGAATTTTAACTTTCAAGGAAAATTGTGTTTCAACAAAGCTGATGAATGTGGTGATATGTGGAAAATTTGATTTATGATGCATCAAATAAACCCATATGCAATGAGTGTAATCATTAACTATTGTAAGAAAATATAGTGCCCCAGTAATTGTAGGAATATGGTACCCTCCCCAAATATCAACATGAATTAACTCAAAAGGTGCTTTAATGGAAATAGAACTTAACAGAAATGGAGAACGAGTTTGTTTAGCTAATGGGCAAATTGAGCAATCAGAAATATTACAAAATTTGATGTTTGTAATTGCATGAGAAAGTAAACGAAAAGCCTTATTTGACAGATGACCGAGGCGTTGATGCCAAAGTGTCGAGGAACAAGATATCAGTGCAGTGGCTGTATAGCACCCCCTTACCGTTGGGTACGCACCGGAATGCCCGCAGGTCATTCCGGTACATATCCTATGATAAGGGTGAGCTACGTGCGATCACTACATTTATTCTACATGGCATCATATCAATTTTTACCAATAAAGCATTAATAGAAAACCGCAATATTTTTAAAATCAACTTCTTCCTCATTTCAATCCATCAAAATCAAAGTTTACACATCTATCATCCTTTACTGTCTGTACATCAATCCGATACCCTAGTACAAAATGCT
>JAOQMS010000179.1:35033627-35062195 GCA_027563885.1 Erythroxylum longipes | reverse complement strand
GTCAAGGGAATTAGCAGATGTTTTCTTGTTTGCTCCATCTTCTAGGGAGCTGTGGAAAGAGATTGAGCAACGGTATGAAAGTAATGATCCACTCATTTTTCATCTTCGAAGAGAGATTTGTGCGTCACGACAAGGAACTTTATCCATAGTGGATTTTTTCAACAAAATAAAGAGAATATGGGATGAGTATGCAGTGCTAAAACCTACAATGGTATGCAGATGTGGAGGTTCCCGAGCTATAGCACAGGAGATCTGTCAAGAGAAGCAACTCATGCAGTTTCTTTTAGGCTTAAATGCAGAATTTGATCATGTTAGAGATTAAATTTTACTCATGGATCCTCTTCCATCAGTAAACAAAGCCTATTCGATGATTCTAAAAATTGAAAAACGGAGAGATGTAATTTTGGACACACAAAATGATTCCGTTAACACTGCTGCCTTCACTACCAGATCTCAGAACAATCATTTTGACAGCAATAATGCAAAGAGAAATGGTAAAGCAAGTAAGAACAAAGAAGACAAGTATTGCACGTTTTGTAAGAAGGGAGGACGTGAACGATCCGACTGCTTCAAACTGAATGGTTACCCCGACTGGTATAAAGGTAGGAAGGTCACGAAACCTGGAAAATTTGCAATACAAGCAAACATGACTCATGAGGCACCAACACCACTGGAAGAATCCGATTCAAAGCTACACGTAGAGCAAGCTCCTAACCAAGATATGCAGATGCTAGTACAGAAAGAGATTCAAAAAATTCTGAAAGGGAAAATGATACAGGATTGTGGTTCAAGTGGTGCAGAATTTACGACATTTGCAGGAGCATGTGCAGGTAAGTCCCATTACATATATGATTTTATCAGTCTTGAGCCATGGATTATAGATTCAGGGGCAACAACACATATGAGTAATTCCATATCTCATATGAAAAATATTGAGAAATTGCATTTTCCCAAGCGTGTGTACTTACGAGATGGCTCGATTAAAACTGTGACTTATATTGGAGATGTGGTTTTCAGTCCAGAATTCATGATAACACAAGTTCTTTACGTGCCACAGTTTAAGCACAACTTGTTATCAGTCAGCAAATTGTTCAGGGATCAATGCTTGCATGTTTATTTCTTGCTTAAGAATTGCGTTTTGCAGGACCAGAACTGTGAGAAAGTGGTAGCTGTTGGAAGTTTGATCAACGGCTTATATTGCATCAATCAATCTTCTTTTGATTCTTCAGTATTGCAGCAATTTAGCAGTAGCTCTTATTCTGTTTGTTCTGTAAGCAATAATCTAGAAGGTAGTATTGAGCTTTGTCATAAACGCTTAGGACACATGTCCAAGGAGAAATTGTAGCGTGTGTCTAAGTTTTCTCATTTAAATTAGATGGTTGCTTGTGATATTTGTCATAAGGCAAAGCAAACAAGAAAACCCTTTTGTAACGGCAGAATTCAATCACAGAAACCTTTTGAGTTGTTGCACCCTTTTGTAACAGCAGAATTCAATCACAGAAACCTTTTGAGTTGTTACATATTGATTGCTGGGGACCATACAAAAAGAAATCTTTAACTGGTGATAGTTACATGTTAACCATTGTGGATGACTTTACACTAGCTATATGGACAATTTTGTTTCGAAGCAAGGATCAAGTTATCTAGTTAATTTTATTAAAATGGTTCAGACACAATTTGATACACATGTGATGATGATTCGAACCGATAATGGAACAAAGTTTACTGGGCATAACATGCAACTTCTCTTACGTAACCATGGAGTGATTCATCAGAAGACATGTTCGTATACTCCGCAGCAAAATAGGGTTATTGAAAGACGACATAGGACCCTCATTGCTACTGTTAGAGCTTTATTAAAACAATCTAACATGCCAACAAAATTTTGGGTTGAAGCTTTACTTCATGCCACTTGCTTACTCAATGTCTCACCAATGAAGGTGTTAAGCTGGAGAAGTCCATACCAAGTTTTGTATCAAAAAATCCCTGATTATGATCAGTTTAAGGTTTTTGGTTTCTTAGGATATGTGTTAAACATTAATCCACGTAAAGACAAGTTTGATAACAGGTCATTTCTAGGAATATACATAAGAGGATCTCCTGGACAAAAGGGGTGGAAGATGTACAATATTGACACACACCAGATCAGTGTGTCCCGAGATGTAAAATTCTACAAGGATCAATTCCCTTATCAGTCCAATTGTTCTCACTTTCACGGAAAGGAGAATGATTATCAACCAGCTACTGTTTTGCCCAATAGCTTTAACGCAGATCCATTGCAAAGGCCTGCATGTCCAGAACCCACTGAAGAAGTTGATTGCCATGATTTCCAAGTTCCGAAATCATCTTATATAAATTCCCAAACAGCAGAAAATGGCAGTTCTTCAGTTGAGAGGCAATTGTCGCAGCAGCCCATCACTCGCGATGTTGTACGCAGACACTCAACCAGACCAAGCAAGCCACCGACATGGCTATCTGATTTTTTTGTTAATCAGATTAGTGTTAACACTTCTGTAGATATTTTCCAGGACACAGATAATCATTCGGCCTTCCTTGCTAACATCGCGAAGATTCATGAACCAAGAACCTATCATGAAGTGAAGGTAGACCCCAATTGGATCAGGACGATGCAAGAGGAGCTGGACGCTTTGGAGAAGAACCGGACCTGGCAGCTAGTTTCCTTACTAGAAGGGAAGAAAGCAATAATGTCTAAATAGGTGTTCAGAGTTAAATATGCTCCCGATAGGTCAGTCTGTCACTACAAAGCCAGGTTAGTAGCTCGAGGTTATGATCAAGAATTTGGAGTTGATTACCATGATAGCTTTTCCCCTGTTGCGAAGGTAGTTATAGTCTGAATGATTTTAGCAATAGTGGCAGCCAAACGCTGGCCATTACACCAAATTGACATCAATAACGCTTACTTGCATGGGACAATCGACGAAGAGATTCATATGCTTCCTCCAGACGGCTACACTAAAGCTCGTAAGAATCAGGTGTGTAAGCTCTCAAAATCCTTATATGGTTTAAAGAAAACAGGAAGACAATGGAATAAGGTTTTCACTGATAAGCTTCTGCAGATGGGTTTTGTAAAATCCATACATGACTATTGTCTCTTCACCAAAAATACATCAACAGATTTCATAGCTCTCATCATATATGTTGACGATATACTTATCACAAGCACCTCTGTTTAGCTCATTCAGAATGTGAAACACTTGCTGAATGATTGGTTCACTATCAAAGACATGGGAGAAGCCAAGTTTTTCTTAGGAATTGAACTAGCTAGATCACAGCAAGGGATGTTGATTTCACAAACAAAATATATACGAGATTTAGTATAAACAGCAGGATTGTTACATGCGAAACCCGTGACTAACCCATTTCCTTCAGGGGTACAATTGGTTGCTGATTTCGAATTGTATACCAACCCCGACAGGTACCGAAGTTTGGTGGGAAAGTTGCTATATCTAGGTTTTACAAGACCTGATATCTCATTTGTAACTCAACAGTTAAGCCAATACATGAGTGCTCCCACAAAACTTCAGATGGATACAGCTTTGCTTGTTGTTAAGTATTTGAAGGGCACCGACACTATGGGGTTGTTCTATGCAAGCCAATAATACTTACGACTTGCAAGCATATTGTGACTCCGATTGGGGAAGCTGCAAAATTACTCGATGTTCGGTGACGAGATACTGTGTTTTTCTTGGAAAATCATTAATCTCATGGAAATCCAAGAAGCAAAATACCGTCAGCAAAAGTTCAGCAGAGGCCGAATATCATGCGATGGCTACAACGTCCTGTGAATTAAAGTGGTTGGCCTATCTTCTTGGTGAGTTCAAGATCACGTCAACTTTGCCTATACCTTTGTTCTGTGACAATCAAGCTGCTATTCACATTGCAGCCAATCCGGCGTTTCATGAATGTATGAAACACGTTGATATCGATTGTCATATTGTAAGGGAGCATTTGGCTTTAGGTTTTATTAGCACACCTTATACTTCTTCTGCCAGCCAAATCGCTGACCTACTTACCAAATCATTAACTTTTGCACAGATGCAATCAACGTTAGCCAAGATGAAGTTGTTTCAATGTACTTCATCTTGAGGAGGGGGTGTTGGTTACATGGTTTCATGAACGCATGCAGACAACATCGAGGGCGTTACAGTCAGTTATAGGTTGTTAGAAGAATTGATCTCTCCGATGTAACAAACCAGTTTTAAAAAGTTCAAAATATTTTCTTTCCCGCTCAACTTAGTTCTCGGTAGCTATATATATACAAACATTCTGTACTGTTTCAACATATGAAACAATATTACACCCTCGATATATTTCTTCCTTTTTCCTACAGTGATCCACTAAGTACACATCTTTACTGCGATAAATTAGCGTATATTCTATTTTTTTCATCAACACCATACAAATAAAAATTATATAAAAAGTAATAAAAAGTAAATTATATTTAAAATTATAAAATTTTAATTTATTATAAAACTAACTTGTACATTAATCTTTTAATTAATGATTTCAATGGGATATATCACATCAACAAGACTCATTTGATAAACAAATATTCACATAGCCAAAAATTTATAAATTAAAAATTTGTTAAAAACCCTAAATATTTAAGATTTAGGGTTTAAATTCTTATATCTGCTTTCTAAAATAATTAAGAGTATTACTTTTAGTGTACTGATAACTTGAAAACCATACGCGAGAGAATTGTCTGATACCTAACCTGTAGCAATTTGATTTTATCTTTTAGATATAGTCCAGCTTTTTTCTCGAGAACCAGTTGGATGGAGAACTCTTATAATGAGACGATTTATTAATTTGAGATGTCAATCGATTTAGAGCCTTCGATGGTGATTGCCCGGTCTAGGTGATTTATTCTGCATTATTCAAGCGTGGACAGCGTCAAAATCCAAAGCGTAAAGCTCAAAGCAACAGAATCAGGTTTTACCACCATTAGCCCGAAAAAAAGATCGAGGAGCGTTTCTTAGAACATGTCATCATCAAAGTAACCGTAGAAACAACATACATAACCAAGACTGAGCATCAAAATCACAGCACCATCCAATCCATTTTTAAGGTTAATTTTTGTAGTAAATTAAAAGTTGAAATATTTTATAATTACTTAATTGTTATTACGAAAATTAGATAAAATTTTAAGATTTAAATATAATTTACCCTCAATTTATTGATGCTTTTGTTTTACTTTGGTTACTTGATTTTTATAAAGATGTGATATTTTGATAATTACTTTGTATATTAGATTAATCATAATGATGCTTATAATTAAAAAAATATGAAAGAATGATGTTAATTTTAGTATTTGTCACTATATTGGTATACCAAATGAGGGTATATTGTTCAACTAAATTATGTATGAAAGTTTTAAGTCTTTGTATCGAGAGTTTGTAGGAAAATTTTCAATTATACTAATTAATATATTTGTCAACTAGTATATATAATTTTTTTTAAAAATAAAATTTGACATTTTTAAATATTTTATATAAAATAAATAAATAAATAAACAAGATGATAGATCGAGGATGTAAGAGAAGATAATCCAAGATGAAGAAAAGAGATTTTCACGTTATGAATCAATATCATCATTATCATCATTATCACACCTAGTCTGAAATTTCACAATAAAGTAGAATCTACAACCTTACTCCTATATAATAGAGAGACTGTTTCTGGTAGACCCACATGCAGATGTGACAATAAAAGAATGATGCAGGTTAAGGAGTAAATAAGTAAAATTAGCATGCTAAAAGATTATGTAAATAAAATTAAAATAAATACATAAATAAAAAACTAAAATATAACCAAAGAATATACCTGATATGTAAAAAAGTAATAAATAATTAAAATAGAATAATAACAACTTCACAAAAAACTTTATTATAAAATGCGAGTTTAGAAACAAAATTTAAAAAATAAAAAATAGGACAAATATACCTGATATGTTACAAAATTCTGCTTATTTCTGATATGCGGCAAAATTCTGACCACCATTTCTCAACTTGTACGTGTTATCCTTTCACGGGACTATGCTAATCTACTCTTCCTAGTTTCAATAAAATCTCAGAAGTGCATGTCAGGAAGCTCACGATATCGAACAGAGAGATGGAATAAAGAGTTGTGTGATGTGATAAAATGGTACAAAACTCTAAGCACAATTATCGATTGCTGCACATGCATCCATCATCCCCTTCCATTAATATTGTGCTTTTTCTTTCGGAAGAGGAGCTCCATACATAACATAGAATCTAATCACGAGCTATATTTTTCAATAACACTACTACACATTAACCCTCTCATCTCACTCCACTCGATTGAATAAATGAAACCAAAACCCAAGTTTCTAGATACTTATTAATAAATGGTCATAGAAATCAAGAAAATATACGAACTCATTGATCATATCAACATATCTCAAATAAGATGGATAAACACAAATCCATAACACAAGATCCATACCTCAAATAAGACTTGAAAGTAAGTGATAAAAACAATACAGACTAAAAACAAAGAACGCACTTACATAAAGGAAATAACAAAATTAACTAAAAGGATGTCTTGAACTGCCAACCATCACAGCCACAAATTGAAGGAAGCCACTCATGGAGATGTCCAAAAATTACCAACATGTATATTGCACATACAATAGACACTAAAACCTCACCTAAACTTGGAGAAGAGAAAGTTAAAAGTGAAAACTTAGAGAGTTGGCAGTGGCGGCAGTGGCAAGAATGGGAAAAGGGCTGGAGAATCCAAACACCGTGAGCCTTCGTCAAGGGCAACGACGGAAGGAAAGAACGTGAGGCTCGTGGAGAAGAGGAAAATAGAAGGAGAAGAAGAGAAAGTTAGATCTTTCCAAAAAAAATTCAAACTTGAGCTTAGTATTCATAATGTTAACTCTGTCCATCATATCTATTGATAAAGGATATAAATCAGAAAAAGGAAAGCACAATACTAAAATGCAAAAATGCAAAAATAGAAAGAATAAAAAAACACAGCAGTTAGGAGCAGAAACAAACATAAAAAACGCAAGGGTCTACTAAAAGAGCAAAATGCATAGCAAAAGAAAGCAAAATGTAGTACAAGGAAAACGCAACAAATTCCAGAAACCAAAACCAGAGTAGTAAAGGCAAAACACACCAGCTCATCACCAAGAGGAGAAAATGACACACCCAGCGATAGTCAAAGGAAATAAATTGCAACAAATTTCAATAGCTATAGGACCAAAACAATGCAACTATGTAGAAGAAAAGAGAAAGCAAAACGTACTAGACTACGACTCCAACTATATAAAATCAATAACCTGTTTTTTTAGTAAATAAAGGCCATATAACTTAAACTTTGTAGAGGAACTGAGGAAGTTGAGAGGAATGCAACTTTGGAAAGGTGGAGAGGCAGGCACAGGTCACAGGCACGGGGTTCGATTAACCCAAGTTTTTGGTAAATTAGATAGTGTTTGGCAAACTTTTTATATCGAAGAAGATATTTCAAATACATTAGTATAAGTAAAAAGGAGCATACTTTAATTAGACTTTTTAGGATTTTTTGTTTAGTTATTTATTTGTTCCTAAGTGTTCTATTAAATACTTAACTAATATTTTTAAGTTTTACAATTTATCGAAATTAGGAAAGAATGGTGGAAATCTTATATATGAGTTGTGGTGGGGGTGTTATAAAGATACCGATGATATAGAACATATTACATGTGGTTATAGATTATGGAGCCAGTATGTGATTCGTATGTGTGTTGGTTTTTATGAATAAATATGGTAATTGATGCCTGGCCTTTAAAATGGTGAGTTGAGTTTTATGTGTTATCTGTAGAGAGGTTAGGATGGTCTAACAAGACGGATATTTTCCAGTGGCCAAAGCTAATGTATGGAGTTTTTAGAGCATAACCAAGTTATTTGCAACAAATGTTCAAAGTTTGTGTTATGTGTGATAGATTTGGTGAATTGTGGATTGTTAGCTCAAGGTTTATGTTTAACGATTTTGATGATAACTTTATAATATTTCAACATTCAAATTTAATTTAATTACTTATATAGGCAACATTATAATTCTTAAAAGAAAATAAGATCATAGGATAATTGATTTCTTTATTGCAGGAACTCTCTTTATGAACTTACCTATTAGAAATGGTTCCGTAACATCTGGAAGAATCTTACTAATTAGAATAATTAGCTCTGAAAGGCTTAACAGAATGTTTATCTTAATGTTTGAATATTAAAGAGTTCAGCAGAGATGATATCGAAGATTAAGCAACGACTAGTTGAAGAAAATGTCTATTTAAAGAAGAAGCCACAACATTTGCAAAAAAGAGACACAGACTTGCGAAATACGTTAGTAGCATTAATATCCTTGATAGTTATATCAAAATCTTTGTTCCTTAGAAAGTGAAATCGCTCTATTGAGAGAGACTGTTAAATCCTTTATACATTTCTTGTTGAGAGCTTGTAGGGGTTTGTTCAACACTACGAGTGTCAAAAGTTGAAGAATTTTGAAAAATATGTACTTGTGAGTTTGAAAAGGCTCGTGAAAATTTACTACTTGGAGTTTATAGTTAAATGCTTAAGTTGAATACTTAAGGACCGAACGTAGGCTTCATTATAAACCGAACCAGTATAAATTGACCGTGTCACTTTCTCTCTCTTAACACATAAATTTTTACATTATAGTGCTTGTGTTTTCAACTTGCAAGAGGCTCCTTCAGTTTTACAAAAAGCTCCTTCTATTTTATATCGTAAGAGGTTCCTTTCGTTTTTGAAACAATTAACAGACGTCTTTCCTTTTGAGCGCTAGCAAGCTCCTTTCAATTAATATGATCCTTTTGTTTTGAACACTAACAGGATCTTTTTGAAAGTTGATAGGACCCTTCTACTTATAGACTTATTTTGTATAAGGGGATATTATCAAATTTAAAGTACCTTGCAATTTTTTTTACGTACAATTCACTCCCTCTTGCGTGTGTTTGGTTATGATTTGGTATCTGAGTGAGGTTTCATATTTATTGTGTTTTACAACACGTGATAAATCATGGTAAACAATTTGAGAAGCCTTTAAGGACAATCCGTCTCAAAGCCTCTTTATTTCAATATAAACAACTACTCCTACTAGAAAGAGAGAATGATTATTTATCTTCAATCTGTAGATATCGAAATCTAGAAAGCTATCAAAATTAGAGCCCCACCTCCTGCTACTGATGATGTAAAAGTGTGGATTGATGCTGATAGAAGAAACGCATAGTTGAATGCCAAAGCAAGACATTATCTTATCTGTGCATTATCTCTGAAAGAGTACAAAAAGATATCTTACTGTTCTACAACAAAGGAAATATGGGACAAACTATAGGTCACCTTTGAAGGAACAAATGAGGTAAAAAAAAATATAGAATAAGTCTTTTAGTGCATTAATACGAAACTATTTGCATGAAACAAGGAGAAATAATAAACGAATTCTTTGCACTTTTCATAAACGTCATCATTGTCTTGAAGAACTTGGGTAAGATATATCCCAATGACGAGCTTGTGACAAAGATTCTAAGATCACTACCAAAATAATGGAGAACTAAGGTGACAACTCTAGATACTGTCAAAGATCTTGACACTATCTTACTCGACTAGTTAAGAGGAAACTTAATGATCCATAAAGCCGAACTTAGGTAGGATGAAGGATCCTCATACAAAAGAGGAATGACACTAAAAGTAGTTGATTAATCAAACATAGATGAAAGCGACACTGAATTGTAAATAGATGGAGATGACGAATTCAATTTCATGGTTATAAAATATGCCCACTTCTTTAAAAAGAAGCTTATGAAGAAAAGAGAAAGAAACAAGAAAACTAGAAACAATAGGTTCCTATCAAAAGGGAGCAACAGTAATAGCAATACATAAAATAATCAAATCTTATGTTATCATTGCAAGAAACCTAGACATACAAGACCATAATGTTCTCTTCTTCAAAAGGACAAATCAAAAAATAAAAAATCCAAAAAGCAAGCTATGATTGCAGCTTGGTCAGATGAGGACTTTGAAAACTTTGAAAAGGAAGAATTTGAAGAAGTCAACAATGTATGCTTTATGGCTAAATTAGGAGATGATGAGGTATATTATTCATACTCCGGTATTGAAATTATTGAATTAAGAGATGCATATCATGAACTGTATGATCAGTATAAAAAACTAACAGTGCAGTAATTCAAAAAGGTTGAAAAGTCCAAAAATAATGATACATCCTTGACGAGTAAGATTGAATCATTAGAATATGAGAATAAAAATTTGTTGTCTAGAATTGTGTCTCTTGAAAATGACAATAAGCAAATAGTCTTTGAAAAGGAATTATTGGAACAAAAGTTAAGTCAGTTAGAGAATGCATTGCTTGAAAATGATTCTGTTAAGGTAAAACATTTAAAAGAAAAAGTTGCTTCTCTAGAAAATATCTTGCCAATTTTGTTAATGGTAGGAACAATCTTGATGTATTACTTAGGAGTGGTAAAGGTGTTTTTGACAAGGCCAAAATAGGATATAATGAAAACAACAATATTAGGTCATACAAGAATTTCTTTGCTAAATTTAGCAGTAGCTATAGCCAAAACAACAGGAACTTGACAAATGGAAAAAATCATAATAACTATCATTCGTCGGTTTTGTGCGATTATTGTGGTAGACATGGTCATATTATTCACTAATGTTCCTTTCAAAAAATGAAGAAACTATCTCAAAAGCATGTGTGAAGATCAAAAGGTAAAACTACTAACGCAAAAAGACCCAGAAAAATTTTGGTACGTAAAATAAGATAATACATTTTACAAATATGCTTCAAAATGAAGACGAGAGAAAATCAATGTATAGTTGATAACGGCTGCTCGAGACACATGATAGGTAAAATATCACATTTAAGCTATATTGAAAGGAAAGATGGAGTTAATGTTACAAAAATCACATAAATTGGTAAAATTGGTAACTCTAACTCTACTTCTATTGATAATGTTCTTTATATTGATGGATTGAAGCATAGCTTGTTGAGTGTAAGTCAATTATGTGATAAGGGTTATAGAGTTACTTTCTATGCGTCACATTGTGAAATTATTGATAATCTTAATGGCAATATTTTATTTATTGGTCCTATAAATCAAAACATATACTGTGTTCAACTGGAAGATATGTTTTCACAGAATGTCAAATGTTTTGTTTTTATAGAAAATGATTTTTTAACTAGCATAGAAGATTTGGACATGCTAGCATAAGCATCTTATCAAAATTGTACAAAAATGAATTAGTGAGAGGATAACCTAAAGTTTGAGAATAATTAGATCTGCGAAGCTTATTTAAAAGGAAAACAAATCAGAAGTAGCTTACCTCCTAAAAACATCGTGTCTACAAACTAGCCTCTTAAACTTGTACACATGGACTTATTTAGTCCTACTAGGACTCAAAGCTTTAGTGGTAAACATTACAACTTTGTTATAATAGATGATTATTCTAGATTTACATGGGTTTATTTTCTATCAAATAAGGATGATACTTTTGAAGTCTTTGAGAAGTTTTGTAAAAAATTCAAATTGAAAAAGGATATTGCATTGCATTTATTCGTAGTAATCATGGAGGAGAATTTGATAACAGAAAATTTGAAGATTTCTATAATGAAAATGAGATATCTCATAATTTTTCATACCTTAGGTCTCCTTAACAGAATGTTGTTGTTAAGAGAAAGAACAAGACTCTCATTGATATGGCCAGAACAATGCTAAGAAGCCATGTCAACTGCTTGTTACATACTTCATAGGTGCCTTATAAGACCTATTATGAAAAAGACCCCCTATGATTTGTAGAAAGGAAGAAAACCAAATGTTGCTTACTTTTGAGAATTTGGTTGCAAGTGCTTCATTCTAAATAATAGAAAAGACAATCTTAAAAGGTTCGACGCAAGATTAGATGAGCCATCTTTTTGGGCTACATTATCACTAGGAAAGGATTTAGAGTTTACAACAAAAGAACAAAGAAGATAGAAGAATCAATACACATAGTATTTGATGAAGCAGTACCCTTGACAACAGTAGTTGATTCAGATGATGAGAAGCATCCTTTGGCTCCTAAAAATACATCGTAGACTTAAGCAACACCTATAGTACCTATGGAATTACAAGATTAAGAAGTTCCTTTTGAAGCCAGGATAGAGCAAGCTCCTTCCTCTCAGTAAGAGCCTATATAACGAAGAATACTAAAAGAATGGAGAGGTCTTGATACACATCAGTACATTCTAGGAGACCCCTTTAAAAGTCTAAGAACCAGATCATCCTTTAAAAACAACTTAGTTGCCCTCATCTCATAATTAGAACCAAAAATCGTTGAAGAGGCTCTTACTGACCAAAATTGGGTTTTAACTATGAAAGATGAACTGAATCAGTTTGACAAAAATAAAGTTTAGAATCTAGTACCTTGTTCACAAAACAAGTCAGTCATTGGAACTCGTTTGATATTTTGACACAAACTTGACAAAAATGGTGAGATGGTAAGAAACAAAGCTAAACTTGTAGCTCAAGGTTATAATCAACAGGAAGATATTGATTTTGATGAGACATATGTTCCTGTTCCTATACTGGAATCAATTATAATTTTACTTGCCTTTGCATGTTATAAAAACTTCAAATTGTTCCAAATGGATGTCAAAAGTGCCTTATTAAATGGATATATTAACAAAGAAGTGTTTGTTAAGCAACCTCTAGGCTTTGAAGATGAAAACCATCCTGACTACGTGATGAAGTTGCCTAAAGCCCTGTATGGTCTAAAACAGGCTCCTCGAGCATGATATGAGAGCTTAAGTAATTTTCTGCTTGAGAATAACTTTGAAAGACGAAAGATAGAGAAAACCTTATTTATTAAGAAAAAGGAGAATGATTTACTTATAGTGCAAATATATGTTGATAACATAATATTTGGTGTTACTAATCAATCTTTCTATGAAAAATTCTTATTAATGTAGGGGGAGTTTGAAATGAGCATGACGGGAGAACTATTTTTCTTTCTTGTATTACAAATCAGACAAAAAGAAAAAGGGATGCTCATTAGCCAAGACAAATACACAAAGGAACTCATCAAGAAGTACCATTTTGAGAATGCCAAACCTATGGGTACTCATATGTATATGAGAAATAGACTTAATAAGGATGAAGAAGGCAAGGCTACGGATGAGAAAAAGTATAGAGGAATGATCGGGTCAGTATTATGTCTTACAATCTCAAGACCAGATATTATGCTTAGTGTGTGCCTTTACGTACGCTTTTAATCAAATCCAAAAGAAAGTCACCTTCAAGCCCTCAAAAGGATCTTTCGATATCTTCACAGAACTATAGATTTCAAATTATGGTATCCAAAAACTAGTTCTTTTAACATAGATGGCTATTGTGATGCAGATTATGTAGGTGATAAAGTCGATCGAAAAAGCACAAGTGATCACTTTCAATTTCTTAGAGGATGTCTAGTTTCTTGCTCTTGCAAAATTACACAGAGCATTCAACTACTAAAGCGGAATATATAGCAGCTACTAGCTGTTGTGCTCAAATTTTATGGATAAAGCATCAACTCCAAGATTTCTGTTTGAACTTTAATCATATTCCTATATCATGTGATAATACTAGTGCAATAAATCTTTCAAAAAATCTTGTGCATCATTTAAGACTAAGCATATATAAATCAAGAATCATTTTCTTAGAGTTTTTAGAAGGAATTATTGATATTTTGCATGTTAATATTGAAAGTTAAGTAGCTGATATCTATACCAAGCCATTATTTGAAGATAGATTTTTTGTGTTAAGGAAAGAGCTTGGCATTTGCAGAGTATTTGATATTAACTCTATATAAAGATTATATGCTACTTCTCTTTGCAAGTATTAATAGGCTCCTTTTAATATTGACTGCGAGTAAAGACATATAATCTAAATCTTCTTAATAACTTTGTCACTATTTCTTACTTGGTTTGTCTTTACATACTTGTGATATTTTTTGACACCTTAGTTACATTTTCCCTCTATTTTTCTGATAATGACAAAGGGGGAGAATAGTTAATGACATACTTTGCATTTATGATATTTTTTCAATATTGACTTGATGATATATTTGTCATATTCAGCTATGATATACTCTAATAATTGTTGCTAAAATGTTGTTGAACTTATGAAGTTTAAGTCTATAATGTACAAACGATATGCTCCTTCCTTTAGAAGTTAGGCATCTTTTAATTATGATTGTGAGTAAGAACATATAAAGTTTATAGGTATCTTTCGAAATCCTTTATTATCATTTGAATTTTGAAAATATCTATTATTTCTTGTCATCATCAAAAAGGGGGAGAATGTTAGCTCAAGGTTTATGTTTAACGATTTTGATGATAACTTTATAATATTTCAAAATTCAAATTGGACTTATTTCCTTATATAGGCAACGATGTAATTCTTAAAAGGAAATAAAATCATAGGATAATTGTTTCCTTTCTTGTAGGAACCCTGTTTATGAACTTACCTAATTAACAATGGTCCCATGACATCCGGAAGGATCTTACTAGTTCGAATAATTAGCTCTGGAAGCCTTGACAAAACGTTTATCTTAATGTCTAAATATCGAAAATTTCAGCAGAGATGATACCAAAGATTAAGCAATAGCTAGTTAAACAAAATGTCTATTTAAAGAAGACACCACAACATTTGCAAAAAAGAGACAAAGACTAACAAAATACCTTAATAGCATCAATATTTTTGAAAGTTATATCAAACTCTTTGTGCCGTAGAAAGTGAAATCACTTTATTGAGAGAGATTGTTAAATCCTTTATACATTTCTTGTTGAGAGCTTGTAGAGGTCTGTTAAACACTACTAGTGTGGAAGGTTGAAAAATCTTGAAAAATATGTACTGTGAGCTTGGAGAGGCTCGTGAAAATTTACAACTTAGAGTTTATAGTGAAAAACTCAAGTTGAATACTTGGGGACTGGACGTAGGTTTCATTATAAGCTAAACTAGTATAAATCGATTGTGTCACTCTTTCTCTCTTAACTCTTAAATTTTTGCTTTATAATGTTTTTATTTTCAACTTATAAGAGACTCCTTCAGTTTTACAATAGGCTCCTTCTGTTTTATATCGCAAGAGGTTCCTTTCGTTTTTGAAACGATTAACAGTTTCCTATTAATTAAAAGGCTCCTTTCATTTTAAGAGTTAATAAGCTTCTATCGATTAACAGACTCCTTTCCTTTTGAGAGATAGCAAGCTTCTTTCATTTAACATGATCCTTTTATTTTCAACATTAACGTGGTCTTTTCGAAAGTTGATAGGACCCTTTTATTTATAAACTTATTTTGTTTAAGAGGATATTATCAATTTTAAAGTAGCATGCAAACTTTTTCTAGACACAATTCACCCCCTCCCCTTCTTGCTTGTGTTTATTTTATCATAGACAACCAATTTTTTCCTACTTAATGTGTGCTACTCTATTGTACTTATGATTTTAAAATGAAGACTGAGGATGAAAATGAGAGTATAGGCAAGATGTAGCATAAAATACATAAAGTCAAATACAATGTCTCAAAAATTAAGAGACATCATTTTAAATATGAATTGAGATTGTTTTAATTATTTTATAAGGATGAAGTTTATTTGTAGAACTAGATAATTAACACTTTTAATTAATAAAGAGATTATTTTTAATTATTTTAAGTATATTGGATTACTGTATTGTACAGATATTTTCAGCATTAATTCAAAGAGGTGAACATAAACTTCCAAACCCACTTGAACCAAGCCAATCCAAAACTATTTTATTTTTCTAAATAGAGAAATGGTTTGGTTTCCAAAATTAAAAAAATAAATATTTAGTTTGGGTTTAATTTTAGCCTAGCTTTCAAAATTAAAACCAATATTATTTAGTCAACTTTATTTTATTTTTAATATTATTATTTGATTTTTTAAATAAAAAATTTTAATTTAAAATATTCAGAGTATTAAGCATTTCATTGTCCAAAAGAATAACATCTTTAAAATAGTTCAATTATTAAGTTATATTAATTTTGATTTCGAGTTGATAAAAGCAAAGAAATTTATTTATAGGATTCTTAATTTTTTAATACCGATACTTACTTACTTCAAATAATATTTAGGTTTAAGTTATTTCTTTTATAATATTAAAATTTTAAAATTTTTAGTCTTATCACACGCGCACATACACATATATAATTTAATAATTATTTTTAGTGTAATACAAACTATCTAACTATTTTTATTTTAAAATTTTTGTTTAATTGTTTTTTACTTTTCAAATTGGGTTTTTTACATAACTAGTATTACTAGTCTAAAATTTCAAGTTTGTTATTTTCTTAATCAATAGTTTTTATGCTCACATATTGAAATGGTTGTAGTTTTACTGAAACTACCTAGTTAATTAATAAACTATTTTAACAAATATTATTTAAAATATTTATAATTATAAACTTTTTATATAAGTTTCTCATATAATAAAAATATTGTTATGTTATAAGATTGAAGAAATATTCTTATTTATTTTAATAAATATTAAAAAATTAAAAATATTGAACTAATCCAAACCATGAAAATCAAGTATTGGTTTGGTTTGATTTAAATTTTATATGGTTTGATTTGGTTTAAATAAATAAAAACAATTACGTATATAGGTTAATTTAAAATTTTGATTAAAAACAATCTAAACTACCCATAACTCATCCCTATTCGTCCAATGGTAAGGAATGTGTCTTTAGGCCTTGTCACCAGATGAGGATTTGTCGTAAGCTTAATACGGTTGGTTAAGCTTTAAGTGTAACAAATTAAGTGTTATCAGGGTTTTAGGTTTAATATAGGATACGGTCTTAAGATACAATTTTATAAGTGAAGGTAGAAAGAATAAGTCATTATTATAATTTAATTTAATTAATAGGATTTGAATTTTGACTCATATTTTGTTGTCTTATAAATTTAAAAAAGGACAAGACAAGTGGTTTGTACTTGAAATTTGAGGTAGCAACCATCGAAATTCCAATTGGGTTAAGTTTTACAAAAAAAAACTTATTTATAGAGAAAAATTTGAGATCTTAAACTTTTTAGCACTATTGTGTTTATTTTCAAATATTGATGTGCTTATTTTATTATATTGAAGCGTTTGTTTTCTTATGTTCATGTATTTATTTTATTTTGTTTGCTTAGTTTTTATAATGGGCTAATATGTGTGATGTTTATGTTGTTGAAAGACTTAAAGATGTTTGGGGTTGTACCATCAAGAAATATGAAAGAAAGATGTTAGTTTTAAGTTTTGTCTGTATATCACTAAGCTAAACTATGTATGAAAGTTTTGATTTTTATACAAGAATTGCTATTAGTGTACTTTATTAGTTGATCAGTATATATAAAAACTACTTTTAGAAAATAATTTTAATGTCTATTGGTTAGTCTTCACACAAAAAAAGTAAAAGTGAACAAGAAGAAAAATACGAGGACATAAGAAAAGATAACCTATAAAGGGGAAAAAAACACAGATTTTAACACGATTAATCAAATATTAAAAGGAACTTATGTAATGTTTAGTCTCATATCAAAAAGAATTCTAAATAAGTTAGTATGAGTATAAGGAAGCATACTTCAAATAAGTTTCTAAGATTATTTGTTTAGTTAGTTACTTATTATTGTTTATTGTATATGTTTTAATCAATGTTTTCATACTTTAATTTAGCAAAATTAGGAAAGAATGATGGAGATCCTACATAAAGGTTGTGTTAGTTAGGATTTTCTAAAGTTAATAGGCTTGGGGGTTTAAATTTACAATTTTAATTGTGATTGTGCATGATAATTACAATAACAACTTTCCAATAAAAATCCCTCTAAGAAGCGGAGTCTGAGAAGGTTAAGAAGTATGTAATCTTATCGCTATCTAGTAAAAATGTTATTTCTGATAGACTTACAGAAAAGAAGAAAAGGAAAGAAAGAAAAAGTTTTTGAAGCATTTTTTGAAGAGGATAAAAGATACAAATATACACAAATAAATGCATAAAATAATAAAAATAAAATAGAATAAAAATAAAAGAAATTCATAATTTTAAATACAAAGATAAAGAGATAAATAATAATATAAATATAAATATAAATATAAATGATAAAATAAAACTAAAACTAAAACTAAAAGATAATACTAATAAATAGTATAATAAAAATGAATAAATAAATAAACAAAAGATAAAAATAAACCATAAAAACATAATAAACCATAAAATAAAGAGAAAAATTAAATCATAAAAATAAAAGATAAAGGATAAAATGGGTATATAAATAAACAAACAAGAAAGAGAATAAATAAAATAAAATAAAAATTTTAAATAAAATAACCAAGGGAGAAGTACTATAAATAAACACAAGATATACTAATCAAAAAAAGTTCAAAAGACCTATAAAAAAGAGAAGGACCTCTTTATGTAAGACCTTTTACGTAATATCCTTTGCCTGTATCACAATTTTTCATATAGTTTGTGATTAGGTTGTCACAAGAATTGTAGTTGATGCTTTAGGTGTGATAGATATGTATTACTTCTATGGATGCATATATTTATTAATGTGTTGCCCTTAAAAAAGTGAGATGTGTTTTATCTATTACATGTAGTGAGGTGTAGAAGATTTGGTTCAATTGGATCCTAACTATCGACTAAAGCTAACATTTAGTACTAGATTGAGACATAAACTAATATGTGTTTAGAGTAAATATTTAGAGTTAAGTTAGGGGGGAAACCAATAAGTGAATTGTGAACTATTTGATGCATGTCGTGAGATAAGGATGGTTGAGTTAAAGTAGATATTGGTGGTTAAATTTAATGTCCAATTCTATATTAGAGTACAAAACAATCTATATCCCGAACAAATGTTTGAAGTTAAATCGTTGCAGAAACCAATTGGTATTCAGGATGAATATCTAGCGATAATTGTAATACAGATACATGATATGGTGTGATTGTTATTTGCACCAATGACTACTACATGCATTATGTGTGTTATATGATATTGATATTTTTTAAGAAATGAATACATTGTATTAACATTAGCAAAGTTAGTTTAACATTACAATGATTTCTATGAAACTGACTATCTGTCAGTTTACAACATGATTAGAAAAGCTAATTGGAGATTAAAAAAAACATTTCAGCTTAATTACAAGATTAATACAACATATTAATTATAAGCTCCATCTATTTTTCATGTCAACTAAGAGAGAATTTTGTGCATTTTTTGCAATAATAGTAGTTGCAATCTAGTTGAGTATCTTCAAGGCTATTTGGTATTTGTCTCTTGCAATTTTCTTGAACAATATGTTGTTTATTTCTTCCAAATAGTGTAAATGGTGGCGGTGAGTGCTGTTTTGAGTAATATGACATTTTTCTTTCCAAGTTTTGTGTGGTTGATGAACCAATTGAAAGATTTCTCTCATACGTATGTGTAATTGTCCACTGCTAACATATCTAGAATTATGCTCCAAACTACTTTCAAATATCTGCATTGAAAGAATATGTGATTTCTATCTTCAGCAAGTTTTGTTCATAATTCATAAGTTGTTTTATGGTGCCAAACCATCTACTCTTGATCCTAAGCTTGTTTTTAATCACTAGCTAAGTGATTATTGAGGCTTTAGGATTTAGAGTTTGTTCCCATAGAAGGTTGAACCATGGAACATCTAGTGAACTACTTGTGATCACTCTATGACAGAATTCATTTGTGAATCTTTCACTCGAATTGGGATTATAAATGATCAGTTCTTCCCTACTCCTTTTGATCAATTGTGGTAAGGATTCAATAAGTGAGTGAAACCCTTTAAAACTCCCATACCAGTCACCATTCAGAATTAGAGAGGATACTTTGAGGTTCCAAGGCATTTTGTTCCTCAAATGACTGGTATCAGTTCTATGTATGAAGGGATTTGCATCTGACCAATTACCAAACCAAAACCATAAACTTTCACCATTTCCCAGCTTATGCTTAATCCAAGGATACACCATATCTCTCAATTTTAACAATTGATTCAAAATCCAAGAAACCTCTCTTGTGCAAGTAATTTGTCAGAAATTTATGTTTTTAAGGTGTTATTTATGGATCCATTTAATCCAAAGGGCCTTTTTGTCTGTATAGAGTCTCTAAATTCTCTTACACATCAGCACCTTTTGCATTGTTGAGATGGATATAATTCCAAGTCCACCTTGTTTCTTAGGGATAGTGAACTCACCCTATTTTACATTATGATTTTTGGATTTTTTTTGTTTTGTCAGTCCATAGGAATGCTTTCGCAATTCTATCTATCTCATTTATCGCCTTCTTTAGTAAAGCAATATGCGCTGTCCAGTGTATATACAAACTAATTAGGACTGAAATAATAAGCGTTTGTCTAGTAGCATACTAGAGGAATATGTTTTGCCAAGTATTTATTCTTGCTTTGATCTTTTCAATGAGAGGGATACAATCAGAGAATTTAGGCTTAGAAGTGGTAATTGGTACTCCAAGGTATTTGAAGGGAATGAGATGTACATTCAGCCCTATAATTCTGTTGAGTTCTTTTTAGTTTCTTACATCAGAGGAGATGTATAAGCAGCTCTTATCATAGTTAAAATTTAGACCTGACCACTTTGAGAACACTTTCAGAGCATTGAACATTATGTTTATAAAATGGGGATCTGTATTGTAAAGAAGCATTAGATAATCTGTATAAATGAGGTGTGTTAAACTGACTTCTCTACATTTATAGTGAAATTGGAAACCTCCATTTCAAGATATTAATTTGCTCAGTAATCTTGGTAGCCCTTCCATTGTAAAGGAGAATAGATAGGAAGATAAGGGATTCCCCTATTTAATCCCCCTTGCATTTTTTATAGGTGAATGGATAGGAAGATAAGAGATTCCCCTGTCTAATCCCCCTTTCATTTTTTATAGGTGTAGTGGGA
Organism: Erythroxylum longipes; assembly: GCA_027563885.1. Taxonomy (NCBI): domain Eukaryota; kingdom Viridiplantae; phylum Streptophyta; class Magnoliopsida; order Malpighiales; family Erythroxylaceae; genus Erythroxylum; species Erythroxylum longipes. The sequence goes on along the minus strand of JAOQMS010000179.1, from coordinate 35,041,200 downwards.
AGACCATTAACTAGCACACTAAGTAAAGATGATTGCATACAAAACAAGATCCATTTCACAAATCTATCTAGTAGTTACATTCCTTGAATACATAGCTATATAAATCTCCAACTAATTGTATAAAAGTCTTTATAAAAATCAATTTTCAGTAAGAAACTTGGATTCTCTCCTTGAGTTATACTCTTTTAACAAATCTTGTAAGAGTATAATGTTATCACCAATGTTTCTCTTACAATGAAATCCCCTTGTGAACTATTTATGGTTTCACTAAGCACCTTTTTCAATCTTTCAGTAAGAAGCTTAACAATTACTTTGTATATTATGTTACAATAAGATATTGGTATGACATTTTCCATGCTCGAGGGATTTTGCTTCTTAGGAACTAAACAAATGTAGGTGTGATTAATTTCCTGTATCATTTTGGAAGAGGTGAAGAATTCCACTACAACATCAGTGAATAATCTGCCTGCGATGTCCCATGTGTTTTGGAAGAACCATGCCAAAAAACCATATAGACCAGATGCTTTCGAGGGATGTAATCTGAATACAATTCTTCTCACATCTTGATTTGAAAATGGGCAAATCAAAGACTCCTTTAGTCTCTAATCCATTTCACAATCAAATACTCTTTGCCTATTGTAGCTTGGCTGAACAGATACCTCAGATCCCCTCAGTTGAGTAAAGAAATTTCTTGCTAGCTTTACTAAGCTTTCTTGGTCTAAATGTGCAATTCCTCAGTTGTTATATTGGTCGACAAAATCTGCAAGCACAGAGAATCGTTCATAGTACTTACACATCAAGTATTCTAAGGTCGTATCCCACAAGGACTAAAATGCTCACTACTGAATTAATCTTAATTATGTGAAATAAAATGACAAGAAATTTAAAATTTGATTGGATTAGAGTAGACAATAAATTGTAAAAATTGTAAATAAACAAGCAAGAGAAAATTGATGGTTTAGACTTAGGGCTTTGGAGTTCACCAATTTAAGAGATTGATCTATGAGTTATGAAATTGATTAAATGACAAGTTATAATAACAATTGCACAAATTCACTTATATTCTTTCTCAAAACATATAAGAATACCTAACTAGTTGATTACCATCCCTCAATGCGAAACCTAACTATTCAAACTCATTAAGAATAAGCAACCATAATTTATCACATTAGTTCAGGATATCTCTATCTCTAAATCTAATGTGTTTATCTTATTAGTGCACAAATCATACTTCACCTCTTAGTCCATCATATGATTCCTAAGATTGCATCTATGGTGATCAAGCATAGAAACAATAATGAAGCTCAAAAAAGATAAATATAACCCAAGAACTTTCATTCAACACCAATCAATCCATAAAACATAAATCAATACCCAAAATAGGCTACATCCCTATTCCTAAATGGGGTAGTTCTAGCACATGATAAAAGAATCTAAATAAATAAAAATAATTAACATTCAAGATAGGGTATAGAGAGAACATAGAGAGAGAAGATAAAACAAGCTTGCTTCCAATCTTGATTCAATCCTCCTTCCTCTTCTTTGCCTCTTTTGGGTGCCTCCTTGGTGTGATGCCTTGTTTTCAGTGCCAACCCCTAATTTGGTCTTAAAAATGAGTATTTATAGTGTCTTGGGGCCAAAGAAACCTTGTTTTTTCTAAACAGGGAAATGAGGATCGTAACAATGTCGACAAAGTCCGTTAAGCGAAGTTGATGTCTGTTTGGAGGACCTTCTTGGGTCTTCTGGACCAGTTTGGCCAGGAATGTACGTTAGGTGAACATTATGTCCGCTGATTAGACCTTCTCGGGTCTTTCAGCTTTCCCTCTCCACTCATGTCCATTTGGAGGGACTTCATGTCTGCTAGGCGGACCTTCTCGGGTTGTCTCTAAAAACATGCAGTTTTGACCCTTTATACGGCAAAAATCTCGTCTTGGAGTCTTCACAAACGTTGTAAAACTTGAAGTCCTCTTCAAAAGCATACTTGAATGACCTTAATCTGACATCTATAGTGAAAGTTATGCCTCTTGCTCCAAAATCTATCCATTTGCACTTATTAAGCAATAAAGTTGAAATGTATGAGAATTAACCAATTAAAGTGTAAAATTCACATAAAGATAAGTCAAATTAGTTCCAATTCATCCCAAAATCATATATAAATAATTTGACATATCAAATTCCCCTACACTTGAACCATTGTTTGTCCCCAAGAAAAAACAAAAGAAAACTAAATACTAAATCCGCAAACAAGATATTGATTCCACTTTTGTAGGTGTACGGTGGCATTGAGCATATGCCACAAGCCTTTAAACCACTATGCGTCCATAATGAAGGAGTTATAGTCTCCTGAGGGTTTACTTAAAATGAATGATACCCACAAACATTTTCTTTCCATCATTCCACACCTAATTATCATTATAACTCAATCTAATAAGTTGAAATCATTATAGGTAAGAATTGAAATATAGACATAACGCCACATAATACTTCATAAATTAGATCACAAACTAACCAACAATAAGACATCATAATGCTTCAATTAATCAAAATCACATTCCATGAATGAAGTCTCTTATAAAGCATTCACTTTCACACACTAGTGTTTAAGGGTGACTCTCAATCATCTTCTAATGCATGTCTCTTACCATAAGCTCGCATCTTATCTACTTCTCCATTACTCCCATCTATGGCATATCCATGAATCAAAAAGGTCTTTATTCTTTTAGTTGTAATGGGGCCAATGGGTAAAGTAGGCTAAGAAAGAAAGGATAGGAATTCAAACATTCAATAATTATTAGAGCAGAAACTACAAATATTACAATCATCATTGGCAAAATTTACTGAGAATTTGCCCAACAAATACTGAGGAAACTCCACCAACTCTATTATCCAAAATTTCCATTATTCTTTCACCTTGGAATCTGAAGTGAACATGCCCAACTTTTCAAAAACACCATTTAGATGCCAATTTTTCTTTTATTTTCTTTTTTAATTTATTTTATTTGTTAGCATGCTCCTTCAATTTCTATAGAAAACACCCCCACATATCTTCCTTTGTATACCTATCAATAAGAATATTGAATGCATAACATTTATAGCTCTACTAACTATTGAACAAAGGTAATTTTGTTTTTTTTGTTTAAGGTTCTTTGGAATAGGTTTACAAAGAAAAAGACTCAAATACAATCAATAAACACAAAGGGTTCACTAAGGGATTGATATATAAAAAGGGTTGGCTATTTGGCTCAAGCTTAATCCTAATGCCTTTTATCACTTTCATGAACATACCATAGCATTATTATGTAACCTCGAAAAGATGCAATGCAAGTTCTAGAAGTAAACATACACAGAAGAGCAAATTATATCACTCATAAGAAAAATAGGATTGGGTGCAATCCTTTAGGCTCAAAATAGCTCACTCAATGATGCTTACTCATTCAATAGCATGCTCATTCGATCAATTTAACATTATAGCATCCAATTGTGACAAGGTATGTAATCAATTTAATCATATTATATATCTTATTTAAAATTAATTATACCTAAAATACAATTGACTCACTAAATTGGATCATAAAGACAATTAGAATGTGGAAGACGTATAAGTATGCAAACATACATGATGAAAGTATGCAAAATTAGTTAATGCAAAACTAACACAAAACAAAAGGTTTTTTTTGCAGGAAATTTCAATGCAACATAATGCATGCAAAACCATCAATTTATCCCACCCCCCACACCTAGAATCCACATTGTCCTCAATGTTGGGTAAGATAAAAGAGAAAGTATAATGCAAAGAATGGAAGAAAGAGTAAGGGAAAAGAAACCCCCTGAAATACAGATTGCATTGTCACAAAACCAAATTCCGTACCTTGGATTCCTATCACCCATCAAGCTATACATAACAAAATTAGGGAGATAGAACAAGAGAACCCTGAAGTTATCCTTACAATTGTCCAAAATAGAAGAAACAAAATAAAACATAGGGTTAGAGTAACATAAAGTGCGAAGCTAAATGCAGGAAACTGAAAATGCAAATACAATCTTAGGATCTTATGGTATCACTATCCTGAAAGAGGTGGTTGTTGCTCTATGAAGGCCCTTAATATATCTTTCATCCTAGTTTGTGAAGCCGCAGGATCTCCCACTTTAGCTTGAAGATTTATAACGGCTGCCCTGACTTTTTACAACTAAGCCATAATCTGATTGTCCCCTCTCGATTGCTGTACAACAGGTACATGTCGATTGTCCCTCTCTCGATGCAGATTGACCATGTTAGGAGCATCTTCTTGATATTTAAATTCCCTTATTTTATCTTCATTACTGACATCCATATCATAAGTATAGGCCATTGCTTCATATCGCTTGAGGACCCTGAGACGCCTAAATATCTAGCTCAATAATACTGGAAACACAAACTGCTTTGTCTCAGCCTTGTGATGGACCTCTTGCCACATAGTAGTCATAATCATCTGGAAAATAGCGATGCCCTGGAATTGATCATCCTGGAAAAACATCTTGTCCAAAATGTACAAGTCTTCATTATGGAGGTACCCCGAATCACTAGCCTTAGGTAGTACATTATAGGTAAGCAAGAATGCCACCAATTGCGGTCCAATATAGAGGGAATTGCAATGCATAAAAGTACGATGGTTGGTGAATAGCATAGCGACTTATCCCATTCACTTTCAATTGCACATCGCCCACGTTTATCAAAAGATGGAACTTGTCCTCCCATTGGCAGCTCTAAATGCCCATTAATTAATTCTTCTGTTTTGATCAGTTCCTTCCCATTAACTCGAGAAGTGAGCACTGACAGTTTATCGAATACCACACTGAGGCTGGCATAAAATTGATTCACCGCAGCAGGGTAGTATGCACCTTTGAGGTGCAATAACTTGCCCCAATGAAATTTGTCCAAGTTGGCCCTCACATGGTATGCTTCATCAATACCCACTTCAATTGAGACTTCAAGCACAAATTTATTGTTCTTTTTCTTATTGTACTAAGCTTCACATTACTCATTGATGAAAAGAGATTGATCAAGCTCAGGTTCCTCTACTTCTTCGACCAACCTTTTACCTCTAGTAGCTCTAGAAGATTAAGCATCACTCTTTCGCACAATTTGCTTAAATCGCAACATTGACTTAGGAGCACAAAACCAGGTATAATCTCAACAAGATAGAACTCAATCCCCAACAACCAATCAGCAAATCTCCACCATAACTCAATCTCAACAACAATGAACCAAAACAAGTGCAAGCTCAACCGCAAATTCAATCACAATTCAACCACAACCTAACCACAATTCAATCGCAATTCAACCACAACTCAACACTTTTGACATAAACCCTAACGAGCAATTACAACATAGACCCAATGGGAATAGTTATCTTAAGCTCAACAAAATATTCACAATCAACCAATAATCATAGGGATTTCAAGCATCAACCCACAAACGCACAATGTGACATGAATCCTGAGCAAAAACACATAAGCACATCACAAAATGCTCTGAAAATTCCCAAACCCTAATATTCTTCAATCTAACAAATTCATCCACGATTTTACCCCAAATGGTGAAAGAGCACTTACCCGTGCCAAATGGAAGTGGAAAGTACGTAGAATTAACCTGAAACCTCAAAGGAATCCCTAAAATCCACGAGCATGAGTATGGTGGCAGGTATTGACATGAAAGAGAGCCACCCACAATTGATGAAGGCGACTAGGATTCGGGTTGGTGGATGTGGCAGTCGAAGGGAGTGGAAGAAGAGAAGAAGAGAAGAAAAAGTGAGAAAATCTGGGCAAAAAGGTGAGAGAGGAAGAAAATGGGTGGCAGAAGGAGAGTGGCGTGAAGGTGGGAGGAAGAAAAGGGGGGGTGTAACGCAGGGTGAGCAATATCCATTAAGCGGGCATAATGTCTGCTAAGCGGACCTTCTTGGGTCTAAAATTATCTTTTGAGGTTATTAGTCCGGTAAGCAGACCTTCTCGGGTTTCTTGAGTTACAGATGCTGATTATGTCCGTTAAGCGGACCTTCTCGGGTTTTTCTATGCCCATCTCACTTAGTTCACTCCTATTTTGCCTCTTCAAACTACTCAATGATACCATAGGACTATATGCATGATGTATGAATGAAAATCACTAAAAAATATTAAATGAAACAAAGAGACATTACAACTCACCTCCCCCACACTTAACATGGTTTTGCCTCTAGGATCGATGAGTTGGGATAACGCTATTCCTCATGCTACTAGGATGTGTCATTGGGATGTCTCGTACACACTAGAACTATACAACACACAACAAACTAGAATAAGTAGATATAAAAAAATGAACTAGTGAAATTAGCAAAACAACACAAAGAGTTAGAAATGTTGGGTTGCCTCCCAACAAGCACTAATTTTAATGTCCTCAGCTGGACTAGGCCACTATGATGTCAATTTTGGAATGTGATGGTGGAAATGTATCCAACCATCTCTCCCTCAAAATAATGCTTGAGTCGTTACCCATTGACCATAAAGGGCTTTTGTTCATCCCTTCCAATCTCCACCGCTCCATATAGGTATACCTTGGTCACCACAAAAGGCCCAGACCATCTCGATCACAATTTCCCTGAAAACAATTTTAAACGAGAGTTAAATAGCAAAACTTTTTGACTAGGTTTAAATTCTCGCTAAAGGATATGCTTGTCGTGGAAAGCCTTGGTTCTCTCCTTGTATATTCAAGCATTCTCAAAAGCATCTAGGTAAAATTCATCTAGTTCATTCAACTCCATTAGTGTCAGACACCGTTTCCCGGAGTCCGACTCTTGTTCATACATACTTGCTCTGATATCACACCTGTCGGACCCCGAGTTCCGGAGTCTAACCCTTGCATGCATGCTTGCCTGGCTTACTTGTTTGCATACTTGCGAACCTGGCTCACTTACGGACTTGCATGTATTTTTGCTTGCTCTGATACCACATGCATACCTGCCCACTTGCTTACTTCGATATCATGCTTGTTAATTTCATGCATGCAGAATGTCTTAATACATGAGTCATCTCCCAAAGATAACATCTATCCTTGAGCCTGAGTCCTATCATCTTCAGCGTGGTTAAGTCTTTACTTCTCACTTATACTTGCTTCCTGTCCAATGAGATAACTTCTCTTGCAAGTATTCCAAACCAGATTCTCTTGCGATGGATAGACGGAGGACCTCAGGAACTACATGTTTCATGAAGACCTCGACGTCCAACTTTGTCTCCTGAGGGTTCGAAAAAGGGACAAAAGATAAACGTGAACAGTGAGCCAGACGATAGCTTGAACTGGGTCACAGACGTTACCTTTCGATCCTCATAACTTTCTTTAGCTTAATCTTCCCAGAATGTTCTTTATATGGTTCGAAAGAGAATTTCATGGTCTTCAACTTCCCCTAAGTCCCCAGGTCTGACTCTTTCTTCTGAGACTCAACAAAGGGGACAGAAGATACGCTGTGAACAGTAACACAGACGAAGTTTGTGAACAGTAACACAGATGATATCTTGCAAACGTCCTAACTTTCTTTAGGGGATTCATCTCAGTATGTTCTTCATA
>JAOQMS010000179.1:35014546-35033527 GCA_027563885.1 Erythroxylum longipes | reverse complement strand
GAACCAAAACCTTTCAAAACTCCAAGAGATAAAAATGACTTACCGTGAATCCTCACCAATTAATGAGATTCTTGACTTTAAAGAAAGCTCTTTCCTTCCTCTTTCTTTTTCCCCTCTTGAGTATCCTCATATTCTCTCTTCAAGCTTTAGAAAAATCGTGACCTAGTTAAAGGCTCTATTCTTTTCACTCTTCTTCAAAACCTCTCTTCTTCCTTTCTTTTTCTTCTTTTCTCTCCCATTCACGTTTTTCACTCTTCTAAAATAACAAGACCACAATTTTCTTTTTCCCAATATACCCTTAATGAGTCATAAAAGTCCACTTTATCCTTCCTTATAAGCTTAGGCTCTGTTAGTACTTAAGTTACATGCCAAAAATGTCCTCAAATTCATTCTTATACATTTATTTCATAAACTATTATGCTTAATTTAACGAAAAAAATTTTCAGGGGCCAACACAATTCTTGCCCTCAATTAACATCAAACACACACAAACAACAATGAAAATCAAACTTAACGAAAACATACAAAATGAATCCCAAACTAGAACAATAATCAATAATTATCCTAGAAATATTACGTAATTATGAATTGAGATTGTTTTAAATAATTATTTTAGTTGTGAGATTGGATGATGAATTAGTTTAATTATTGAAAAAGATTCTTTTTAATTATTTAAAAGTATATCATTGTGAATTTATACAAATTGATTAATCATTAATCTAACAATAAGATAAACTTGTCATTGGATCCGATCTACCATAGATCCTATTGGCTAATAATAAGATAACCTTGTCATTGGATCCGATATACCACATATCCAATACAAGCCACACCATTTCAATGAAACCTGAAATGCAATCCAAACGTTGGATAACATGACATTTTTGCGATGGGGAGAGCTAGCAAGCAAAAACTGACATGCACGGTTTCATTGGTCCACACTCAAATAAAAGATTCAGTTGGGATAACACTAGATGCCAAGGTATTTATTAATAAATCTCAAGATAGAGTGCTTGGTTTTCTCTTTCAAGTTCTCCTCACTCCCACTCTTTTGCAATTTCCCTACTTTTTTTTTTTTTGGAGAAATAATTTCCTTACTTTCTACAGCACCGGTTTTGCTTTTCATGAGCATCCAAGTTCCAAGGGACAGGCAATTTTGCCTGCGCCGTGTCATTTTCTATTGCATCCGAACGTTGGGTTTTGTTTGAGAGACGACAATAGTCAAATTTTACACTGACAACAAATGTATTTCATCATTGTACGCGTAAAATACCAGGTGGAGGTGGTAACCGACAATAAATAACCAAAAACAAAATTCAACCAAATTTCTTTCTTTTCACATCTCATAACAATATGTAGACTAGAAAAATAGAGCCGTTTTCTCTCTGACTCCCTCCTTTTTTCTCCCTTCATTGCACGACCATAGTGAGGCACAGTGTCACTCTGCTCTTTAGAGGCTCTAGTTTCTTCTTTTCTTCACTTTCGTTCTCTGCCTGATAATGTAAAACTCAGACAAAATTAAAAGCTAAAGAGAAAACTGGATTCTTTCTTTGGTACTCAAGCCCCAAAAAGGACCTTAAAAGAAATGGCTTTCTCTAGGTTCTTTGCTTTGTCTCTTCTCCAATTTTTCTTGCTCGTGAGCTTGTGTTGGGCTGTAGATCCAACGGTGACATATGAGTTTGAGGTGTCTTACATTACTGCCTCTCCTCTTGGCGAGCCTCAGCAGGTTAGTTCTTTGGATCTCTCTGTTCTTGGCGTTTCTCTTTGCATTGCCTTTTTGTATCTGTTTCTGCCCCTTAGATCTTTTCATTTCTTTATTTTAACTTCTGAAACGAAGGGTCTGCTTGAAATTCTCTAAAGTTTCAACCTGTAACTTTAGATCTGCTAAACTTGCTTGCGCACTGACAATTTCAGCTTAAAGCAGTACACTTTAGTGTGTACGGTTAAAATGGTTTTGGTAACTAATGATGAGCTTTCAAGTGAAGTTTTTGCTAAAGTGCTACCAAATTGCACTATTTTGCAGGTTATTGCTGTGAATGGCAAGTTTCCTGGTCCTGTTATAAATGTGACAACCAACAATAATGTCATCGTTAACGTTCGAAACAAATTAGACGAAAAACTACTTATGCACTGGTAGGATTTTCTTTCTTGAATATATCATATGAAGTGTGCAGATAAACGCACTGCTTTTATAATTTGAACTGTATATATATACTTTGGTATATATAATGCAGGGTCAGTAAATAACATTCATTGATTGAACCTTAGTCGGATTTCTTAGGTCTGGAATTCAACAAAGGAGAAGCTCGTGGCAAGATGGAGTGCTTGGTACTAACTGTCCAATTCCTTCAAAGTGGAATTGGACTTACAATTTTCAGGTTAAGGATCAGATAGGGAGTTTCTTTTACTTCCCTTCTCTCAATATGCAGAGAGCTTCCGGTGGATATGGCAGCTTTATTATAAATAACCGAGATATTATTCCAGTCCCCTTTGATACCCCTAATGGAGACATTGTGCTTTTGATTGGTGATTGGTACAAGAGGAATCATACGGTTTGTATCCTCAGATATTTTACTTGAGTGTGTTGTATCTTGTTAGAAGCTAAACACTCACTTTGTTTAATACTTATGTAATTGGGGTTGTTTAGGCTTTGAGGAAGACTCTTGATGCAGGAAAAGATCTAGGGATGCCAGATGGAGTCCTTATAAATGGCAAAGGACCTTATCAGTATAACACTACTCTTGTTCCTGATGGCATTGACTATGAAACTATTGAAGTTAATCCAGGTGATTATCATACTTGCTAGTTGCTTGATATCCATCAATGTTTCTGTTTCCCTTAGTGAATTGAAATATCTGTTTCTTCATTCAGCAGGATAAAGTTATATTATTATCCTAAACTCTTGTGTTTTGGTTGCTGGAATTCCTCAAGTTCTAGCTGCTTAACCAGGAGTATATATGTTATGCTAGGCATTAGATACTTTTGTTCTAGGTTTTTAAAGGGTAATCCTGCTTGCTAGTAACATTATTATCAGCATTACCTTGTTTACTAGTATTTACTTCACAACGTATAAAATGCTATTCTCCATTATATATTGTATAGCTGTGTAAACCTTTATATTGCTGTTACTTTATTATGATTATACATTCCGATAGCTAGAAGTCCCTCACCAAGTGACAATGTTGTTATATTTTTCCAGGAAAAACGTATCGCCTTCGTGTGCACAATGTTGGTACTTCAACCAGTCTGAATTTCAGGATTCAGGGCCATAATCTTCTTCTAGCTGAGTCAGAAGGATCGTATACTGTGCAGCAAAATTATACCAGCTTAGATATACATGTAGGACAGTCATATTCTTTTCTGATTACAATGGATCAGAACGCAAGTACTGACTACTACATTGTAGCCAGTGCTAGGTTTGTGAATGAATCCCAATGGAAAAGAGTTACTGGAGTTGCCATATTGCACTATACTAATTCCAAGGGCAAGGCAAAAGGTCCACTTCCTGATCCACCAAATGATGAATTTGACAAAACCTTCTCAATGAATCAAGCAAGATCCATCAGGTTAGAATCAGTTGTTTTTCAATGCATTTTTACATTGTTCTTAAGCCTTTTCAGTTCCACCAAGCTTTCAGCAGTTAAAATAATTGAAAAAAAAAAGTTAAAGACAAGAGCTCATCCTGTATTTAGAAGCTCAAAATTTTTTTCTTTGAACACATTGAGCCAATCTTTTGGTTTGAACTTCAATATTCGTTTTAACACCACATCTTTGAACTCTATGGCCAAGTTGACTCAAAATTTTCAAACTATACAGGTGGAATGTCTCTGCCAGTGGTGCACGTCCTAACCCACAAGGTTCATTCAGATATGGATCAATCAATGTGACTGATGTTTATGTTTTGAAAAACAAACCACCTGTGATGATTAGCGGGAAAAGAAAGGCAACTCTTAGTGGTATATCCTTTGTCAATCCGTCCACTCCGATCAGGCTTGCTGACCAGCACAAAGTGAAGGGAGTATATAAGCTCGATTTCCCCAAAACACCCATTACAGGACCACCTAAAATGGAAACATCAGTTATAAATGGAACCTACAGAGGTTTTATGGAAATCATTCTGCAGAACAATGAAACAAAGATGCAGAGCTATCACCTGAGTGGATATGCAGTTTTTGTTGTTGGGTAGGAAATTATTCACGCCTGTTTCTCTTCAACTTTTCTACATTATCCTTTTGAAAAAACGAAAAAAAAAAAGGATCTACATCTTTGAGCACATACCTTAATCACTTTTATTTTGACTCGATGCAGAATGGATTATGGTGACTGGACTGAAAACAGCAGGGGCACGTATAATAAGTGGGATGGTGTTGCACGCTCAACAGTACAGGTACACTATTAATATGGTTCTACGGGCCCACATCCTTTGTTTACCTGAAAACTTCATAACAATCAAGGTTTCCATCATCATATTCTCTAGGCTGTCATTAATTGCCTGTGACACATGTCCTAGAGAATATGATGATGGAAACCTTGATTGTTATGAAGTTAGCATTCATTAATTGCCTGTGACACATGGCCAACTGTATTACAGCTAAAAAGAAGTCCTCATAGTTCTTGATGTGCTTTTCAGTCTGTGTGGTATGTAACTGAAAATCTAAAGTTGATTTTTATACTCATTGCTCGCGCGTGGTCTACTATACATGTTAATCTGATTCATTTGTGATCATTTACAAGTTATTTAATTAAGCAATTTTGGACATCTCTTCTTATGTTTATGGTGCAAAAGAATATATCGTTCAAATCCTAGCTGGCCTTTGTATCATTATGCTGTATTTTGGAATTCCAATTTGTTAAAATGATTAAGGGTTTCTAGACCTGGACAGTGTTGGTCTGACTAGGAAATTCACGAACTGGACCACTAACTGGTTCTGATCGCGAATATGCTAAGAAATGAAATCTTTCCGTTTCCAAAAGTTGTATCTTGAAGTTAAATTAAATTTTAGAGGTGTAACTGGCGAAACAAGAAATGATGACACCTACATATCTGTGTGTGTATAGGTGTATCCTGGAGCTTGGACTGCAATTTTAGTATCACTTGACAACGTTGGAGCATGGAACCTCAGAAGTGAGAACCTCGACTCATGGTACCTTGGGCAAGAAACCTATATCAGAGTTGTGAATCCGGAAGAGAATAATAAAACTGAATTTCCTCCGCCAGATAATGTCCTCTATTGTGGTGCTCTCGGCAAACTACAAAAGTATATATAGATTTTTTCACTGTTACACTCTTCTACACTGAGCTCATCGGTCCCAATGAAACACTGGAAATCTGATTATATATGTTTCCTTATTTCAGGCCTCAGGATATCTCTTCAGATGCATTGCCAAGGGGGAATGTGCCAAAGCTCCTCTTCACATTGACGATGATGATCTGTGCTCTGGTGCCCGTTTTCAGTTGATTTTTCACATTGCTTGTTTGAGCCTGTCTTCTTGGTGTTAGTGCTTTAACCAGGTGTGCTCTTGTAATCCTGTTGATAGGAAATTTCCGGTGATTTTGACATGTATTTTAAACCTTCTGAGGTTCCACTTTACTTATTGGATTATTATTCTTTTAAAGCCAGCAATTTATGTACCGCTGACAATTCATCAAGTTTCTAACAGAAGTAACTGCCCAAGGCTATAGTTTCATGTATCCTTGTAATGCGTACTTTCTTCGAAGCCAGTAAAATAAGTCCTTAAAAGTTCATCCTAAAATGCAATGTGGTCCTCGATACTTACCACCAGCCAATCCTGGGGTTATGATGGATAGTCATTAGGTCCCAAGTTTTTACTCTTCTCCCAATGGATACTGATAAATCGAGGAGGTGGGGCATACAAACCTGAAATTTTCATGTAAGACGTTGGTGGCCCAAGTTTTTTTTTTTTTCCGATATAAGGTGGAAAACGTTTAGAATAGCCGGAATTCATGTCTCTTTCGAATTCGATGCGGTCCCTTTTGTCCATTTGCTTTAGGCACTGCCGTTCCAACTGGATCGTGTCCCCTGGCCATTAGGACATCGAAGGTGCCATTAGCTCATCGTCGTGCTACGCTACGTTCCTAAACCCATTCTTTTGTGATAGATGATGAGACTGAAATGGTCTTGAATGTGTTTTTACAATATTATCATCTCTCTCTCCCTCTCCTTGTATCTATTAATGTATTAATCGTGGTAGGCAGGAAAATACATATACTTCATTGCTAGTGGTTGTCTTCAAACTTCAACAACAGAACATGTAAGAAGCGCAAACATCCTCTTAGCCAACATGTCTCAGCAAAGTTGGTCCAGAGGTCAGAAAGAAGGGGAGGCATTCAGAAAACAGACTGCCAAACATATATCTGAAATGCTAGGCGGGACATGTTTTGCTGTTCAAATTATATCAATGCAACTGTTGAAAAAACTCTGAAGCCACTCCAAACATGAGATGATCACACGCTCAAATTCAAAAGCCATAACTACTACTGTTTGAACTGCATGCATGCTTTATAAAAGGCTGCATTTTTTAAGATGACATCCTGGAGATATACAGCAATTGTTGTGGCCTGGCCTATGGGGATTCTTTATGAAGCCTTTTGTTCCGGATAACTTTGAGAATCTACAGTATTACTGTTGGGTGCTGGAAAGTAGGTCTACATGTACTCTACACGGTCTTATGTCCACAATTTCTACTGAACAAGGACAAAAGGATGAAAATGCAGGCTCAAGGCCAGAGGTTATCATCTTCTCTTTTTCTTACAGTCTCCTGAGTTGAGGTGTACGTACGAGACGTTGGACAGAATGTTACATGTGGCCTTCCGTTGCTTTTAAAAATTAAATAACAAAAGAAAAAAAAATATTAGAGTTTACAAAAAACTTTAAGAATTCATTGGATTTTGGATGTTTTCCTTTCATGCGACAGGCAACATAAATCATCTTCGATTTGGAAACTGTTTACATATTTAACCTTTATCCATATCCATGTCATCGTCCAAGATCAAACGAGTCTTCAAAGGTGGAATTTTGGAGCTTCAGTTTCGTAATTTCCTTGCAGTGGCACAAGCACGAGCACGGGCACGTCATTCTGACATTAAACTCGGTATCGTTTTGAAGCATGCAAACAAAAGTCAATTGCTGTCTGACTACTGCGATTTGAATCGACGTGGTCTGGTCTGGTCTACTCTAGTCTGACCCTTTTTTTTTTAAGGGACGATTATTGTCTGACGTGAGTGGCATCTGGTACGTGACTTTTGACTCACGTAATCTTTATTTGATAAGGGATTGTCCGGGCGGGCTCGATCTGTTTTGGGCTTTTCGATCACTCCAAGACAACATCTAGACGGATTTGGAAACTTGTACGGAGGGACTGGATTTTTGAAAGCAAATATATATATGTGTTTGAACATTTAAAATTATTTTTTGGGAAAATTCGAAGCGTTGCAAAATGATTAAAAATATAAGAAAATTAATTAGACATTGCTCTCCAACAAAGTAAATAAAGATAGCAAAATTCAATTTTCATTTTTCCTCATTTTTAAAGGATTTTTCTCACGTACTCTTATGTTTCATTTATCTACCCCTTTTTTCTTTTCCTTATCTGCTAGCATGACTTATTAAGTCTACTTTGCTCTTCCAAAAGTATAAAACTCCATTTATAAAAATTTTCTTGTCCATTTTAAAGTGAGTTATTTCTCATTCATATAGTAACTCCAACTCCTAAATCAAGACCCATTGTAACAAATTGCTCTCCATTTGTTGTCAACATAAGTGATGCTAAAATTACTCTTCAACCAATCAAAACATAATCCTAGGATCATGGAATTCAATCGTACATATTAATATAGTATAGGATAGAAATAGCTTTCCATATATGTTGCCAAGTTATATATGTTTAAAACAAGTTTCAAAACTTATCAAATTGAAGCAATGAAATACAATTCTTGCATTACATCGATTTATTTTATATGGTAGTAGAGCATCTTTGCTTAAACAAGCTCTACATCCCACCATGGCCAATGAAAATATTAGCATCACAATCGAAGTTGTTAACCCTTCCTCTCAAAATACTATCAGTTCAAACTCAATTATTTTAATCAATGTTGCTGCCCAACTACTCTTGAAATTTACCCCTCAAAATTACCCCTTATAAAGAGCCCAATTCCATGCTCTCCTTTAAGGTTATGATCTCTTTGGATTCATTGATGGTTCCAAACCATGCCCTTCAAAAAACAATTGTTGAAAACAATAAAGATGTGGCTAACCTAGCATATTTTTTATGAAAAAGACAAGATAAACTTCTCTTACACAATATCATAACTTCCAGTTCAAAATATATGATTCCAATTATTGCTAATGCCTCTACAATGCAAATCATTCCAAATCATGTTTGGTGGCTTTAAATAAAATATTACTGGTACCAAGCATGATGTCAAATTTATAAGAGAATACTTAAAACTCGTAAGTGTAAAGCTAATGAACTTGCTTTAGTTGATGCTTTAGTTAATGAAGATGATTAAGTTCTTTACATATTACAAATTGTTAGACTACATTATAAGGAGATTGTTGCAATTATATGAACCAGGAATCTCCCATTACCTTTGAATAATTATATGATACGCTATCTGAGTATGTCCAAGGTCAAAAATAGTGAAAGTCCTATTATGACAACAAATTTCAACAAGAAATCTACAAACACATACCTAACCAAAAGGCATTCTTCATGACTCCGAGGGTCATATTCGGATCGCCTTAACCATGGTAAGGAATCATTTAGCAGGAGTATTCAGCCCAAACGTGTTTCATAATATGTGTGATCGAATTCTCAAAAAAGATACTATTTGATGACTTTGAGTATCATTGTTATCCTATATTTGTGCTGATCTAAACATTATCATTTTGAAGTCAAATTTTCGGTCAACAATATCAGTGTCACCATTGAAACTCTGACTGATTTCAATATGAAGAAGTGGACAGAGGATGTATTGAACGCTATAGAGATAGCTGAGGTTGATATGGTCATACGGTAGGATAGGCCATCTCCACCTATATCCATGAGCTCGAGAGCTCATAAAGTAGCCTATGAAGCTTGAGATCGGTCTAAAGATCTATTCCTGACCATATGCTAAGTGGACTTCGGGACACAGACATAGCGAAGTAATTTTTTAGTAATGTCTTTTAGAGGTACACAATCTCACCCAATGTTGAGACAAGTGTCTAGATTAAAGAATTATTCTCCATGAGGTATATGAGAGAAGGGGGAGTAAAGGAGTAAATATCAAGAATGATCCATCTTCATAGTAGACTGAAGATGTTAAACATTCCTCTTCCTGATGTCTTCATAGTTCACCAGACTCTGAATACACTCCCTCTATAGTTTAGTAATCTGATGAAGACATATTATTCAAAGGATGAGGAATGGGACTTTAATACTTTGATTGCCCATTGTGTTGTTGAGGAGGAGAAACTTAAGCTTGCTACTCCACAACTCTTGAAGTAACTAAAAGGAAGGCAAAGATGAAGCCCACTAAGATCAAAGGTAGAAAGACTAAATCTTCTCCACATACTGATGCTGGTCAATCCAGTTCTAGTAAAGTTTTGCATGACATAAAGAAGCCAGCAGTATGAGGCCTAAAAAGAATTGTGATCATCAAATAACTCCTTAGCTTATCAATTTATGAATCTGATTTGCAATAGTCGCATTAAGTACTTGGTGGCTATATAGTGGAGTATCTGATTAAGGTGCTTCCACAATGTAGGAGTTCATATCCAGGATAAAGTTCAATAAAGAGAGGGAGGAACTGATAGTTTGCAGTAATGAAGAAGTGGATGAAATATCTATAGGGGAATGTATGAGTTGAACCTTGCTGCAATGTTCACTTTAGTTTTTTACACGACACATTTTATATATGATATTTGGATCAATTTTAGACAAAGAAGGTTGACGTTTTATATTTAATGCTTCTGTTGTATAGTTGGTGTTTAATTCAAAACATAATGGTACAAATTTCTTGTCATATGGTTTGTATAAAATGTGTCTTACCCCGAATTAGATATATGCTTCTTTGAATCTTGCTAAACAAGTCATGAAATGAAGGAACCTGATGAATGAAAGGTCATACATGGTATGGTATAAAAGTTTAAGCCACATTTCCAAAGCTAAGGTTAAGAGATTGATTAAGGAAAGCATTCTCTTAATTTTAGATCATGATGATCTAGAAATATGTATCGACTATTGCAGGGGTAAGTTGACTAATAAGGAAGAAAGGTCAACTCGTATTTATGACTTGTTGAGTCTGATACATACGGATATCAGAAGACCTTATACAGTTGCATTATGCAATTCCAAATATATTCTGACATTTGTTGATGATTATTCCCATTACAATTATGTGTTCTTGCTTAAAAATTGAAGGTTGAGAACCAATTAAAAAAATCCATTTAGAGTGTCAGACCTGGCCGTGAAGGAGAATATCATGGCAAACATGGTGTTTTAGGACTTGAAAAGGTCCGTTTGCCAGATATATGGAATCATTTGGGATAGTGACTTGCTTCACTATACTAGGTAATCTTGAGCAAAATGGTGTGTTACCGAAAGTCATAATTACACCCTAAAGGACTTGAAGAAGTCAATACAGAATAAGACTAATCTACCTGATTATCTAGAAGTGTAAAAACTCAGCCTTGCACACATTCGTGTATGAGGCTGCCGTACCGAGGTAGTATAATCTTTATAAAGAAAAATTACATGCTCATTATGTTCACTGCTATTTAGTAAGATATCTTAACCACTCTAAAGGCTATAGATCTTATTGTAGAGAAGGAGAGACCAGAATAGTGGAATCACAAACAATTAAGTTTTTGAAATACGATGTCTATGATGATGGTAGGCCCTTTGCTCGAATGATAACATGGTGGATACCAGAGTTATTATGTACCCGCCACTCATACAGTTAGATCCGGTGGATCTAGGTCTTTATATCGTGCCTGTACAGGAATAGAAACCCATACCTGTACACACAGATATTTCCTGAGGTACAAGATCTAATGCATTTATGAAGATTCGCCAGAGTGAGATAACCTATTATCCCATCTGATTACATAGTCTATTAGATGAACAAAACTATGATATTAGGCATGTTACGAATCCAGTTACTTTTACAGAAATTGTTTCTGAACTTAATGCAGAATTATGGTGGGTTGCAATGACTGATGAGATGCAAGTTATGAAGCATAGTAATGTCTGGGAGCTAGTTGATTTTGTAGTAGAACTACAAAATCGTCAGTTGTAAAGTTTTAAGATCTAAAGGATTTCAGGATAAAGTTCAGTGTTTATGGACTCGCTCAATTGCCTGATGATTCACTCAGGGAGAAATGTTTAATTTAATGTTACTTTTTCTCTCGTATCCTTGAAGGATACATTTTGAGTGATTATGTCAATTATAGCTCATGATGATATAGAGTTACATCAGATGGTTTTCAAAATCGCTTTCTTAAATAAAGACCTTTATAAAGTGGTCTATATAGTACAACCTGAAGAATTTCAGGATCCAGATGGAACTAGCATGGCTTGCGTGTTATACAGATCAATATATGATTTACATCAAACCTCCCGAAATTGATACCTTATATTTGATAAGGTTTGCCCTATTTTGGCTTCATGAAAAATAAATTTTGAAAGATGCTTGTACTATGAGGTCAAGAGAAGCAAAGTTATCTTACTATTATTGCATGTGGATGATATATTCCTCACATCAAATTACTTGACCATGTTGTATAATGTTAAGCAACTTTTAGTCAAGAACTTTGACATGAAAGACCTTGGCATAGCGTCTTTTGTCATTGGTATTCAGATTCACCGGGACAGATCTTAACACTCATCATACCTCTCACAGAGTGCATACATTGAGTATATGTTACAAATGTTTAATACAGTTAACTGTAAACTGTTGTAGCACTTATCTTTCATAGTGAGAGATAATCTTTAACACAGTATCCAAAGAATAAAGTAAAGAGAGAGGTTATGAGGAATGTTCCATATTTTAGTACAGTTGATAGCCTGATGTATGCTCGGTTATGTACTAGGCAGGACATTGCATTAATTTACTGTTTGACTATTTGGTCAGTATCTGGTTAACCCAGATGTAGACCATTGAAATGTAGTTAAGCCAGTGTTGAGATATTTAAAGGGAATCAAGGATTATACGTTAACATTAGAAATGTCAACAGACTAAACCTCGTAGGGAATTCATATTCAAATTAAGTTATGTGTCCGAATGATTGAAAGTTCAATTAAGATTATAGTTTTTTTAAGTTAGCAGATGGTACAATGTTGTGGAAAAGTGTCAATTAGACATGGATGATTTTCTCGACCATGCATGCAGAGTGCATGCAAAGGGCCTGCTTCATAGACGGTTTAGCTCAAAATTTTAATTTCTAAGTTGTCTGTGGTTGATTTAGTGGCTAGACCCATTCGGTTGTAATGTGATAATCAAATTGCAGTGTTGTTTAATAATAACATTGAATATCATAGGGTCTTAGCATTTTGAGGTCAAATATTTGACCATGAAATAATTGATACGAAAAGGTGACATTAAGGTTTGGAGCATTTAAGGATTGAGGAACTATAAGTCGATTATTTAAATGAAGGACTTTGCCCACTTGTATTTGGAAGACAAGTATACAGTATGAGTGTTTTGAAGTCCTTAGACACTAATAGTTAGGGAATCATTATGTTTGCTCTATGCACATTTGTATGTTTTGATGTATTATGATAGTTCATCAATAAAGATGACCATTGTTTATCCTCAATAATACGTGTTATCATATATTGTCATAATATGTATGAAAGTCTTAAGATTTGTGTCAATCTTAAGCATTTAAAGGTCATTGGGCGTATATACAAATTGACCTTGAGCCTATGTTATTTAGACGCATACAGTTTTATATAGATATCTTTAAAGTTTCACATGGCATAGAGGGATATAAGTTTTCAATCCCATAAAGATTATCTGATGCAATTTAGCATTCAGTTGGAGAACATAAAGGTTTTCCCTAATGCTGTTTAACATTTGGTGAGAGAAAACAATATATCTCTAATGCAGTTTAGCATATACAGTTTAGCTTAAAGTTGGAGAAATCGAGACTTATAAACGAAGATGATATAATTAGATCATACATGTATCATCTTTGTTTGCCACACTTCATTTTCCTATTCATGTTAGTGAGGTATTAGATATGCGTGATTTTATTGAATTTGTGTCGCACATGACACATGCATTTGATACTTTTTGGTATTAAAAGTCTTGCAGGACGGAATGATGGACTTTCGTTATCTTTGGATCAAATGTCTTGTTTTTAAACTTAGTCGACTAATACAGTAGCGTAGCCTAACCGAGTTTTTAAATTGTTTTTAAATTTGAGTCAAAACTGCAATCAAGTATTATCTAAGGGGGAGAATATTGGACATTTTTTACTTTTCCTATAAAGTTGGATAACATTTAATTGCGTTTTTGTTTTTTTCAAATAATTTATCAATTAAGTTATGTAATTTGATTCGGATAAAGATAATAAAGTGGCTTAATAAATGATCTAAATCAATGGGTCGAAGTTCGGGTAGAAAATAGATCTCGATCAGTGTGGACTGGACCTATATCAAGCTTGTGATGGAGAAGCCTAATATGGAAGCTATATATATAAAGATTAAGGTCTCCTGCAGTTGGTCATATCATTCGTAAGCATAAGGATTCTCTGACCCATTAAGAGAGCTTACGTTTTGAGAAAACTGTAGAAAGACATTGACCGCATTCCGGTAAACAATTCCCATGAAGACAGCGGTAGTTTCGGCATCAAAAAGCTCGTTTGAAATTATGAAACTGAAATCAGATATTTTCTATATTTCTTCGTTTATTTCCTTTTTATATTTGATCAGAGATACGTAACTAAGGCATCATTCCATATTACGTAATCATTTGCGTAAAGAAAGTGATATATCATGATTAAGGGACTCTAAAAGAAAAGTATTCAGAAAAATTCTCTTTCCGTACATGCAAAGTAGATAACCACTTACTCGATACCATCATCAACGAAGATGTAAAAAACGAAAACACAATCATCTTTGTGAGATTTTCCTATTTTTAGGTTTTTTTTGGGTTATTAGGGCCGCCAATAAATATCTCAAAACATGAGTTCTTTTATTCCCATTCAATATGGTCTTACTTAAACATAAAATGTTGGGATTTGTCAATCCTCCAATTCTTTGTTAATGTGATGAATATTACGTCTCTTATAATCGTGAGATATAAGATGATAATCCAAAAGCAGCACAGATCATGAATGAAACTTTTGATCAGAAAATATCAGCTACAGTGCTTGAGAAAGGTTTAAACATAGAGACTGGAACTACTTAAGGTCTTCCAACCAAAATGTAATTGACATTTCTGAAAGTTACTTGCTAAACCTAAATCAGCATAAGCTTTTTGCTTCACGTTAATGGAAATTAAGAGTAGAGGATGGACAAAGTTATAATTAAACTGGCCAGTCATCTTAAACCTTGGTTCTTTTCTCTCATAACTAAGAAGTAGTGAAGCTGGTTGAAACAAAGATTATAAAGAGATGAGATTGGTGAGATTAAATAGAAGAAGAAACTAAAAGCTTCAAAATCTCAGTAAGTGGGAACACCAACATTAGCTGAAGCTAGCTAGATGTCCATCGTTCATTAGAAGATCTTCTCCTACACAAAAACTCAACCAGAAAGTACGTTGTAAGAAGACTTGATGTCTATATAAACATGAAACTAAATGCCTTTCAACTATTGGAAAGTGAAAAAGAGAATATCTAGAGGAGAGGTGTGCATAGATTACCTGCTGGCGCACGTTAGTCTATTCAGACTGATCAGGCATAAGACCAAAGTGAATGTGTGGGAAGTGAGCCCACTGACATAGTAAAGACAAAATAGGTTCAGAGAAAAAGAAACCCCTCAAAAGAAATTGAATGAAAACCCTAATTGGACATCATGAAAGAGAAACTCCAATATGGTAACTTAACTAGAAACCCTAAACAAGTTTCTTGGATCTTACATTCTTAGCAGCCGCACTAAAGGCTTCTCTGTGGCTTATATCAGGATTACCAGCTTTGATGCGTTGGATCTCGTTCCTGCAGCATTCACAATTTTACTTCAAAATTAGCAAAGTTAAGTGTATAAATACAGAGAAGCCCCATTAACTTACAACCCTACACACGCTGAGAGATTGACAGACAGTAAGAGAGAAGGTGTGAATGCTTCGAAATCATTACTCACCTGATGAAGCGATTGTACGCTGAGGGGACTCTCTGTCTCTTCTCCGGAGCTGGACACGGATAAGCAGACACAAGATGCAGACATATTAATATCACTTCCGCTAACTTTTAGTCGCATTAATTCTGTTTTTCTTTTCTTATCTGCTTCTCTATTCTCTTTTCTTTCCCTTTATGACAACTAGCTCAATAAACATTCTTCACAAACAGTATTTCCCGGAGTACACAAAAAATGATTCATCGTTTGCATTTTCGGGAGAGGAATGTGCTTTATCCTCTCTCTATATCTATACATTATTACTGTGAGGAAAAAGCCAAAACTATCAACAATGTTATATTGTTTATATTGTTGGCTTCATATGCTAAAGATAGAAAAGAACTACACGAAATTAAGAAATGATGTCTCGAAGAGCAAAAGAAAAATATAACGCCTGAAATGATGTATGTTGCTTTATCTAAGCATAATAAAATCCTTTAAGCTTGTCTGAAATGCATCGTTTCTCAAAGTTAGTAGGTCACTGTGTTACTCAGCAGCTGCTCATGATATTAATTTTAGTCAGTAGATGCAGTTATTAGGGTTCTGTTGACGGACGACATGTTAAAAGGGAATAGACATGAAAATTTAATGCTAAATTAGGCCTTCCTAGAGGTGATTGAAATGGCAGACACAAGGGTCTTTCTGATTTATAATTAACTTCAAAGGAGATCAAGAGATCTTCAAGAATCAAGAAGATTGCACTTAAGCCGGAAAACAAATTCATGCTTCTTTTTCCACTCTCTTTTCCTGATTTTCCAATAGAATACTGAATCTTGACCATAAAAAGATTGTGAACAGTCTCTAGATCCGAAAATTGACACAATATATTCATAAGAGAATATGGAGGGAACAATGAAAAGGGTAAAAGAAAATGAATTTAAAGACTGCAAACAACTTAGGCTGGTTTGTCATAGTAAGATGTATTTATAGGCTCTGGTTTAAAATTTTTTACCTCAATTCTAATATGAGGAATATTAATTCTCTGCTATTTCAAGAAGACAAAAAGGGTATAATTCATTTGATCATACAAAAGGAAAATGAAAAAAATTACGGATGCGATTCGAGAGAAAAAGAACAAAAGTAAAATGTCGATAGTCTCACGTCTGTTGATGACAGGTTGCCTTGGAAGCTCATTAGCCACTCTTCGAGCTTGATCACCCAAATCACTAGCAGTAGTTTGATTGATCAAGAAGTTTGGAGATGGGCTCGGGATATCATCCTGCGACATATTCATCCATAGAGGAAACATAGCACATTGATATAAAATCAGTATATAGCGAGTTACGTCTGATAAGACAAGGTTAATGTGCCATCTATATACCAGAAGGCTATGAGAAGATGAAAAGAAGAGTTGACCCAAGTTAAACTGATTAGCTGATGGTAAAATCAGTCCACGCATATTCACAGGCAGGAGGCTGGTGCAGTGACCACATCTAACCGTGACAGTCTTGAACAAACTGGTGCAAGGAACGCTAACCTACCATAGATCAAAGAAACCAAGAAAAGCATATTAAGGGAAATACTCATAAAATGACCAAGGAATAAGAAAGAGACCTGACTGATTAAGCTAAGGGCAAAAGGGCAACTGAAAATGGAGGCAAATCAAGATTGGTGATGTTAATACCGCAAGGACAGTGTCGCAAATGTTGCAATGGACATAGCAGAGCTGCTCGGTGGGCGGAAGGTGGTCCAAAGACGGCGTAGAAGAGGCGGACATGGTTGTTTGATTCCCTTTTCAACTCTTTTAAATTGATGATGATTGAGCTCTCTGTTGGTTGATTGATTGATAGATTGATTGATAGATTGACAGCTTAACAACCCACACACCTTGGATCTGCCTTTTTTTTTTTTTTCTCCCTTTGATTATGAAGAGCTGTGAGAGAAAGTTGATGAATTTGGTCTGCTAGATATAAGAGGGAGGAAACCCTTCTCTTTCCTCTGGTTATTGGTCTTGTTTATAGGTCAGCCGCGTCTATGGATGTATTTACATGTGATTTTGTATGATACCACATATATGTCCATTATCCATGCATGCATATACATGTCACATGCATGCAACTCCATAGATAGGGCAATGCATGTTTGATTGATGATTATAAGATAATTACATGTGGTTGGCTTTTCAAGGCCTCTGTGTGTATGCTTGTGTGTGTAAGAGAGAGACAGAGTGAGAGAGGCGGCAGATGTGGGGGAGAGGAGCTGGACAAGGACGTGTGCATGGGGTGATATGGCTTTCACTTAGCTGTTGTTTCAGTAGTTAAGAAGGGTGCGTTGGATAGTGTCCTTTTGCGGTGAGATTCAAACGCCCAAAGCCTTCTATTGGCCTCAATTTCCGAACCCAAACCTAAAACACCCTCCTTGTATCTCCCGGACAATAAGCCTCAATCCTCAACTCTACTGTGTGCGTCAATAAGCTAGCCTCCGTCTCCCAAGGGCTACAGCTGCAATCAAGCCATTATTTGCTAATCACACATCACCCTAGATCTGCTCATTTCTTAAGCTCATGTTACCCCATATCATGGCACGATCATCACCTTTTAATATGCTGAATTTGGTTTGTGATTAGCATGATTTGAAATTTGATAAAGAGATTCTTCTTTTTTGTTTGTGGTGATTTGACCACTCATTCTCTTTTGTCTTACACCAAGACAGATATTTAAGTCCGTAAAACAATCTCAGTGTCTCAGTCTCACAGAGCCTGAGCTTGCCTATCTCACTAACTCTGTCCTTTGCTAAATTTCTTTTACCCTTTCTTGCCTTGTGTTGGCTAAATTAGTTCAGAATCTGTCAGCACGGTTTCTTACTTCACGTTTTATTTTCAAATTTGGCAAAGCAACCCTAGCTTAGGTCGAAAAAGACAGTCGGTGATTTGGTTGTTTATAATTAATTACTTGTTTTGTCTTTTTAAGGAACAGTCTCCATTCACACTCATTTAAGTCTTAAGGAATCGCTTGTCTCAAAAAGTGTACTAAACGTTAACGTTAATGTTATGCAGTATCTAAATGGAATGGCCACGTATAACTTACGTGCGACGTATTCAATGCAGCTGTGACCAATAAAAAGTACACAAAGTTTTTGTTTGCCTCTTTACATACAACCTCATGACCTATTCAAAATTTGAACCATACCCATTTAAGCTGTTGGAAGGCAAAATAAGACTAAGAATCTGAGACATATGGTTGAATGAGGCCTACCAAAAACTCAAGTTGAAAAGTGATCAACTGGTTCATTTCTTGGACAACCAAAGCAAAAAACATTTTTAAATATAGAAGGAAAAGAAGCTGTCAAGCTAAAACTTGGTGTCTAAAGTCAAGTTAATGTTGTTTATTGATGTTCTCATATAAATAATGTCAAATCAATAAATTTATGCAATTTAAGAAAAAATAAAACTTCAATGAGGACTCATTAGTACAGAGAACTACATTCCGGCCTAGCCCTAAAGGATACTTATCTAAGACTCACTTTTGACACTACAAGAAAATTGAGAATTAGCGTCGGAATATTACCGATGACACTAATTCCGTCGCATTTTACCGACGGAAATGGTTTTACCGACGGATAAATAATCCGTCGGAACTATTGACGGGGAAAATTCGACCCAAAATCTGCGACAGACAATAGCGACGGAATATGCCTCGG
>JAOQMS010000179.1:34972788-35003733 GCA_027563885.1 Erythroxylum longipes | reverse complement strand
TTGGCTAGTTCATGATCATACCCTCAAATTGTACAACTCATAACTTTCGACTCAGATATCTAAAAATTACAAACTTAATACTAATTGAAAGATAAGAGAATGGACTACAACTTTTGTGAAGATACCTTTGTCTGATTTAGCCTATATCCATTCAGTTTTTGTGATAACATCAAGATATAATTTTTGTCTCAGGTAGTACTATAACCTCAATCAAGACTCAATTTCACACTAGGTTTTGAAAGTCTTATAGATAGAATTAAATTTAGAGTTCCTCAAAAAAGTTGTAGAATTATTTCTATACTTTAATCTGAATTAAGAATCACCTCATTTGGACATCTACAGCTCAAGCTATCAGCAAAACACTAACACATATTCAGAAAAAAATCACCTGCATAGCAACCCTCGGTGTCGCAATGGCGCGCGTCGCGATCACGACTTCCGCGTTCGCCCAGCAGAGTCGTGATCGTGACCTGCTTCTGAACCACTGTTCTCCTTCTTCTTTCTTCCGAACTACTGCAATTCTTTCTTTTCTTTTTTTCATTCAATTAAACTAACATCTCTAGCATATAACAACCTCATTTTTGACTTCTATAAAGCTCAACAAACTCAAAAACAGATCAAAACTTAAGATTAAACATAAACCTCCAAAACCAAAAATCCATGCACATAACTCTGCATGTTTTCTGCAATTTTTTTTCTGTTCTTTCATTTCTACATTATTTTCATTGCTTTATTTTTTTCTCACATCCCTACATCACCTTGAACCTATCCTTGAACTCAAAAACTCTTTTCATCGACCATACGAATTTAAAACTGGATTGGTTATGGTGTACAAGAGTCACGGGTGTGACTTGTCTCTCTCGCCCGTTAGAGATGAGACAAAAGCAGAAGTTAGTTCTGAAAAAAAATTAAAATAGAGTATATAAGTAGCAACCTTAACTCTTATGAATTTCTGCACTCATCACGTACATACTTCACTTGCTCTTTAAACTCCAAAATCAATTACTACTATCTCTTAACACTTTAAATCCTTATAAGCACAGAAGCACAATCAATGAATATTTCACTGCTATACTTTCCAGAACACTCATCTTCGAATTTTCTAGATTATTCACCTAACACAATTTGTACATGATTATATTTCCTACTTCAATACTCTTCATTCTTAACTCTATTTTGACTCAATATAATTCACAAACCAGTTTATGATCTATATTCGACCAATAACTAAAAAAAGAATAGTGCATATATCATTCATTAACAATTTTCTGCACTCATCCTAACAACATTATTAAGATCATTCTACCTCTAAAACATCTCTAAAGATTATTTCCACACGACCTTATAACATATTGATCATCGAAACTGAAAAATCAACAATCCACATTTTCATACTATATTTACGGAGAACATGAAAAATGTCTATTTTTCTTATGATTATGAAATGCCAACAAATCACCTTATTTGTTTCATAATCAAACAACTCTAAAAGGATTAACAAGATACTTGATGAAACTCCAAAATCTTTGACAATCACAAGAAACCCTAATTCTTCAAGCAACCACATAAGTAATCTCTAATGTGGTTTAGGTTGAGCTTTTCTTGAGGCAAAAGAAACAGATATCAAGTAGGAGTAGAACGGTAGATGAAAGCAAGGTTCAACTTGGTGAAGATTCGGTAAATCAAAATCTGAAGAAGAAGAAGAAGAAGAAGCTTTAAGAAGAAAGCCACGAAAAGATATTTTTAAGACAAGACAAAACAGTGTCTTTGTCTTTCAAAGTTAAAAGGAATGTGAGCTTAAGATTTGGACACTTGTCCAATTCATAAGACTTTAACTAGTTTCTCAACTAACTAGTTCTTATTAAACTAGTTCCATAGCTCCTATCTTTTTATTCCAATTATCACCAAAATTTTATTAATAACATCTTCTCACAAATTCTAAGGTCATCTCCAATATTCAAAAATCATTTTCTCAATAATTTCTAAAAATCATTTTTTTCAATTCTCCAATATTATTTGTTTCTTATTTCTATTTCCTTCCATCAATTTACTCGCCAAGTGACATTTTTCCTAGTCTAATAATATTCAACATTTTCGGAATTTATTCCTAAAATTTACCAAAAATTCTATATCAACAATTTATATTCTCCAATTCAGATTTCAATGCAAATAAATCACAATTCTAAATAATATCACATTAACAAATCAACTATACCTAGAATGTCAATGGATGCATGTACAATCATCTTAATGTGTGAAAAAATTCAAATTCACGTGCATGTATACTAACATTATGCATGAGCATGAGATGTATTTTTCTTAATCCCTCAGTGAGATCTCACATGTACCGTATTTTTAGGTTATAACTCTTAATATAGGAACGGGATGTTACTTTCCACAATAAGCATGTATTGTTTAAAAAAAATATCGAGTTTCAAGTGTCTGACTGATTGACTGTGCTAGCATGTCACCCTCGTGAGGTATGTTCTCGGACATCACTCAGGATATTGGGTACGTGTCTTGTGAGAGTAAGATGCTACAATATATCTACAATCTATAAGTTCTATAATTGATTGGTTTAAATGTAAAACATATCCTCATTACTGCAATTTGAGTCCTCGCTTTACACTATATTACAAACCTTGACAAATCATTAATTTTTCTTTGATCTTTTTTCTCCTTTTTGTTTAAATAGTCTCCTTTGATATATCCAATTTGCTAGCACTTTTAGCATCAAATTGTCTTTTCATCCTTGAGTTTTGACCTATAACTTCATTTCGACAAGTAATCTTTCACATACTATCTTCACATTCCTAGTTTTTCTTTCCACATTTAGCCTTTGAAATTGAGAGCTTTCACCAATGTTGAATCACTGTTGGTTATTAGCCAATAATGGCCCAATGTCAGCATGGTCCCCATAAAGGGGTTAAAAATAATTGCTTTGTTATAATTCACAATAGTCATCTTGAGCCCCAATAAGATACTGTCTATTTGGTGAAAGGCATAGATACATTATTTTAGATTTGTTCCCTCGTGTACTGAAGTCTATATAGTCTTTATTTCATATGCAATTTATTTGTGAAAAACTTTAACATGCATTGATTCTTTAGCTGCTTTCATGTCTTTATAGGGAATGCATTCTCTATGACGTGATATATGATCTTATTAGGGATGACTACTGGGCTACTCCTGGCCTAGCCAACCCCAAAGTCAATAGACTAAAACCAACGAGCCTCAGGTCGAGTCTTGGGCCCAAACTTTCTAAAAGTCCAGTTCAGTCTAAGGCTAGACTTTTATAGGCAAAACGACGTCATTTTGTATTTTCAGTTTTAAAAGAATTTCGTTGGGCTGAGCTCGGGCTACCTCAGGCCCAAGCCCTAGCAACCCAAGCTCGGGCTTGGGACTAGGGCCCGCTCTAGCCTATTGCCTTTCCTAGATCTTGTCTGCTAGATATAGTTCTGCTAGATATACTTGAATGATTCCAATTGGGTGTGTCTACGTTCTTAGAAGTTAAGAGCAACTGAGTTCACTACGTTGATCAATTACTTACTTAAATATTATAGATTTCATCTATATATAAACTAGGTTTATAATTATGAACTCTAAGTAATACTATTCTATAGTTTAAAATCTACCAAAAACGTGTTTCCATATAAAGTTGTTTGTCGTGGATACAACTTAGCTATAACTATGTCTGAAGTTGTAAATCTCATTATCTCTCTCCAAAACATGAAACAAGCTCTGGCGCATTCGTGTCTCATACCGTGAATACTTCTTTTTTCTACATACTTGAACATTGTTGTGTATCATATTGTACCTTCTACAAGAACACCGTTGCCATACTAATATACTCGCATCTTCAACTCATGTCTTCACCTCCTAGTTTTATAATATAATACGCCTTGAACTATGTTCACATCTTAAATTGTGTTCATTTAATAACTTTTATGAAAATGCCCACATTTTTTTCCAAAAATTCAAAATTACTTCTATGTATATATAAGCCATACATAACACTAACCATAAAATTTTAGGAATTAGCTGCCTTTAAGGCTTTAAAACCAAAACAACTATCCGAATAGTAGGTGAGCGATGTGATTCATGTCCAAAAAGCAGCAACTTGGAATGCACTACAGACAAATTATCATGCTTTTCACATCAAGAGTTGTTCATGTGGTTCTTGTCGTAGAATTTGATATTAGGGGCCCAACAGTACACAATGATTTTCTTTCATCAGGATCATAACAGGAGGTTCTACTTTCTGTTACCGCTTTTTACTGGCACGATAGGCCTACTCGCTTTAGCTTTAAAAAAGAGTTTCAATCTATATAGGCCTGGGTAGTAAACATGGATGATGTTGGTTTATGAGATGGAGACGATGACAATGGATGACTGAAGTTTATTGAGGTGGTAACTGGTGAGAGATGAAATTGCCATGACTGGTAAAATATTTTCGTGATCTGTAATTAATTAACTCCACTAATTTTAGTTATTAAACAACACATTGTAAAGCAGTCACATGTGAGTCTTTATTTAAATTCTTTAGCAAGTTAGATCTCCACACACAAAGGACAAAGAAGTTAGAAACTTTAGTTCTATTGTGACCACCCAAATTGATACCAATTAGCTAGACAAATAAATGGTAAAGTGCATTAGTACTAGCCAGCTAGCCTTAGATGAGCTATAAGTGGTTAGATATGGTCGTAAACGAGGACCAGTGACGATGGGCAAAAAGGAATGCAAGAGATGAGAATGGTTATGATATCCCACATATTCCAAATCACGTACTTGATATGTATATGGGTAGGATTACGGCGACAGATGAAACCCTAGGGCTTATCTTACAGGAAAAATGAGAACATCAACATTCTTGTGTATGACCAAAACTTGACGCAAGAGCCTTTTCAAAACATAAAAATTTTTGTTTTGGTTTTTCTATGTTAATTACTTTTGCCACTACATGCATGGCCATACATTGATGCTTGGGTATGTAATAGGCAGTTTAATTTTTTAAAAATTAAATTATTAATAAACCAAGTTTGATTTTTTCATCAAAATTAAACAATATAAAAATTAAACTTATATAATTTGATTAAGAGGATTGTAATGCTTAAACTTATTCACCAAATTTATCATTCCAAATTTTTTTTAAAAATATTGGTTAAAAAGTTTAATTTATATAAACTAAAGGGAAGAGTTTGATTAATATAAACCATAAATTTTGATTTTTATGAACTAAAATATTATAGGGGAGGCAAGTGTAATTGTTTTTTAAATACATAATTAACAAAAGTAAAAGTTTGACAAAAATTAGAAAAGCAGATTCTAATTGTTGCACAATTTAATTATATCAATCACTTTTAAAAATAAAAGTAAGAATTATATGTAAAACTTATAGTACTACAAAGAAAATAATTCTTGATAGTTGATTGCCACTTTAATTTTTTTTGTTTAAGAATTGTTATTAATTAATATAAAACTTCAAATTACATTTGAACCAACTTGGCCTTCACAACTGATTAATGTGGGTTGTGGCTTAACCTCCCCCGATCCCCGGTGTTCCATATTCGTGCGACTTCAAGAAAAGAGAGGCCCTTGAGCTAATCATTCATGATATATTCCTGACGGTTTAGCATTTTATCTTTGAGCTAAGGTAAACCCACCCTCCGAGAACTAAACGTCTATATGTTCGGTGCATGGAGATTGTAAAAGGTTTGTTGTTCTTTTTGAACCGCACAATGTATGACATGCATGCGGCCCACAGAATTGGATGGGTTTCAGGGGACACGCGTATCTTTTCCACCTTTAATCCATCAGACTGATCTGATCGCTTTGTTTCAAGTTAGACAAAGACAAGGAACACAACTTAAGTGATCAGTAAAGGGACATTTAGACCTGCTTTTTCACTTCTGTTGCTGAATTATTGTATTATCTATCAACCTGCTATAGTGGCATTGTAATAAACTGAGAATACTTATTTACAGACATGGATACCCCAGAAACGATATGAAACCCCTTCTCACCCCTACCACACGAAATGCCACTCTTCTCTGTTTCCTTGTTGCTTGAAATCTGTCCTTTTGATTATGTACTGTACCTTCAAGTCTTGAAATCTGCCTTTTGATTATGTACTGTACCTTCAAGTCTTACACTCGGGCTCTTGTCAGCAAATACTAGTATGAGAAAACACATGCTGTATACTTAAATGGAGACTTTAAAGTAAGGAAAAGAGAAATGAACTCTTCCACATGGTACTTGGATGATGAGTTTAGAAAGTAGGTAATGAGTAAGAAATAAAAAGTGAGTGGTTAGTTAATTGTTGATTATTATTAAAGGGCCATAATTTGACATTGCACTTTAGGGAATCCTCTATACCCTCTATTTAGTAGAAGAATGAAACTCATTCCTTAACAATGACTCTTTTTTTTTTAAATTTTTTTTACTATTAATTAATTAAATATAATTAATTAAAAAATAAAATTTTATTTTTAAATATTTTTTACAAACCAACCACTATGAATAGTAATAGTAATCATTCCTTCCTTTTAACCGATTATCACAATTATAATTATAATATTCATTCTCATTCCTCACTTCCTGAATGTATTCATTCATATTTTTATTATTATTTTTTCATAAGAACCAGTCACCATTTATAGTAGATAGTTGATTCTGGTATCTGATAACAGATTAACCACCGGAAATGGGAATGGTAATCACTCAAATAGACCATGATGAGAATCAATGCCGAATTGGTAAAGCATAACTAAGTGGTTGAAGAAGGCCTGAAGTGGCTTGCTACATCCATGTCATAATTAAAAGGCCTAGAACCAAAGCACGAGAGCAAGACCATCAAAGCTCAATAGCCCCTAGTCCAACAAGACTTTTATTGGGACGATGCCCACAAACCAAGCCCATCTTTTGAAGAAATACAGCAACTCGTGGTGATGGAAAAAACAAGTGGTTCAAGCAGAGAAGGCCAGCCATGCTTACCATCTCACAATGCCAACAAAAATCTAAACAAGTGGTTGAAGCAGCGAAGGTCAACCATGCTGACCAAAAACTTTCTCTTATCCATTTCCCTGCCAACCTCACACTTCCCCCCGTTCTCTCCTCTTAGTCGCTCGAAAACTGCTATCTTGTAATGGCTTTAACATCTATCTCCCCCCTAAGCATTAAAGCCTTTAACGTCTCCACTTCTTTGTCTTCAATGTCTGCATACCATTTTTCCTCCCTCTCCAAGCCTTCTTCTATAGTTTGTCAATTTCACTCGGAAAGACAAAACCTTTCTCTTGGTAACTAAAAATTTGCTACTTTTCTTTTACAGTGTTTGATACATGTACTTCATTTTGCTTCCAACTAACTGAATTTTCCTTGAAAAGGTAGACTGTTGTAGAAACAGAGATGAGGTGGGCAATTCAACATCCGTGAACTGGAGGACAGTGGTTTCTACTGCATTGGCAGCTGCAGTTGTTACTTTTGGCTCTGGTTTTCCTGCTACAGCGGACCTTAACAAGTTCGAAGCAGAAACTCGGGGTGAGTTTGGTATTGGTTCAGCAGCTCAGTTCGGTTCTGCGGATCTCAGGTGCGTTTTACCCATAACAACACTTGTGTTGTCTTAAGTAAATTTGTAATGCGAACTACTAAAGTAGCTCCTTTTATTGCTATTTATTGGTTATGCAGGAAGGCAGTTCATGTGAATGAAAATTTCAGGTAATCATTTTCTATTAATTCTGATTGAGAATCTATCTGGAAACACCTAATACTATATAAATAACACAGAAATGGAGAGTATAGCTAGCTAAGGTTAACTTCACCAAGTATACGATATTTCACTCGCAAAATAAAGGATCTTTAGAATGCTTTTAAGTAAAACAAAAGTAAGTGAATTGGTTCTTGAAGGTTTTTAAAGAACTGAGAATCAAAACTGAAGGAAAGGTAATTAATTTTGAGAGAAGAATGACATAGTTAGCAGCAATAGAATTCGATAATTTTATTCATCAATCAGCCATTACATTTATAACGCTTGGAATAACAGAAAACTAGAGATTCTAGGAGTTTAAACAATCACAAAATCTGAACAACTTAACAATTTCTAAACTGACTAACAACTTCCTTAGAAACAGGAACAAGTAGATCTGAATATTTGCAGATCTAAAAGCAAATATTCAACACTCCTCCTTGCTTTTAAGAGCTGCAAACCCCTATTTTCTGCCTTAAAGACTCGAACTTGCTTACTGGTAGTGGTTTTGTGGACAAGTTCGTCAACTGATCTTCAGATTTGCAGTAAACTAAAGTCATTTCTCCATTTTGCTGCACCTCCCTTAAGAAGTAGAGCTTGAAATTGAAATGTTTAGTCTTCCCATGAAACGCTGGGTTGTTTGAGATTGCAATTGCTGCCTGGTTGTTAACAAAAATCTCTATTTTCTGCTGCTGCTCCATATGTAAATCACACAAAAGCTTCTTCAACCATAAGACTTGATTTACTGCTGCTGTAGTTGCTATAAATTCAGCTTCTGTAGTGGACTGTGCTACAATTTCCTGCTTCTTTGAGCACCATGAAAAAACTCCTGAACCTAAGCTGAAACAATATCTTGAAGTAATCTTCATATCATCAATGGAGCCAGCCGAGTCACTATCAGAAAATCCACACAAATTGAAGTTTTGACACTTCTCATATTTGACTCCGTAATCGATACTGCCTTTGATATACCTTAGTATTCTTTTTGCTGCTTTCAAATGCATTTCACTAGCACAATGCATAAATCAAGATAATAGACTTGCAACAAATAAAATGTTTGGTCTTGTTGCAGTGAGATACATTAGGCACCCAATCAAGTTTCTATAATGACCTTCATTAACTTTATCAGCACCATCTTCCTTACACAGCCTCTCTTTTTGATTGATTGGTGTGCCGATTTCTTTGCACTCCTCCATCTGAAATTTCTTTAGTATTTCTTTTGCATACTTCTTTTGGCAGATGAACACTTCATTGTTGCTTTGCTTAACTTCAACTGCAAGAAAATAGGAGATAAGACCAAGATCTGTCATCTCAAAAACCTGCATCATTTCTTGTTTGAACTCGTCAACGATCTTGGTATTATTTCCAGTCACCAACAAATCGTCAACATAAAGGGATACTATAAGAAAATCATTCCCCATATGTTTCACATAAAAAGTGGACTCAGATAAACTTTTTTCAAAGCCTAGGCTTAAGAGATGTTCATCTATTCTGCCATACCAAGCTTTTGACGCTTGTTTTAGCCCATAGAGAGCCTTTTTCAGTAAATATACTTTATCTTCTTCACCTTGCTTCACAAATCCCTTTGGTTGCTTCACATATATCTCTTCCTGCAATACACCATTTAGAGAAGCTGATTTGACGTCTAATTGAAATACTTTCCAGCCTCTTTGTGCAGCAATAGCTAGCACCAATTTGCTTCTGTCCAACCTAGCAATAGGAGCGAAGATGTCAGAATAATCAACACCAAAAATTTGTGCATACCCTTTAACTACGAGCCTAGCCTTGTATTTGTTGATGGAACCATCTACATTAAAGCTTCGTCCTGAACACCCATTTTACTCCAATGATTTTTCTGTCTTCAGGCCTGTTAACCAGGTCCCATGTCTTATTTTTCTGAATCATTGAAATCTCGTCCTCCATTGCTTTCCTCCATTTCTTGTCTTTGAATGCTTCTTCATGGTTAGCAGGTTCACATATTGCTACATTGCCCCTTTGATAGATGTCAGAGAATAGTCTCCTACCTCTAACTGGAGGATAATCTTCTAATTCGTTCTTCCATTGTTCTGTTCCTTTAGGAATTTCTTTGCAACAGCTCAGTTGCTCCTTGTAGGCTTTTCCAGTCACATTGTTGTTCTTCATTAAAGTGTACATCTCTAGTGATTGTCATTTTCTCTGTTTGTGGATGAATGACCTTATAAGCTTTTGAGGCTGAACTGCAACCAACAAAGATGCATGGAGTTGCTTTCTTGTCAAGCTTGTCACGCTTAACCTGTGGAACATGAATGAAACACACACAACCAAACACTTTAAGATAGCTTAGTGAAGGTTTATTCCAATACCAAGCCTCAAGTGGAGTTTTATTTTCTAATGCCTTAGTTCGAAGTCGATTTTGCGAAAAAACTGTTGTGTTGGCTGCTTCTGCCCAAAACTTTTTAGGCAACTCCTTTTCATACAACATACATCTGGCTATCTCCATTATTGGTCTATTTTTTCTCTCACTAACTCCATTTTTTTATGGAATGTAAGGAGCAGTGAGCTGATGTTGAATGCCATCTTCTTCGCAATATGACTTAAATTGCGCTGAGGTATACTCCCTTCCGTTGTCAGACCTTAGAGTTTGAATCCTACAGCCACTCTGATTTTCCAGCATATTCTTGAATTTCCAAAATACTTCAGGCACCTCAGACTTAAATTTCAGGAAAAAAATCCAACACATTCATGTAAAATCATCTATGAAGAGAACATAACATAGGCTACCTCGCAAAGATGGCGTTCTTTGAGGTCCTGCAACATCCATGTGAATAAGTTGCAGCTTTCGAGAATCTCTCCAAGTTGATTTTGGGAATGGCATCCTGCTTTGTTTTCCAAATTGACAAGCACTACAGTTTGGGAAATAATTAGCAAGCTCCGGTAATCCTCTTGTTATATCCTCCTTCTGCATGTTCAACAATCTTTGAAGATGACAATGGCCAAGCCTTTTGTGCCAAATTTTCGTGGTGCTAACGTCATTGTGAGAGGCTGCCTGCTCCTCCATTGGATCAAACGAGAAGTTTTTTCCTCTCATTTTAACATGACAAACCTCCTAACCAGCACTATCATAGATAAAACAATGTTGATCCTCAAAGAAAACTTTGAATCCTTTTTCTATCAGTTGACCCACACTAAGCAAACTCTAGTCAATATCAAGTACATAAAGAACATCTGAAATCATTTTTGTACCTGAACTTGTGATGATCGTGACTGTCCCTTTTCCCTTGGCCTGAATGTAGCCACCATTCCCGATTTTTACCTTTGTGATTTCTATAGGTTGCAAATCTTTGAAGAGAGTTCTATCGTAGGCATGTGGTTTGTACACCTACTGTCAATCAGCCAGCATTCCATAGAATTGGTTTAAAAACATGTCGCCACAAACATCTGGTCTTCTTCATCTTGGTCTGCGACTTGAGCAACTGTTATGTGGTTTTGAGATTTGCTTTTGCAAATCACTAGTTCATGTCCAAGTTGGATGCACTTACTGCATCTTGTGTCTGGCCTCCTCCAACATTTGAATGATAGATGACCCATTTTGCTGCGGTGCTGACAAGCTGGATAGCTTTTCTTTGAGTTTTTCCCCTTGCTTTGGATCTGGTTATCTGCACTGCTTTCGCTACTTGATGCCCGATTTTTCTTGTAAAATTTCTTCTTGTTCTTCCCAACTTCCTGGTGCTTGGCTGGCAATGCTCCTTCAACTACACGATCTTGTCTCATAAGCCTCTGTTGCTCTTGGGCCTGCAAAGCATATATCAACTCTACCAAAGTGATCTTTGATAGATCCTTTGTGTTCTCCAAGGTGGTTATAGACGATTCATATCTCTCAGGCACCATTACAAGAACTTTTTCAACAATTCTGGAATCAGAAAGTTCAGTGCCAAGTAACCTTACCTTGTTGACAATGCCTAGCAGTCTGTCTGAGTATTCCTTAACTGTCTTAGACTCTTTCATTCTTTGCAACTCGAATTCTCTTATTAAATTTAGCACCTGCATTCCTCGTATCCTTTCATCTCCTGCAAATTCTTCCTTCAGATAGTCCCAAACTTGTTTTGCCATTTGGAGAGTCATGATTCTCGTAAAGATGGTTGTTGAAACACCAGCAAATAGGCATGCTTTTGCCTTTGACTTTATGGTTTTTCTGTCTTTATGATTCTTGATCTGGGACATGGTGGGATTGACTGGCAGCGGAGCAACTTCATAATCCTCTTCCACGGCTTCCCAGAGATCTAAAGCCTCCAGATATGTCTCCATTCTTACAGCCCAAAGCTGATAGTTTTCTCCATCAAAAATAGGAGGAGCAATTTGTGAGAAACTAGCTTCAACTTCCATTTCACATATCCCTTAAGAAAAGGCTCTGATACCAGATTGAAGGTTTTTAAATAACTGAGAATCAAAACTGAAGGAAAGGTAATTAATTTTGAGAGAAGAATGAAATAGTTAGCAGCAATGGAATTCGATAATTTTATTCATCAATCAGCCATTACATTTATAATGCTTGGAATAACAGAAAACTAGGGATTCTAGGAGTTTAAAAAATCACAAAATCTGAACAACTTAACAATTTCTAAACTGACTAACAACTTCCCAAGAAACAGGAACAAGTAGATCTGAATATTTGCAGATCTAAAAGCATATATTCAACATTTCTCTTTTGGCTTACAGACCTATGTAACAGATTGTAGAGATAAGAATATGTAACCGTTAGAATATCTCAAGACATAAGTATCAAGAAAGTAATACCTTTCCTCCTTTCGTTACAACCTATGATTACAGATAGATTTTACTTTCCTGTCGTCTCTAAATGATTTTCTTGCTATTCACTGATTGAATTGTAATCTGAAATCATGCATGAAGAAAGCAGAAATTGTGAATTAAATGTAAGGGATCTAATGGAAGTAAACTACGAGAATAATCTATTCTGAATTATGCCTTATTTCCATTTAGTTTTTCATTGTGTTTAAAAGTTTCAAGTGCATTTTTGTGTGTGTTTAATTAATCTCATGGCTGATACAGAAGAGCCAATTTCACAGCTGCTGATATGAGAGAATCAGATTTTAGTGGTTCAACTTTCAATGGTGCCTACTTGGAGAAAGCTGTGGCATACAAGGCAAACTTTTCAGGTATGAACTAGTTGTCATTGCACATCTCGTTGACATAGTAATAACAAAAAATCAGTGGGTGACATCTTCCTATTGTATTATGCACTTTTGCTCCTTTACTTACATCTAAGCACTGCAAGCAAACTTCTGCATGAAATCTAGTTAACCTTCCAATTTGATGCTTGATAACTTTTCGGATTTATTTCATGAGATGATTGCCCTTTTCTTTTGTATCCATGGACAACTTGGAGCCGCCATCAGTGCCTGTACTATCATTCTATGAGAAGGCAACTCAAACTTAGGAAGGTTCTCCTCTTGTGATTGGCATATGCTTAAACATTGGCCTGAGAACATCTTCTCTGTGCTTTTTCTGTGCGATCTTTCTGCTATTTTCCCTTGTCCATATCAAAGTCCATGCATTTAGTCTTTGGTTGAATGGCTTTATGGTCATGAATACTTGTAAAGGTTGTCCTTGTTGTCCAAGGACAGTTTGGTGCAGCCATCAGAGCCTGCACTTTTATCCGAAGAAATTGGAATTCTGACTTAGCAGGGGCCTTTGTGTGTGTGACAGGCATATGTTTTAGCAGGGGCCTCTGTGTGTGTGACAGGCATATGTTCGGACATTGACCTGGTGACATCTCCCCAATACTTTTTCCCATGCCGTCTTTTCTCTCTTTCTCCTTGTCCTCATCAAACTCCATGCACTCAGTCATTGGCTGAATTAGGCCACAAATATTTTTGGCACCTTTCACACAGAATTCCTCCTTTTCCACTGATGTACTTGCAAAGTCAGATATCTGTTGAAGTGTCTCCAGTCCCAAAGGAAATTCTTTATTAACTAGTTCAGTCTCTGACCCACAACCTTAAGGAAATTTTGGAACGGCTGAGATTCTTCTCCTAGGTTGATTAGTCACAGCCTTCATGGCTTTCTTTGGAACACTGGTAGCTTCATGGACTGATATCTTTGATGGATAGAGCAGTCCTGCATTATTCTTTGGCAAACTTATTAGTGTTGAAGTGGCATTTGCTATTGATTTAAGCTCAACCTTCTTCTCAAAGGAATTCATCTTCTCCTTTCCATCAGAATCATGTTATAAAGACTTGCACCTCTAGATCAGTCAATTTCTTAAGCAATTCACCAGAATTTTCTGTGTGAGGACCACAATTTTCAGAAAATCACTGATAGCAAGCTTTCTCTTCTTTATGCACTCCAAAATATCAAGAGAGGCACCATTCAAATTTAGTAACATCTTCTGAATCTCCAAGATGGGGTCGTATTTACCTTTTTCTGAATCGATGAAATATTCATTTACTTGATATATTCTATGATTACAAAATAATATGAACAACCTTTTGCCACTTAGTTCTTCCATAGTTTTTCCTACTTAGAAAGTTATAGTTTCTCAAGACTGAATTGAGGCAATAGTGTTGGAGAATGGTTCAAAGATGTTTAAAATGTGGCCCTATATTTTATGAGTTATCTAAGTTTGTTTAGATTGTTTCCTTTATCTTAGGTATTTAAACTTTTGATTTGTTTGGTTAATTTTTACCGAGATATTAGCTAAGTTTGTTATTTCATTCCCTATATATTTAGGCCCTCAACGTTAGTGTAAATTGTACCCATCAATAAATTGCCTCTTGCATGACCTCTTTTCTACTATTTTTCTGGTTAATTTCTGATTTTAAAACCCAACATGATATCAGAGCTCTTTATGATCTTAAGGGACTTGTGAGTGTTCGAGAGACAGTAACGACATGGCATCCAATGCATTAGCTTTTTCATCTCCAATTTTTAATGGTGAGAATTATCAAGTTTGAGCAATCAAAATGAAAGCTCACTTAAGAGGTATTGGCTTATGGCAGTGGGTTGAAGGTGAAAGGCAAATATCACCTCAAGGAAATAACCCAATACTCAATCA
Source organism: Erythroxylum longipes (assembly GCA_027563885.1). Classification (NCBI taxonomy): domain Eukaryota; kingdom Viridiplantae; phylum Streptophyta; class Magnoliopsida; order Malpighiales; family Erythroxylaceae; genus Erythroxylum; species Erythroxylum longipes. Next base: position 34,988,941 of record JAOQMS010000179.1, on the reverse strand, counting down.
AATTAGGGCTCACACTAGGAAATAACCCAACACTCAATCAAATTAGGGCTCATGAAGATGAAGAAGCCAAAATTCCAAGAGCCTTATCTCAAATTCATGTTGCTGTCTCTGAATCAAATTTCCCAAGAATTATGGGTTGTGAAACAACCAAGGAAGCTTGAGACACACTGAAAGAACTCTATCATGGTAACGATAAAACAAGGTGGATGTAGGTGTTAAATCTCAAAAGATGATGAAAGAAAAGGAGATTCTACAAGAGTTTTCTGACAGGCTAATGATGGTGGTAAATAAAATTAGATTAATGAGACAAGAGCTACCTGATAGCAGGATCGTAGAAAAAGTGCTTGTAAGCTTCTCCGAAAGATTTGCGGCAAAAATTTCATCTCTAGAGGATTCAAGAGATATCGATCAAATTACCTTGACTTAATTAATCAATGCCCTGCATGCTCGGGAGCAAAGAAGTATGTTGAGAAAAGAAGGAACTCAGTAGGTAGTTGAGGGGGCCTATTTAGCAAAGGCTTCATCTTTGAAAAGAAAAGCTCAATCTCAATTTGGTATTTTCAAGAAGCCTGATCATGATGAAGACAATTGTTGGCACAAAGGAAAGCCTCAGTGTTTCAAGTGCAAGAAGTTCGGGCATATATAAAGGAATTGCAAAAATAAGACTGAAGAAAGTGTCAATTTGACAAATGTTGCTGAAGAAGAAGAAATTTTTTTTCAATATTGGAGAGAAGAGCACCAAGAAGAAGCTTTTTGGAGAGGAACTGCTCCAACCATTGAAGGGTGATGGGAAGCACATCATCAGGTTCAAGAAGTCTTACAACTTTGAATCAAGAGGGAATGTTGGAGGATGATTTAAAGTTGTTTAAAATGTGGTCCTATTTTTTATGAGCTATCCAAGTTTGTTTTGATTGTTTTCTTTATCTTAGGTATTTAAACTTTTAAACTTTTGATTTATTTTGTTAATCTCTATCAAGATATTAGCTAAGTTTGTTATTTCATTGTCTAAATATTTAGACCTTCAACGTCAATGTAAACTGTACCCATCAATAAATTACTTCTTCTCTACTCTATTTTTTTAGTTAATTTCTGGTTCTAAAACCCAACAGATAGTTTCTCATCTATTAATAGCTCAAGCACCAAACCCAAGTGGTATATGGAGCAACACAAATTTAATGTCATGTTGTAATGTTTGATCTAACAATGGTGTGAATTATGTTTTTGATGCAAAATTTTATAGATGGGGTTATCTAGGTTGCAACAATAAATTCTGTATTGTCAATGAAACAACTGGAATATTAACTGATTGTATAGACAACTGATCAGGTTATGTTGGGTTACATCACTGATAAAACATTAGCAACAGTTAAGATTGCAAGAGGTTAGTCAATAAAATTCAAGAAGCAACAACTAGCTTGGCAGTCATTAAAATAAGTGGACCTGTCGAAAAAAAAGTGGAAAATTCAAGGATTGACCTTGTTCTCTTTCAAGAAAAGAGTGCTTAAATTCTTCGGTTTCTTTATACTAGGAATTATGAAACCCTAGTAAAAATTCTCTCTTTCTTTTTGCTTATGGTGAAAAAAGGTTATGTGCTTATCCAGTAATAAGCTAAATATCTTCTTGATCTCTGTATATCACATTGTCAGCTCGGTGGATGATGGCCACTGTTTTCTTTTCCTTTTCTGTTTTGTGTTTTCTTCAAAATATCAGTCTTTTGTTCTCAAGAGCGGGCCGCCACAGGTAGGTTTAAAATTGTACTATTTTGGGATCGGTATTCTGATTTATCTGGGTCCTGTAGCAGTGGAAGGAATCCGAAATTGTATTCTTTTGGGATTAGGATTCTGATTTGTGAGTAAATCAATGACAACATGAGTAACTAAACATAAATTCTTGGTTAACTAAATGTTTAAACTTTTGTTTGGTTTGTTCTCTATGTTATCATCAGGGATGTAATGCATAATTATAGTAAGGTGCGAGAAAATGAATACTTTTTTTTCTTTTGGCAATTAACAGGTGCGGATTTGAGTGACACATTGATGGATCGCATGGTATGACTGAACTGTTTTTTATGCATATGTGGTTTAAGGTGGTTGGAAAACTAAAATTTCATCTTATATCTGATGTTTTTAGATTGGTTGGGACGACTTGTTTTAATGTACGATAACATATATTCTTTTAACAAAAGCGTGCACAGATCTATGATGAAAAAATGCTGGAATACATTTGCAGGTCCTGAATGAGGCTAACCTCACCAATGCTGTTCTTGTTAGATCAGTACTTACTCGAAGTGATCTTGGAGGTGCTGTTATAGAAGGAGCTGATTTCAGTGATGCGGTTTTGGACCTTCCCCAGAAACAGGTTATTTTATATAATATATCCATTAAGGTTTCACCTCAATGATCTGATAAGAAGTGTTTCTCGCATTCAATTCCTATGATACTACTCAAGAGTCATTATTTGGTTCTTGCAAGTGTGATATGTTACTAGCTAGTTCAATTTAATTTAAGTGTTCCCTAGCATCAGCCAGAAACGGAGAGAATTAGACTTTGAACTTTAGAATAATAACTACTGTTCTTATTCAGCAAGTTGGGCTGTATTCTTCTGACCTATGGCTTGGAAAGTGGAAAGGAACTAGACCAACTAATTGGAGGGTTAACATTCACTCAATGGCAACTACTATTAAGCTTCATTGGCTGCCTTTCATACTTAAGGCAATACTATGCTCATTATACCATATAAAACAACTTATATGCATGATGGACCTAGGCACAGCAGAAGAGGAAATTTAATTTTAAGAGAGCTGAGATTGATAAGGCAAATTGGAGTAACTTTGACTTATGACCTGGAGAGCCAATAAAGAAATTAAATTTAAATTTGACCTTGTCTCCCCTGTTTGCTTTCTAGCTCTGTTATGTTGCTCTGTCATTGTAATTCAGCTTTTTAGCTGGATCAATTTCGTATTTAGATCCCTGATCATCAAACAAAAGTAAATATTTTCATCTATGATGTTGGCCATGATGAGCGAGGTCAAGATATGCTGGCAAGAATAATTATATGTATGGCTTGGGAGTTGAAAAATGCCTTCTTGAATTGAATATCCTCGTGAAAAACATGTAGGATGATCCGTGTTGTGGGTGCCTGGAGACTTGAGCACTATGCAAGCTTGTTAATCAGAATTGAAGTTCATCAATATGTAATTCTTTCTAATAATTGACTTTGATGAGAAATAATTGTTGACAAGAACTCCCGCTATGAGACTACATTAAAGTGGTTCAATTTTGGGTTGTTCTGGGTAGTCCATGATTTTTTTAGGAACATGGAAATTGGTCTAGACTTATAACTGTTATGGAAAGATGGGAACAGTAACTCGAAATTTGTCATGAGCAATTTATGGTTCTGCTGAAGTTATATGGTTTTCAGTGTAGCCCTATTTTTGTGATTGGCGTGTATTGGTTGTTCAACTGTTATGAAACTCTATTTCTAATGGAACAATGAAATATCTGGAAAACTTTTAATGGGACATTTTTCCCAACGCAGAAATTGTTGTGTTTACATATATCTGCTGTTACGAGCTTATTATGCAGCTTCAATAATGCGGACAGAATGTATACGTTAGAAAGTATCTAGCCTTGAATTTGCCTTTCTGCGCACTACTTGGTTCTGGCCTTGAAAGTAACCCTCTAAATTTGCTGTTGAATACTAAAAAATTGAACTGAGCAACTCTCAGAGTTGCTAGATCATGAAGTTGTCCATTCCTCATGATTACAATTCTGCATAAGCGTATCTTTGTTGATCATTCTGGATTGCTGGCTGTTGATCTTTCATATTCAACAGGCAAGGTTGCTTAGAATGGTTCAAGGTACTTGCACTATTTGGTATTTTCTGTTATATAAACCACAAATTGGGATCTTGAATATGCCTCTAAATGTTCTCTATCTTTATGGAAACAAGTTGGTTTTCCTTGGTCTTTGATATTGACCTTAAGGTTGTATTCAGGCTCTCTGCAAGTACGCAAATGGCACAAATCCTATGACTGGAGTGAGCACTAGAGTAAGCTTAGGTTGTGGAAATAAGAGGAGAAACGCTTATGGTAGTCCATCTTCTCCTCTGTTGAGTGCCCCACCTCAGAAACTGCTTGATCGTGATGGCTTCTGCGATGAAGGAACTGGTCTGTGTGATGCTAAATAGTTATACGGAGACGATGGAAACATCAAATACCCATGTACATGGCTGCACAGAATATTGAATCAACAGCTTTTTGGTTTCTTATGAACCACCAAATATTTTGAAAGAAGTAGCAAGCATATCATTTATTTTCCTAATTTTTCTGCTATTAATGGTCTCGGAATTTTCTAACCCCCTGATAATTACTAAGATGGATTTTACATTAATGACGAAATCCTTGTTTTAGCAATTTTACATTGGTCCTATGGGCAAATTTTTTATCATCATGCGCTTTGTCTATTATGAGCTAAAGTTTAAATGAACAAATCTTGATACATCATAATAAAATCAACTTAAATTTATCATAAGATCACTATTATCAATGTTTTTAAAATTAAACTGGTTGGACTCAATTTTTAATATTTTAATTTGATTTAATTTAATAATTTTTTTTGTTAAAAACCGTTCGGTCATTTTTTATAAACTAAAGTGGAACAATTAATTTTTATTTAATAATTTTTTCAATTAAATTTTAAATTTTTTATTAACAAAGATAATATTTTAATCATTTTTAAATTATTAAATTATATTCAATTTTTAACCTTTGTTACCGATTGAACTTTTTAAACTTAAAAGGAAAATATTGACTATTACTAATCTTATTCTTGGGCTTAATTTTTTATTCCATGTTTAATTTTTGTAAAATTATCTCAATTGAATTGAATTACATAATCAAATAAGATACCATTTCTTCTGAAAAGTTTTGAGTTTGGTGATATTCATATTTATCTAGTGGCATGTACTGGATACTTGGGACTGGTACTTAGGGACTGGTACTTAGTATGAAGTTGAGCATCTCTTAAAGTTTTAATAGTAAAAGATGGAACAATGGCAATACATCAACGAAGGACATGGGTATGGATTGATGGAAATTCATCAAGCACAGTGTACCAGAAAAAGGGATAAAATTCATAATACATTATCTTAAAAATTTGAACTGATATAGAAAATATCTTATTTTAGTTATATATGTAATTAATTAATTTCTTAAGATAAATAGTGATTTATTTTAGTTTAATGGTTCATGGAATAACTTCAAATCGGTATTGAATTGAGGAATAGTTGGGGCGTAGGGTGGCCGCATGGATGGTCCTGAGCACAAGATGGGACACGGAAACGAGAACAGGGGAATTGATCCTGGAATAGTTGTGCTTCAAATTGGTATTACTTGTTTCAGAAATTGCAACTTTAAAATTTATAGGTCCCTTACTAATTTTAAATTAAAATATGGTATTTTTAATTATATAAAAATTCTCTTAAACTTGATCCAATTTTTTTAGACTTCTAACAAATTCACAAGGAAAAAATATTGAAAATTCATAAATGAAGTATCTCAATGAATTTAGTTACAAAGAAAAGATGTTAAAATTTATAACTAAAATAATTTACACCATTAATTTAAGATATAATATGACTAATTGTGTATAAGCATGCTTAATTTAATTCAAATTTTTATAAGCTTCCCCCAAAATCGTGCTTGAGACCTAATTGCATAAAAAGTTGCAATTATTGAGCGCGCTTTGTCGTTCTCAAATTACTACTATTTGGTGTTGCATCCTAAAATTGTTCCCTTCTCATCGCCTCTACACATGTATATAGCCGCACGGGCAACTAGTATAGCACTCAATGTAATCAAGCAAATTGGTTTGCTTTAACAGCGTTATAGCTGGGTCGGAAAATTTCAGTAGGTCAGCCAAAGGAAGACGCTCGAATGGCTCCTAATAATTCAGTCTAATCTCTTCCTTAGCCTATGTTCTATTGTGTATGTTATGAAATCACGACGGAATTCCATCTCACGCTTAGTATAAGAAGTAGCAGGTGTTCACCAAAGTGGAAATTTGGAAACGAATAATGCCCGGTTAATTTTGGGAATTAAAGAGTATGTATGTATAAGTTTTGTTATGAATAGTTAAAATGTGTGAGTGAATATTGTTAAAGTTAGAATTTAAAAGGAAAAATTTGAAATGTATAAAGTAAAATTCGTTATAATATTTTCGTAAACAATATAATAACTGCAAAATTTAATATGAATTAAAATAAATCAATGAAAATTTTTTTAAATTTTTTTGACTGACGTATAAAAACAATTAACAAATATGTGAATTAAAAAGAAATTACTATTTGAGCAAAGAGAACAAGATCAAGAAATCATCAATGCAAAATAGAATACAGGAGAAATACAGTTCAACAAGGAACGTGAGAAATAATTAAGTAGCTAATATAATGGTAGCATTGTCAGTTATGCAAGAAACGTGTCATTTAAATAATAGACCTATGGATGTAATTCTACCCCAGCAAACATTATAGCTCTTCTATAACATGTGTTTAACATTATGGTGATGGCTAAAATGTCATGTAAAATAAGAGATCAGTTAAAAACTCTTTTTCCAAATATTCTTTGTTGATTCTAAAAATCTCTCTCTCTTTCTCTTTCTCTTCCCCACTTATCTATTAATTTTATACAGACAAAATCACAGCAAGCCACATGTTCTTTACAAGTGGAGAAAATTCAACAACAGAAACTAGATCCTTGTCCATTTCACATAGCATAACTAACGGAGTTAATCTTGTATAAACAAACAATAGAGCGATTCAGTGGATAATGCGAAGTTAATTTAGCCTGCTAATTCCTTTGCTATGGGAAATATAGGAACAATATCCACTGAATTCCTGTTGGTTATCTAGAACAACTTATGAAGAATTTAATCCACCAACATGCATGTTCATTTTAGTGAAGACATTTCTTAAAAATTACTTGAAAATGCTGATAAAGTGGCCTGAACAACGAAATGATTTTCCTCAACATTAAAATGCATGTATGTACCTGGACGTTTTCTAATGTCCCCATAGTGAGTTTTAATGGTTTTGTCATTTCACAATATTTTTCAAGAAGTAAACTTGCAGCTGTTTTATCTCCCTTTGTCTGTGTGATAAGCACCTTCGTACTCAGGCTTTCAACTGCCCCTTTAATCTTTGAAGTGAAAATATTGTAAAAAAAGTTCATGATAATATGGGCTTTTTGTTGCAGTCGTCAACAAGAACATCTGAGGTCGGCGCTGGTTCTGGTTCAGTTTCTTTGAATCTTTTGTCAAGACACTATCTAACTCTTGAAGAAAAAACAAGAATGTCTTATGAAAATATACAAAACCAAAGTATATTAGTGACAAAGTATAAAAGTGAAGATCACCTTCCTTATAAGAATGCCGATCGAATAAATAATAATAACAAAGATTTTAGTGGACTTAAAATTGTTTGAAAATGTTTAATGTTAAATAACAGTAGATGTGGCAATTTATTCATAGTGAATGAGTGAATAGTTCTGGATAGGCCAACTAATGGAATATGCAACTTACAAAGGATCGATGTTCATGGGAAAAAAACATAATAAATAGAATAAGTGATAGACAGTAATACAAGTCGTGCATAGGAACTCATAAGACTTGAAGGTGATCACAAAGCTGAATTGGTGTATGTTAAAATATAGTTATATAAAAACTGGTAAAGTATCAGGAAAAAGTTGAATAAATATATATGGATTAAAGCTTAAATTATAAAATGTAAACCTTATGAAGTAGTTTCAAGGGTGACATGTAAAATGCTAGTATTAATGAATCTTTAAAGAAAGGTATATACTTGACTATTGCGAAGTGTGTTTAGAATTTATGATTGTGCCTTTTGGTGTAACCATCACCAAGAAAATTGAAAGTTATTAGCAGTTCTAATTCATTATTAGCACACGGTTTATTTGATATACGAGGGGTGCAAAAAAAAGAAGAGTTGAAATAGTTTGATGAATATAAATATGAAAAAATGTTTGCATAAATAATGATAGGTACCTGAAATAGTTGTAATTCTCATTTCAGCATTGCTATCATCTCATTTTTCACTTAAAGTTGAGCCTCCCTCTAATTCAGCATCATCAGTTTGGCAGTAATAGATAACAGTGAAGTGTTTTCTTTCATCCGATGGTTGCATGTGAACAAGTTTGATATGAGCGAGAAACATTTTTGCTTTCAGTTCAACATGGACCTTATCGAGAAGAAGTTCAATACTCTTTTTACCAAAGAGAAAAATGTAAATCATTAGTCATATAATATAAATGTCATAAAAAATAATCAAATGTATTTTTATTTGTAATAAGTATAAAAATATAACCTAGTTGTAATAAGTATAAAAATATAACCTAGTTGTAATACTGCATAGCTTCAATTGCACTGAAGTTCAAGAGATTTTCAATAAGTTCCCCGAAAATGGATGTTGTGATGATTCCTGTGCTGTCAATTAAATTAACTTCATACCGACATCTACATTTACAAAAGAAAGTGAATGAGAAAATGTATATTTGAATAAATAAATAATATCATAAAATTGTATTTAGAATTGATATGAATGATCTTAAACTTAACATACAAGTATCCTAGGTATATGTTAAAATCACATTAGGATATGTTTTGAAGAGGACACAAAACGAACTTGATTGTTCATGACGTGAGGGGCTTATTCATCCTTTATTCTTAAAAAAGGCTAAAAAATTGAAAAGGAAAAAGGGAAGAAATGCCTGGGTTCAGCTAGATGTTTTTCCTTGCAAGAATTACATGTAAATGTAACCCCATATGTAGCTGCGGTTCAGCGAAAGCATTTTTTGTAGCTCATATACTTATATTTTTGTAGAATGTGTTGAAAAGAAATATGAGCTTTAATACATGTTGTCTGGAAAGATACAAATAGATGTTTACTAGGAATATTCAAATTAGATAGATAATACGTGAGAAAAGAAAGTTTATAGTAGAATATAAAATGTATGTACCTTGTTGGTGGACTTTAAGAAAATGATCTTTGAAATTTTTTGATTTCATCCAAAAGATACATCAGGATCATACTTGAGGTAAGCCTGTTAGGTAAAAAGGTCTTTTAATTGCTTGTTATTTTGCTGCGCCCTGAAAAAATGGTAATTAGAAGTGTAAGAATAAAAACATCTAAAAATGTGTACAGAAGTTTATTTGTTGCAAGAGTAACGATAGGAAATGTGGAAGCACCAATTTTTAAAATCTGTAGCTTCTTATATTGGCGGATTAGTGAGAATTGCAGAATCAAACTATTTGGATAATGCAACACCTAAAATTCTTAAATTGTAAGCTAAAAAAGAAAATAAAAGGATAAATATAAAAAATATAATATTATGAAAAAAAATAAAAACAAAATTACCATTATAAAAGTGAACTTTTAGCCTACGACACACAATCACTGGATAAGTATGCAATGCGTGTATAATTTGTTGACCTTCATTTGCGGCAAAAGTGTCCCGCATTAATAGTATAATGGTTTGTTGTCTAATATAAAAATGAAAATTGTCAAAAAAAATCAAATGTTATCAAAGTTCATTAATAGCAGAGAAAAATAGGGAATGCAACATACTGTTTGTTGGCAAGAACAAATTTTTGGACAGTCAAAACTTTGCCGTCTTTATTGATCCGCCTCACATCCAAAACTTGAATAACGACAGCCAAAATATCTATTATATGTAAAGGATAAGTACAGTAAGATGTAGTGGAAAAAAATGAAAAGTTGTTGAAAGAAACAGATAAAAAATATAACCGACTGATTTTTCCTTGTTATTAATATACTTGATAAGATCTGCAAAGGATGTATAACTGAATTTGCTGGGTAGGATGTTGTTGTCATCAGTTATAGGCTTGACAATAGTGCAACTTGTAATGATCCATTTATTTTCAAGTCTTTAACTTGGAACTGAGGTGGAATTGCCTTGACGATGGCATTAGAAATGATACTTTCTTATAGGGCTGCAAAACTGGAATCATTCTCTGGATATCATTGTTAAATATGATAACTTCAATGCTTAATCCATGTTAAAAAAATCAGAATACAAAAAAATCTAAATTACTCTAATGACAAAGAAAAGTAACAAATTGAAAATTTGACACATTGAAATACTTGAATCTTTACCTAAAAATGGTAACGACATTTCATAAAAAAAGGTTATAGCAATAGAAAATTTAGTACTACTATAAAGACACTTATAGAAAATACAATTTCATAGCTAGATCAACTATTATTTTCTAAATATAGAGTTAATAGTAAAGTTAATGGAAAAAGTAAAATTTTGAATGAAAATATAATTGTTATACCTTTGAATATAAAAAAAAAACTTTTGTCTCCTAGATGACTTGTTAGGTGATGTAGCAATTTTCTGTTTTTTTGGTTAGTAATTTTGCATTACTATTCTTCAGCACTAGATAAAATATCCTTGATCAATAAACACTTCTCCATTCAACAAAAAAAGGCTAAGAAAATATTTGCATAATTTTCTAAATAAAATGAAAATAAATACACTTGAACAGAACAATCAATATACCTTTTGCTTATTTTATATGTTATAATTTAGCCAATTGGAAAATTTCATCGAATAAAATAATTATTTTGTGATCAATTTTTGAAAACTTAAAAGTTCCTAGAATAATTAGAACTTTAACCGATTCAGGATTGCTACCTCTTGACAAAGCAATATATAATTTTCCATGTGAAAATACGAGCAGACAAAGATAAATTCCTACATAATCAAGTGTTTATACCTGGGACTTATTATGGTCATCGCGAAACACAAACGAATTGTGAGATTCCTATATCGATTGGAGAGGGGAACGAAGTAGGCCTTATAAGGCTATGAATACCTCTACCCTCACAAGACGCATTTTCCTGTTAGAGAAGAGCAAAACCGTGAGGGCTTGGCTGGTCCAAGGACTAAAGCGGACAATATCTGTGAGCGGCTGGTCCGGGATGCTACAAATAGTATCAGAGCCAGTACCCGAACTGATGAGTCAGCATTGGACACTGGGCCCTTAAGGGGGTATATGCAGGCCTGTGTGCCAGCAAGGATGCTAGGCCTCGAAGGGGGGTGGATCCAGACCTATAGGCTAGCGAGGATGTTAGGCCTCCAAGGGGGTGGAATGTTAGATTCCCATATCAATTGGAAAGGGGAACGAAGTATGCCTTATAAGGGTATGGATACCTCTCTATCATAAGGCGCATTTTCCCAAGCGAGTGTGCGGGAAGAGCAAAACCGTGAGGGCTTAGCTAGGCCAAGGCCCAAAGCGGACAATATCTATGAGCGGGGTGGTTCGGGCTATTACAAATGGTATCGAGCCAGTACCCGGGCCGATATGCCAGTGTTAGACGCTAGGCCTCCAAAGGGGTGGATCCAGGCCTGTGGGCCGGCGTTGGACGCTGGGCCTCCAAGGGGTGATCCAAGCCTATGGGCCAGTGAGGACGTTGGGCCTCCAAGGGGGGTGGAATGTGAAATTCCCGTATCGATTGGGGAGGGGAATGAAGTAGGCTTTATAAGGCTATGGATACATCTCCCTGAAGACACATTTTCTCGAGCGAGTGTGTAGGAAGAGCAAAACTGTGAGGGCTTGGCTAGGCCAAGACCCAAAGCAGACAATATCTGTGAGCGAGGTGATCCGGGATGTTACAAATGTATCAGAGCCAATACCCAGGTCGATATGCCAATTTAGGATAGTGGGCCTCTAAGGGGGTGATCCAAGCCTGTGGGCCAGCGTTGGACCTTGGGCCATCAAGGGGTAATTCAGGCCTGTGGGCCAGCAAGACGCTGGGCCTCCAAGGGGGTGGAATGTGAGATTCCTATATTGATTAGAGAGGGAACGAAGTAGGCCTTATAAGGCTATGGATACCTCTCCCTCACAAAACGCGTTTTTTTTCCATTGGACGGGAAGAGCAAAACCGTGAGGGCTTGGCTGGGCCAAGGCCCAAAGAGGATAATATCTGTGAGTGGGTGGTCTGAGATGTTACAAATGGTATCAGAGCCAGTACCCGAACCGATGTGTCAGCGTTGGACGCTGGGCTCCCAAGGGGGTATATGCAGGCCTGTGTGCCAGCAAGGACGCTGAGCCTCTAAAGGAGGTGGATCCAGGCCTGTGGGCTAACGAGGATGCTAAGCCTATAAGGGAGTGGAATGTTAGATTCTCATATCGATTGGAGAGGGGAACGAAGTACACCTTATAAGGGTATGGATACCTTTCCATCATAAGACGCATTTTTCCAAGCGAGTGTGCGGGAAGAGCAAAACTGTGAGAGTTTGGCTAGGCTAAGGCTCAAAGCGGACAATATCTATGAGCGGGGTGGTCCAGGCTGTTACATGAATAGGGAACTGTGTTCTTACAAAAGGTATCCCATTCTTTTTATTCTTAGAAGACTTTAGAGGAATCCTAGGCATAAAAACTAATTTTCCTTTATGAGGTACAGAACTAATTTCTACATAAATGTGTGCTCTTTTATTGTCTACATATCAATCTTGTGCCATTGCACAAGTCCTCCGTTGGATTCAAATTTCTTAAGAGCATGATTAAACAGTCTTCTTTCAGCAATAATCTGTGAGGACGTAGACCTTTAGGATTCAGAGAATTGAGAAAGTCCTTATAATCTGCTTGATATCTTCGGTCAACTGTTTTGTCAAAAATTATAGATGAATGTAGATTTCCAGACAATTTATTGATCATCATGTGATTAATTTCATTAAAACGATGTTTGTTAGACAAAATACGCATCTATTTATCATCTGATATGGATCAAATGAACATATGCTTAAGTTAAGGAAGACATTTTCAACTAACCTGGTGAAGTTAACCATGAATTAGAAAGACGTTTTAAAAATTAAAAAACAATAAAATGGACAATAAATGATAAGATATAAAAATTATAACCTGTTAAGAGATTCATCCTTGTTATGATTAGGAATAACCGGCTGTTTGGGTAAGAAAATATGATCTTGCTCGTCAATAGTGTCTATAACTTCTCCTACCTTTAATAAGAAATTTCAAAAAGCTGGATTTGATATAACTCTCATATTTATTGTTAAAGATAATTTACGCATGTGTGGCCAAAGATGCGAATTTACAAGACTTGAATCAATCAACTGTTCTTTTGTGGCCTGGTCTATAATGGGTAAAGTTTGATGAAAATCACCACCAAAAATAACAATCTTTCCTCTAAAAGGCTTATTGGACTATGATATCTTGGAGCAAATCATCAAATGCTTCAATGACTTCTCGTTTTGCAATTGAAGACTCGTCCTATAAGATGAGATTGGATTCAAATATCAGCTTTGTAATACTACTCTACTTACTTAACTGAAAAACTTTCTTCTTCGAAAAATCAAGTAGGATCTTAAATCTTGAGTGTGTTGTCCTACCACCTAGAAGGATCGATGCTGCAACACCTGATGTCACAACAATAATTATAATATGACCTTGTGATCTTAAAATTGGAAGAAGCGCTCTGTACAAGAAAGTCTTTCCAGTTCCACGCTGACCAGCAATAAAAAAGCTACTACCATTGAACCAAAAATTAAATCTAAAATCAAATAAAATATGTATTTCTGTTCCCTATTCAACTTTGAATGTAATAACAAATCTTCTGGATCAATGTGTATATTTTTCTCATTTTGTATTTCTCTAGTGAGGTGCTCATGATAATCATATGTAAAATCATATTCAATAAAATGATAATCACTCAAGCTCTTCCCCATTTGTTTTAGGGATCTATTAATATCCTGGAGCTTCATCCTTGTAATGTCCTTGGATGAACATGCATTATAGGAGGAAGTATGCTAGTCATTCGAACAAAGATAGTTTTTGAATTTTTCCCAAAGTTGCATAGAATTCGTTGGTGAACAATAGAAAATGAGCATAACAAAAAAAAATTCTAAACGAAACTGGCATCTGAAATAAAACAACCTCCTCTAGAGTTTGTTCTATATAAGAATCAGATGCTAGCAATCCTAATTTTAGTGCAGCCTCCTTAAAACAACTTCTTTTTTTCACCATCAACAATCAATAAGTAATCAAATGATGTTGGTCCTCTAATATACATAAATAATAACATTAGGTAATACCTTTCTCCTTCTTTAAGGTCAACAATAATCAACCTTCCTATAACTTTCTTTCGACTCCTTTCTAAACATGTTCTTGTTTTTGGGGTCTAAAAGAAATGCTCCGAAAAATCTTTGTATAAACATCTCATCTCCTCAGCTTTTTTATTTGGCCAATTCATTTTGAAAAAATCAGTTAACATTGTTCTTGAAAAGTTAATTTTTCTCAACAAATAGAACAAACCTGAATTTCTATTAAAGGAGATAGATTGTTAATCAAGATGATGAACTTGAAGCAGATAAACTGATGGATTAATCTCTGCTAGACAAAACTCATATACATGCCAAAAAGCTTTAGGAGGTGAAATCCAATGACCTTGCTAGAAATTATTGATTTCATCAATATCAACAGTGGTCTCCTGATCAACAATGCTAAAATTAACAAGATTATGGCCCTTGAAGACATATTTATATAAGTACTTAACAAGCTTAACAGTAGAACATATTTCAACATTTATGTGGCAATCAATAAAGAGCAAAAGGTATGGACTATAAAGAACCACCCACCTATTATCTACCTCATGCCTACAAATCTTTACTTTCGGCCATCATCTCTCCTTCTATAACATGCATAACTGCCCTCACTATGGACCATCGATTATATAAATAAAAACAACCCTTGCACACACCATTTCTTATGCAAGGGTTGTCTTTATTCATATGACCACAAGGATCATCGATCATATGCTTAATAACAAGAGAATATAACATCAAATTTTCAACATGATCTAGTATTTTAGCAGATATGATTTGGTCATAAGATTCTGGATTAAGCAATTTAGAATGCATCTTAAGTATCAGCAACAAATGAGCATGAGGGAAACCATGCTTTTGAAACTCAATAACATAAACATATGTGGCAACCTCTCCCAAGATTTGTTTCTTGATTACCTCATTTTTAAGGATTTCAAATTTAGCTCCAAAAATTCTAGCTAATAAATCAGGCTTATCTTGTGGCTTTTCATAAAACTTAAGGTTATCTTGAATCTACTTCCACCTTGGGTTGCAAGTCATGGTGAGGAAAATTTTAGGTTTACCATACTTCTGTACTAGAGTCATCGCATCAAGATAATGACATTTCATGTCCCTTGTACCACCGACAAACGAAGCCGGGAGCACAACTCGACAACCAATTTGATAACCTTCAATCTGACCAATGGCAATACTGTCCAAAACATCTTGTAATATCTCTGTCCTTATCTCATTTTGTCTCTTTCTATGGAAATCAAGCCTGAATGTTTCAATCTTTATATAAGCACCTATAACAAATTGTTGAAGTAGCCTTAAGCTATGGAGCAGCATCGATTCATCATGTTCTCTTATTTAGCGCCTATAATAATAATACTCTCTAAATAATGCCATCTTCGCAGTATTCTTGGCCAAAAACTAAAAATTATACAAACAAATCGAATAAATACAAAATTAAGGTTAGAAAACACTATAAAAATGAAACAGAAAAAGATAAACTTGCTTGCATTCTCCATAATAAACAATTCAAATGGATGTTTAAAAGAACTGAAATTAATGTCACGTCCTACATCTGGAGCATCATTTATCTTTCTCTTTGAAAACAACCGCTTAATTCCATGATGCCATCTGGATTCACCATGAGAAAATAAAAGAGGATATTGAAGGGCATCATAACAGGCATAGTAAGATTGGATTTTGTAACTTATGCCCGAATGAGTATAGACTTGGACGTGAGGACATGCTAGACCCCGTTTTCGAAGTCCAACTCGCATGCAGAATATCTTAATACGTGAGTTTATCTCCAAAAGAGAACACCTGGACCATTATCGGATTATCTTCTTTGCTCCGATACCACAACTGTTGGACCCCGTTTCCGGAGTCTAACTTTCAGAAAATCATGAGACTTATCAATATAGGGTTGTCTTCTCAAAACTCCCCTTTTCTAGGCTCAGCTCAGCTCTTAGAACAGTCGACTACTACTATGGTAGTCGACTA
>JAOQMS010000179.1:34941460-34956641 GCA_027563885.1 Erythroxylum longipes | reverse complement strand
TTTGATGTAATTATTATTTATTATATAATGAAAATTGAAATTGTAATATTTTAAATACTTTATATTGTTCTTAATTTATATTTATATGATAATTATTCTCTTTTTTCATATAAATTGTAGTTATTATTTATATGTGAAATATTTAAAAATTATTGTTATTTCATATTAATTGTTATTACTATTTATTATTTTGATCTTAGAAACAGAGTTAAAAATATACAGTATAACTATTCAATATGATAATGAACTATTTTGCAAATTTTATAAAAATTCAAGAGTTATTTTACAAATTTAAAAAAATATTCGAAACGGTATCTAGTATTAATCGATATCGGTACCATAGTGTACTAAAACTTACTCCTGTGCCAACTTCCGTACTGTATTTGTGGTACTGTATTTGTAACATTGCGTGAGACGCAAGGGACCAACGAACATATAGCACCTACGTAACTAGGAGAGGCGAGATGAGCTCAAAGAATTAAGAAATAGAAACCATTAATAGCATCCATAGCCCAATAAGTATTGGCTGGTTGGGAAGTCAAATGATTGCAGAAAAAGTACTCTCCACCAGTTCCATCTCAACGCTAAAGTCAAGCATCGACCAAACCATTATTTAAATATATCAATCAAGTTGGCTTGTTATTCACTTTTCGCTTTTTGCAATGTGGTCGAAGAAGCGCACCCCATCAATCAACTAGTTCAGAATCTTGCATGCTTGTCTCCTATGTAACTGTCACTGAGGCATTGCCATCCAGGGAATGTGCCCTCGTAGCCTGTCAATGCTTATCCTCCTGCCTTCCCTCAACCTCGACCCTTTTTTACTCCACAGTCATTGCAAAACTTGCCGAAAGTTTCATTCTCAAACTCATTCAACTCTTAATGATATCATTTTTAGAGGCAACTTGAACTAATTCAACTTAGAATTTTCGGACAAATCAACCCCTGTATCTTGTAACACGTAGTATAGACTTTATTAAGTGTTCTAGATCATTCATGAAAGGGTTAAAAATGAAGGAAATGCGAAATACCTGATTTTAATTCTATCTCTTCATCCGAAGCAATTTTTGTAGTTAAAACCAGCTCCAATCTTCTAGAACCTTCACAAAAAATGATCACTAACACGTGATTAACGTCTTTCTACATTTTTCTCCAAATGTAAGTGCTCTTAATAGGTCAGAAAATTTGCACACTTAATAATAATATGAGCAACTGCAGGGAATATTAACTTTTATATATAGCTTCCATTCGGGTTTTCCTATCACAGGCTTGATATAGGTCCGGTCTACACTGATCGGGATTTATTTTCTATTCGAACTTCGATTCATTAATTTAAATCATTTATTGGGCCACTTTATTACCCTTATCTGGATCAAATTACGTAAATTAACTGATAATTTATTGAAAAGCCAAAAATTACAATTAATAGTTGTCCACGTAATAAGAAAAGGACAAAATTGTCCAAGATACCTTCCTTAGTATTATACTAAGTATGAAATACATTGACCATAACACGAATCCTCATAAATGCTGAATTTAAATAATTTTCTCATTTAAGATATTTTCTTGGCGGAAGCTTACAGTTAAAATTGATGAAATTTATCACAATGCATGATAGTAATATGAAATAAATGAAACTAATGTTGTATCAAATTTCAATTGATATTGATCCATATTTTAAGTAAATATACAAAAATATAGATATTTATTCACAAATAGTTAGAACATAGTATTCAGATATATCATATTTAGACATGGATAGTATAAGCAAAAAAAACATTTTAGTATAAACTTGATTTAAAAATACTAAGATACGTGTCTAAAAGTTTACTTTCGTTAACCAATTTCTCTAACGACCCTGATTGTATCATAAATAAAAATTGATCTAGCGCTTGTGTAGTTTACCTAAGAGTTCTGATAAATCCTTATTTTTAATATTGGTCAAATGCAGTAATCATACATTTAATAAAAAATGGTGACCATATTCCAACCCTAAGTTCATGTGAATGAGATCCAACTACATAGTAGTGTACTAGTCTTAACCCTACAAAACCCAGCCTAGGCATCAGTGATGTAATTTTGGCTCAACTCAACTAGATCATATCGGGTCTAATTACATTTTTCAAATTTAAGTTGGGTTGAAAATAAGGTCGATTCAAAAGACTTAAGTCTTATGGAGAATTGCTCATTCTTAACCTTATATGTTATTGTTACATATTTCTTTTCGATGTAGGATTTATTATCCTAATAGTACTCCCCCTCACTTGCAACCTCTTTTTGGGTTTGTTAAGTGAACTATTTGGAGTTTTCGAGCTCCAGGATCTTTGCTGGGCCATTAGGCCTTATTGGCTTTGATGCCATATTAAGCGATCGTTTCACCACAAAAGCTTAAGTTGTTGTGTTTAAATTGTTATGTGAGGCCAACTTAATTGGTTTTATATATTCACCAACATACCCCCTTAAGTAAAAACCCTTTGGGTTTGAAACTTGCACAGGCTCACTCTACTTTATGCTGAATAATAGGTGGGTGATAAGATTTAAACTCATAACCACTTAGTCGCAGAAGCTCTAATACTATGTTAAATCCCACATCGAAAAGAAACATTTAACAATAGCATATAAGGTTAAGAATGAGCAATCCTCTATAAGGCTTAAGTATTTTGAATCGACTTCATTCTTAACCTTATATGTTATTGTTAGATATTGTATCTTTTTTATGTGAGATTATTATCCTTATATACATTACTTAAGACTATATTTGGTTGGATCGTTATTAATATTTGGCTGGATTGTTATTAATAGAAGTGAATGAAATGTAATATTATTTCATCGTTTGGGACAAAGGTTTATAATGAAATGAAATGTAATAGAATGAAAGGAGATGGTTTCACATTATATCTCATTTCATTCTAAACAGTAAAAATAAGTTACCTCTTATTTAAGGATTTTATGATGAAATATAAAAATAAATATCATTTTATTATATTACATTATAAGTCTTTTTACTTTTTCTAAATAACAATTTTTTAATATTACATCTATTTATATTATATTTTATTATAAATGATTTGATTCTATTATATCTTTTAAAAATCTTATGAACAATTACAAATAGGTTAAACGCTAAAACCGACAATGGGCCAGGGAGTTAGGACAGATCCCATCCAAAGAAAGTGGAGTACTGAAACAAAAACAGTTTAATTAATGCTGTTCTGTCCTTTGTTGGCTGACTCAATCCATTTATTACGGTCAAAGCACGTGAAAAAGTGGTTACTTCGACTTAATAATTTGGATGATTTGACCTGAAACATGAATTGTTAATGTCAGACCCGAGTTGTTCAATGTCACGACTTTTCCGTCCAAAATCAATCCCCGGAGGCTCCGGGAAGTGTGGAGTATTGGGATCTGCGTGGCCAATGAAACATGCTATTTATGCCCCTCATATAAAGCGTGTTTATTTCCACGACACATGAGGCTATCTTATCTTAGTCAGCAAACAACATTTTAAATGGCAAACCCTGATTATTCTCGCCACAGCCAAGACAGTCGAGATCAATGCGCATGGTTTGCTTGTTTAGGGATTCGCAATGAAAGGAAAGCAAGTACTGGTTTTTTTGCCTTCAACTTGGCTGGTGTGGAATCAGAGATATAATGAGAGGCTAGTTTTGTGTTTCCTTTCTTGTTAAGTGACGCAAGACAAAAGACGTGTGCTGTATGAGGATGGATCAAATTGCTGCCGACACAAAATTAAAAGTTAGAAAGGACAGACCTGAATATCAAACTTAGTCGGCAAGAAGCAGTGCTTTCTTTTTTGTTTCCTTTACTTGAGGAGTCCTTAGGTTTAGCACATGCCTCTTCGTTCCTCTCTCTCAATTAACAGCTAGTTATCTAGTTGATGTATGCATGATAAGCGCATGAGAGCACGCCCAATTATTATGTCTCTTTTATCATTGCTTTAAAGGGCTTTTTGTGCTCGACTTCGGCCCCAGTGGGAGACAGTCTCTTACTTGAGTTGAAGTCAATAATATCTGATCAACAAACTTAACTTTTCTTTCTTGTTCGTCTTCTTACCAATTATTAGACCAGTGAAAGACATGCCCGTGCTTCTGATATATAAACCATGGTAAATTTGTAGAATCTGTGGCTAGTTCTTGCATGCTGTTTGACCTGAGGAGCTTATAATGGTGCTGAAGCCTACCAATAACATTTTGTTTATTTGTACTCTAATATTGTCTGGAGATAGCATATATAATCTTCATTCACTATACTAGCATCCAATACCCTCGAGATCTGCTGAAAACCTATGGTTTCTTGTGCTTCTCGACTTTGATTAATCATATCAAATCTCAATGTTTCATAGGCGAGCAACTGGTCGATTAACTAAGGCAAAGAAGAAACAGGAATATTGACATCTCTTCTCAAGTTGGTCGTCTTATGTTTGTAGACAAGCTGCAAGAGTGAATTTTGTTTTCATGTCTCAATCAGGTATGTATGAACTAAGACCTAGCTGCCAAAACACTTAGGCTTATGAAGGAATATAATAATTAAACAAGTGAAACTACTCTTTATTACTAGCTTTTTCTCTCGTGTTACGAGACAATCTCATCTCTTGAAATTTGAATTGAACCTCGCATAAATTGAGGTGGCTGAGTAATTAACTGCATTTCGTTTATCAATATGCATTATATTATTGCAACTTAACATCTCGCTATCGATCGATTTTCTTGGTTTATTCTGCATGAAACGTTAATTAAGAAACTATGTATTGGTGCCAACTAATATCTCGGTTTTGTTGACAACCCATAATGTTTTTCCTTATTAACCATAACGAAAGCTAGTCGATTCCTGGTGTAAGGTAGCCAAGGCAGGCAATTAAGGAGAAAAACATCTACCAAACTAGTTGGAACTAAAAACCTCCTGTAGGGGAAAAAAAAAGAAAGAAAATGTATCCATTGAGAGATACATTAAAATCAAATTAAAATGCCAAAGTGGATTTAATAGCATGTGACATTCATAATTGTTTTGGGCCCTGAAAATCTCATTAACGTTTTCATTAATACTTTAGCTACATCAGCTGAAATTCATCCATTCTACATACTTTACCTTATACACGCAAACTACAATATCATGTCCAAAACAAGTACTATTTAAACCTATCATTAATTTTTCTATGCAAATACAAAAGAGGATATTTCTTTAATTTCAGGAATTATCATAGCGTATAATGTATTTTGGGAATTACATCATAACCGATATTGAGCTTTTAAATTTCCTTATGATAAAAATTACACTTGTATTAACTACAATCTTCACCTTAGCCTTATACGAACACCAAGCTTTTGGAATCTAATTTATTATCTTGTTGAACCGAATCCTCCTAATTGGTATCAAGCTAAGAGAACTTATATGATCTAATTCTTAAATGAGAATACATTGTTGAGCATCATAGGCTTAGAAATTTAGATAGTTTCCAAAATAAATGTGTTTATCAAATATGTCGTTGAACCTCTACTATGTAATTTTTTGTGTGTGGATATAATTAGTAGTCATCCTAACATATCTAAGAATGAGATACCGGTATTAAGTTATATAATTTTAGAAAGTACCTTCAATAATATAAAATCTCTACTCACCAACAAAAGCTTCAAGGTATTCACCACTTTTGTCCATCAAAACTTCCACAAAAGATTCCCATGTTGATATTAAAACATAAGATGCATCAAAACCATGAAACACAACGAAACAACCTACTAGGGAGTTAATGAGGGCAGATAAATATCTAATGCTTTCAATGTCGTCAGAAAACTGGAATGAATAAATCGTAAGACCTAGCTTAACTTGCTTCCTTATCTTCAACATGCAGATGATCTGCAAGGAAAATGTTACAACCTATAATTAATAGAATCCTTCAATTGAAAATTGAAGGGAAGAGATACGATTCAAGTTTTAACAGTCAATAGCTGTCATCTCAAACAAAGCTCAACATTGTAGTCCACCAGAAAATTACGTACTAAATCATGTTTGCATCTCTACCCTAAGCAGTAGTTTAGTATCCATTGACATGATGGACACTTTTCAAGTCTGATAGCTAAAACAATAAACATTTAGGTTTTATTATATACAGCAACCTGGTTGACGTCTTCGTTTTTTCTTTCTTATAAACTGTCGTTACTATGATTAGTATGCATCATCAAGTATAATTGTCATATACGTGCTTTCACTTCAATAGATCCATTTGGCAACTAGATGCTGAAGTTGAGGCATATCCCTGCACCATTTCATGCCTTCTGGATTCATTGGCAAACATATTTATCTGCTCGGTGACATGAAAATCAGCTGGGTTGGAATAACCATGTTCCTTGGAAGCATCCTCATGACTAAGTTGAGAGGCAACAAACTTGTCAAGTACCCTCCAATCGGTGACTTGGTCCACAGATTGGTCGCCGTTGCTAATATAAATTGAATTCAAATTTTGTTGATGGCCTTGTGGCAATGGCTCTTCCGGTGTAAGAGTGTTGCTTCCATTGGTTCTGTCGTAGCCATATCGAGATAATGAAACGCAATTTGCAGTTGGTCCTTGCGGAACTTTAGGGCTTTCTAGTTGAGGAAGCTGAAGGAAAAGATCGTGAGGCATGTTGTATTGATGAAGCTGATCAATCTCTTGCTTGCAGGGATAGTTTTGATGAATGTATGATGCGTAAGATTGCGAATTAAGTTGCCTTGGAGAATCGTTTTCAGCCATGAAAATTGAAACTTGGTCATCATACCAACATGGTGAATCATAGTCGCCAACTTTCCGCAATGTAGGCATCCGCTTCTTGAACACCCTGCACACCACCCATCCCTCTTCCTGTTGCAATTCCGATTTCTCATATTAGAGATGTTACCGTCAGTAGTTCTGTCTGCACATTGGTGAATGTGTTTTTGTGTGCATACTATGAACAAAAGAAACGAAATGTGAAGAAAGAACATTTGATGAAACGAAGCTCGGTGAAAGTAAAAAATAGCTAAGAGTCAAATTAAATCTGAGAAAAGTTTTGAGCAAAAAAAAAAAATCTGAGAAAAGTCAGGACTAATATAAAGTAATACGACGCAATATTCGCAATGTCACGAAGCCAAGCTTAAGCTGATTTTATCTTTAGAAAGTTTTGGTTTTTTCCCTTTTTTGAGAAACCAATTCATTTATTCTCTAAAACACATTATTTTGTAAACTCTGCGTAAGAACATCCAAGTATAATTAGAAGATTTATTTCGCTCTATAATATTGTAGATGTAATTATTCTTATCATATGGGATGTGGAATATGGAGACGTTGAGTCTTTTTTCCTTTTATACGTGCCTTTTTATCAAGTGGGGAAGAAATACTTAATACGAAAACACGTTCCCTAAATAAGAAATAATAGAATAATTAGGTGAATGAACCTAAAGAAAATTTTTTAAAAATATGGTTTTTAATAAAAAGCATGTCCAGAAGTTTGTAATTATGCTACTTTATTCGTACTAAAAGGGTACAATCTATTACTTAAACGGAATAAGTCCAAACAGTAATGAAATATAGTTACCTGAGTGATTCCATTTTCATTTGTTTCTAGTCGATATTCATGCATGATCCAATCAGACTTTTGCCCATTTGGAGCTCGTCCTTTGTAAAACACTAGCGTCTTTCTCATGCCAATCAAGCTATGTCTACAGTAGATAGCCTTGTCCCTTCCTGTAGCTTTCCAAAACCCAGCTTTTGTTGCCCTATTAGTGCGTGTTCCAGTTGGGTATTTCTTATCTTTATGGCTGAAGAAATACCAATCGTTCTGTTCTTCTGTTCCTATTTTGCATAACTCTAACCAACCAAGGGGGAATACGGTTAACAAAGTAGACAAATAGAGAGTACCTATGAAATTTTGTTTAAACACCAGTATTTATTGGAAGATTTCTACCTTGAAGGTCCCATGGCTCAATCTTATAAAGGTCAACGTCTTTGATGACATCAAGATCAATCCGTTTTGAAGCAACCTTTTTCCTTAGGTAGTAATCAACAAGTTCCTCGTCTGTTGGATGGAATCTGAAGCCTGGCGGGACATGCGAAAAGTTATTCATGTTTTTTCAGTAACTCAAACCCTGCAGCCGAAGTGTGGTGACAAGACATCAGCCTATTTATTGCAAACTTTAGTCAAAGGGAAAAGAATAAAAGGTTGATGTATATCTCGAGAATTCAAAATTACAAGTTATATTATAGTTACAATAATTGTAGTAATTATGAATGACATATACTCAATTACGATAAATGTAAATTGTTTGAAGATCAATCATAATTATGATCACAATTGTAATTATAGGCAACTATTTAAAATTTTAATGTATCAGAAATATGATTAGATCAAGCAATGTTTAATAATAAAAAAAAGAAAAAAGAAAAACAACAACAAAAGAAAAACAACAACATCATCTCAAAAAGATCTCGCTAAGATGCGGAGGAGTGCGGATAAAATCAAGCAATATTCAGAAGTTAGAA
This sequence comes from Erythroxylum longipes, assembly GCA_027563885.1. Lineage (NCBI taxonomy): Eukaryota > Viridiplantae > Streptophyta > Magnoliopsida > Malpighiales > Erythroxylaceae > Erythroxylum > Erythroxylum longipes. Next base: position 34,948,138 of record JAOQMS010000179.1, on the reverse strand, counting down.
ATTTGATACTAACTAAGAATGTATACTAAGAGTACTAATCATTCAATCTCACTTAACCAAACTGCATTTCAGCTTTTATTTTTTTATTTGATTCCCTCATAAAATTACCAATGGATGTTTGCATTCCAAATCTCAAAATGTTAGATAATATCCAAATTGTCCATGTAAAGCTATAAATTTACAAAAATTACATGGCTCAACTACTATAATGGGAATGGAGCGAGGCAATTAAACTAGTTGAATGAAACTATAGAAAAGCAGTGATCTGAAGTTTAATTCATGATCATCACAGATTACAATCCCACAATTAACCTATCTATGCTTCACAAATAAACAAAGAACATTTAACCTAAACTTTAAACGATCGATTCAACTATCAATTTTATAACTTTGTGACAATACTTATACACCACATACATGCCCTATATTTGTTTATACTTTTGGATAATAAGAATGTAAATAGAATATTAGACTTTTGCTACGTTTTTTTTTCTCAACATCCTATGTAACTTATGGAAAATGGAATTAATGAAACAAGTGTTGCTTAGCATTATGTTTTCCTAATTTGAAAGGAACCTACATTAGGAGAAAAAAAATTGCAATTCATGTACATTCTCATAATATAGTATACAATTTCATAATGTGATCATTCCACCCTAAACCGAACAATAAAGTTTAATAGGTAAAAAACAGTCATTACAATAACGAAGTCTCTTAATCATAATTAAGTCTAAACATCATTATGGATGGAAATTTCATTTAATTGAATAACTAGCTACCTGCTTTGAACAAGAAACATTCTTTAGAATTTTAATACTATGTTGTGTCTTCCTTTAAGTACTTAAATCTGCCTTGTGTTTCAGTCAAAGATAGAATTACAAACAACCAACACAAACACACACATATGAATACATGTCTTGTAAGAAGTTGGGTGTGAATGGCCTTAAATATGTTGAACTTTATTTTAATATTAATCTAAAAATTGCGCGTTAGATCATTCCTTAATGGACCTCAAATTCAAATGTATATAGTTGGTCATTCATACATATAGGGAGAATCTATTCCTTCTAGGTGTCACGCTGAAAAATTGAATAGCGTTTAGTAATTGTTTTACATATTTTCTCTTCTTACCTCTTCAAAGGCTCTAACCCAAAGTTTTTCTTCTTCTTTTTTTTTTAATGATTGGCATAAGAAGAACTGAACAATAAAAATTTGTTACAATGTATTTTTAAGGAGTATGCGGAGATACAATGCGTCAGGAAAGGAAATAAGAAGATAAAGAGAGCAAGCTTACACGAAATATGAGGTAAATGGGAAATTATTTGAGTTACCGAAAGATGGTGGATTTGTTATCACTAAGTAAATCTCTCAAGAACATTATAAAATTATTTATCAGTTGGAACCAAAAGAAAAAGATATGTATATAACAGAAATGAAGTTTTCTAGACAAAAAGTGCTTTTCCGTAAAAAAATAAAAGATTTAAAATCACATGCTAAATTACTCGAAACATTCATAAGAAGAGGAGGAAATCATCCAAAAGCTGGCACCTATGCATGGATATAATATTATCATCTCCATTCATCAATCCCCATTATATTAGACAACTTAGTGAACACTTAAACAAATACACTCAAATGTTAATCAAAACGTTACTGGAAGATTTGCATCAAAGGAAAAGCAGAATTAAAGGGAAAATGAATATGCAAATGGCTCAACCATATATATAACCATAATCCACCCACAAAAGAGATACAGACAGCGCATAACACAATTGGGGAATTTGAAGTACAAAACTGACTAGTATATATATGGAATGTTAATTTGAAAAGATATAGATTTTAAAGCGAAGTACGAATAAGACGAAGTGACTATCCCAAAAAAAGGGTTAAAGATCTGTTGCAGGGTAAGATCTACTAAAAGATTTCAAGACAATACGAGTACCCTGAAAAGAAAAGATTGTCGTCAAAAAGATCATCAAACAAAATTAAACAGGACAACATACTATACTTTGGAAAGAGAAAGTAATATTCTGATGTGTATGAAGTGAAGAGCATCAGACAATGAGTAGCTTGATACATAAATTATCAGACAATGAAAAGCTTGATACATAAATTATCTGTTCTAGTCCAACGAGACCATAGTTTGGAACAACCTAGAGAAAGCAATTAAGTCGATCATGTTGAAACGTTGAAATAATTTATTAGTTAAGACTGAAGACACCATATTAGATAGTATCGCATTAAGCACGAAATCAAAGAAAACAAACCCATATATGGCTATGAACACGAGAATATGAAAAATTAGTAAACGGAATAGCTGAAGTACTCAACCTTGATTACCCTGATAGTGCTCTACACCCTAAACCGAATGATGAAGCACCTTCTTAGATCTGATGGAATATATATGAAGTCCAACTTCGTTCACCAATCAGCTTATAACTAAAGTAGAAGGCACAGTAGCTAGTTTTTTGACGACACTCTTTATGACTTTCGACACTGAATCAGACAAAAACGAAAACCACTCAGAAAGGAAAAGAAAAGAAACCAGAAATATGAGTACGATAACAAAAGTGATCCTCGGGAATTGAACTCAAAACCCTTCACCCGTGCACTAAGTCAAGATTAAAGGAATGTCTAGTGATTGTCCGAAGAATGCAAAAGCGAGAGAAAGGAGAAGGAGAGATCAGATCCCGAGGAATGAAAAAGGAAGAAGCTAAAGAGAGAAAAAGGAGAGTTGAGGAATGGGGAAAAAGAAAGGTGGTATGGCTAAATAAGCAAGCATAGACGAAGAGAAATTGCACAATCACACACATACCCTAATAAACAATGTCTATCTATCTATCATCCTTTATCATTCTTTTATTAAGTGGGAGCTTGATTGCTGCAAAAGCTTGTGAGCTAAAAGGGAGATGGATAATGGCTCAAACCTCTCTACTAAATGGTTTTAGAATGAGAAAGATATCAATGAGTTTCACAGACAGAGAGATAGAGAAAGCAAGAGAGAGAGAGAGAGAGAGGCGTCAACCTCCACCAGCAATTGATAAAGACTAGAAGAATAAGTTCAGCTTCAGCTCTTGCCTCTTGAGGTCGAGAGAGAGACAGGAGCTCATGATGTTAGAAGATGATAATACGGTGAGTGAGGACAGTGCTGGCTTTTTATTGTTACCCTTTTAAAATCTAACATTCTTTTTAGTATCATTTACTTCTAACATTCTTTTTATTCAACGACTAGATTTAAATAAGATGAGTGTATTATATCATCATCCTAATTATGTGCTTTAAATAAATAATATTCATATCAAAATTTCTTTTTCTATAAATATAGGTGAGGAAAAAGAAGAACTCCCTACTTAATAATTTTCATATTTTATTGTTGACACTTAAAACGTTTTTGCATCTACTTTTCTAACTAAAATGAATTGATCACAATCTGATCATATGAATTAAGATGTCAATTACAAAACTACCAAACATATAAATCTATTTTCATAAAATGCGAGCTCAGTAAATTTAACTTTAATGTATTACCGAAAATTACAAAAAACAACATAAGTTAATTGACTCAAAAAACAACATAAGTTAATTGACTTGGGGCGCAAAATATTGTTCTCCTACACTAGGTTACAAACCATGAATAAAAGTAAAATGTAAAATAGCGGAAGAAAAGGGGGCAAAAAGGGGCATTGCACATTGTGTTGGTGGTGCAATCAATTAGATAGATTATATCTTAAGGGGTGACGGTAAAGCACTCGAACGCTCACCGCCAGATTCTACTTCCAAAGGGTAGTGTGTTTGTCCACTTCCGCGTGGTGTACACGATCAGACTAACTATGATCCTTTTCACAGCCTAATATTAATTAGCCTTCTAGATGTTTGACAATTAAAAAGGTAAGGCCATGACACCCAATTGATTTTACTTTAAGGGTCTTCATCTTATAGTGTTGATTGCACTTTTCAGTTGGATTAATTGGTCTTCTTATGAGCCCTGTTTTTAGTTTCTCAAGGGTAGCATTGTTTTCTTGGCATATAAATAGAGGCCAGGAAAGATATGATATAGACATAAAGGTGTTAAATTCTGAGGTTAATTTAGATTTTCATCTTAATATATACATATGTAAGGTTTATATTCCAAGTAAAGCGGAAGAGAGAAAATTTATTTCACTCTATAATTCTATTGAACTCAACATAAATAACTATTTTACACTTGTAAAAAGATGAATTAACATAAGTATTTCAAATTAATCCAAACATTAACTAACATTAAAGTAAAAAATTACAATTTAATCATGTGAAACTTTTTTTTAACAAATTAGTGGACTCCTTTGATTATAGACTTTTTTCTTATAAATATTATTTCTTCATGGTAAGGAAATCTCATCCAATAGCCCCTAGGAGTGGATTTAGTCGTATAGAATCTCACTTAATTATAATATAACACATTCAAGCTTACTCATTAGCTTTTGATAATTCATAAATCTAAATTTTAAATAATTACACGTGCCAAAATAAGTTTAATTAAACTTCAATCTTATTTATAGAGCTGTGATAAGAACCTCTAAAGTCTAATGAAAAAGAAGTTCTACATAATATGAAAAATGAAGCATAAATATCACCCATCAAAAGCTAATGTGTACCTTTATCACTTCAATCTACCTTAACAGCCACATTAATCAAAATGGCAGTTATTTGTCTACTTGTTGAAATTTAATTAGGGGAATGAACACCTAACATTTATCTTTTTTTCTTTTTGGGGTGACTATCATATTGAGATTTCAAGTGCGATTTCCATGTTGAATGGTGGGATCAATGATAAGATATTTATTTTATTAAAATGCGTCAAGAAGAGGTAATTGCATCCATCACATTTGTAATACATAGGAAACCTCAAGCATAAGCATTTTGTTATCTTAAGTCGCTCTGTTTTAGAGCTGGTTCTCGGAGGGCTCCTTAAACAGAGACAAACAAAATAAACAAAGACCCCAAAAGAGGGAACTAAGTACTTGTTCCTTGAAAAGTGCAAATATTAAATTGGTGGGATATACTAATTTTGAGAAAAAAGTTAATTTTTAAGGTTTGGTGGCATTCCAAAAAAGTAATTAATCTCCGATAGGCCTCACCAGTTACCAGCAACAAGTGCACGCGACATCTGGTTGGTTGGACTGTGGATTACAAAAATACAGGTGTTTATTGAATCATTTTTTGTTCCTAGAAAGCTGTTTCCACGATGGACCCTACCAACCGACTCAATGCATCCAGATAGTGACACTTCTCCAAATTCACTCAGCTCAGCCAACAAGCCGAACCACAGTAGCTGATTAGAACAAGCAAAGAATGATGGTTTCCAAATTTCACGTCGGACCCACTAAAATCGAATGATGTTAAACGCTTATCATTAAGCTCACAACATCGTTGGGCCCCACCTCTAAAATTTCTCTGTACAGTGGACCCCACTTTCCGTGAAGCCAACTTGCTTCCTCCTGTAAGGACACTTGTAAACTTTTTGGATTTTTATAATTAAGAAAACAATTAATTTTTTTTAATCTAAATACGGACACTCAAGGTGGGGTGCTTATGCGTCCCGACAAGTTAAGCTATAACTTCAAATTACTGTTTCCGGATAATTGGCTTATGGACTTGAGGAATACGGTATGGTAGGCTGTGACATTAATGTAACTGTTTATTACCGTAAGTTAGCATTTTGAAAAGTGGGTGGCCAGATAAGCATTCCCGCAAGAAGTAAAGAAGTGAAGCAAAAGTCTCACACGTGATCCAAGTGTCATCCGTTGGTCCCCACCCTAAGCTTGTGTGGCACCTTTCACTAGAATATTGACATTTTATGTTGGAAGATCAGGTAGGGTTAATTATTGTGATTACTGTTAATATATCATAAGACTTTGTCACTTTTGAAATTTTGCTTCCTATAATTATTTTAAACGTTTATGTTATCTAATGATAGTGATGAAGTTTTAAGTTTAAATCATTGAGATAAATCCAATTTTAGGTTCAGTATTTTATATGGAAAGAAATTTCAAGTATGTATATTCCAGGGTTTTAAAAAGTATATTTTTATTTTTCATATTTTCTATTTACTTACATTTTTATATTGTCTAATTAGTATCTCGTATTATTATGTTCTTCATATCGTGTATGAAAATTATTTATACTAGTATTAATTTTTACAAGTTTCAAACCTAATCATTGATTTAATACCATCTTTGGTCCTTTTTCGAGTATGTATGTCTATATGTTATGTGTTAATGTTATGATATTTCCATGTTTTTATTTTCAAATAAACAAGTCAATATAAATCGAAAAATCATAATTGATCCCTTCAATACAATTAGGATGAATAAAAAAACTAAAAAAGAGATTGGGATAAGTTACCGACCGTCTAATATGGTCCGTCGCTAAATTTACCGATCGGTGACATACCCGTATGTAAATTTAGCATCATACAGTCGACAAACGTACCGACGGTAAGATTTTCCGTCACGAAATAAGTCAATATTACCGACGGAAAATATATTACGTCGATATAATAGGTTGAGAATTACCGACGGAAATGTTGTATAGTTCCATCGGTAAAATTTTGTATCATATATTTTTTAAATTTATATATTTCCATTATATTTAAATTATAATCGTCTTACAATTTTATTAATAATATATATTTAATAA
>JAOQMS010000179.1:34915351-34932396 GCA_027563885.1 Erythroxylum longipes | reverse complement strand
GTTGAAGTAGTTCATTCTATCTATTCATCATTTACATTTGTTATGTTTGGTCCTATAATCAAAGCATGGTAGGTAAAACCAGAGCTAGGAATTTTCTATCCTAAAAAGAGTACAAAAATATTTAATACTATAGTAAATTATCATTTTGAATTGTATGAATAGTTTTAGGATATAGTAATCAATATACTACATTATTGTCAACACATTTGCTTTCTCCCTAGGTCTATTCTTCTTTATACAGTGATAACATCAGTAGCTTTCATTTGATGGAAATGTTTGTTCTAAGAGACATTTCATCAAACAATTGATAGGCAACCCGTGGAATTATCTCTAACTAATAACAAAACAATAGCATTTTTTCCATTATTTACCAACAACAACACAATTAAACAACAAATAAACCAACAATTTAACTAAAAATGCATAAACCAACAATCCAAACAAAACGCACCCACCCACCCACTGACGGTCATACATATAAGCATCTAACACCTTCATTTTTTGGAAACAAAATAAACCCAATAGTTTTGTTACCCGAAAATGATGCACGATGGACTAAAAACGAAGCAAAAATCGACAGTGGAAGCTTAGGAGGAAGAGGATCGATGACCGTTAATGGTAGGAAGAGAAGAGAAAATAGCAGGGGAGGGAGAAGGGGGGCTTTGGGTGTTGTTAAGTTTGTTAATAAAATGACGTCGTTTGGATTAAAACCAAATGACGTCGTTTTATTTTATGAACAATTCGACAGTAGTTTTGTTAGTAATTCAACATGCTTATTTTTTTCCTCCAGTTGTTGCCACCTACTTTTTTGACGGACTTTAGTGTTCCACGTTTACCGATGAATGTTTTGGCTATCGGAAAAACAAATTTTTTTCAACTTTACCGACAGACAATCGATTTCCATCGCTAATTTACTGTGGAATGTTTTCTACCAGTAATTTTCTGTTGGTAATTTATTTTTTCTTGTAGTGTCAAGGAATGCAATATTTCTTCTAATCTTTTATATTTGAGGATGAAATATTCTGTAGCATTTGGAGTTATTATTAAAAGCCTATTAAAATAAAAAATCAAAATTTTATCTAATTTGTCTCTCTTAAGTTGAGGAATATAAAAGAAACATAAATAGTTAAACACTTTTAAATTGGATAGGGAATGTTTTAACCAAACTATACTTCATAAGGTGTTTGATTATGATGTGTTATAGCTGGTAATTTGTTCAACAAAAAATAGCAGTATTTGTGGCCTCTAACTAAAATCTTTTAGGCAAATTCTTCTTATGTAACAAAATTTTCTCATATACAAAATCTTTATGATGGATTTTTTCTTTCACTAAGTTTGCTTTGCTACAAAGAGTATGCTTTGATACAAAGAGTAAGGAGCAATAAGTTGATGATCAATTCTAGCCTCTTCATAAAATTTGTTAAATTGTTTTAAGGCATATTCATTTTTGTTATTAAAACTCAACACCATTATCTTGCAATAACTTTGATTTTCTACCCAAATTTTGAATCGTCAAAACAAAATAGCTACTATAGATTTGAACATAAGAAAGAAAATCCAACACATTTTGATAAGTCATCAATAAAGGCAATATAATACTTACTGCCTTTAAGAGATAATGTATTAAAGCCCTTGAAGCTTAGTATATACAAAATGACGCTTATGTGAGGCCCTCAAAGCTTGTTGTGTAAAGAGTTTCCTTACCTAGTTATGAAGCTGACAAGCTTTGCAACTTGACATGCTTTCTTCTCATGGATCAATGCCTTTCACCAATTCAAGTTTCACCCTTGAAAGGATAGTAAAATAATAGTCAAATCCCAACCTTTTATGCCAAAGGATAGTGGTTTTTATAGGAGCTTAATATGCAAGATGTTCTTTCTTTGTTAGATCAAGTGATTAGCTATTTTTCTTTATTTTAAAACAAAAATTCTAGCCTTTTTGCATCTTTAATCATACATTTCATGAACTCAAAATGCAGTTTAAAAGCTTTCTTAAGTAATTGACCAACATTGAGAAAATTTTCATCAATTTTTGGAACATAATGTATATCAATAATCACTTTGACTTTAGAAAGAGTTTGAATTACAAGATAATCTTTACCTTATATATATATATATATATATATAAATCTACTAGCCACGTTTCACCTTGGCTGCTGCTTGCATAAAATGAAGCCACAAACAATTGTTTCTCCTCTTTTTAAACCTATTGCTTCCCTTTATTTCTTTAAATTATGTCTAAGTGACCTATTTAGTTGCACTTATTTCACTTTACATCGGGTTTGTTTTAAAACTGAAAATAAGTATAATGTTGACCAAGGAATGATTAACTCTTTTATCTTTGCATGCTCTACTGCTACCTACATCACTGATGTTTTCTCTAGAAGTTCTAATATTGATAACATCTACATCTAAATTGCCTTGGTTTTTCCTCCACTTTTTCCTTTGTTCTTTACTCAAATCACGAGTTTAAAGTGTGGTTTGCATGGAAGCTTTAAAAGTGCCCTTTTCTTTAATCTACCTTCTTTATTCATGAGCTTCCATAATATTAAGAAGCTTTGCCAATATATTTTCTAAAAGGTCTTTAAACTATTCTAAAACATAAATCTTAACTTTAAATCTTTTAGGTAGAATGGCAAAAAGCTTCTTGACTACTCTACTATTAGGCATGACATCTCCAAAAAGCATAAGCTTGTTGATAACCTCTAGCAATCTACTTGCATACTCTTTGGAAGTCTTAGAAGTCTTTCTGCTTTTTTAGCTTAAATTCTTACTTTAGATTCAAGATTTAAGATTCACATATTTCTTATTCTTACATTATCATAAAATTCAGATATAAGATATTCTTATATTTGAAAAGATGTTTCTAAAATTATGATCTTGGGAAATAAAATTTTAAACATAGCTAAAAAAAAGCAAGTTTTAGCTTTAAACTTTTTTAAGGATCTCTTTTAATGATCCTTGATTTTTTGTATTCTATGATTTTCAAATAATGGTAGGATTTCTAACTCCTCTACTATTACTTCTGAAAGATTATAAGACTACAAAGAAGTAGTCATCTTAACAACCCTCAACTGATAATTTTCACTAGTGAATGTTAGAGGTATAATTGGTCTGAAACTTTTTGAAGCCATTCACTTTAGTAATATTGTTATTTATTGTTAATGAAAAATACTCATGCAAAACTCTAGTAATATGAATTAGAAAATAATTGTATTTTATTTGAAACACCAACAGTTAGCTCTCAATTTGCAATACAAATCCCTTAAGAAGAGGGCTTTGATACTAGTTATTGTATTTGAATTAATAACTAAGATAAAAATAAGACTTGCATAAACTAATGCAACAATAAGTTGTAACTATTATTAGAAAATATGTTTTCAGTTGTAGACCATATCTTCAATTAGAGTCCTTTTATCATCAACATTTCTTAGCTCCTTCAAGTTTTATTTTGAATACAATTAACATCTATCAAGTAGAGTCCTTTTATCATCAACATTTCTTAGCTCCTTCAAGTTTTGTTTTGAATACAATTAACATCTATCAAGTCAACTTAATTAGCTTAACATCTAGACTTGATCAGGGCATCTATAACTATTTTTTAGCAACATCTAAGGCATATTTCAAACTAGTAATATACATACATACATACTTACACACATACACACATATACATATGTATATATGTATGTGAATCATAAATGTTGACAACTTCAGGTTTGATTTATCTACTTTAGGCCTGATATGGATATCTTTAACTTCCTCTGTCGAATTACCATTTAGATTCTAGGTGTAATTGACAAAGGTAAAAGTTTAAGCTTTCTATAAGATATAAGGTAGAATTGTTACTTACATGTTCTTTTAGTTAAAAATGTCATTTATAAACTTTTGAATAGCAATATGAATCTAAAGTTTAGACTTCAATCTCCCATTTATATACATATGTAGATAGTCCTCAATTTAAGTTAACGATAAAATATATAAAAACCTTTATTGTGCTAGTCTTTTAACAAATTAAATCTAGAGTCCAAAGTTCAGGATTTGATCACTTCGAATTTTACACATGTATCAATTATCAAATGTTGTAATAAGAATGTAAAAATGTCCAATTTTTCCTGAACCATTCTATTACATCAAGTAAAGTTCTAACTCAAAGTTTTGATGATTTTAAAATAAATTACTACTAATATTTTATTTTTGGTAATATTAGTGAGTCAATTTATCAAAAATTCATGCAAAAGGTAAAAAGAACAAGTTCAATGAAGGATAAAGTGATCAAAGAATAAAAATGAGCAAAATGAAACACCAACTACAATTTAAAAGAGTTTAAAGGAAATTAAATTAAAAAACCAAGAACAAGAAATAATGAAGTCACAATATGTGGAACAAACATTTCAAGAAATAATGAAGTCATAATATGTGTAACAAACATTTTAATCTTGTCTTAGTTATTTAAATGAATTAGAAACTCAATTATTACATGATTATTTATATGTAAGACATAATAACTAAATCCCTTCACATTCAAGATGAATTTTGTTTTAGACTTTAAATAAAATCTATTGATCGTCAAACAAACTTAAGTAAACTTTTGAAATAGTTTTGAATCAAGTTTTTATCAAAATAAGATGCTTTAATGCTTTTAAAAATTAATGAAAAATTGTTTTTAAAAGTTAGTATTTGTAACGCTTTGACTAATTTAAGGGTTTTGTTTCAATTAGACTAACATAGGGATAAGAATTTACAAAATAGGTGAAGTTTGTTGGATTAGGCGATAGGTTAACTAAAATCCTAGTCAAACAAATATAGGCTAGTCAATGCTAGTTGAATGTGGCTAGAAATTATGTCTCACAATTATTTGATTTAATTTTGGGTGTAAATAAACTATATATGAGTTATATAAGATCTTTAGTCTTAGAGGGAGCTTTGGAAAGAGTTTTATTATGTTCATATGTTTGTAAGAATAATATGAACTCTTAGTGCTTTGTGATCAATAAATGAGTTCTTGAGTTATATATAAGCAAAGAGACATCAATTAAAAGAGAAATTAAATTATTAGGGTTCCTCTTTGCATATGAAAAAGAACAAGAGAGTTCTTTTATTTTAGTCTGAGCCTAAGCTTAAGCTTGTTTGAGTTTAAAAAGTTTGAAATGACCATTTATAAGATGTAAGCTTTAAAATCCCACAATAATCAAGAAATACTAAAACATTTACAAACAACTCAAGTGCCAAAATTTAAAAGATCTAGAAGAGAATCTGGTTTCTGTAACCAAAAGAATATAGTATCAAACAATAAACTACAAAAATATTAAATATACAAAACAAATAAAAAGCTACAAATGATGATTTCTCACACTTCTATGTAAGTAATAAAAAAATTCTCACAAACAAAATAATTGGGCTGGAGATAAAATAAAGAAAAAAAATGACTGAATCACTTGAATGGGGATTAGACACCAATTAGAAATGAATCTCTATATAGTAACTTTATAAAACGCTTAGTCATGCCTCTTGTGAACCCTTAAGCAAAATACATTTAGATAGCAATAACAAATATACATAAACTAAACTTCAAAATGTATATCACAAAATAACCAATAATCCTCACAAATAAGAGAATAATAAGTGAATACAAGTAACAAATTATTATATAAATAAAAAAAACAAAAACCAAAAATAGGTAAAATTATAGAAATAAAATTCGATCAATGGAACCTATACCTTAAACCTTAAATTGAACCTTAGAGATATACAAAAGCTTATACGATTTTTCTTTAGACGTCTCTATTAATATTTTTGGTTATGCATAAGCTGTCATATGCATTACTTCATCTCCTTTCTAATGATTCTTCTACGTTCCTAATCCTATGGTATAAAGCTCCAACAAAATGTTTCAATCTTGATTTTATTATGAAAAAGATAATTAGAAAAACCTAAATCTAAAAAGAATTAAATGCTAAAACATGAGAATAAGAGATTTAGTGAAGAGGCAAAAACTGTTGGTATTTTTATTATTGTAAGTGTATTGATTTATTATGAAATTAGGAGAGAAGAAAATATGAATTGAGATATAAGATTTTCCAGCTATTAAAAAGCTTCAATGGATGCAAAGAAAAAAAAATCAAAGTTGATATCTATGATAACTTGGAGGCTAAAGGCAATGGAAGGAGAGGACCTAGGGTGACGATGGTGACTAGGCTAGTGGTAGAGGACTTAGGGGAACAAAACATAGAAGAGAAGAGGCTTTAGTTAGGATAACGAAAATGATAGAAGATAAGGGAAATGTGTTTCCTAGATGCGTTGTTTACTTTTTATCCATTAAATAACAAAATAATGTCATTTTAAATACAAATATTAGCAAGGTACAGGCCATGAAGTCTAAGTCTAAGTCTAAGCCTAAGCCTAACCCAAATCTTAAAATTTAAAAAATAGCTTAAACTTGTTGACTTCGGGCCATGCCTGAGCTGAATCACCATTCTCAGAATGAAGATGTATAAAGGGTTGTTTTTCACCTAGGAAACCTCGTCATTTGAAAGAAGACGTATGTATGAAAGCTCCTCTTCAGTTATTAAAGAAGATGATATTGGATTCATAAATAGATCTTGAGGAGTGGATATAGGTTAATAGTTGTTTAACCAAACTACTTCAAATTGGTTTTTATCTCTCTTCCTACACTCTTTAATAATTAATGTGTTTGTTTTATCAATACCTTATATGAATTTGTTGTAACCATTCATTAGAATATACAATTCCTTTATTAGTTTTAACAGGAAAAATGTATAAGCACAAAATTTACTCCCCTCTCGCATGCTACATGTAAACTAATAATTGGTATCAGAGTAGTTCTTATTAATAGTGTACAGATTTCTAGTGAAATTTATGCAAAGATTATTATCACAATTTGATTACTTTTAGCCAACGTAGCTAATTTATATGTAGATTTACGTATATTGAAAAACTAGGATGAAACCCTTCCGTTTAGTTAAAAGGTTTTATCTTTAGAGAATTGAAAAGAAAATCTTGATGTCTCAATAAAAATAATAGTTGTATATAAAGTAGAGACAATTAGTAGTGGAAAAAAATTAAATAACATGCTTTGAACTGAAAAGAGCTTTCATGATAGAAATAAAATTGGTTTCACTTATAGAAATGCACCATCCAATACCAGTAAAAATTTTTAGGGAGAAAGTGTTTACATGACCAATCATTACATAAATCATCAGATAAGCATATAACATTCAATTATAGACATTAAAGCTTTAATGCTCATGTATCATCTTTTAGGTTCCAAGTTAAAAGAAAACTTAATACTTTTATGTATGGTGCAAAATCTAGACTTAGACAACATATCGTCAAAGAAAGAATAAGGCCAAATTTTATGCAAGGCCATCTTGTAAACATATTTTAAAAAAGGCCATAATCGAGCATCCAACATTTTCACTGCTCTCATTATAATTACAAACTCAACTTTTAAAAAACATATTACACATGCTCCAATTCATCATAGGATATATTTCAATTAAGAAACATGTCATTTTTCAATTCAAGGCCTCAACGTCACACAAGGAGAACTCCTAATTCCCCATATATCGAAAAGAGAGCATTAGATCACCAAAATCATTCACCAAGACCTAAAAATGCATATAGGTCACATTATTCTAGGTGTTTCTCACATGACATTGACACTTCCAATTCTTATAATATGGTACGCCTTTTTTGTGGTGATTATGATCCCATAAAAAGAAATTGTTCAATAATGTTTGTTAAGTAAAACTAAAAAGATATAGATTAGAAAAGGTTTAAGAATTAATCTCTAAGAGCCTAAGTCATGTGAATACCTAGAACATATTGATAGGGATGGAAAAAGGGGCCAAACCCAATCGACTTAAAGTTAATGGACTCGACCTAAGTTGACTAGGCTTTAGGCCGACCTTAAGTCTTTTTTAGATTTTAGGTTAAGTTAAGATTTAAGTTTTTTTAAGATTTAGGTTGTGTTCGGGTTTGGGATTCCCAAGATGAAGCTTAGACTTCTTTCACATGCAAAGCAATATACTTTTGTACTTTGATAAATAGTTACTTTTGTACATATAAATCTGATTAAACTCAGGTTCAAGCTAAAACTCAGGCTGAATGTTTCAGGCTCAACCTATTGTCATATCTACATATTGATTTTTTTTTACCATATATATATCAATACTAAGTGGTATTTAATGAACAGGAATAATGGCGTCACATCTATAGATATCAAATATGAAGTAACAATAGTATCTTTGGCAACTAGGTTCAAAGAATAAACAACCAAGAGCTCTCATATAAGTAAAGCAAGAAAATTGATATTAAAAGAGTTAATTGTTGAATTTAGTGAGGAAGAAAAGAAGGTAATGGTTGGTAATAAATAAAAGCAGGTAACTGCTTATTTTCATATCGATAACATTTATCAACTTGTCATACATATTCAAGGAGATAATTATTGCATCAACCTAAGGAAAAGAAGTATTGATCTTCAAATTAGCAAATGATTTTGAAAATTGTTCATTTATTTGATAAGAATTTTACATATATTCTTTACCTATATGATAGAATTTTAGAAAAAAGGAGAGAGAAGTTATTAGTTTTTTATTTGATGCTTATAGCTTTATATATCATATATCTTTTTTAATGTTGATAAAAAAGGAGAAAGAAAATGGTGATATCGAAACTTGATCTTTATAAATTAATGATATATGAATTAAGAAGGAACAAACATTATCTATTATTTTGAAATATGGGAAATATATTTAATGTCATTTATTTTTCGAATCTCACCAAATATTTTTCAAATTATTAAAAAGCAATAGACCAAGTAAGAGTCGAACTCACATTTTTGTTGATAACAAAATATATTAACACCAATATTCTTATCTTTGATTTTATTGGTAAGGTAATTTATGAAAGATTCTAGCAAATGGTCAAATATTAAGTTCAGTGAAAACGTAAAGTGATTAATTGATAAAAAATGAATAAAGTAGATTATCAAATATAATTCCAGGGATCTTTAAAAAAATTCAGGTGAAGAATCAAGAACAAGAAATAAAGAATCGTTACATGGGTAATAACTATTGTAATATCTATAAGAACCTTTATCTTGGTCATTTAAATAAATTAAGGATTCAATCATTATATGATCATTTACATGCATGACATAATACAAAAATCTTTTAATAATTAAGAGAAATTATTTTGATATTAAAAAAACTTTTTGATCTTCAAATAAAATTTAAGGTTTTAAAATGATTTTGAATCAACATTTTATCAATTAGATGTTTCATGATTTTGAAGTGTTAAAAAATAGTGATTTAAATGACCTTGTGAGAGTTTTTCTAAGGGTTTGATTAGATTAAAAATTTGCTTTTGCTAGCCGAACCTATGAATAAAAGTCACGTCATAAATGTAGTATGTTAGGCAATGAGATATGCTAAGTAACTTCTAATCAACCAAGCGTGGATTAGTTGAAGGTAGGTGTTCGGCTAGATACAAGTGGCTAGATATTAACTATTATAATGACTAATTTATAGTATTTTAAATTAGTACAAAAACTTTTAAGAGAATTTTATTATATTCATGTGTGTAAAAGTATGATATGAACCTTTAATACGTTATGCGATTAAGAAAAGAGATTTAAATTATATTTTAGTGATTAAAGTATAAATTGAGAGATCAATTGAGTTGTTGGCTGTTCTTCACTTGTAATAAAAAAATATGCAAATAAATCGTCTTCACCTTTAAAAATGCATAAATTTTTTTAATTAAAAAAGATAAATCTAGTAAAGATTTCTTTTTTTGCTATCGAAGAACATGAAAATTAAATTAATTATGGCTTAAGGAGCAACACAATCACTTATTTTACATTGAATTAAATGTGTTTGTTTTACATTGGATGAGATATGTTTTTCTTTCGAGGCTTCAATGCCATTAATTTTCTAAAAAGTAGAAAAAGTATTTACTTACGCTTTTGGAACTCCTCAACTCCATAAAATGACTTGATTCTAAATTTACTGCAAAGTTCATAGTCCTTTTGCAATTAAAAAGATTTGAAGTAATAAGGCACGTTGGTCATTTATATTTGACGATATTATGTAGAAGAATATGTTGGTAGCATTGTATAAAATGCTCGTTAGCCCCACCTTCCTAATTATTATAACGTGCGTCAGGATAAACTAATTGCAATTGTCAAGTATAATAAACACCACACCTAACTCGTCGCCTGTGGACTGTTGACTTCAATGGTCAACAGTCCTGCACAGAAAAACATGCACACTGTAGCAACATTAATGATGCCCGAGGCGTGATTTTTAATAATGACAATTTCGGTGTCATTTTCCATGGTCCTGACGCTTTTTAGGGTACGTGCTGATCGCCAGGTTATGAATGAGAAATGAAATTAAACAATTGTCTCAATAGCAACAGAGACTATGATGATTGCGTTTTGGTTTATGTGTCTCCCTCAACGTAATTATATCAATTATGACAACAATAATTATAAGGTTAGGAATTGAGAAGAAATAAAGGTCAGGAGAGTGGAATTTGGAATGATTACCATCATATGCAATTTCATCTCTTGCCAAATTTTACAATAATCAGGCTGGCATAATCTTGAGCAGAAAGTAGAAATAAATAAAGTTTAACATCTTGTCCTCAGGGTGTCCCATTTGATGTTTGAAAACTGGATTAGCTACAGGATTCATGTAAGCTTGTCATAGAGCTAAACGAATACCAAGGACAAACTTGGTTTAAGTAGTTGAAAAGGCTTGCAATTTGGAAGGTAATTAGCCAACAGCATTTAACCATTTGGGTGGTCCAAAGATGAAAGTATCATTATCATAAGCATGTTGCTACCGGGTATTTTTCTTTTTCGCTGATCAACATCCTGAACTTAAAAGAGGTTGTGGTGTACCGGGTATTTTTCTTTTTCTCTGATCAACATCCTGAACTTAAAAGAGGTTGTGGTGGAAGGTCTAGATTCACTAACCTACAACAAGCACAGTGTGGAACTGTTCTTACATTAGAGTAGGGTTTTTATTGTGTCCCATTAATAAATAAGGTTGGTATTGTCCCATTGAGAAGCTATATATAGTAGACTAAGAAGCAACACTGCTGGAATAGATTTTTGTGGGCATCCACAAGATAATGTCGATAATAGGGAATCCTTATATAAGGCTAAGAACTACCATTCGTGTTCACATCTGAACCTAAAGGGTTCAATTACTTCCTCTTTGGTATGAAGAACGGGCGATCCTGTTTATCCTCAACTTTCTATGTTCAACACCAGATGTCATGAGTATGTTGTCAGGTTTGTTGTATGAGTCATTGGAGTGGTTCCAACAATGATGCCCTAGTTTTAGTGTAGGAAAACATGATATTATCTACCTACGCATAGCTCTTGATATTATAGTGGCGATGTCCCAATGTATTGAGATTAATATGACACAAATCACAAGTCCTAACAAAGTTGATTAATCCTTTAGCACCAATGTGCTCATTCGCCCTCCTAAATTGAGAAGAACTAGATCAATATAAGAGGCCAAGGAAAGGATGATAAAATTACCTCCAAAGCTACATTACTGTCAATTTTGAAAAAACATGAATAATAATAAAATCTTGTACTTTAACACCAATAATATCTTATCAGTTTGGCAACTTTCATATCGTTTTATAAAATTGCACGAGAATGATAAATTCAGAGCCACTGAACCTTGTAGTTGAATGATAGAAGAGAACTAAAACTTGTTTTTATTAATATTCAAAACCGTTTTACGAAACAGTAAATTTGGAAGCCTACCAAATGAAATACAACCACAACCACCAGGTCCACCACTCAAGGCCTAGCCTTTAATATCTTTCGCTATTTGAGAAATGATAAACTAAGAAGCCTGGAAGTCGAGGTAGGAACCAAAGACCCATTGAATTTCCTGATGCCTGCCTTATTGCTTGCATGGCCTACATACATCCTACCTAGAGCATCTACATGGGCTCTAAGAGCACCGCAGACCAACCTAAAAAACGATCATTTATCAGCCACTTCAGTATATATTTAGGCTATTCTTCGTCAAGCCCACTGATCAATTAGAAATTTAAAATATGCAGGGAGTAAAAATGAAAATTGAAAAGACACTACAATGATAATCGATCTTCTTTTCAAGGCCCAACGCTGTCTGATCGATATCTGCTTTTGAAGGAGAAGACAACTCGAGATTATTTTGGGCACTTATTATCTTCTTTAAAACTGATATTTTAGGGTAGAACTGTAGAAGTTTACAAACACAAAATTTAGAATCCACATTTTCTTTTATGCACCAATAATTCTATACCTATAGAACCAGTCACTTTAAGAACAAAACGAGAGTTGCGCTGTTCCCATTTGATTACATAAATTCTTCATTTCACATCTATTAGATAGTGGAATGAAACCTTGTTTTACATCTCCACTTACTCTAAAGGCTAGTACGAAGAGTATAACTTTTTAGGCTATATGGTAGTTTTTGAAACGAAGGTAAAGATTGGTTCAAAAATTATACTACGAAAAAGATATTTTAAATATTTAAGGTCTATTTTTCAAAGTAATGGAGAAATCGATGAAGATATAGTCTATCGAATTAAATCAAGGTTACTTAAATGGATAAATACATAAGGGCCTTGCTTGATTGACATGGATTCTTGTTTGGGAAAGTAATCTTTTTTCCTAAAATTTATATTGTCACGTTAGGTTCATTTTTTTTAGTAGTTAGGAAAGTAAAAACTCTTTAAATCTAGGAAAAGTAGTAGTACTTTACTTGAATTCTAAATCTCATCAACCTTTGATATTTATATTATTTTCGTCAAGAATTTAATCTAAAAAACACACTAGCGAATTCAACCATTCCTTCTCTCTCAACTCTACGACAACTTTTTTTATAATAATAAGTAATTTAATAATAATAATAATAATAATAATAATAATAAATGTAATTAATACAATAATAAAATTAATAATAATAAGTAATTTATTATAAAATAAATAATAATAATAATAATAATAATAATAATAATAATAATAATATATTAATAATAATATTATTATTATTAGGCAAATAATAAATTGGATGCTTCAATGCCAAACCAAACTATTAGACTCACATATATATGGTCCACAAGGACAAGTATTTTGGTACAACCATACTAGGACAATTGTTTTGCTACAACCATACTAACTCTTTAACTTAGAATTGAGCAGAGTAGATACAAGGCCTTTATGATGATCAGTTGCGGTATGGTACCTTCCTTTTGTTTATTTGTTTATCCTTTCTTCGGTGGTTCGCAAGTTAGTAGTTAATTGCGATTGAATGTGTACCGTTTATTCATGTATTAGGACTTGCTGTTTCTCCGGGTAGTTTATCCCTTATGCTTACGAAATTTCAGTTTAAATTTGAATTACTATGGTAGTGAAAGAGTAGTTGAAGTCCCATTTGGTGCATAATTACGTGTCTTGATAGACTGAAGTAAGTACAATAGACGGTTCCCTGACCTATTTTTAGGCCGCCTGGATCTAATTAACCTTGCTTATCTCTTGTTCGTAACATGGAAGGATGTTATTTAGTTACTGTGGTAAGAGCTCTACGAATCATATAGTAATTGAAATATAATATTGATTAAATAAAAAAATGCTCTAAAATATATGAAATTGGCAATGAATACATAAGATTGTTCTTGATACAGGAATTGCTTATCATTCTTTTTACTATGATTGTTACAGATATATCACTTTTAGTATATATGTTATACTTTTGTTGCTATGGTTAAAATTATTTAATAGTCAGAACATTCTCCTAACAACAAAGAGTTTCCCCGGTCCCCTCAAATATTTAAGGTTGGTCATTTTGATTTTGTTATAGATACAACTCTTTTTATTGAATAAAACGATAAAAATATTGCAAGTCATCAAAACAACACATACCTGTACATGCAACTTAGTTAGTTATATCAATATACAAGTACATGGTATAACAATAATAACTTAATTCATCCTGAATCTTTTAATACATAAACAATATATATATACAATTCATACATTATATCATGAACCTTAATTTGATATATCTATTTTGTATTTATAATATATTTTTTAATAACATAGAATTCAGTTCTTTATTATTATACAAACAAAGTTTCAACTTTAAATATAATTATGCTTCAATGTTGTAAAAGCTTTTATCTAGAAAAGCTTATATTTTCAATTTATAAGTATATTTAGGGAGAATAATGAAAAGACTTCAATAAACTTATACTATATTTTGATTTTATAAATAATAATTTCCTTAATTATTTTAAAATATGTTAATTATAAAGAAGGAGTATTAACGTAAATAAAATTCAATTATATATGTTGAATTATTCTTCACTTCTATAAACACATTAGTTTAGAATTTGTTTAAATTAGATCTTGATAAATATAAATGAAATTATTTAGAGCATTTTATATTATATCCTGTTTTTATAATATATTTATTTAAAATGGTGAAAATAAATTAACAAACTTATCTTGAGTAAATTGATTTATTCATAATAATTTATATTATGCATTGATATTTTTAAATTAATTACTTTGAAAAATGAACAATAGTAGCATTAATATAAAAATAAATTTTGATTGAATACAATTTTTAAATATGATTGATTTTAATATCTATATATATTTTTATTAAATTTTCTTATTTATTGTTATATTCATAATGGTAAAAAGAAGTTTAAAAACTTATGTTGTTTCTTGATTTTATAAAATATTTATTTAAGATAATTTATATTATATCCCAGTATGTTTTTATAAATATTTAACTTTGAATATATGTAACTCAAAAAAAAAAAATTCACTAGAACGTGCTATGTATGCCACATTTCAAACTCTAATGAAAATATTTATATAGATTCGCAACATTATTTCCTTCTCTTAATTGGTATGAGACTTCGCGTAAGTAGTGATTTGATATCTTGAATGGCTCAACCCAGCAAGGACAGAACTCCGAATTCCTCTAAAAAAAATTACAAGCTACTCTAGGATACAAGTTTCTGATGCAAATAAATCACCTGATTCGTTACTTTATTTATTCTTTTTTAAGGCAAAAACCAACTTCATTAATGATTATAAAATGAAGAAATTACATTCGGAATAGTTTCCCATACAACAAATAGGGAAAAACGAATTGAAGCTCGCGCTAATTCATGAACAGCTCTATTCAGATGTCTCCTAATCTATCTCACTTTGATGTTAGATCTTGCACTTAGTAGTAATCTGCAATCTTGGACAATCAGCCCAAAAGAAGAATTATCCCAAGTAGAGGAATGCAAAGCATACACAAATTGTTGACAATCCGTATAGACAACGCCATTATCGGGCAAATGTTGTGATGCATAAATAATAGCTGACCTGCAAGCAATGGCCTCTGCTATAATAAGCTCATAAACACCATCAACAAAACCTGAAATTGCCTTGAACCAGGACCCTTCTGCAGATTCAATAACACCCTCGAACCCTGAACAACGTTTGTGCTGGAATAATGCAGCATCAGTAAACAAACTCCAGCCATGGTTCGATAAAAAAACTGCAGGCTTTCAGTTGCAGTTGCAGCAATAGGTATAGTTGGGCCTTCTAAATGTTGCGCTTTCCGTCAGTTCTCCATCAACTTCCATTCCATTAAATGAGAGACAGCATTAAATACTAGTTGATTGTGAGAGATATACTTTGAATTCAAAAGAAAATCGTTCCTAGAATTCCAAATATGCCAAGAAACAAAAGAAAACAGCTCCTCTACCTCTCTGCCCATATTGCTCCATACCTGCATAAATTTATTAGCAAAAAAGTCTCCATGAGAGGGAGTAACAACTCCCACCAAACTCCAGCACAACGAAGCCTTGGCACAATGAAGTAGTGCATAATCCACAAATTCAAAAGAAAAGCAAAGTGGACAAATACCATCAACCTCCACACCACGACTAATAAGGCATTGTTTAGTTGGCAACACATTTTTCATTGCCTGCCACATAAAGTCCCATAGCTTTGGAGGAATTTTCAGGCTCCAAATACGCTTCCATAATTCACTTTGAACCTCGACTTGCTCCTGATTATTCCGGCTAATATGATAACTAGATTTTACAATATAGCAACCTCGCCTGTCAAAATGCCATAGCAAAGAGTCCCCAACATTGCTTATACTTATAGGAATTGAAAGAATGGCCTTAACATCACGAGCAAAAAAGTTCTCCATAAGCTTCTCAACATTCCATCTTCTACTATTTTCCACAATCAGGTCCGCCACCCTCAAAGTATTATCAACAAAAATATCTCCATCGTCTGCAACAAAAGATCCTGGTTTTGGAATCCATGGATCTCTACCAGTAAAAATACTCTTTCCATCCCCCACCTTCCACCGAACACCCTTTTTCAGCAAATCAATAGTAGCAAAGATACTGGTCCAAACAAAGCTTGGGTTAGTCCCCCTTGAAGCTTTCAAAAAATACCCTAATGGGAAGTATTTAGCTTTAAAAATACTATAGAACAAAGTATCAGTTTGCGTAAGCAAACGCCACCCCTGTTTGCCAAGCATGGCAATGTTAAAGTGATAGAGATCTCTAAACCTCATGCCACCCTCCGCTTTCGTCACAGACATCCTATCTCACGAGAGCTAGTTAATACCTCCTCCCGAATCCTTCTTGCCATTCCACCAATACCTATTCACAATAACTTGCAGTTCTTCACACAGGGAATGGGGCAAAAGAAATATAGACATACAATAAAATGGGATAGCTTGGGCAAAGGATTTAATCAAAACCTCCCTCCCTGCTCTTGACAGAAACCTGTTATTCCAGCTATTAATGCGCTTCCAAAGTTTGTCCTTTATTTATTCGTATCAGCATTTATTCATTCACTACAAGAAAATAGTAAATTACATACGGAAATTATCGACGGAAAAAGCCAATATACCGTCGGTAAATTTATTTACCGACGGAAGAAAACGTCGGTGATTCGGCCGTAGCTAA
>JAOQMS010000179.1:34904429-34915251 GCA_027563885.1 Erythroxylum longipes | reverse complement strand
GAATAATAAGTAGAAAAGTAATAACAATAATAATAAAATTAATAATAATAAAAATAATAACAAAAATAAATGTAATTCATAAAAATAATAAATTTAGTAATAATAAAATTAATAATAAGTAGAAAATTAATAATAATTAAGAATATTAAAAATAATAAATTTAATAAGAATAATAAATTTAATAATAATGTACTATTTAAATTTTCTAAGTTAATGCATTACAAGTGTGAGATGGAATCCGCTTAATCTAAAGCGTGATCTATTAAAAGTGGAAATCAAGGCTTACTTTGAGAAGAATTAGATTTTAAGCTTGTGTTATGTAACTTAGCAATTTTAGAATTAAATTTCAAGCTTGTGTTAGGTACAAAGTAGATATGCTAATTTGTTTTATTTATTTGACACTAATTAAAAATATGAATATCTTAAGCAATTCATCATTATTACCAAACTATAATATATTGAAACAATTAATAAATAAAGTTAGTCCAAGTGTAGCATACGTTTTTATGACTAAATCGATGGCCAATTGGAAACAGACGAAATCGATCCTAGTTAATTTTGCATGCTTGTCTAAATCTCTATAATTACTCATTTGATAAATTTTATCTCCTTTCGGGAAAGGCGGGTGAGGCATAAAGCCCTAGATCTTATGTATTTGTACGTTAAATTATTTTCTTATGTTCAGTGGCCAGGCTACAGAATATTAGTTCTTGATTAAATTACGTGTTATGCTAAAAAATTTAGATATTGCTTATAATATCTAAATATTATTCACACAAGAAGAATTTAGATATTACTTACAAAATATCTATATAAAGATAAATCCCCTTTAGTATAAAAGTAAATATAAGAATATATGATAATTAAAACAAATTGAGAATCATCAATTTTCATACCACTTTGTCATTTTTATATTGTTTAAATTTCTATCAAATCATACGTAGATCAATACAAACAAAGTTATCACCATCGACTGCTTTTATAATAAAATGTACTATACAAATGAACTTTTCACATATATTTTTCTTTGGTATGAACTTTTTGCACATTTATAGTATATTCCTACACTTTTTCACAAACAAAGTGAAATTGAACTTGTATATACTAAGTTTTTGAATGAAATGTTGGATTTTCACTATATGTAAGGCACTTAGACTATTATAATATCATGAAACTTTAGTTTAATTGTTTACAAAATCTTCCAACATCAATTTCAATTATACCGCTTATTTATTGGCTTGTGAGTTGTTATATATTTCATTTATGCTATTAATGTAGTCACAACTAATTATAAATTTGAAACTCAACTTACAATCCCACCAATAACCATGAACACATAATCTCTGGACCTCTTAAAATATGTACAAGATTCTTTATTAGGTTTGTTATATTTAAGGCTTATAATGAAGGATAAAATCACTTATACTAACACCTTGTTGCTTATTTAAGATCATATAAAGATTTGTTCAACTTGTAGACAAAGTTCTTTTTTCTTTTTTCTTTAAAATCTTTTACTTTGGAGTTTATAAATTTCTTCTTCAAGATCTCTGTAAAGAAAATCAGTCTTCACATTTATTTGATCTGGATGTAAGTCAAAGACAACACATATTGATAGGACTACTTTGACTATTGTAAGTTGAATCATAAGAGAAAACATTTCACTAAAGTAATTCCTTCTTTTTGAGCATATCTTTTCTCCATAAATCTTGCACGATATTGCTTGATCCTCACCATTTCACTTGATCTTGAACACATATTTATTACCAATAGGCTTACTTCCTTGTGATAATCGTATAATTTTCTAAATTTTATTTTTATTTAGAACTTCAATTTCTTTTAGCATTGTTTCCACCTACTAAGAGACATTTGGAATGTTAAATGTTTCTTAAAAAGTTATTGACTCTTTATCTTCCGCTAAAAGGTAATAAGTTATTTTTTTCTCCAGTATATAATTCAAGTTCCAATTTGGTGGTCTTTTATATGGTTTGGTCAACAAACATAAGGAATCTGACACTCAACTAATTGTTTGAGCATCTTGCTCTAGTACTGCTTAAGAAGAAGTTTGAATTTTTTTTACACCTGTATAGTAGTCTCTAAACTTCTTTGAAAAGTGTTGATAACTTCTTCTTCTCTTTGTAATATATCTTTCTTAAAGATAACATCCCTAAAGACAATATCCTTGCAAGCAATAGGATCATATAAGAGATACTCTTCACGTTATTAGCATATCTTAAAAATAAATATTTTTTATATTTTAGATCCAATTTTGTAGTCTTTTGGCATTATATATATATCACAAAAACATAACTTTCAAATAAATGGAGATTGAAATAATTTGTTAGCTTTTAGTACACATTTCCATATGCATTTTTAACCCAATGTAGTTTATATAACCTAATTCACCACATAACAAGTGGTATTGACTACTTATGTCTAGAAAGCCTTATTTATGTCTATAGTTCTTAACATTACTCTTATTCTTTCTAACATATTTCTGTTCATCTACTTACCCACTTTGTTTTATTAAGGAGTAGTGAGTTGTCTTTTGATACCTTTTTATTTTTAGAATGCATCAAATCCATATCTAGCACATCCTCCTCCATTATTTATCCCAAAATACTTGTTTTCTTTATCATAATCAAGTTTAACACAAAAGAAACTTTACAAACTGAGAACATATTTGCTTTCCTCTTATAACAGGGTATACCCAACACATCTCAGAATCATTATCACGAAAAAGAAAAAGCACTTTGCTCGTCCCAAAGATGGAACTGGTTCTCGCCATACTTTAAAATGAATTAATTCTAGAACAACTTTGCTTATTGAATTTGATGTATTGAATCTCATACAGTATTGTTTATTTGTAATACAATGTTTTTTAAAAAGTAATGATACCTTTATAATTCTAAAGTAGCTTTTGCTCATAAAAGATCTTTACTCCTTGTTTGGATTTATTTCCAAGTTTTTGATGTCATAACATTTAAGATCTTTCACTTAAACTAATCGAAGCAACTGATGCTTCTACTTATAGCAATATTTCTCCCTTTAATTTTTTGTAAGTTTCACTTATCTTTTCTCTTTTCATAAGTACAAATGCATTTCGAATTATCATTAAAATCTTGTTGACAGTTTCTATTTTACACCCATGATCATCTAGTCTCCTTAAAGATAACAAATTCTTCTTTAATTCCCTAATCATCACAGTTGTAGCATTTTAAATTTTGCTTACTTCTTGATTTTGATCTATAATGATCT
This sequence comes from Erythroxylum longipes, assembly GCA_027563885.1. NCBI lineage: Eukaryota > Viridiplantae > Streptophyta > Magnoliopsida > Malpighiales > Erythroxylaceae > Erythroxylum > Erythroxylum longipes. Next base: position 34,911,996 of record JAOQMS010000179.1, on the reverse strand, counting down.
CAACACCCACTTAGGTCACCATTCATTGATATTCTCCTATCACTATTATAAGTTTGACTTATTGTGAGCCAGGATATGTGCCTTCCTTATTTTTGTACCAAGTTTCTTCCTTTAGAATCATAGCTAAAATGTCATCAAAGACTAAATAATATGTAAGAAAATTATTGATTAAGTTGATGGCGAGTTGATAATACAAATTACGTATAATTTAAAGTAAAGGTTTTGGACATTCATATAGCTCCATTCTATAACCTAACAATATGAGATGAGAAAATAGATTAATTAAATCATTAATGCACTTGATCACTAAAGTGGGTTCTAATATTCAAAGAGTATAAAGTTTCATATTAAGAAAATTTTTATTGTTGGGTGAATTGACCTTGTACAGATTTGAGAGACAATCTCATATCACTCTTTTTTTTTGTTTTCTTATTCTCTATGCTTGACAAATCTTTATAAACTAAAATATATAAAGATTTGCAATAACATTTACATCCATTTTATTCCATTTGGCATTATCCCTGAAGTTCCTCGACCTTCCTGTAATGGCTACAAGGCAATTATTCTTTATGAGGACAACATTCATCTTAAACTTCCATAAAAAATTATTCTCATTGAATTTCTCAATCTTAAATTTAGATCTTGTTGTTTCTATCTCAAACTACTTTGATCTAAGAGAAATAACTCTAATTATTTCACATAAACAATAATTATATACGTGAATAGTAATTAACACTTTTCAGGAATGACTAGCATTTAACTTATTTTTTAATGTTGAGGATCACATATAGTGGTAACCATATATTATATATTAAGTAAATATACACACCATAATTAGACTCTAATATCACTTGTTAGAATAACTGAGCTACAATCTTGCTATATCAACCTAATCATTCTGACATGCTAAATCTTTCTTTTGAACAATTCAATACAATTAAGGTGCATATGTTTTGTCTTGTTCCTTTTTTTATCTTATAATTAGTAATCTGAAACAATTAAATAAGGCAAAAACAAAAAAATGAGTGATTGGTCCTTAACTTTTAGTGTTGAAGCAAAATTAAGTATTAGTAAAGTAACTATTATACCTATTCAATTAGATGGTTAATACATTATTTCTCCTAAATTTCTCTAGTGTCCTGTTCCTTTTTAGGGTGAACTTTTAGGCTTATAGTTCCTTAACATTTTTGGTTAGTTTTTAAGTCTTTTCTTTAGATTTTTTTTCGAAACTTTTCCTTTTTGGGACTCAGTTCCTTTTGTTAATTTATATCTTTACAACTAATCAGTTAGTTGCAAATAATGTATGACATTATTACTATATTCAATAAAGAAATTCTTTATTTTTATATTTTATTAATTATATTTTATGCTTAATAATAAATATAAGATCCTTATGATAATTACTATACAATTAAATTGTAATGAGATCATAGTATTGAAATTCAAATTGAATGTAAGTACTATTTCTAAATTGTTCCTAGTTATAATTTCATCAAGCAGGATATTGATATAACAATAAAATTAGCACACATTATATTTCTTTCTTTTAAATAAGGTAATTGATCATAAATTAAAGTATAATGATACTTAAACAAATATTTGAGTTTCTAGTAAAAAAATAAGTTCACTAAATTAGTTGAATCACAATGATCCTTAACAGGACATTACTTGTGTTTACATGGATATCCTTATTATGATAGTTGTATAATTGATCCTTATACTTGAAATTACAAAGTATCTCATGTGGTAATTAATATGTTTTTATGCTACTTATAACCTATTTTATTAAAAGTAGCTCAATTCTTGATGCTACCAATCCCTCTGAAAATGTTTTAGTTCTCTTTCTCTACTTTGTAGATACTATTAGAAATAGGATAATTAAACAACTTATAGTTGACAACTTCATCAAAGAAGAAAAAGTTTTATAGGTTATTCGAATCAGTTTTTTCTTTATCACTTTAATTTCTAGGTTTCTATTTCAAGTTATTCTATTAAAGAGAACCTTTGAAAAATTATAAAAAAGTATTTTGTTGCCTCATGATTTGATTTCTACTGATTTCCCAACACCTTCTTTTTTTCGAAGTTGTTTTTCTCATGCTCTTACCTATCTCCTCCTTACTTAGTGACCCTCCTTTTATATCGTAAAGGTTTTACCAGAATGGCCTTCCCTTATTAAGAATACTATGGTTTTTATCTTTAAGGCTATGTTAAGTTTTCTTAGTTTAAAGTTGTTAGAGAGGGAAATTCTAAACCTCCTATGAGCTATATTTCTTATTCACTTTCTGATGGTGAATCATTTTGAAACAACTAAAGTCTGATGTCACCTTGGGGTTACTTCAAAGTTTAACCAAGGATTGCATATAGTGCAACCTTGGGTCGTTCTCTTTGAGGAGTCGAAAATGAAATGAAATTCTTGAGTAACTAAATGCAATGCAACCTAAACTATAGGATGAGGTTTGATTTGATTAACTATCACTAAAATTGCAATGAATTAAAATAAACATAAAGGACTTGTTTTTGGTATTTTAAATTTAAAATGAGTGATATGGAATGATAGTGAGTGAATGGAATGAAAAACACAAGTGATTAACAATGATAAAAGCAACCCTCCAATTCAATAGCATAGGCAATCATCACTTAAACAGATATGGGAGTTAAAAACAATGAACTAAGAGTTATAATCAAGCTTTTAGTCCAACAACCGAGCCACCTCGAATTATCACAAAATATTTTCCAAGGTCCCAATCAACTAACTACCACCAGAATAGTAAAATAGAACTAAGGATACTAAAAACCAATGCTCAATTATTACTCGATAATTAATAAAACCGAATTAAAGCCAGCAACAGATATAATGATCCAATAATTCAAGCCACCTTAAATAATCACTAAATATTCACTAAAATCTCAATACAAAGTCTTGACCCAAAACAAAGTAATGAAATTACGCTATAATCAACACAATATCAGTTGCTAAACAATAATCCAACTATAGAAATCTTCCAATACAAAGATATAAGCAATACATAACTCCAAAATAATTAAATAGTTATCCTAAGACCTAGGAATCACTAAATAATTAAATGGGTAGAAGATAAATACTGCTTAAACTCCCTTATGAAGACCTAAGCTCCTGTTATTGCCATTGAATTGAAGGATCGGGAGGAACTAGCCACGGAAAACTATAGAAAACGTAGCCAACAGCGAGCTCTGACGATCAACCATGGAAGACAACGAAGGAAATGATGAAACAATGAGGAAGAAGCCAAGAATCTAAAAGGAAATAGGATGGAAGATGGGAATGATGCTTTGGATTTGTGGGAGATGAGGAAAAAGGATGAAATCGAGGTCTGGGTGAGTGGAGAAGTCTGTCGTCTAATAAAAAACCTTTTTCTTATGTTGAAAGACATGTTTTTATATCTCCTTAAAACAGAAAAACCATCTTACATTTAAAATTGTCCAGTCATAAAAATCCCCCTTGTTCACTGCCTTTTGGACTGTTCCCCTATGCATTTTGTCTCTGCTCATTTGCTTCTAGGTGATGTCATTTTTGGTCTGTTGTGAGTTGGTTTTGCTCCATTGTTTTTCTTTTGTTAATTGGCTAACGTTTGCATGAAACGCAAACGCCTGCGTTTTCTTCTTCTTTTATCTGCTTTTGTACTGGAACTTTGCTGGAGTTCTTCAAATTCAGGTTGTTCTCTATCATTTGATTCTGGTTCTTCACTGTATTTTCTCTTGGTCCTTCAGTAATATTATTTTGGTGCTTCTTTGTCTTTTTTAATCCTTTGTTCCTATTTTCTCCTTTCATATTTTGAATTCTAATTTCTCCCAAGTAACCTACAATAAAAATTACAAATAAGGTAGCATCAATTGTCCTAAAATCAATTAATCACAATTAAACCAAAATATGCCAATTTTGCCCCTATAAACACAAATTAAATGGAAGGCACAATAATTCAAATAATAATCAAATAATGCAATAAAGGCCAATTATAGTGATAAAAACCCATCTAAATGATATGAAAATATTTATAAATAAATGAGTTTGACAACTCCCCCACACTTAGCCTTTTGCACTCCTAGGCAAAGTACTAGTAAAGAGAAATCCAATAGTTAAACTCAATGCAAGCAAACATAAGGCCTACAAAGCAAGAATATACAATGAACCAAGCAACCTCTGTCCCTAATCAATCAATAGTCATGGAATGCTTCAGTGTAAAGAAACTAACACAAGAGACACGGCAAGATAGAGGGAAGAGAAATATGATAGATCTCTGATAAGGTACAAGTGTCTCACTCATCTCTTAAATAGGAAAATTTTCACTCAATCCACCTAAATTAGCACCTACCATAGGCTTATAGAGATTCTACTATCTCCACCACTAACATACCATAAATTCATGATCAAGGGGACTTTGTATGGTTGTAATGTTGATGAAAAGCTAATGAATGGATGAAATGGAAATAATGACAAGTGCAATGCATAAGTATTAAGAAACAACTCAAAGTGAGCTAAAGTGTAACCATCAAATGAACACCAATGTGCAAATATCAACTTTAAAGAACCAATCTTTAATCTTCAACCACCAAGGGATGCCTTATTTCAAACTTTACTCTTTTTGGCCAAATTATTCCTCTTTATTTTCTTTTTCTCTCTTTTTTCTTTTCTTTTTTTTTTCAAAATTCTTTATTGGCTTTTTTTGTACATTTTCTTCTCTTTCTTGCCTTTTTTTTGTATATTGGCATACCTAACCCAAGAAGATAAAAATAACAACATCAATGATGCACATTTAATCATGAAGAACATAATGTAACTCATGCAAAACATTTGTTCAAAAACAATGGAATGAAATGAAAGAGAAAGGCTCAAAGGGGTAAGCAAAGGTCAATTGAAATGGCTTGTATTTGGGTGAAAGGGTTTATAAATGAATGCCCCTATTATGCTCACAAATCTAGGTATTAACGCAGCTTTGAAAAAGAATTTAGATATGTTCTAAAGGCTAACCAAACTAGGTGGAAATCACACTAGATGAGAAAGAAAAGTAAGGCTAAAAAATCCTTCCAACAAGCTTTCTGTAAGATATTTCCTCATTAAAATCAAGCTATAAAACAAAGTTAATAACACTGCACCAAAGGCACTCCACTATGTTAATCAACGAAGAATAAAAATCACTCGAATCAAAATGCATTCAAACTTAAACATGCCAATGTTCACATGTATAAGCAATAAGGATTTGGAAACAAAGCCCAAGGATTGCAGAATTCAAGTCAAAAGGTGGGAATCATAGCAGCAAATCACCTATACAGTAGTGAAAAACACTAAGGCGAGTGAACATAGAAAGACACATAATCCAACAACAATATTCTCAAGCAAGAATCACCTTACAATTATGCAATACAATCAAGAAATCAACTAATGAGGCAAATGAAAAAGTGATTATAGCATTAATACTTGAGAAGCAAGAGATGAAACCCAATCAATTTAGCTTAAAAAGTTCAAAATTTTTGAAAATTTTTGAAAATTTCAGCTCAATCAAACAAACAGTGCATAATGCAAAGTCAATAAAATGGCAATCCAAGCAGGAGCAAAACAAATCAACAAAAGCAATCGCTCCCCCACACTTAGTCAATACATTGTCCTCAATGTAAGAAAAACAAGTGTAGGCGAAATGGCAAGAGCAAGGGGAAACTAAACTAACAACTACTAAACAAAAATAAATAACTACAACTACTTCCTACTGGATAGGTTCCCTCCCCCACACTTACTCCGAACTATCTCAGTAGACAGATATCACCATCAATATAATAGAAAGTAAAGGAGAAAGGCGGAAGAGAACAACCGTGTAATTAAGGGGGTCTCTGATCCTCATGGTAGTGCTTAAGCAGATGACCATTGGCTTATGAAACATAACCAGTTGCTTCATCTACTAGCTCTACCGTACCAAATGAATGCATCTTGGCAACTCTGAAAGGGCCCTCCCACTTGGTGACGAACTTCTCGGGCATCAACTTTAACCGAGCCTTAAACTTTATAACTTTGTCACCTTCATGGAGCTCTTTCCTCAGAATTTATTTGTCATCATTTTCAGCTTGTCTTTGTAGATTTTGACGTTATCATAGGACTTAAGTCTCATCTTTTTAAGCTCTTAGAGTTGCATTGTTCGATTTTCAAGTGAAGATTCAAGGTCTGCATTATATGCCTTGATTGCCCAATAAGATTTGTGCTTGATCTGCATAGGTAGATGACAAGACTTGCCATAAAGCAACCAGAAAGGAGACATGCCTATAGGAGTCTTGTAGGCATCGTGTAAGCCCACAGCGCCTCCTCAAGCCTTTCACTCCAGTCTCTGCGGGATGGTTTCACAATCTTTTCTAGTATCCGCCTCACTTCTTGATTGGAGACTTCAGTCAACCCATTTGTCTTAGGATGGTAAGGAGTGGCTAGCTTGTGATTAACTCCATATTTAGCAAGTAGAGACTTGATGGTCTTATTGCAGAAATGTGTTCCTTGGCCACTGATGATTGCTCTTGGAATGTCATACCTACAAAATATATGAGAACGTAAAAAATTGGCAACAGTAGAAGCATCATCTTTCCTAGTTGGCATTGCCTCTACCCACCTAGACATATAATCTATTGCAAGTAATATATATGAAAACTCAAATGACGGAGGAAAAGGACCCATAAAATCCATGCCCTAGACATCAAAATTTTCATAAAAATGCATAGGTCTTAAAGGCATTTCATGCTTTCTACCTAGACTCCCAAACCTCTGGCACTTATCACAAGACTTGCAAAAAGCATAAGCATCTTTGAATAAGGTAGGCTAGTAAAACCCACACTCTATCCTATTAGCACTAAAATTCCCCCCGCAAGATAAAGAATGTGCAAAGGTAAGGATAGAGTGGATCTCATTGTTGGGAACATATCGTTTGATGGTCTGGTCACTGCATTGCTTCCAAAGAATTGGAGCATCCTACATATAGTATCTTGCCTCCCTCTTCAGCTTATCAGGTTATCAACCTGAAACTTAGACATAGAAGGAGGCACAAGATTAGCGACAATATAATTAACAATATTAGAGTACCAAGGCTCCTGAACCGCTAAGGAAAAAAAGTGCAGAATCAAGAAAGGAATCAACAGTAAGATCAAAAGAGCTAACTCCCTCAGTGCCTTCAGGTAACCAACTAAGGTGGTCAGTCACATGATTCTTTGCTCCAGCTCTGTCTTTGATTTCAATGTCAAACTCCTGCAGCAACAAAGCCCATCTTAGCAGTCTTGGTTTAGACTGGGGCTTTGTAACACCCTATATTAGAGGTTAGATTATTGAGAAATTTTAATGCATAGTATGCTTTGCATAACTGAGTTTTTTTAATACTTATTTGTGCATATGCATTTTGGATTCATACTAATATTTGTGCATGCATTCATGACATTCCGGGTATAATTGAGTTATTAACGTGAATAAAATGTGATTTAGCAATTTTGGTAATATTTCGGGTATTTTGAAATTTTTGGTGAATTTTAGAAAAATATTAAAAGTTGGACCAATCCTAGTGTGACATGT
>JAOQMS010000179.1:34885400-34904329 GCA_027563885.1 Erythroxylum longipes | reverse complement strand
GCTGAAATGAAAGTAGAAGAATGGGTTTAAGTGTGATATGTGTTCTTTGAATAAGATTGAAATGTAAAATCTGGGAAGTTTGAAGATGACGAACTTGAAAGATTTCATTTCTATGAAAGTTTGTCGCGGACAACTCTTGGGTTCGCCACGGCGAACTTTTAAGAATATGGTGAGGAATTTTGCTCTCTAGAAAGTTCGTCGCGACTAACTTTTGGCTCGCTGCGGCGAAGTTTCCTAACAGCTTGAATATGCTTCAATATTTTAGGCATAACTTTCTTTTTAGTTATACAAATGGAGTAATTTTTGATTTGGAGTAAACTAGATACATAAGGATACAAATTGTATGAAGAGATTAAATTCTAATTTTGCTTTTAAGAATTTCAGAATCTGATTTGAAGTTGAGATAAGAATTCTGATGAATGTCAAGAACAGCTTGAAATATTTTGAGTATAACTTTCAGTATACTAAACCAAATTGGACGAACTTAGTATCATTGGAAACCTAAGAAAAAAAGGGAAAACTTTATAGAAGGAAGTATTACCTAATTACCTCAATTACCTGATGAGAATAATTGAGAAATGTGGACCCAAAAGTTGAGTGTGAAATAAATCTGGATTGAAGGTTTGAGTATAGTTTCAAATGATCGATAATGTGATAAGATTAGGGATAAGAAACCTGGATTTTTAACATGAACATGCATCATACATATTCAGTATACATGAGTGTGCATAATTGAATTCATAATTCTGCACAATAGTAATATATGTTTGTATTGAATGTTTTAGAGGAACCCTTAGAGCGACCGATTCTAAATATTGCCGGCACTTTGAGGCAATAAACAATAAGGGAGCTTTGGTAAGTAATTTTAGATGGTACTTTTTGTAAGTAATTTAGTTGGTCAATTGTGTTAGAAATTCAGTAAGCAAATTTTGATAGTTTTGCTTTGACTATTTTGGTTGCTATTGATTTGGATCATTGAATGATTTGCAAAGCTGTAAATATGTGAAATGCTTGAATGATTTGCAAAGTTGTAAATATGTGAATTGAATTTCAGACATTTTTGTTTTGATTCTGTTAAGTCCTAGTTGTGGGTAAATAGGGATGCCTAGAAGGGTCTACAGTTGCTTCTGTGACACTTCGGTGTCTTCTGTTAATGACACTTCGGTGTCGAGACTTTGGTCTCTTCTGTGACACTTCGGTGTCGAGACTTCAGTCTCTTCTATATAAGTCTCATTACTCGTTTCTGTAAATGGATTTAGCAGTCTTCTAATTTTGTACTCTGATGTCTGTTTGATTTGTTATAAGCTAAATTATGTTCTGATTATGAAGGTTTATACCTTTTATGTGATGCAATTCTGATAACCATAATATCTGTTCTGAAATGCAATAAATTCGATTTACTATTTAAGAATTCTTTTAAAGCGAATTAGTTATTACTCACTAAGCTATATGCTTGGCACAGTGGATTTGCCCCGTGTAGGTCCAGAGAGAAGGACGTACGGACTGGGACAAGTCAACTGTAATGGCCAAAGGAGTCTGAAATTTGTTTTGTTTTAAATATATTTTGAGTTTGTTTTTGGACTTGTTTCTGATGTATGCGACTCCTGAAATTTTGTTTCAAGGTTTGTAATAACCTTAATTCAGAATGGTTTCTGAAAGTATGATATGTAATGTATGTTTGTTGAGATTTTGGAAATGCATGTATAAAGTGTTTCATATGTTTTGGTTTTGTTTGTTCTGTTTTGCGTGGCGCTCGCAATATCCTCCCCGGAGGGGGGGTATTAGGGTGTTATAGGCTTTTTGAACAAGTACCGCACTGTTGCATGATATGTAAAAACAACCACTCAAGAGTTTATCAGATACTGTCTAAACTTATCTAAAGCAAAGATTATAGCAAAAAGTTACTTCTCGGTAGTGGTATAATTCAATTGAGCTGAGTCAAGTTTCTTGGAGGCATAGGCTATCAATCTAGATCGCTTTTACTCCTTTTGACCAAGCATAGCACCAACTGCAAAGCTAGAAGCATCATAAAACAATTCAAAGGGCAAATCCCAGTTAGGTGCAGTCAAAATAGGAGGTGAAACAAGCAAAGATTTCAAAGTGTCAAAGGCATGTCTACATTTATCATCAAAGTGAAAATCAATATCTTTTTTCAACAATGTAGAAAGGGGTAAAGAAATTGTACTAAAATCTTTTACAAAGCACTAATAAAACCCCGTATGCCCCAAGAAAGACCTCAAATCTTTAAGACAAGTAGGATATGGAAGTGAAGAAATGATTTCAATCTTGGCTCTATCAACCTCAATCTCCTTTTGGGAGATGCGATGACTTAACACTATGCCACTATCTACCATGAAATGACATTTTTCATAATTCAAAACCAATTTTTCTCAATACATCTACCAAGAACATGTTCAAGACTAAGCAAGTAATCATCAAAGCTATCACCCTAAACATTGAAGTCATCTATAAAAACCTCCATATTTCACTCCAATAAATCACTGAAGATTGCCATCATACACCTTTGAAACGTGCCTAGAGAATTACACAACCCAAATGGCATCCTTCGATAAGCATAGGTGCCAAAAAGGCATGTAAAAATAGTCTTGTCCTAGTCTGCAGGTGTAATCGACACCTAGAAGTAACTTAAAAAGCCATCCAAGAAGCAATAGTGAAATTTACCAGATATTCTTTCCAACATTTTATCAATGAAAGGTAATGGAAAATGATCCTTCCTAGTCACTTTGTTCAACTTCCTGTAGTCTATACACATTCTCCAAACATTTTGAACTCTTGATGGAATAAGTTAATTACTCTCATTTCTCACTACTATGATACTGCTCTTCTTTAGTAATACCTGTACCGGGCTCACCCACTCACTGTCTGATATGGCATATATGATCCCCGCACTCAATAACTTAGACACCTCATTCTTAACTACATATGAATAAGAGGATTCGACCTCCTTAGTGACTGCTTAATTGGCTTGGACCTTTCAGCTAAAGGATCTTGTGTGTGCAAACCAAGGGATCAATCCCTGGTATGTCCCCTAAAGACCAACCTATAGCCCTCCTATACCTTTTCAACATAGAAACTAATCTTTCTTCTTTAGAACTACTTAGAGAACTGGAAATAATAACATGCAATTTGCAATCATTAGCAAGAAAGGCATATTTCAAGTTAGAGTGAAGGGATTTCAATTCTGAATCAGGGGGTTGCATAATAGAAGGAACCAGGTTTGGTATTTCATGTGCATTCAGTGTGAGTGGTGTGTCCATATGGCTTAGGGAAGGAGATATAAGCTCAGTGTGGTGTATAAGTTCTTACTTCACAACTTAGTGCCACCATCAGATGACCTGAAAATAGCAAAATTAGGGTCATTCTGATCAATAGAAAAAGAAAGTAAATCAGAAGTGAGAGTGGGATTAGAAGGGGTTAGAGCAGTATCAGGATTACTGCTATCCTATTCTAATATTCTAGCACCACTTGAAGGAGAAGCTACGTTCGTAGCTTGTATAATAGCCTCATTATCATTAGTGCCTGCAAAATCAAGAAACACACCTTCCTCAAGGCTACCAAGTGTAGAATCAGCAATAATATCATAATCAAAACAAGATGATGCATTAAAATCATGTGGAATGGAAAGCTAGCTATTTATCTCTAAACAATAGACACATAATTCGTTACTGTCATGTGCACAAAAATCAGAAGAATGGGAGGAGGATAAACAAGTAAATGCATCATCATGATTCACAACCATGTCATACTAGTCAGGCTCATGCATATCAGTCTCATACAAGTCATCCACATCATTATCATGACATTCAATCAAACTAATACCCAAGTAAGAACAATCTTAACCATGGTTTATAGCTTTCGAAAGATTAAATGCACTTTTTGATCCCCAATTCCTGTGGTGATAAGACCCTTCTTCATATTAATTATGGTCTCAGCAGTCACAAGGAATGGCCTACCTAGAATCAAGGTACTCTCAGTAGGGAGCTCATTAGTCATATCTAGGACATAAAAGTCAGTTGGGAAAACAAGACCTTTGACTTGCATAAGGATATGCTCAAGGATGCCTTTAGGGTATCTCACCGTCCTATCAACTAGACTAAGCACTACACTAGTGTCTTTCAAAGCTTTAATACCCAAGGTCTTATAAACAGAGGTCGGCATGACATTAATTGCTACAGCTAAGTCAAGTAGGGCATGAGAAATAGTAGTTTTACCTATGGTACATGGAATAGTGTAAGAACCTGGGTCTTTGCATTTAATGGGCAACTATGGCTTAAATAAGGCACTAACACTCAACCCCAGTTGGATTCTCTCACTATGCCTATACTTTCTCTTATTTGTACATAGGTCTTTTAAGAATTTAGCGCACTTAGGCATCTTTTTAATCAATTCAAGCAATGACACATTCACCTTAAGTTTGCTAAACATTTCAAACAATTCATCATTGTCTTTCTTGTCAACAATCTTCTTACTAACCAAGTAAGAATTTGGAAAAGGCAAGTCACGAATGTTTACCTCATCACCTTTAGAGTCGAAAGGTCATCCTTTCTCCATTGGTCTCTTCATGATAGTTGTTGCCTCTTCATCATTTTGCACCACTGGTTGAATATGTGACTTCTCCAAGAGCTCCTTTTCTTGTAGGCTTTCAGATTGAATAGAAGCTTCTTTCTCAGCTTGGGAAGTTTCTTGAGTAGTGTTAGCAGGAGGAGATTCAACTTTTATTTCCTCGTTAACCAGTTCTTCATACTCTTCATTCTCTTTGAATTGCATTTTCTTAGCACCAATTTCCTTACCACTTCTCAACAAGATTGCACTCAAAGATTTAGGATTTATCATTGTGTTGGAGGGTATGGAATAACTACTCTTTTCTTATTGTTCACTCAAGTTGTTGGAGATTTAAGTAACAAAAGTGTTCAAGTTCTCATGCTTAGTCTTTATTTGCTCTAACTTAGAGAACACATTTTGTAGACATGAGTCCATCTTATTCCCCAAAGCATTCAACTTAGCATCGGTTTGTGTCTTCTCGTGATCTGATCTTGAATTAATCCTGGCAATGCCCTTTATAATCATAGCAAATTCATCACCCTTAGAAAAAAAAGATGATGTCCCTTGATTAGACACCATTTGATTGGAAGAATTTCCTTGAGTGTTTCCTTGATCCCCACCCCATCTAAAGTTAGCGTGATCTCTCTAACCCGAATTGAAGGTGTTGGAGTAGAGTATCCCTCTTTTGATATTGGCCATTCCTATTTTGGTAGAGGGCAGAAACTTCTTCATATCGAGCACAATTATTGGAGGCATGCATCATGGACCCACAGTACTCACAACCAGCTAGCTTAATAATGACCCACTGAATTAACTTGCTTGGCATTCACATTCTTCTCCAAAATATTGAGTCTTTTCTCCACTCAGTTTCCCAAAGTAGCAATTTCAGCAAGAATATCTTGTGAAGAAACTGAAGAGGTATTGTACACCTTTCTTGTGTCTCCAGATTGCAGGTCATTGGTAGCCATCTTTTGAAGTAGTTCCTATGCAGCATTGGGACTTAATTCTTTGAGAGAACCATTTGCAGTGGCATGAATTAAGGGCTTATGATATGGAAGGAGCCCTTCATAGAAAGAGTTGACCAGATCATTCTTTAAAATATTGTGGTATGGACAATAGGCTAGAAGTGTGATGAACCTTGTCCAATATTCATGCATGGATTCATTAGCTCTTTGCACAACACTAGTTATCTCCTTTTTGAGCCTTAAAGTTTTAGAGGAAGGGAAATATTCATCTAAGAATGCTCCTTTCAACTGATCCTAGGTCAATGTGATGAAATGTTGAGGTAATGTGTAAAGACACTCCTTGGCCTTACCTTCTAAAGTGAAGTGGAATGCTCTCCTCAATACATCTTCAAGATTTGCCGTGGGTAGTTTCATGGAAGAACACACCATATGCATAGTCTTCAAATGCCTGTGTGGATCATCACCTGCAAAGCCATGGAATTTAGGTAAGGAAGAAATTAATGCTCCTTTAATTTCAAAGTTCACATCATCAATATAAAAGCTAAAAGGGTCATAATCAACATTGGAATTACTAATCTCCCTCATGCTTCTATTATCCTCACCATTATTCCCTTGGTTGTTCTCACCGTGTTCGTTGTTCCCATTAGGCCCATTATGTCTATTATTACCATTAACACCATCCATGGTTTCTTGCTCTAATTCATAATCACTAACAGACAAGTGTTCACTAGAGGTAGCTCTCTCACTTAGTTCTTGTTCACTAGATGACAAACTTGACTCTGGTGAAATATGCTCCTCCTTAACGAGAACTTAACTTGTACCCTCTATTCTCCTCTCTCTTCCAATCTTTTTCATGGACCTCTTAATTTCAAAATTTAAGGGAATCAAAGGTAAAGCCCTATCACTGCTAGGCATAAACAGTAACAATAAAAAAAAAGAATGGGTGCAAAATTGACTTGCACAATAAGATTCAAGTCAAAAAATAGAACAATCTGATGAGTGCAAGTGTGTGTGTACGAGAATATATGAGTATGGATGACTATACACTTAATAGTGTATGAAAGAGTGTGAAAATATGCAAAAGACAGCAAAAGGAAAGGGGAAAAACACCAAAATCAATTATTCAAAGAATGTCAAAACTTCACCAATATGCACAAAGGAGCAATTTTCCCAAAACTTGACTTGAAGAATAGACCCATACACTCAAGAAAGCAACCAAGTAAGCTATAATCAAGCAAACAAGAGCAATGTAATCCACTAAACAGCAACCAAGTCAAAGAGCAAACCAAAACTTTTATTTAGCCAAGAAAATGCAAAATGTTTGTACCAGTCTCTACTGGGGGTTATTACTCAATTTTGTACTTGCTATTTTATTTTCTAATTATTTATTCAATTAATAATAGAAAAAAGTTTAATAGGAATAGTAGAATAATAAATAAATAAGAAATAATAGTAGAAATTTTCTTATCCCATCCCCATCAGAAAGATATTATCTCATAATTATCTATGATTGTTTATGTCTCTAGCATGGCCCCTTGATTAAATGTGGAGGGAAATGGAAATAGACTATGCAATGCCAATGTAAGTATGAGGCTCAACAAATAAACCCCATTCAATGTTACTTGACATTTAGTTACTAGGGAACCAATTTCTCGGCTCTCCGGCAACGGCGCCACTTGAAACAACCAAAGTTTGATGTCGCCTTAGGGTTACTTCAAAATTTAACCAAGGATTGCATATAGTGCAACCTCGGGTCATTCTCTTTGAGGAGCCAAAAATGAAATGAAATTCCTAAGTAACTAAATGCAGTGCAACCTAAACTATAGAATGGGGTTTGATTTGATTAACTATCACTAAAATTGCAATGAATTAAAATAAACATAAAGGACTTGTTTTTAGTATTTTTAATTTAAAATGAGTGATATGGAATGATAGTGAGTGAATGGAATGAAAAACACAAGTGATTAACAATGATAAAAGCAACCCTCCAATTCAATAGCATAGGCAATCATCACTTAAACAGATATGGGAGTTAAAAACAATGAACTAAGAGTTATAATCAAGCTTTTAGTCCAACAACCGAGCCACCTCGAATTATCACAAAATATTTTCCAAGGTCCCAATCAACTAACTACCACCAGAATAGTAAAATAGAACTAAGGATACTAAAAACCAATGCTCAATTATTACTCAATAATTAATAAAACAGAATTGAAGCCAGCAACAGATATAATGATCCAATAATTCAAGCTAACTTAAATAATCACTAAATATTCACTAAAATCTCAATACAAAGTCTTGACCCAAAACAAAGTAATGAAATTAAGCCATAATCAAGACAATATGAGTTGCTAAACAATAATCCAGTTATAGAAATCTTTCAATACAAAGATATAATCAATACATAACTCCAAAATAATTAAATAGTTATCCTAAGACCTAGGAATCACTAAATAATTAAATGGGTAGAAGATAAATGTTGCTTAAACTCCCTTATGAAGACCCAAGCTCCTACCATTTCCATTGAATCGGAGGATCATGATGAACTAGCCACGGAAAACTATAGAAAACATTGCCAACAACGAGCTCTGACGATCAGCCATGGACGACAACAAAGGTGATGACGGAACGATGAGGAAGAATCCGAGAATCCAAAAGGAAACGGGATGGAAGATGGGAATGATGGTTTGGATTTTTGGGAGATGAGGAAAAAGGATGAAATCAAGTTCTATGTGAGTGGAGAAGTCTGTCGTCCAATAAAAAACCTTTTTCTTTTGTTGAAAGACATGTTTTTATATCTCCTTAAAACAGAAAAAACCTCTTATGTTTAAAATTGTCCAGTCATAAAATGCACCCTTGTTCACTGCCTTTTGGATTGTTCCCCTCTACATTTTGTCTCTACTTATTTGCTTCTAGTTAATGTCGTCTTTGTTCTGTTGTGAGTTGGTCTTGCTGCGTTGTTTTTTTTTGTTAATTGGCCAACATTTGCATGAAACGCAAACGCCTGCGTTTTCTTCTTTTTTTATCTGCTTTTATCTTGGGACTTCGCTGGAGTTCTTCAAATTTAGTTCCTTCCCTATCATTTGATTCTGGTCCTTTACTGTATTTTCTCTTGGTCCTTCAGCAACATTATTTTTGTCCTTCTTTGTCTTTTCTGATCCTTTGTTGCTATTTTCTCCTTTCATCTTTTGAATTCTAATTTCTCCCAAGTACCCTACAATAAAAATTACAAATAAGGTGGCATCAATTATCCTAAAATCAATTAATCACAATTAAACCAAAATATGACAATTTTGCCCCTATAAACACAAATTAAATGTAAGGCACAATAATTCAAATAATAATCAAATAATGCAATAAAGACCAATTATAGTGACAAAAACCCACCCAAATGATATGAAAATATATATAAAAATAAATGAGTTTGTCACATTTGTTAATCTTCCTTTAGATATATTGGTAATTAGAATAACTAAGTGGCTGTCTTCTTTTGGCTTTTTGTGTGTAAAAGGCTACCCTTTCTTATTGTCTAAAATGGAAAATTTTAAAGTGGGAAAAATTTGTAAAACACTTTTTTTTAATGAACTTGGCCTTTATCTCTTAAAATTCAACTTTAAGGCATGAATAAGCTTATTGAGCTTGACCCTTGCATATTATTCATATGCCTTTTTTTACAAAAAAATGGAATTATAGAGTCTAATCAAATAAAAATAGTCAGACTATTGCCTTATTATGGGTTCATTTTTACAATATACCCTTGGATATTATACACAAACAATCTTAGTCATATTGTTAGTACAATTGTTGTTTCTATTGGCATGAATAAAATCATAACTTCAGTGAAAATAATAGGACATGTTAAAATTTGTGTTAAAGTTTCTTTTGAAAAAGAACTGCCTAATGTCATCAAACTAAAGAAAATTGATGAGGATGGAAACTTAGTTATGACAAAAACCAATGTCTTATTAATGGAAGCCTCTAGCCAAACTAGAAATAAAAAATAGTAGCTAGTGGTAAATAGTTTGTTAATTAACTATTTTCAGTTAATGGGGATACATGGGAACTCATTTGAATGCTAAGCAAGAAGAAAATATGCAAGTTAATCTTAAAGAGGACTTTGTGAAATGTACTCTAAAAGTAAAAGTTATCAATGACAATCAAGAGGATGTCTAGTACACTCATTTAAAAATTGAATAAAAAGATAATTCTTTTTCCCACTCTAAGGGGATCCTTATAAAAAGCAAATGTAACGCACCTCCTCTTAAGGTTAATAATACTTTAACTAATAGCCATTCAAATTAGGAATTTTTGAACTTTAAAGTGGTGGAGGTATTTTTTAGCATCAATAGAAAGAAATAAAATGGAACCAAGAGCCAAAATTAAAAAAAAAAAGAGGCATGCAAGGTAAACCAAATCTTTATCCTTGATGAATATCCTAAGCTCTGAATATAAAGGGGTTTCATTAACCCTCTAAACAAATGATAGTGGAGGATTTCATTAATTCTCATATCTTAACACCAAAATCAATACTCATAATATTTCCTCTATTACCTCTTTCTTACTAGAAATTGATCCTTTGTACATAATATTTTTCATTTTTTATAAATGCAGAATTCTTATTGTGTGGAATCTCATTTTATGTAACAATTACTTTTTTGTCTTCTACTGACTAGCTAAAAAATTTGAAAATTAATCTTCATTATCACCCTTATTCTATCTTTATTACTTTCATATATGCCTCTAAAAACTTTTATTTTAAAAAATTTTTTGAGCAGCTTTGACTAAGATTAAGAATCATATTAAGGAAGATTGACTCGTTATAAGAGATTTCAGTTCTCATCTTTTTCTTAAGGAATCTAAAGGAGCAATAAGCATATGGGATAATAGTATGAAGGATTTTAGAGGTGGTGTTAATAATTTATCCCTCAATGATCTTTATGTTTTGGTAAATTATTTACATGAAATAACAAACAACATAAAAGGCTTTGAACAAATTAGAAGGGCATTCCATAATCATATGTTTCATTTGAAATTTTTGAGTTTTAGATTATTCTCCATTATTGGTTACTATACAAAATCTCTATCATATACAAAACTCAATTTAGATTAAGAAATTCCCTAGTTAAGCATTGAGAATTCTAGTCTTCTCTACTTAGGGATTATAGTAAGCTTACCAAATGTGTTTCAATGTTCTCTTACGTTCATAAACTTAAGGTTGATAAATAAAATCTTAAGATCCTGCACTATAGTAAGTGTAATGATATAAAAGTTCAGTCGGGTTAAGAAAAGAGCTTGAGGAGTGCCAAAATCTCTTATGTGATAATTCTCATAATGAATTGCTTAAAAATGAGGAGAAACTCAAATTAAAGAGTTATTTCCAAACTATTGACAACCACTGGTCAATTATTAAGAAAAAATGATTAAATGGTTCAAAAATATGAACTCTAATATTGCTGATTATTATAATTTCTTGCTAGGAAGGAGGAATTTAAATAAAATGCTTGTATTAAAGAATGAAATATGATCTCTTCTTTCAACTCAAAATGATATGGAACTCTTAGCTTATAATCACTTCAAGAACTTGCTTGGTTCTTATTGTCCTAACATCTTTCCGACTCATTATTTCTTTTATTTAAACCTACCTTATATTTCTCAGGAGCTTTAACACCTACTTTCATATCCCTTTAAGAAGTTAAAGATACCCTATTCAACCTTCATCCCTCTAAAGAACTTTGGGCCAGATTGTTTTAATACCAACTTCTTTTAGTATGCTTAGGATATTATTCAAACTAACATTACAATAGTAACTTTATACTTTTTTAATTATGTCAAAATGTTGAGTGAAGTGAATATACTTTTATTAAACTCATTCCTAGGTTTATAATCCTACATCTTTGCATGATTACATTGAGGGCTTTCAGATTTCCTAAGACTTTTACCATATGAGTTTGTCAATGCTTTATAACAACCGTGTTTTACTGCTAATTAATGGAAAGCCTATTAAATTTTTCAAAGGAACAAAAAGACTCATACAAGGTGATCCTATATCACCCTATCTCTTTATTTTAGTCACGGAAACTCTAATTTTCATCCTCAGGGAACTTATTAGTCACTTAATGAGTTTTAAGTATCATTATAAGTATTTTAGAATTAAAAGATTTCAATCTTTTTTTTTTATGACCTATTGTTGTTTTGTCATGATGATGCTTATTTGTTAAACACTCTTTAAAATAGTCTTAAACAATTTAAAGCCATTTTTGGCCTATCTTTGGAATATAAAAAATAACAAATTTTTGTTTAAGAAAGTTATACAGGATCAGCAAGACAATTTTCAAGTATTTGTTAGGTTTTGAAAAGGCATCCTACCTACCAAATACTTGGGTTTACATTTTGTTTCTATCAGGATGACTATTAGTGACTATGCTCCACTTATTTAGGTCATCAAATTTAGAATAACTAGCTAGACTACTAAGGCTAATCTCTCGTGTAAATCGACTCATACATATTAGGCAAATTATCAAATTTTCCCTACTAAAGTCACCAAAATTACTAAAAAACAATGAAAAATGTCCTTAAGATTAGTTTGAGTGACAACTTAATGAGAGATAAAGATAAACCAAAGGAAATTTGACTTACAATTCATAAGATAGAATATTTTATTCTATCATATATTTGAAGAGCAAGTTTATATATATAACAATAAAAACTAGCTAGAAGTTAGGGATCAAATTGGCTCTAAATTAGTAACTTAAGAGTATATTACAACTACACAATCCCAACAAGTATGGAGAAAAACTCTCAACACTCCTTTAAACTGGTGTATATATGTTATATATGCCCATCTTGCCAAGATATTTTGAAAAAACTTTATTTGAGACTACTTTTGTACGAATATCATGTAATTGATCCTCAGTACAAATCTTGGGCAACTCCATAATTTTGTCATCTGACTTCTCCTAAATGAAGAATTTATTAACCTTAATATGTTTTGTTTGATCACATTGGACAAGAAAGTTAGCTATATAACATGCAAATTTTTCCTTCATATAAAATTTCATTGGTCGGTTAGATAGTTATCACGAATTCTGTAAAGGTAACCTTAGCCATAAAGGTTCCCATAGCCCAAATGTTATACCGCTAAATTTAGCTTTCCTATTTTAGCAAGCAATGACATTTTGTTTCTTACTTCTCCACATGGCATGATTGCCATGGATAAATAGGAAGTAACCTAAAGTTTATCATCTATTGATCTAATCCAATCAACACACACACACACACACACAACACACACACACACACACACACACACACACACAGACACACACACACACACACACACACACACACACACACACACACACACACACACACACACACACACACACACACACACATATCAATTTTTTTAGTAAAAAGACCCTTTTTCTAGTAGCAGATTTTAAATACCTCAAAATTCTCATAATTTCATTCATATGTTGTTCTAAAGGATTATGAATAAATTAGATAATAATTCTTAATACATAAATAAGATTAAGTCTTATATAAGCCACGTATATCAGCTTCCCTATAAGTCTTTAATATCTTCCTTTATTAATAGGTACTCAGTTTACTTCAACATATGACTTTAAGCCTTTCTTAATTTGATGTATCAATTAGTTGAATGCTAATTTACTAGTTTCTTGTAACAAGTTTAATTCATAATTTTTTGTGATAGGAAAATTCCTTTCTTTGATATAAAAACTTCAAATATTTGAAGCAATTAAGACATTTAATTTCAAACTCTTTAGATAAATGCTCTTGTAATGATATCTTCATTTCTTCAAGATCATTCCTTATGACCACCATGTCATCGACATATACAATAAGAGCGGTGATTATCTTACCTCTTTTTAAAAGTAAAGTGTAATCTAAATTACTTTGATGGTACCTAAAAGCTATCATAAAATTTTGTAAATCTTCCAAACCATGATCTTGGAGATTGTTTTAGCTTATATAATCATTTCTTTAATTTTCATACATTTCCATTTTACCTTATTGTTGCCATAGATTGTGGTGGGAAATCTATATGGACATATTTAGAAAATTCACCATGAAAAATGCATTTTTTACATCAAATTGTTGTAATAGACAATTTAGATTTACAACTAGGGACTACAATACTTTAATAGTATTAATTTTAGCCACGAGGCCAATATCTCTATATAATCAATCTCATAAGTTTTAAGTGTACCCTTTCATCACCAATCTTACTTTGAATAGTTCTTTTATGTCATCTGCTTTATACTTTATGTTGTAAATATATCGACATCCAATAATTAATGAACTACCACATTTTATTCTTTTACAAGGAGCTCATTTACTTATTCAATGCAGCTCCCCACTTAAGATCAACCAAAGCTTCCTTCATATTGTTAGGAATAGCTATAATAGATAATTGATTTACAAATAGCTGATTTGATTATAATAGGTTATGATTTGATATAAAATTAATTACGTGATTTTTGACTCTATTTGAAATTTCAAGTTCATATATGGATTTATAATACCTCTAGTAAGACATTATGGTAATTATTTTTCTGGGTGGTTTAGCAACATCCTTAGTAAGCGATTAGTATAGGATAATAATTAAGGACGTAAACCCTAAAAGACTCCTTCTAGTTCAACCATTTCTTTATGCTCTAAGTGATCTTCCGGTGATACTGAGTTTTCATGCCCTAAGTGATCAATAAAACCATGATTCAAAGGTTTATTACTTATATTCAAATCAATAACACTATGGTCATGGAATTAATAGTCCCCCTAAAGTTGATAGTCTAAAGTCTGAACTTCCTTTTGTTTCTCCCCTGAAGTTCAAACTCACGAGAGAAATACATTAATTCTTTATGGAAAAATGCATTTGTTGTTATAAACATATGTTAGGTCGAAGGATGACAACACCTTATCCCTTATGATTTGTAGCATATCAAAGAAACACACACCCTAGGGTTCATGCAGCTAACTTATGGCAATGATGTTTATAGTTATGTATAACTACAAACCAAGGGAGGTTTCAATTGATGTTTTGATGGTAACAAAATATAATTACTACAAAAGTGTTTTTTATTTTGATGAAAAGCACTATTAGGACAAACTGAAGTCATAAACTCAAGAAGATAGTGTATCAAGTTGATAAAGAGAAGTTGAAGTTTGTAGCCAATGAAATGAAGAATGAAAC
This sequence comes from Erythroxylum longipes, assembly GCA_027563885.1. Classification (NCBI taxonomy): domain Eukaryota; kingdom Viridiplantae; phylum Streptophyta; class Magnoliopsida; order Malpighiales; family Erythroxylaceae; genus Erythroxylum; species Erythroxylum longipes. The sequence goes on along the minus strand of JAOQMS010000179.1, from coordinate 34,889,587 downwards.
GAGAATAAAAGGAGAATAAGGCTCATCAAGGTCATTTCACATATTGTATTATTATTTGTAAGCTCACTTTGTTAATTTAATGATCAAAAAGGCTCACCATGTATAATCATTTCATCTTACTTTATTTCCTGAATCTTTACATTCATTGAGAGGCATTAAAGTTTTTGATTTTAATATAAAAGCCTTTTAATATTTCAAATAATCTTCATAATAAATTTTGGGAAGTGTTTCAATCATATTTGGATTAAAAAATTGATTTTTGTGCATTTTAAGTTGTTAAAATCATGTTTTAGGGGTGATTGGTTGACCTATATGGGTAGTGGTTCACCAATATAAGTTAAAGCTATTAAATTTGATGTACAAAGAGTTTTTAGCAATATAAGTTGAGGTATTGGTCGACCAATATATGTAATAGTCGAACAAGATTTCAACGACTAGTGAATCTAATGCTATAAATGCATACTAGTCAACTAGTATAGTATAGTTATTATAATGACTAGTTCTTGGCTCCAATAGTTATTTTGGGTCCGAAAACACTATAAATATGTGCTTTCTCATTATTTTTAGTGTCAAGATAGTTTTGGTGTTGTGTACACACATTTTAAAGAGTTTGTCAATCGTTTGAGCATCATTTTTTCATATTTGTGTGAGCGAGCCATTTTGGAGTTATCAAGTGAATAAGTGAGATATTTTTTAGTTATAATACCTTGGTGGGTTATTGAATATTGTATTTGGGGTGATCCAAATGGTATTAAAAGCTAAGAGAGCTAAGAGATATTTGGGGTGATCTAAACGGTATAATACCTTGGTGGGTTATTGAATACCTTCCTGCTTCTTATAAGCTAAGAGAGTCTCTCTAATCAGGTTCACAATTATCTCAGAAAAATTGGATTGGTGTTTCTCCTCATTTTTATGAATACGCCTATTTCTTTCCCTCTAAATATAGTAGATAGCCAACTGGAATGAAGTCTTGATAAGTATACCATCCTGGTTCCCTGGCGTATACCGAATTATAACCTCCAATAACTCTTCCCAAATAAAAGCGAACCTAGTTGGCTGAATCAAAGAAAGAATCCTACTCCACACTGATTTACTATAACTACATTCAAAGAACAAATGATTACGCGTCTCATAAACAAGCTTACATAAGACACATAATGGATCATAAGAACCAACCCACCTATCTTTAGTTCTTAACCTATTTTTAATCACCAACCATAAAACTATGGAAGCCTTAGGACAAAGAGCTTGCTTCCATACAATACCTCTCCATGGCACTACTTCACGAGAGCCAACTAGAAGTTTATGAGCAGTCTTATTATTGAATACCCCACTTGAGTGTAAAGTCCACATCAATCTATCTTTCCTCCCATTCTGCAGTCTTTTAGGTAAATAGTTCTCCATTAGATGAAAATGATGATGGGATTGAAGTCTGTCCCATTCCTACATCAACCACGCAACTGAAGCTTCCGTAGGAATTCTGCTCTTCAACACCTATAACTCCTCACATAACCACAAAGGAGACTGATCTAACCAATTATCAAACTACAACCCAATATCTCTACCATCCCCTACCCGAAATTTCAAGCAAGGATAAATCAAGTCTCTAAGGCTCAACATTTCCTTAAATATCCACATATAACAATGATTACCTTGTAGTTGCCAAAAACTTAGGTTTTGGAGGTAGTATGTCTGCACCACTTCACTTACAATACTTCCTTATCCACAAAAAGTCTTCAAATCCTCTTTAGAAGCAGAACCCGATGTGTATGGTCAATAAAGATAACACTCAAACCTCCTTGCTTCTTAGGAATGGTAATATCACTCCATTTCACTTTCGCCCCTTTACAAGTATCTACCTTACCTGACCACAGGAATGATTTGAGTATCCTTTCAATATCTTTAATAACTTTCTTTGGAAGGACCAAATGGGCTGACGAGTGGATATGCATACTATTTAACACATAATTGATTAGAGAGACTATGGCAGCTAAAGATAAAAATCTATTCTGCCATGCAAGGATTCTTGCTTTCAACTTTTCGATCAGCAGAACAAAGTTAGAGTATTTAGGCTTACCTACTGTGATAGGAACACCCAAGTAATTAAAAGGAAGGCCCTGCCTTGCAAAACCCACCATATTACTTATCCATTCAAGGTTTTGGATATCTGCAGACACATATACTCCACTTTTCTGTTCATTTATCTTCATTCCCGACCACCCTGAAAAGATACTAACCATGTTCAACATCATCCAAATAACCTGAGGATTAGCCTTACAAAATAAAAACACATCATCAACATAAAAGCAAATGGGACTACTTCAACTCCCAGCAAAGGTGATGGAATTGAAACAACCCATTACATTGCACCCATTTCGAAATCATTCTAGAAAAACCGTCCATCGCTAATGTGAAAAGGTAAAGGGAAAGAGGATCCCCTTGCCTTGTTCCTCTCTTACTGACAAAAGGCCTCGTAGGAATCCCATTCACTAACACACTTATAGAGGTAGTTTGAATGCATTATATAATCTAATGTCGAAACTTTTCCAGTAAATTGATAGCTTCCATACATAACTTCAGATATTCCTAACTAACGGTATCATATGCTTTAAGCAAGTCCAGCTTTATAGCGGAGCTTTTAATAGGTTTCCCATAATGATACTCCCCCAACAACCCTTGCAAAATCAGGATATTATCACCTATATTTCTTTTCGATAAAATCATCCGCTATCGAAACATAGTGTAACATGTTAGAACTCTTTGACTATAAGTCCATTTAATATAAATTCCCTCTTCTAATATTACAACTAATTGTATGCCTTGTTTAAATGGTCTTAAAAAAGACAAAATTAGGCCAAAAAATTACAATACATGATAAGCTTGTTGTTATTAGTGAAATAGATAAGTGATAATGATCTAAATGTAAGACAAACAAAGTAATCATCCAGTCTTGTAAGAAATATATGCACCCTTAGTAACAACTACTTTTTCACATTTTGATTTTCATTATAATACTTTTCATACCCATCTTCTGATTTTATAGGTGGCTTATGTTACTACGAAAATAAGAATTTCTCCATTTCTATTATATGCATCTCCATGATTATGACCAAACATCATAACTTAATTTAGTAATAATAATTCTTGCATTAAAAGAACCTTAGTATTAAACAATAATAGGAATTGATTTTGATCCAGATGGTTGAATATTTTTTACTTATTTTTCCAAAACTATTTGCAGTTTCCAGAGAAATGCGAATTATGGTAGGGGTAGCTTCGGGATTAACCGTGAAAACACTCTACGCTTAACAGTACTTGGCTTTCCCTTTTACGGCTATAGTTAGGAACTTATAGATACTAAATAAAATAGCTTCTTCACATCAACTATTAGGTCGACTTTAAGCAGCCATGCATCTGTAAGTTATGAACAAATCAATGATTTCCTTACACTGAATAATGAGACAACAATTCTCCACCTCTATTGGTCTCAATATGCTTTGTGCACTGAATGAGGATAGTGTGAGTTAATAATTTGAATGATGCTCTTAAGTGCATCTACAATATAGAGAAGCATGGAAGGCTTTTGTCAAGATACGCCGGAGAGGCCCAAGGATATTGATTCCAGGGTCAGGAAAAAATTGAAAAGGTTGGCTTTGATACTGACTTATAGTTCTTAGGAGAAAATAAATTACAATTCAAAAGAGATAATATTTTATTCTGTCATATTTTGTCTGCAAAAGAATATGGGCTTTGGTATAACCTCTTTATATCTAATCAACAAAATGATTTTATCCCTAAGTACAATTTTGACGACTCCTTGTGCGCAAAAGTGTACAGACTACGTAGAAACCTGAGGGATCTTAGGGTTCTAGATTTACTTCCTCTAAGGCTCTTGGAGTAGGATCTTAGGGGCTTAAGATTAGTCCGACGAAACTGAGATACATAAATATATATATATATATATAAACAAAATGCTTTTATCCCTAAGTACAATGTTTTCTCTGGCTAGTTTAATTTGATTGTTTGAAATTGAATGTTGTTGGGAAAATCAGGTAATTTTTTCCTCTAAGGTAAACAACTAGTGAAGTGAACCGATTCGATAATACCCATGAAAGATCACAATGACCTCCTAGACAGTATTACCATTCCACGTAAAATCCCAGGAAAGGGCGGAGGGGTCACAAACG
>JAOQMS010000179.1:34873726-34885300 GCA_027563885.1 Erythroxylum longipes | reverse complement strand
ATTCATCGGGAAGAGATGATAACAACATCAAAGCCAAATCTTCATCCTTAAATTTCACATCTAAATTCAACAGGTCTGCTACTAACTGATTAAACATAGTAATGTGTTCATTCATAGTAGTACTTGGTTGGTAATTAAATCGGAACAACCGTTTCTTCATAAGGAGCTTACTCTGACCACTCTTTTTCAGAAATTTGTCCTGCAATGCCTTCTATAATTTGTGTGCGGAAGTCTCATTCTTGAAGGCATACTTCTATTCTCTGGAAAGACACGATCGAATTGTTCCGCATGCCAACCGATTTATGATACTCCAATCTTTATCCTCAACATCTTCTGGTTTCTTTTCATCAATGGCAATGTCAAGACCCTGCTGGAAAAGGCAGTCCAAGACTTCCCCTTGCCACATGCTGAAATGGCCAGTACCGTCAAATATCTCCACTGTCAATTTCAAATTTGACAACGGAATCCTTGACCATGATGACAATGAAACCGATGTCCCTGGTGTTTCTTGATCATTAAATGTCATTACAAACTCAAAATGTAGTATTCAATATAAAAAAAATTACAAACAAACCAAAGATGAACCTTTAGCTCTGATACCACTTGTTGGGAAAATTGAGTAATTTTTTCCTCTAAGGTAAATAACTAGTGAAGTGAACCGATTCGATAATACCCAAGAAAGATCACAATGACCTCCTAGACAGTATTACCATTCCACGTAAAATCCCAGGAAAGGGCGGAGGGGTCACAAACGGTCCCACTTAAAACCCGACCTCTTAGACAGAAATTACGTGCACGGTGTATTTATCACAACCTAACCCGTGTACACACACGAATAATAAATACACCCAAATAAATTGAACACAACATTACAAAATATACCCGACAAATAATATTGAATACTATACTAGAACTTAAAAAGAAACAAGACAATAAATACCAAATAATAAAAGTGATAAGGAAAGAACACACCTGAAAATTTGATAACAGAGTTCGGTTAAATATGCCTACGTTTTCAGAGCACCACTGAAGCAGCTCGTTTTACTTATGTGGAGGAAGAGCAAATTGTTTTTGAATGATTTTCAATGAGAGGAGGAGGGGTTCTTTTATAACTTCCAACCTCTCCCCCAAATATATAAACTTTCAATATGAGATTGTACCAAATAGTAACAAATGTCAGGTAGAATTCTACCAGTTACTTTTATAGATCTAAAAAATTTTATAGAAAGTCCTTAGTTATCTCAAACACAAATACGGAAAACGCACAAATCAGGCGATGAGCTGAGACCACCAAGTCCCTCATGTCAGACCTTAAAAGAACCATATTAAGAGCTAGGTTGGCCAGGCTTTACGATTCCAGAAGTAGTGGTTCACTGCTGAGTACGAATGTTATATCTGTTAAGCAAAAGCAATAAAAGGTTTTGTACCTAACCTAAGATATATCTAACGTAGCCGTTTCACCATTTAACACTTCTTAATTTCAGTATTGAAATCAAGTCCACTGTTGGAACCTGAAATAGTTCATTATTTTATTTCCTATAATTATATATTTACATCATATGTAGTGCATACGTTTCACGATTGGGTTTGTAATTGTTGACTTAATAACTGAGTTGTAAAAAAAGATGATTTCCAGCCGCCATGTAATTCTTTAAGTCATCTGCAAACATTGCTGGTCAGTGGTTACTTAGTCACAGTAACACTTATATTAGATAATTATACGATTATTACCTAAGTCGTCTTAACAATAAAAAGCGTAGATGTTCAATTACTACCAATGAACAATAAGCTTATCGGCCTTTTTTTTTCCCCCTAGTTCACTATCTCTGTTCGATTGAATTCTCCTAATATGATACAAGTCTAGCCGCAGTTCTCCGAATCAATTAGACACACTGCACATCAAATCCGCTATGAATTCAGCTTTTCTTAGTTTTTTCAAAACAACGTTTTTTCTTCGAACAAAGCCGTCAGTTCTTTTGAATTTGAAAGTTCTCGTTGGTTCAAGTTACTTTATAAATTCATTGACTTTTCAATCTGACACTAGCCTACTCGAATTCGATAAGCATCGAGCAAGTTGGCCATTTAGATTTTAGAAAAGGATAAAAAAACACGGATATGATTTTTTTAATTTTAAAAAAATCGTAAGACAAGTACTGGAATATATTATCCGGACGTCCTTGTCAAATTCCGTAACAACGCAAGTACCAAGCTTTGACCCACAGTTTGTGAAGAAAACACGTGCAGTGCAAGTACTTGGGGTTGTTAGACATGTCCAAGCAGGCTGGGTCTAGTTAGACTAATTTATTATGTATTTAGCAGTCCCAACTCAAACGTAATTGGCATCATAATCCGTTGACCCCTAGGAACACCCTAAAGCTGTAATGGCACCAGAGCCAGAGGTAGAGCGTCTGTTCAGCTGACAAGGTCTCTATTCATCCATCCGCCCTCCTACATTTTCTCAGCCCTGCTACCTCGTTGCCAAAACCCCAAATTTTCTTTAATCATATCAAACATGAAGCAGTTTTGTTTGTGATATTCTTAATATGATGCCTTGTTACTTTAAGCCCTCAACATTTGTGAAATCTATTGTCTTTTTGTCTTCCTCTAGAAATCTGGTACCGGGTGCCGACCATATCTGAGCCCACACACATTCACTGTCCTATTGTCCGTACCCGCACGTATACACTTTTTACATGTATATATAGCCGCCTGGAGCGAAACACTCACGCAACTGAGAACCATATTTCTGCCAAAACCATCACCTCCGGTCAACCTCCGCCACCACCACCTTATCCCCAGTTGTTGAACTAGCTCTTAGAGATTGAACACTAGAACCCATTTCTTAAAATTCGATTTCATCGATACTCATTTGCTATATATTTTGCTTTTTGTCGTAAATCATTATGAAAAGGCTCAGAGGTTTCAGGCTTCGTCGACCAAAGCTGGCGAGAGTGTTCCATTGGATGATCCGACCCGGACGAAAGTCCGTTTGTTTCCTCAATCCCATCTCCGGGGTCTTCGCCTTATCTCGGTGGCTACTACGTGGAGCCAAAACGCTGTGCCTTTCAGGGTCGGGTCCTACATAAATCCAATTGGGTCGGAAAGAATCAGCGGTGACACCTAAGGGACACTTGGGGGTTTACGTGGCGGATTGTAACGGCGGAACGCGGCGGGTATTGGTTCCCCTGATCTACTTTAATCATCCGTTGTTCGGAGAATTGCTGAAGGAGTCGGAGCGGGTGCATGGGTATAATCATCCGGGTGGGATCACGATACCGTGATTATTCTAAGTTTGAGAAGGTAAAGATGAGGATTGCTGCACGGGATAATTGCCACCTGCGACGGAATAGTATAGTGAGAAGCCATACTTGTTTGCGGTGACAATAATGGCCTTCCTTCTTGTTTACTCTTTTTGTGTACAAACCCAAAATTGAAATGATTTTGTGGTTAAAAAACAAAGGAAGTAATTGCTATTATCATAGTAGGTATATATTTTATAAACTATTTCCTTATCATTATTGCAAAATTAGGTAGGTTTTGCATGTGAAATATGAGTAGCCCTTTATTCCTTCCTCTGTTATAGACATAGAGTGATAAACATAAATTGTCTCATCTTGGAAGATCCCAACTCCCAAGCATGGAGCTGGATCACGATCTTAGTGTACCAAAGCAATTGTACGAATACACATTAATCTACTTACCTCGTGACAGTAATCCAAGATCATAAATAAGCCCTGAAAAGATGCTTAAATTTCCAACTTCCATTTCTGCTATAATTCTATACGGATGGAGACAAATAGCAAGCTAACAGAAGGATACTCTTATCGGCAGATTCAGACCACATGGTCGTTGCCATTCCTAGTCATGATACGATGATCCTTTATTCTCGTTTCCAATTTTAAGGCATGTAAGCCCTTTTGGATAAGCTTACAATTAATAGAACTTCTAAGTTGTCAGTTTGATGTGACCGTTATTACAAAGGTCTTCTTTAAGTACCGAGCTTATCTGCAAGTCGTATTTACCTCTTTGCACGACAATCTATTTAGATCTGTTTAAGTAAGATTCAGCCTTCCTTACATAATCGTCGACCAATAATTTTGTCTCGAACTCCTTACGATCCTCACAGCTTTTAATTCTTACACTCGCAAAAAAACAATGAAAGCAATAAATAGAAGTAAAGAAGAGATAAAGCAATAATGCTAAACCTTTATTACTTTCCTCAAAGTATACAAATAAATACTCTCTTAACTCTTTGTGTGAGAAGCAAGGCTTAAATGAGCTATATATAAGCATCAAAGCTTGAGGAGCAAGTTAGAATCCTAACAGAACTCTACTACCCATGATCATATCTTATCTTATCAGATTACATCGTTATTCTATCAGTTTACATCCTAATCTAAATAGAACTCTATCCGATAAGGTCTATCTACATCCTAAAATAAAAGAGTACACATGAACTATCCTTATTCACAAAGATGTCCACTATCTTTAGATGATCTTCCCGCGTGATCTTTATCTTTTAGCACTAATATTTATCCTTTGTGATCTTATTTGTCACATCATCCAAGATCCTCACGATCTCTATCCGTTAATAATGAGTCATCCAAGCTAAAGGCAGTCATAGCATACAGGTTCGATCCAATACTTACCCATGTCAAGTCCATTAGACATGGTTCGTCCATTTGACACCCACTAAGTTCTTAGTTCATCAAGAACTTAGCCTTAGCTATGTCAGCTCGTATACCATCCGGAACTCTACTAAAACTCGCACCATGCTTGATCTAACATGCTAAGTCACCTTGGAGCTTTCACATGCCACTGCCATGCATGTGATCCAACTAGCTTTCCACCCAAGGTTCGTTTCTAGCTAGCTGTGAAGTGCTTTCATGTGCTAAGGAGCTAACAACAGTCCTGGTATGTGACATTTTATTTGTTGACTTTTATTTTTCTCTGTTATCTCTTCGGGACAACTAATTTTAAAATTTTTTTAATACAATATTTAAACTTTTAAATTTTATAGTTAGGTGATTAACCTTTTAAAATTTTAACTTCAAAGAATTATTTCCATTAATAATTTTTAAATTTTACTAATAGAATTTTTGTTGTTCAAGATATATTGATGTCTGTCTAAAAAAATTCTCTATGCTTCAGTCTCACCAATGACAACTATCTTTCTATATAGACATTTACATGTCATGAACAAAAAATATTATATTATCCAAATCGACAAATTATTAAAGGAACTAATGTTTTGAACTTAACTGTTAAAGTTTTAAAAAATTCTCTTGTGCTTTTTATCTCAAAAGAGTTTTTTTAAAACTTTGATGCGAACTCTAAAGTTGAAACTTTGAAATATAATACACTTAATTTCTAATCAAGTCTAGAAAAAATAAAATCATATTAATGATTGAACCTTTACTCAATAAATATATGAAATTATGAACTAAAAGTACAAAAAAAGTCTTGACTTGTCATTATACAGAATTAGATTATAAAACAATTTAAACAAATAACTTAATGAGTTTAAGTTCTAAAAAATTAAAAAAAACTCTCACAATTTTATACTTAAAAAACTAATTATTCTCTCTATATAATGGCCTATTTATAGGTTATGTAAAAGAGAATATCTTAGAATAATATTTCAAAAAGAGAATATTCTATAATAATATTCCAAAAATGAAATAAATATATAAAATAAGAAAACAAGAAACAACATCTTGAAATATTATTCTAGAAAAAGAATATTCTATAATAATATTTCAAACAAAATAAGAAACTTTAAGGTAGAGATCACACATGTGGTTATGTGCGTCGTTTAGGTCTTTATTGCTTCAATGGAGATTGAATTAAACTAACTAATGCTTGTCCTTTAATTTGACTTAATTTAACATATGTCGTAACTTTTCTCACAACACTATTAAATTCATCTTGAATCATTTTCTTCCTTTTTTATATAAGTTGTCTGCTTGACAACTCAAAGAATCAAAGGTGACTTGATTGCTAGCATTCTCTTCTTAGAAAACCTTTCGTCCTCAAATCATCGTATACATCAAAAGGAGTTAAATTAGAAATATTAAAAGTAGTGGTCACATTATACTCATATTAAAGATATACTTTATAAGCATCATCATTAATCTGTTTAATAACTTAAAATGTGTCATCTCTTCTTGGTAAGAACTTAGATCTTCAATGAGTCAGGAACCTCTCATTTTTCATATGCACCCACACCCAATAACTTAGTTCAAAAGTAATTTTCTTTCACCCTTTATTAGCTTTAGATGTATATTCTTCATTTTTTTTCCTTTCAATTTGTTGTCAAATATTTTCATGTAGTTGCTTCAACATTTCAATTTTTTTCTACCATCTAAGCTACTCTTCTCATAAGTCATAAATAAGAAAATGAACCAATTCCAATGTAATTAGTGGATTAAAATTATAAAAATTCTCAAAAGGTGAATAATTAATAGTGCTATAAACAATTATATTATATTTTAATGAACTAAAAACATTCTTCTCAAATTCTCAAATTCTTTTAAATGATAACAAGCAAAAGAAGTAATCAAAGTCCTATTTACTGCCTTAGTTTGGTGGTCCATATAAGGATGATAAGTAGTTGAAAATAATAATTTAGTTCCCAAATATTCCCATAAAACTTTTAAAAAGAAAATAAGGAACTTAACATCTAATGCTCCCAAGACTATAAAGGTGTAGTATCTCCTTAAAGAACAAATCAATTATGTTTAGTTCCATCATCAGTCTTACTACATGTAATAAAACATATCATCTTTAAAAACCTATCCACATATGGATGAAATCTTAAACCCTTTTAACTTAGGTAAACCTAAGATAAAATTCATAAAAATATCAACTCAAAGTTTATTAGGGATTAATAAAGGAGTATGCAATTAATGTTGCATAATTTGTCTATAAATAACGCAATTAGCACAAATTCTTTCAACATCACGATGCATATAAAACCAATAAAATTTTTTGAGCAAAAAATCAGAAGTTATTTTAATGCCAAAATGACTCATCAAGCCTCCTTCATGTGCTTTTAATGTTGCATAATTTGTTTATAAATAACGCAATTAGCACAAATTCTTTCAACATCACGATGCATATAAGACCAACAAAATTTTTTGAGCAAAAAATCAAAAGTTATTTTAATGCCAAAATGACTCATCAAGCCTCCTTCATGTGCTTCACATACTAACAAGTCTCTCAAAGAACTCATTGGCACACACAATTTATTTCTCTTAAACAAAAATCCATCATGCCTAACAAAATCTTCAAAAGTAGTTTTCTTACAAGTCCTACAAATAAATGCAAATTATTATCATTCTCATATAATTCTTTAACAGGCTCAATGCCTAACAATTTTGCATTCAAGATAGAAATAATGGCATACCTTTGGAAAAATACATCAGCTATAATGATTTTGTTTGAAAAAAATTCTAAAGTAAGACTTATTATTTATTAAAGTATTTTTAGGATGATATTAAAGTAAGTATTATTATTATTTATCCATAAATTTCTATTTATTGTTTATTAGTCACCAAATTGGTTAGCCTATAATGATGACATGCATAAATAATTTAAAGATCAATTATATTTACATATATATGTATGTATATTTTAATGAAAAACCTATGACTAAAGTGATAGGTTGTTATTTACTATTTCATAGTCTTTTGATTCACCAAAAGGTGAGTTAAATTATCTATGAGAAGAAAACATAATATGAATAATAAATATTTTCTTCAAATATATTTGTACATCCAAAGATGGCATACATGTTTAATTAAGATTATATATTTACTTATAATTGATTATCATTGGCATTTAAATTATGTTAATGTATTGTAATATCCACCTAAAGTGGGACTATAGTATACTAAAAAAATTCATTTTTAATCCATAAATGAAATTGTACATAATATGAACATTTATAACTATTTTCTCTTTCATTCATAAGCTTTATTTGTTACTATTTTCAATGGTTTGAATTTCTCTTAGTGAAGTGAATAAGTTAATTTTCATTTAGGTGTTTTGGAACTTGACTTGGCATTAGAGGATCAACCTTTTGATCTTACATAGATGGATAGTGATGGAGAGAAGTCATACCATAAGGCATGGAAAAGTTCTAATAGATTGGGTCTAATGTTTATGTGGATAACTATCACCACAACATTAAGGAAACTATTCTAAAAATGAAAATGCAAAAGAATAATTAAATTTTGTGGAAGAAATTTTCATTTTGTACACAATTCAATTGTTGGTACTTTTATGGAAAAACTCATGACTATAAAGTATATTGGGAATGATAATAAATGACTCTTTTATGGTATAATTCATTTTTAACTCATTGCCTCATAAGTATACACCTTTTCAAATTTACTACAATACTATAAAGGAAAAGTGGAATTTTAAAAAATTATACAGTAAAGTTACTCGACATGAAGCAAGATTGAAAAAAATAAGGGAGTCATTCCATCAACTTATTGCATCAAGAGGATAGTAAAAGACTAAAAATAAAAGTCAATAAGTTTAAGAACAAAAAGTTGCCTACTAATACTACACAAGTGAATCAAAAGGAACAAAAAGTAGAAAATGTAAGTTTTATTAAACAAAGTTGGATTTATTGGCAGAAAGATTACTTGAAACATAAGGTTTAGTTCAAATGAAAACGTAAATATTATTTTTATGTAAGCTTTGAATCACATTTGCATGAAATTCCTCTTAATTCTCAATGAGTTGATATTAACGTTACTACTCATATTTCTAACATGGCATAGGGATTCCTTACGATCTAAACCATAAGCTTAAATAAAAATTTTCCTTTTACAAAATATCTTATGAAGTCTCCAATTGAAGGTATAGGGACTTATCGTATATTCCTAAGTTTTGGTCATCAGTTAAATTTTTTGGAAACTCTTTATGTACATTCAATTTTTAAAAACCTAGTTTTCATTTGAAAACTTGATATTATTTGTTGTAATAGAGAATTTAAATATGGATGTTTCAATTTACTTAACAACTCTTTAGTTAAGGATCAAGTTGTTCTTATTAATGGATTATGTAAATAGAAACTTGATAACAAAATTTTTAAAATTTTTATTTATTGATTATGGTAATGTTGGAATTAGACGTAATGCATCAGATTAAAAATCTACTTACTTATGGTATAAACTTTTGGATCATATATCCAAAGAAAGGCTGGAAAGATTAGTAAAAAATGAGATTCTTTAGAATCTAGGTTTTAGCAATCTAGGCATATGTGTAGATTGCATTAAGGGAAAGCAAACCAAATAGAATAAGATAGGAGCCATAAGGCACTTAGCTTTTTGATATTATACACACTAATCTTTGTGGACTTTTTAATGTTCCATCTTTTTGTGGAGAAAACTATTCTATTACCTTTATTAATGACTTCCTATAATATGGTTATGTTTATTTGCTTAAGACAAAGTCTCAAGTAGTGGATGCCCTTGAGGTATACATAATTGAGGTTGAAAGGCAATTGGACAGAAAGGTGAAAGTTGTAAAATATGATAAGGGGTGAAATCTATAGGAAATATGATGAGTCAGCATAATGTCTAGGTCTATTTACAAATTCTATTAAAATACATTACATATCTGCATAATATACTTTACCAGATACACCTCAGTGAAATAAAACGACATAAAGGTGTAGTAGCAAATTGATGAATATGGTTAGGAGTATGATGAATAACTCCTTATTACCTAAATCTTTGTGGATGTATAACTTGAAAATTATTGTTTATTTATTGAATCGAGTTAGAGATGGAATTTGGGACTAAGCCTACCCAACCAAGGTTAACAGGCCAAGCTCTCGTTGATCAGACCTTAGCCCTAATTTTTTTTAAAAATTGAGCTTCAAACTGGGCTCAATCTTAGATTATCTAGGCCCGACCAAGGCCAAGTTAGGCTCTGTTGCCCTAGAACCCGTCAAGTTTAGCCTCATACTTGATTGAGGCTTGGGCTAGACTTGAGCCCAGCTCCCATCATTAATTATCAAGTTCAGCTTTGGCTTGGCCCAGCCTATTGTTATCCCTAAATATAGTCCTTAGTAAGTCAGTTTTTAGAACTCTTTTTGAACTGTGTACTGAAAGAAGACATAGTTTAATACATTTTCATGTTTAGGGTTGCTTGATAGAGGCAAAGATCTATAATCCGCATAAAAGAAAGTTAGATTCTTGAATGGTTAATAGGTACTTTATAGGTTGCCCAGAGAAACCTAAAATGGCTTAGGTTTTATTATCAAAATCATAGTCTTAGAATAGTGAAAACTAGAAATTCCAGATTCATTGAGAATAGTAAAGTTAGTATAGGGGTAATGAACAATAAAATATTTATAATGATAAATTAGTAGTAAATATTTTTTATAAGTAAATGATTCTTCATCCATAATTGTTGCAAACACCAAACCCTTCCTTGATCACCCAAGAACATGCAAAGAAGGAAGATGAAATAATGTGTAAGGGTTTTAGAACACCAAACTTGATGAATTCAAGTAGATGTTCAATATGATAGAAGATAGATCAAGGTTATCTTGCATGCATGTTGATTTATACAACATTTGCATAAATTGCATGAAGATAACTCAAGAACTCTTCTCACTCTCTCTAGAACAATTTTAGACCCTTTCTCTATCACTTAAGTGTGTAAGAAGTGAAAGTTGTTCGTATACATAAGTAAAGAACTCACTTATATATCATTTCAAGACCTCTGTCACGATCTTAGCCTTGCATGTCTCGCCTTAGGCCACGATCGTGGCCCTATGATGCACGATCGTGGTTTGCTTAAAATAGGTTATACAAACTTATTTTTCATCCGATCTTTTATGCATGTGACCCTTAGGTTCCCGCTATTTTAGGCACTTGAATTAACTTTTAATTCAAACACATCATGATGCCTATTTACTGGAATATAAGTGGATTAACACACAAACTCTTTGATAGTTATTTATCTAACTTATGAACCTTTCTATAGACAATTAACGAGCAATTTGTCCTTTCACCATACTATACCCCACTTAGCTCGGAGTATGAGATATGTGTCAACTCCCACTAGACTGACGACGTCACATCTAGTCCAAGTGATGTTAGTTCTTGTTCTGGGATCTCATTACTCATATTTGTCATTGAAGACCCTCTTTATGACAAATATCTGCTCTGGCCAGAGATTCCCGAGTAATGACCTCAATAAGAGGCCATGGGTATCATCTCCTTCTATCAGGAGTAGTGAATCCTTTATTGGCTACCTAATTATCTTCGAACATAAATAGTTGTACCCAATCACCACCCTAAGAGCGACCTGGTCTTGAGTTAACAAGGAATGGTGTCAAAGCACAAGATTTATATCCAAGATATTCTTGAATACCTTAAGTCTAAGGATATTTGCACCATTGGTATGATGAGATTAATCATTGATATTCGATAGATTATCCATATGATAATCTCATAGCGGGTCATCCGATGTACTTACTACCCTTGGTAAGCATCCACATATTAACTCTAAACATCTCATGCTTACAGTTTATGAGATCCACTG
>JAOQMS010000179.1:34841435-34862436 GCA_027563885.1 Erythroxylum longipes | reverse complement strand
AAAGGTAGGAATGAAGTAGTCGACTGCTCTAAGAGCTGAGCTGAGACTAATAAAGGGGAGTTTTGAGAAGATAATCCTAAAGTGATCAAGGTGTTATCGTATGGGAGATAAACTCACGTGACTACGATATTCTGCATAGGAGTCGGGGTCCGGGTTCAGGTCCCGACATGCTTGGTATCAGAGAAAGTAGGAGTTAGACTCTGGAAACGGGGTCCGACAGATTGGAATTGGTATTTGATAGTCTTTAATTACAGTTTCATTAAGAACTGTAATCGCCAAGCGGCGTGACTTTTTCAAGATAGGGTCTCATGCTCTTACGTCTTCTTAGTTTATGTCATTTCTCTTTTAACTGCAAAATTTCTTATTGACACGCTATGTCTTGTTCTTCTTTTTTGTGTTTTTTGGACGTATTTTCCTTCTCTCCTCATTTTACTATTTTCCATATTTCTATTCAAGAAGTGAATGTCAAAAGCCTAATGCAGAGAGGAAGAAAAAAATATTCGATATGTATGTTAAGCTTTTCTTTATTTAATACGTGCTTTGTTGCAAGTTTTACAATACTGTAAGATTAGGCCCTGGTAATGCACCAATTTTCACTTGTACTGTGGAGCTTGTTGGTATGATCTTTACAAGTGATCCTGCAAAGACAAAATACAAGTCGAGAAGAATGCTGCAATAGCAGCCTAGTTAGCTCTGAAAATAGGTATAATATTTATCTCTATTTTTTTTAGTTTTTTCTCACATTGATATCTATAGGAGTTTCAAACTTGTGTACATTTTGGCAGTGCCAAACTTGGATTTGAAATCTAAGAAAAAAGTAAATAATTGTGAAGAATACGATCAAGCAATTGTGACAAGAATCCTTTCAAACCTTGGATATATACATGAAAGCAAGCAAGCTAGAAAGAGGGATTATAACCAAGCAAGAAGAAGAGTGTTCAAGGATTACATAGACACCGTCTCTGCTACATCTTGCTCAACCTCTAGTAACACCACAAGTTATCAACATTGGATGCTTTTTGATCTTTTATTAGATACTGGTATAGATGATCTAACAATTAAGCAAAATTCCTTTGTGTCTCTCCTTCCTCCACCCTCACCAAGTATAAATGATCTAACGATCAAGCAAAATTCCTTTGTGTCTCTCCTTCCTCCACCCTCACCAAGGACTGCTTCAAAGATTTTTCCATAAACTTCATTACATGAAAAAATTCCTCTCCTTCAAAAGCCAAAATGCAGCTGAATATAGTTCCTCACGCATTGAAGCACGTGGAGAAAAGGGCAGGATCTTTAACAGATGTGGTCAAGAGACCCATTGAAAAGGAGGATTCAAGCAATTCATCAAATTCAAGCAATGTGCATAACCTATGTTCCATGTTTAATACTAGCGAATTTGGAGCTTCCTCGTTTATATAATAAATTTATATAGCGAATTACATGTTCAATACTAGTAAATATAATTGTCTTGGATATTAAATTTTCCAATTTTATATATTGGAAGTTAGAATTTTATACATTTTGGTGATCTTTATATATTTTTATGTATACTAATAATTTTTATTTGCTTGTATAACAATATCTTGACACTAAAAATTCATATCACTTGTGACAACTTCTATTTTATAGCCATCAACGCAAAATTTTTCAATTATGCAATTAAAAATTTAAATTTAATAACATTATTTGTGACAAACACGAACACATTAATGATAAATTTATTGTAACATATAATCTTTATTTAGTTACAATATTGTTGTAACGTATAACTTTCGTGTGACGAAATCTGTTAGACAATATGATCATTGATGCAAATTTCTTTTACCCTAATGCAATTCCATTATTGAATTGATAGTTTTATTTGTGAAAATAATAAACACATTAGTGACAATATTTTTTGTAGGAACAAATTTTCATTTTTGTGACAAAATGTTGTTGTCACTTTTTCCTTAAAATATTAGTGACCAAGAAGTAACGAACACTGATAAAAATACACGAGTGACAAATATTGTAATTATTTTCAATTATTTTAGTGGCTATGATGTTGTCACAATAAAATAAAGTACTGTTACGACTTTATTCATCACTACTTTATATTATTTGTGTCGACAAACTTATCAGAAATATATAAAGTTACTGTGTCTATATATTTTTGTCACACATTCCATAGTTTTGAGTGTTAGTGCTTTTGTCACAATAAAATGAAGTATTGTTATGACTTTATTCGTCATTACTTTATATTGTTTGTGTTGACAAACTTGTCATAAATATATAAAGTTACTATAATCATATAGTTTTGTTACACATTTCATAGTTTTTAGCGTCAGTACTTTTGTTTCAAAAGTGTTTCATAATTATGACCATTTTCCTAAATTAGTCATTATTTCATTAGTGATGGAAGTATTTGTGATGAGAGGTGATGACTTCAAAAATTGTACACTATTAATAGTAGTGACATATATTACTGCTTTTAGTGACAACTTTTGCTTTCACTAAAAATATAATTTCTTATAGTGACTCCTTTTGATCGTCACACGCTACCGACTACTCCCATATTTCGCTGCTACTCTATAATCTTCTCCCATTGTTGGCTGAAGTTGTGATTTAAATGCTACTTTATATTAAGTGATGGTATAAAGTATAAACAAATCTTGAAGTAGTTTTATTTTTTTGTATGGGAAAATTAAGTTGAATTTATGGGAGAACTATATGGTTTTGTGTTGTTGGCTTGTTGAATTTTTATTTGTGTTTGCCATTGCTGATTTCTATTAATGGTTTCATGATTTTTTTTTTGCAAAATTCTAGCTTCCTAAGGAATATGGTCAAACATCACCTTTTTGGTTATTTGTTATTATAATAATCATAAAAACAAGATCAAATGTTACTTTTTTGAATTACTAATTTGTTAATTGATTTATGTGAAACATACAATTCATGAATTATTATTTATATACAAAGAGTTTATTTAATATATGATTAATTTCTTTAAACATGATATTTGTCTTTTACAATAACAATAAGTTTGAGTCCTTTTTTATTTTAAGTATGATTTTTGGAAACTAACATCTTGAAGCGGATAATATGCAACTAAGTTAAAAAAATAAAATGTTTGCATTATTATGTTGCTATCGTTAGAAAATAACATTACAAATACATAAAATTAAACTTTGAAAATGAATATTTCCAATAGGATAGCAAACTTAGAAACTTATGAGAGTATACTTATTACTTAACATAATATCAAATTGTAAATATTTAACTAATGGCTTTTTCCCTTTTATTTTGTACAATAAAATCATTTTCGTAATGTGCATTACTAAAAGAAAGATGTAGGATAAAAAGTGTTGCATGTTTTTAATATACCTTTTTTTTCTAGTTTCCTCTACAATACCTATTTGTCCAAATCTAAATTGTATCCTCTACATTTGTAAAGAATCTATGTGGACATGTTTATAATTGACTATTGAATTTTTATAGTTAAATAATGTTACATATAAAAACTTTATTTGGGTATATAGTTATTAATTTAATTTTGACATATGCATTTATTTATTTTTATAGATAAATGGAGGAAAGTTCATATATTCCTGATAATTCAATTTTTTTAGGTTTAGAAAGATTCGATTATTCATCTTGGACTTATGTTAAAATGATTTCTAGTATGAAGAACCATACTATTTGTTGTTGCAATAAACATTTAAAAAGTAGGGGATCACCAAATTAAATAAGTATTTAGCTGGGATTAAAAGTGACGTGGTGCTTTGTAAGAAAGTTAGCTATGACGTGAAATGGTAGATGAAAACTTTGCTTGAAGTTTATAAGAATGAGAAAGACAATAAGCATAGACTAAACTATGAAATTGGTAGTAGAAGTTATTTTGATGGTGGTCAGGATGATACTAACAATGTTGAAGATGGTATTACTACTCAACAAGAAGGGATTATTAAACCTGATATAAGTAAAAGAAAAAGATATGTGTCTAATTTTTATGCTCTATGAACAACTCTTAAATCTTAAACTTTAATTTTTAGTACGTTATAATCTAAAGAAACAGTTCATAATGTGGCAACGACAATGACTAGATGATGATATAATATAGGTGTCTCATTCAATGTTGCTTAGTCTTATTATTACTAACCTATAGTTGATGATATTATCTTTTACGACCTAGGATATAAAGCTCTTTCAATTAATGACTATAGAGGTAATCTTCTAAGTAGCTCCCTTTGTAAAATAAAAATTTATTTAGATAAAAGAAGAATGAATTAGGCAATTCATAGGTGTTTAATCATGTGCAAAAGTTGGCCAAATAGAAGATGTGAGCTTATTACCATTTTTTTGGTTTAATCTGTTAAAGGAATGATGTTTTTGAACTCCATTAATGGATCTGGCCTTGTAAGAAATGCTAATACTTTATTGAGATATTTGATAAATTTTTGAATGAAGTTGGACTTTAAATCATTATAAAGTTCATCAATAACAATGACTTTGCTTATTAAGTAGCTCAAAAAAGTTGCAATGCAGGTACAATACTTTTTATTAGCCTTCTTGTGCTGCTTATTATATTGACCTAATGTTGAAAAATATAAGAGATGTTAGATAGATGTTAGATACTTTCTTAACATTTAAAAACTGTGCAAAAAATGAAAAAAATGACCAAGCTCATTTATAATCATATATGAGTTTTGAATTTGATAAGAAGTAGTTTCACCAATGGTAGTAATTTTTGTTGTCGTACCATTGCAAGATTTGTATTGATTTCCTATCACTTCAGTGTTTTCTGTTAATGAAGAAGGAGATGGGACAAAATTTTATAAGTGATAAATGAGTTTTGAGCCTTTAATAAGAGTACTTTATTTAGCTGATATTAATGATAAGATAATAATAAGTTATTTTTAGGATGCTATGGAGAGGATGAAGGAATCAATCAAGGCCAATCTAAAAAATAGGTCTTTTTTGAGTACAACTTATCTTGTAGTCATAAATAAAAAATGGAAAAGACAACTTTGTTTTCCGTCATTTGTTGCTGGGGAATTTTTTAATCATCATGTCTATTTTAGACTAGGTTTTACAAAAAAAAAGTTAATTAAGTTAATAGGGGAATGCCATTAACTAGCAAAATAACTTTTTTCCTATGAGATAATGCAAGATCTCTTTAGCTCACAAATGGAAGCATATAAGGATGTGTGCGTTGCAATTTATCAAAGAGATAAACTTAATCCAAGTACGTAGTTCTTCATTTTTGTTACTCGTTTAAAATTAATCATCACTTTTTTTTTCCGTTTATAAGGTTACTTTTGTTGTCATACAGTTGATTAGTATGACCAATTTGGAATTATTACAGAATTGCAAAGGTTTGCAATTTGAATTCTTAATTAATGTGTGAGTGTAACTGGATGTGAAAGGAATTGAAACACATCTAAATTCATTTATTTTAAGAAAATAAATATGTTAGACCACAAAAAATTAAACGATTTGGTCTTTGTTTGATGCAACTTAAAGTTTCAAAAAAAGTATGTTATTATCATTATTAAGTTGAATATATTTTCATAATTTCTTAATAATCTAATTTTATTTGTTTACTATGACTTTTAATAAAATACGTAGTTCTAGATCTAATTTTCCTTGACCATAGTAAACTTTTAGCGGATTGAGTTTCTGAAGAACCAAGTTTTATAAATAAGAATAACTTAAAAGATAATTTTGGATAAGAAAATATTGATATGTCATTTGATACAATGAATTTACATAATGGTAATGATTAGATTCTTCTAAATGATAAGGATTTTATACAGAATAAAAATTAAGATTAGTACAATTTAAGCGAATATGCCTTCGAATAAAGTTTTAGGTTTTTTTATATTTATATTTTAATTTTACTTATATTTGAGTATACGTTAAATTATATATGTGCAATATAAATATAAAACTTTTAATTATAAGTGTTTTTATTTCAAGTTTCTCTTTTACTTTATTGTATTTTTTGGTACAAATTCTTGTTGTAATGCTTACAGAGTCATGGACTTGCACTATTTTTATTATATGATGTTTTGATGTAGATGTTCTTTATTATATGATGTAAATTGTAATATTTTAAATATTTTTGTATATATATTTATATAATAATTAAACAATCTTTTCTTATACTAATTGTGATTATTGATTATAAGTGAAATATGTGAAAATTATGATTTATAGAAATAAAATAATTATTATTTCAAATTTATATTGACATGACTGATGTAAAATAAAAAAATTATACAACACAACATATTAAGGGGTTATTTTACAATTATAAAAATTTCCTGAACTAATATTCGATGTTGATCGATATTAATATATTTATAATGTAGAGTGGACATCAAAATTGAAAATAAAAACAAGAATAGATGGTGAAATGAAAATTGATGTCGCATCGCATTGTAAAAGATATGAACAAAAACGCTAGAGGAAGGGGTCGAACCTTCGACCTTATGGTTAACAGCCATACGCTCTAACCGACTGAGCTACTCCAGCTTCTCAATGGCCATGGTTTTATTTATTTTAAGAAGAATTAATATTCCATCTGGGACATAAACAGTCGTGCGTGCTATGTACCACCCACCCACCAAGAACGCACATGTTAAATCAGACAGACCTCTCACACATGCTTCAGAAGAGTACTCGTACTCGTGAGAGCCAATTTTCCTTGCAAATTAGCGGGAATTGTTGTCTTGTTGACAATAAGTACATAAAATACGTAAAATTTAAGGCAAAACTTCAAAAATTTTGGGAAAAAGAACTACGAAGGCAAGAAGCACTCTAAAATTTGAAGACACAATTAACTTTGGTACCAAAGTAGTGGCCTAAGAAATGAAAACTCTTGTCCAGTAATGTGTTTTTGCCCATGAATGCTCATAAAGTTTGCGTGTCGTGCAACGCCAGGCCAAGCGCCCGCAACATTTCATCTCCCAATTCATCATGTAATTAGGATAACATGCCTTGCCAAGAAATTACATAAAGCTTCCTGTCCAGCTCTTGTGTTCATGACTAAGAACAGTCTCTTGTGAACGTGATTCCTTCTTTGATTTGAATGAAAGCAACCAGATATTCATCTAGAAATGGGAAAACTAACAAAACTATCTCAATGTCTGTCAAGAATTCGAATTATATTTCAGTATTTCCTCCTCCATGAATACCACTTCAGTTTCAACTGATACAACAGATGAGGAATCCCCAAAACTCCCCGTGCTAACCTTGGATCAAACACATCAAACTGTACCCGACTCAAGGTATCCAGGAGAACTTGGGCTGCCACAGCTGGTAGAAGCACCGAACGAGCCTCAACAGGAACAGTTCCAGCCAGCTCTCGAGCCTTCTGCAAATGGCTGTTAGCCACTGATGCCATCTCAAAGATAGCATCAGATAGGCCTTCACGTGAATCCAAGCAGATTTCTGTCCTACCACCTTCCTTAACCAGCAAACCGTGTTTTTCTGCTACTGCTTTTGGTATATAAGAAAAGTGACGGTTCCGAGTTGCATGATATGGCAGTGACCTTAGAAGTAAGAGAAGGCCACTTGCCTTCCCAACATGAGATGCTGCATGATCAGCCGCAGTGGACTTAATACCACCAGCTTGAAGTGTCAAATAAAGAAGGGTTGATGCAGTGTCCTCGGCATACATTTCCAGCTCTTCTATGATTTCTGGAATGTCAGTGTCCTCTCTACTTGCATCTTTTATTCGAGCTTCAATAGACCTCTTTAGCCATCCCTTGCTGATTCGATACTCAGATACCACTGATGACAGGGCCTGAGCTGTTGGATGCTCAATTAACTTGTTGGCATAGATCTTATCTATAGCTTCTTGCCACCACATAAGACGCATAAGACCAATTCTAGGATCTGAAGCAACGTCCATAGCTCTGGAAGTTTCAACATTCAGAGAACGAAGTGCAAATGCAGCCTTGCGCATGCTAGGGGGGAGGTCAAGAAGGCAAAGATAGTGATGGTAATCATAACTTCGCACTTGATGCACGCAGTATGAGAAAGCTGCCCGCAGGCCACCAGAAGCACCTTGCATTAAAAACTTCAATGTGATTCTTCCTACAAATACATTAGAATCATCTATATGGTTAATTGGACAAATTATAAGTAAAAGGCAATAAGAACTCTAACGCAGAACAATAAATGCGAGAATATATGACTTCAATAATCTTATCCTTTCATTTTCCTTTACTTTGAAACAACTCGGAATTGAATCCCAGCCTAAGGACAAAATCTCAATAGACCAAAAAAAAAAATGATTGAAAATTTTCCAACAAGTAACGCAACTCTATGGATAAGTACATCCTTAATTTGCCCACTCAAATCAGTAATTGCTTTCTGAGTAAGAAAATGACCTTTGTGAGAGAGATCAACAAGGGACATCAAACTTTGTTAATCCCACTAATTCAAACGCAAGCTCAGTGTATTATAACAGTAAAAGGTAAAAGCAGTTTCATAATGCGATGAGGGTGGATGCCGCCTATAGGCATCATGAGTCAAGGTGAACTTACGACCCCTAGAACATTAGTTAATAAAGAGAGAATACATCAAATTGCGATGGAATTTTGTTACTATGAGAAGTTCCATGATATCGAGTGTGTCCTTTTTCATGCATGAATCAATGAGAGAATAGATCAACCTTTGTCCCCAAACATAGAACAACATTCCAAAGCGGATAAGAAATGCTCAATGGTTCTATTACTTTGGTAAGAAAGAATCCCTCGAGAATAACACCTTTTTTATTTAGTTGAATCACATTAACTAAACAGAAGAATTATAGTGAGGGAATGGAAACAAAAACAAAATATAAATATAAATAGAAGAATATATTTTCAAGTTGTCTTCTCGGAGGCATTTCATCGAACAGCATCAGTACCTTCTTGTTTAAACTAATACCAGCACATAAAAGCAAAGCAACAAAAGTACAAAACTAATAAATATAAAGAATGATTACTAAAATAAGCAATATTTACCCGAGAGAGAAAGAGAGGTCACAGATTTGTCTAGTATTTATGTAGAGAACAAATGATATCTCCGAGACACTGCTTAACTCAGATGAAGATTGAAGACGGAGAAACGGAAACCAACAGGCGTTAGGCTTGGGTGGGCTTAATCATGGGTAAATGTCATTGGGTTTCCATAGCACAAAAACATATAATCAGTTTACTGGGCTTTGTCTGAGCATTTCGGCCTATTCTTCTTTGCACTCTAACAAGGCCCACTGGTCTGGTGAAGACCAAACAAACCCATTTCTCTATCGAACTTCGAAGAAAAGAACATTCCAGAATCACCAGAACTCTCTCGTCTCACATTCACCTTTCCGATAATACCCTTATCTCCCCTTCATTATCTCCGTTCTGCTGCTCCGAAACTCCTACCAACCTCCACTCATCCCTCATACGACAGCAGACAATCCATGGCCGACGAAGCTAAGGCCAGAGGTAACGCCGCTTTCTCCTCCGGCGATTACTCCGCCGCCATCAAACACTTCACTGATGCTATTTCGCTTTCCCCTCAGAATCATGTTCTTTATTCCAATCGATCCGCCGCTCACGCCTCGCTCCAGAACTACGCCGATGCCCTCGCCGACGCCAAGAAGACTGTAGAGCTCAAGCCCGACTGGTCCAAAGGCTACTCTCGACTCGGCGCTGCTCACCTTGGTCTCCACCAAGTGCAAGACGCCATAGCCGCCTACAAGAAGGGGCTCGAGCTTGATCCTAGCAACGAGGCTCTCAAGTCTGGCTTGGCTGACGCTCAAGCCGCCGCTTCCAGGTCCAGGGCGGCTCCTCCGCCCAGTCCGTTCGGCGACGCATTCTCCGGACCGGAGATGTGGACGAAACTTACTGCCGATCCGTCGACGAGGGCGTTTCTACAACAGCCTGATTTCGTGAAGATGATGCAAGAGATTCAAAAGAGTCCTAACAATTTGAATCTGTATCTGAAGGATCAGAGAGTGATGCAAGCTTTGGGAGTATTACTGAATGTGAAGTTTAGAGCGCCGAGTGCGGCGGAGGATATGGAGGTTCCGGAGGCTGAGCCGACGCCGCCGCCTCCTCCTGCCACGGAGAAGAAAGTGGAGCCGGAGCCTGAGCCGGAGCCAATGGAGGTGACGGACGAAGAGAAAGAAGCAAAAGAGAGAAAAGCGAAAGCAGTGAAAGAAAAAGAGTTGGGCAATGCAGCTTATAAAAAGAAAGATTTTGGGACTGCGATTGAGCATTATACAAAAGCATTGGAGCTTGATGATGAGGATATTTCTTACTTGACTAATCGTGCTGCTGTTTACTTGGAGATGGGCAAGGTAAGCGCTGATCTTATTGATTGAAACTTTTTAAAACTTCAACCAAGTACTGAAGCTAAACCTCATTTTATAATTTTATCGTGTTCCGGAGTAGTTGTTTTGATGCCTATGCGTTGGTTTTGGCTATTTGTCTCATTGACCGCATTTGAAGGGCATTCTTAAATTCTTTTGTTCGTTCCTTTTCTTCTTTCATTAATAGATAGTTACAGACAAAATTTAACAAGGCAATTCTCTGTGCTTGTGACCTTTGCGCTTGAGATACTATTGCACTAAATAGTTGATCATTTATGATATAATCAGAAATTGGGGCTGTATATCTGAAGGTGATGATGGGGTAGGTGTTATACAAGTGTTTAAGGAATTAATGTAGGTGTTATACAAGTGCTTAAGGAATTAGTTTATGTTTTTGTTGATAGTGCTCTGATGCTTAACTTATATCCCAAGGAAGAATGAAAGATGAGAGGTTGGAATGTATAGCTGTTTTAAGTATTAAGATTGGAGTGTTGAATGAATATGGAGAGATCTTGTTTTTTCCCCCCTGGTTTCCTAAATCTATTGCTCTTAAGCCACTTGGACCATTCAAATTGCCGAGTCTAGCTATGTTTACCATTTATGAAAACACATATTGTGTGTTCCATGCAGTTCATAAGCATTAACGCAGTATTTTTTACTTTGATTGGGATAGGACAGTCAGGTATACAAAGTTTGAATGAGAACCAATTTGACTTTAATGCTGCTAATGGAGAGTGATTACATGACTAGTAGAGCAAGTATTTAACTTCATAATCTTGATTTGTATTTTGTTATTTTGGTTTTTGTTTTGTTCCACCAGTTTGTTCTGTTAAGCAATAGTGGCTTGTCTGCTTTTGCAATGAAGCTCTTTTCGTGGTGATCATCCCATTATGTTTAAATTTGTAAAATTATTTCATATTCAGTACGAAGAATGCATCAAGGATTGTGACAGAGCAGTTGAAAGGGGAAGAGAGCTCAGGTCAGACTTCAAAATGATAGCAAGAGCTTTGACAAGGAAGGGATCTGCCTTGGTAAAATTGGCAAAATGCTCAAAGGATTATGAAACTGCTATTGAGACCTTTCAGAAAGCTCTCACAGAACACCGGAACCCAGACACTTTGAAGAAACTGAATGATGCAGAAAAGGAGAAGAAGGATCTTGAACAACAAGAATATTTTGATCCAAAGTTGGCTGATGAAGAGCGAGAGAAAGGTAATTTTTCCGTTCTGCTTTTTCTACAGATCATTTCTTTGAATATTTTGAACATTGTACAAGTTTTTCACTCTCTATGTTAAAAGGAAACTGGTTTATTAGAGAACACCTGATAAGTGTCCTATTGGCTAGTTCCTTTATGTAAATTATGAAGTTCATGCATATCGCATATGACTTTGCAGGTAATGAATACTTCAAGCAGCAGAAATATCCAGAGGCTATCAAGCATTATACAGAATCGTTGAGAAGAAACCCAAAAGATCCAAAAGTAAAAATTAAAAACCTTCTAAATCTTTGTTTATATTACCTAATTAGCAAGACAATGATGTAAAATTGGTTGTTACCCTCAGGCGTACAGTAATAGAGCTGCCTGCTATACCAAGCTTGGGGCTCTGCCTGAAGGTTTGAAGGATGCAGAAAAATGTATTGAGCTTGATCCATCATTTTCAAAAGGCTATACCAGAAAAGGTGCTGTCCAATTTTTGATGAAAGAGTATGACAAAGCTCTGGAGACCTACCAGCAGGGCTTGAAGCATGACCCTCAGAACCAGGAATTGCTGGATGGTGTGAGAAGGTAAGATCGATTATAGGATGTAATGGTAATCTGGTGGTTGCTCAGAGATATTGAATCATGATGTTGATTATACCGCAGATGTGTGGAGCAACTTAACAAGGCAAGTCGTGGTGATCTAACCCCCGAGGAGCTGAAAGAGAGACAGGTTATACATGTTTAATTCCAGTTTTCAGTTTTCATTTAGCAAAGCGATTGTCTGGTACATGTGCTTATAAGTTCATTCCAATTGCAGGCGAAGGGAATGCAAGACCCAGAGGTTCAAAATATTCTTTCAGATCCTGTCATGAGACAGGTGAGTAACATTCTCTGCGCTGAAATTTTGGCCACAAACGGCTTACTTGAATGTACGATCCTTATTGTCATTCATGTCTTACATAATTTATGGATGAGTTTGCAGGTTCTGGTTGACTTGCAAGAAAATCCCAAGGCAGCTCAGCAACACATGAAGAATCCCATGGTGATGAACAAGATCCAGAAACTTATAAATGCTGGAATCGTGCAGATCAGATAGATAAAGAAGACGAATAATCAGCTACATTATTGAGATATAATCTTCAGTGTGAATTTGGGTGTCTTAGTTAACTGAAAACTTATTTATTTTGAGTTGGAAAACTTTTAAGATATTTGTTTTACGTGAACTTTCTCACAATCGTCGCCTCGCCCCTATGCGCTTTTCTTAAATCTTAATACACACCAACTAGACCTTTTTTGGGGTTAAAAAAGAAAACCTTGGTGGTAAATACAGGGTACTCATCGTCCAACTGTCTTGCAAAGGGGTAGAATCTCTCTTTGATGGTGTTGAGATTGTAGAAAGAGTTTTCCTGCTAAGATCCAGTAAAGTGTTACACTAGTAATTTTGCTTAAGTTCCAAGTAAAGTGTTCACTGGTAATTTTGGTAGCTAATTTGAAGCATCGAACTTGTTCGTTTCTTGGAATTCTAGTTTGACATTTCTATCAGTTGTCCTTAACTGATCGCCTTCGTTTAATCAAGTGGCATGATTTGTCCGTTTTTCAATTGTCCTCTGACATGGTTGTTTTCACCGGCTAATTTCTAGGCTATGGATAACCCTTTTTTCTCTGTTTTCTTTCCGGGAATGCCACCTTTAACAGGACTTACCAGTTACCACTGTGAAATTATAAGCAAGTTGACTACAAAATTACTAATCGAATATCACATTCTGAAATTTCAGAAAACCAAAACAGCAAAAGAAACCTTACTAGATGTTGCGAATTCTGCATTAAATTTGATGATAGTTTTGGTTATGCGCTATTAAGGCATTAGCAAGTTGAACTTCAGTGTTTCTAAATGTCTTAATTCCTAATAAAACTTAGTTCTCCATCTCCCTTAAAATTTTTGCTTGAAAATCATCTTGCCTAGCTCGTTTGGGAGTACAACGAGACGTCAAGGAGTGAAAGATGATATGATTGAAATTCCTAGAAATCCTTAATTGCTTTCTTTATGTTCTTTTAATACTCTCTTCCACTAATGTTTTTAAAAAACTTTTCCAGATTTTTGCTTATTCATCTTTTAGTTGTTACATCTGCAAATAAACTAACGCCTCTCTCGTAGTCTCTCTTCCCTCATTTTTTTTTATTATGACTCTTTTTGACAATTAGCGGGCTAATTATATTAGTTATTCGTTGATTCTATCATCGGTTAGCTAACATCAGATTAATATATTTGATTTAATCAACGGATAATATCAACTGTTTATTTAAAGATGTTAGATAAAATTGGTTATTTAGTATTAGCTGTTTATATGTAAAATGACTTATGAAAGTATGATTTAACAAATTTTAATAAGGACAATGATGAATGCGTTCAATTAAAAATTTCTCGAGATTATCCTGAATTTACAAGGGTCAACTGAAAAACTTGAGAGATCATTAAAATGCTATTAAAAATAAGCTTGAGAATGAGTTCGGTCATATTGCATTAGAAGTTTTTTGTCAAATGCAACACTAATAAGTTTAATATGAAATTGGATCTGTAAAAATTATATCGATTTAATTTCTAATTTAAGGAAATATTTCTAATTTAAGGAAATATAGATTTTTTGTTATTTTAATTTTTAAATTTTGAAATTTGAAAATATATTTGTTAATATATTAAATCAAAATAAAATTATTTTGAAAAAACTGTTTATATTAATCTCTTAAAATTTAAACTTAGATTAAAATAATTAACTTAAATCTGACTTATTAATTTTAGATTAAATTGAATTGAATTAAATACAATATACAAGTGATAATAATATTATATACTAAATATCAATAGAAAGGGACCTAAATATCGATATATACAAAAGTAATTAATGTAATATAATTACAGATAATAAATTTAAAAGTATCTAATTTTTTGAAAATTTTAATTTAATATTAAATATTTTAAAATTTTAATTTAATAATTAAAATTTTAAAATTTATATAAATTAAGTTAAATTTATATCTCTATCTCTATCTCTTTGAATAATTTTTAATAACTTTTGGATATAATTTTTTTAGCTCCTTAATATCTCAACCACCAAATCAAAAAGCTCCTCATAGTAGCGTTTTCAAAATCAACGGATTGAAGTTCAATCTGCTAACCCAATCAACTAATTATCAAACATAATTATTAATGGCGGTTTGACATAGTCAAATAGCTAAAACTTTTCAATCGGCCAAAAAATGATTGATAAGTTATATACTAAGAAAGAACTATTTGCTTTTGTTTTCTAAACATCTCCTTCTATTGTTTAGCTCTCTTCTTTTTCTAGGCTTCACAATTGAGCTCCGAACATCTCCTTCTATTGTTTAGCTCTCTTCTTTTTCTAGGCTTGACAATTGAGCTTGGGTCTGACTTGGTTAAAATTAAAAGGCCAGACCTGGGTTGAGTAGGGCTGCCTAGACCTAGTCGGACCTAAGGCCCGACAGGCAATGATGGGCAAAACGACATTGTTTTTGAAATTTTTTGAAAAAAAAAGTCAGGCTGCGCTAGCTAGGTCGCCCCACCTAGGGCCCAATTGGGCCTTTAACTGGCCTTGGGTTCGAGCGAACAGAGGTCTGGTCGCCCGAGCTCAGCCTAGCCTATTGCCATCATGATCTTTTTCTCTCTTCATGCTCATTCTTTTTTGTTCTTTTCCCTTCCTTTCTGGCTTTTCTCGTCTCCTTAATCCATCTTGCTCTTTCAAGTAGAGATAACAATAATGACCTGACCCGTTTTTGGCCTGGGTTGGGCGGGCTATAGGCGGGCCATGGGCTCCTTTTTTTTTTTCGAAACGACGTAGTTTTGATATTTTTTCTTTTAAAAAATAAATGATTGGCTGGGCCGGGCCGGTCCGCCCCTGTCCCAGTGAGCCATAATACAAAACAAATTAGCCTGCTAATCTTTTTTACAAAAGTGAGTAATGGGACCAGAACAGAAGATACTATGTTTGGTATCTGAAACAGAAGAGACTCAACCTTCTGAAACAGAAGACACAGAAGTGTCTAAAATCAGAAGACACCGGAGTGTCTAGTACAGAAGGTGCCTTAGTGTCTGGTTACAGAAGACACCTTAGTGTCTAATTACAGAAGTAGCTGCTAACCCTTTTAGGCATGCCTAGTTACTCACGTCTAGGACTAAGCAATTTTAAAACAAATCATTTCAGATTTCAAAAGTTTACGCAAAAGATACAATGCATATCATATGACTTATTCCATTTCGCTCACATAGGATATAATCATTCACAATTAATCAAACTTAACATGCCTTGTGAACATAACCATTTGTAATCATGCACTAAAGAATTCATTAAGTAATTACATATTACATGTAATCACACAAGTTCCCAATTCCCAAACATTCACAACTAACACGTTACTCTTATTCTTTAAATCACACTAACATTCATAAGTAGACTTCATTCCTTTAAGTCCTTATAAGTTCCAAAATTAGATGCTTTGTTATCTAATAACACCTTCCTTAAGTTATTACTTTAATTACAAATCCAAATCTTATTGAACCTTCATGGTAAAAACTATGCCCACTATCTTTTTCCTGCACTTTTTCCAGATTTTCTCAAGTAGATTCAGGTCAGATTTGTATGGTTATTTTGACCTAGAAATTGACGTTTTTAGACAATAAGTTCTTCTAAACAAATGTTCCTCTATGTCTTAAGTTTCAAATGAAACAAAAATCATTCAATTTGGTTCATTATTTCATGAGTTATACCCAAAATACTATAGACTATGCACGATTGTGTGAAGGGCTAGTGCATGATCATGCTTGTGCACGATCGTGCACTCTTATGATTGAAGGATTAGTGCATGATCGTGCACTCCTATGATTGTGCACGATCGTGCACTCTTAATATTGAAGGATTAGTGCACGATCGTGCACTCCTATGATTGAAGGTTAGTGCACGTTCGTGTACCCCTGATGTGCACTCAAACTTGTCAAGCTCATATCTCTCAATTCTGATATCCAAAAATTACAAACTTTATACCATGAGAAAGCTAAGAAGATAAGCTACAACTTTTATGAAGACAACTTTGTCTAATTAGGACTACATCAATACAGTTTAATCGTTGAAAACAGGACATAAATTTCTATCAGGGACAGTGCTGCAGCCTATGCCAGCACCATTGATGCTGTCATGTAAAGGCCATATCTCTTTCATCTGAAGTTCAAAATTTTCATATGATATACCGTTGAAAAGCTACAAGGACGAAATAAAATCTTTTAGCAGATCACTTTGTCCAATTTTTCCTATATTAATATAGTTTATTCGTGGAAGTCGGAGCCACTAATTCTGTCTAGTGGAAAACCATCTAATGAATATCTAGCATGAATCAAGTTTCTAACCACAATTCTTCGTTAATTCAGTATACATTTATCCACTTCAAACATCAAACAATACATGTTATCATGATACCAAGTTTAGTACACCCTTACCTCTTTAAACTTCAAAGAACAACTTCGAATTACTTTAAAGATCCAACTACACCAACACTTCCTAACAATTAGCTCTTATCTAAGATTAAGGTACAACACATAAAATTACAAGATCATCTTCATGATAAAATAACTTACAAAGATTCCGAGTGTTGATGATTTAAACTTCAGCAAAATTCTAGAAGTTGAGAGGAAGAGAGAGTGGTTTTGGTGGAGAAAATGCAAGAATAGAGAGAGTGATGTAGAATCACCGAATGGTTTAGGTGATTCAGTGCTTATAAATGTTAGGTGTTATTACCACCATATGAAACTTAACACCACAACATGAAGTCCATTTGCCATCCATTCAAGCTGCCATATGTAACACTCCAATCAAGCCACTTGCCCTCTTATTATACTGCCATTTGTCACGCAATAAGTAATGCCAAATGTCAATGCATAGCTATGCCAAGTTTCACTAACTCATAGGCTTAATCATTCTAATTTTCATGTACCAACTTAACTTGTCTCTTGACCATTTTTCCTAGTCCAAATGTACATTTAAATACCTCAATTCTCTAATAGTTTCAATTAATTCCAATTCACTAACTATGGTCCATCAATACCAAAATTCAAGTAACATGCTTTTCACTGTCAAATTATAGCACAATTTTAACTCATATCATATATACTTTCATTAATATGTAACATTTCATCTAGGGTATATTTTGGGGCCTTAAAACAAGTGTTGTGACGATTATAAGCATTTCCTTATTAACTTTAGCTTTATTTATGAAATGTAGTATAAAATAGACACTCAGATTTAAGAATACC
Source organism: Erythroxylum longipes (assembly GCA_027563885.1). NCBI lineage: Eukaryota > Viridiplantae > Streptophyta > Magnoliopsida > Malpighiales > Erythroxylaceae > Erythroxylum > Erythroxylum longipes. Next base: position 34,844,589 of record JAOQMS010000179.1, on the reverse strand, counting down.
CCAATAACAAATAACTAAGAGTAAGGTTATTATCCTATCCCTTATTAATGACTTTTAATATAAGGTATGTATAAGAAGATCAATCTTTCCAAATTAAACTTAATTATTTCCTTTACCTTCTTTATATAACATCATAAAAGTAACTCATTATTAACTTCTCATTACTATTAGTTAGAGACAAATTACTTTCACCAAGGATTTACAAACTTGGATAAGATATTAAGAATAAAATTTATGATCTTTAAATATAACAATAGAAACCTCTATTCCAACATTAAATCTAACATATTGAGATGTAATTCACTAATAAATTGTAAACATTTTTCTTGACTCCTTCATTTAAATAAAACATTAAAGTGATAAGAAATTACTTGCAACATTCTTGAAATTCTTTCTCATCAAATTTAGAATCCGTTCGCAATTATAAATAAACTTAATTACTTTTTTCTCCTTCTTCACAATTTCATCAATGACAGGAATGTATTTATATCTCCTATACTTTCAGCATCGTGTCAATAGAATATATAATACAAGGAGTCCAATAAAAGAGTTATACCTATTTTGCAACCTCTTCTTATCTGTTTTATAAGCATCACCATTATCAGATGAACTTTACTGTAGTTTCATGCCTAACTTTATTTACAACTTCATAAAATATCTCTAAAAAAGTATTAATATTCCTTACAAGGTCAAATACATCAATTGACTTTTAAAATATCACCTCTTATTAGAATAAATTGAAAAAAATTAAAATGGGCTCATGCCTTTTATTTTTCCAACCATCATACAGGCCTAAACATCCATACGTCATCTGATTCTTTCTTTTTCGCTCAATTTTTTATTTCAATAACAAATTTGCTCAAAAGATTACCTATATAATCATTAATTAAAAGAGCTTTAAATCCTAGATCATAAAAGGTAATAACATCCACTATAAGCTGATAATAGTAAGATCAAGCAATATTAAATAAGACATCTGATCATACTACCATCTAGTCATTGGCATCTTTATATCATGAGCTGCTTCTTTTGATTATAATATACTATAAATTGAAGGTTAAACTCTAGGAGTTGTTCGTGAAGCACAAAAGAAGTTGGAGCAATACCTCATTCTTAGGTAGGAAGATCAACTTCAGTAAAGTCAATTTCATCCTCGCCAATGCAAAATGAACTTTCACTTTCACTTCCAATTTCATATTTCAATCTTTGCCTTCTTTCTTTTTCATTATAATACTCTTTAACCAAAGTTACTACATGTCATTTTACATCATGATTAGCCTTTTTTGTAAAGTTTCACATCACCTTTGATCTCAATTAAATCCCACCTCTCAAATATTTTTCATATATATGGTTCTTCATACTAGGAACTAATCTTACATAAGTCTAAGCTAATTCATCAAATCTTTTTGAAGAGATTAAATTGTCAAGAGTACTTAAGCTTATCTCCATTTATTTGTAAAACATAAAACAACAACTTCGTATCAAGACTAAACTTCGTTATACATAACCTTGCAACAAACTTAACGAAGAAGTTATGTATAAACCGTTTCCATATAAGATAAATTTGCATAGCATATGATATATTTAAGTCTATTTAGCTCTACAAATTTTTGATAAGTGAAAAATATTAAATTCCATGAAAACTTATAATTAACTTGTTGAAAAGACCAACAAAGCAACAAAAAGTTATTTTAATAAACTCATAATCAAATGACAAGGCACTAACTATTAAGCACACTTTATAGAATTAAAAGTTTGGAGCATCTAATCCCGCTAATGATTAAGCATGAAAAAGTAAAGAAATTTTTTTCTATGTTCTCATTCTTATAGTGAATCTTAAAAGGAAATATATCAAATTTTAAGCCAATTAAGCGTGGAACCCACAACAACTCAATCAAGAAAAGATGAGTGTTGTTACTATTTTAAACTTTCTTATTATTAATTTTGGACCAAACTAAGGTCAACACTAGTTTGATTTCAACAAATTTAGTGAAGCTTGTCCATTTCTTAGCTTGAAAAATGATGAATCATGATGATAGAAACATCTATGAAAAATGATGAATCAGGATGATAAAAACAACTTTGGATGTTTCTAATTCCTTTAACATAATTGATAAGAGATCAAGTGCAAAGAAGAAATTATCAATAACCTTTAGAAAAAGAAATTATTAGATTCAAACAAAAGCATTATCAAGTGCAAACAAGACATTATCAACCGCAACCTCTAAAATAAAAAATTATTAGATTCAAACAAAAACATAACAAAGTACAAACAAAATAAATCAATTCATAATGCTCCTTGCCCAAAGCTTAAGTATTTACACAAGAACAACACTTTGAAAATATGTCACTAAGAAGCATTTTATCAAAGTCGACAATGACCTCACTAGAAAGCCCAATTATACAAAACCTATAAATTAATTGCATGTAAATGCAACTCAAATTAGGGTCATAAATAAGACAGAACTATCCACATGCACTGTCTACAATGGAACTTGGACATAATCCCTTCTTATATAGGATCTTGTTACATAAAGCTATAACCTAAATGGTATTAGGAAAATCAATTCATTTATGAAACCTCTTCTCATAAACTGAAATGTAAGATTAGACTCTATCGCCTTTAATCGGTAAGAATGCACTATAGAAAAAATAACTACAAGATGTACAAGTGAAACTATTTTTTCAAAGCCATACACATTAGTGTCTCCAACATGATTATGAAATCCGTACAGTACCGGCTAGGATTGGGTGGTACGTATTGTATCGGCTGAAAAACGGTACGAAATATTAGCTTTTGATATCGGGTTTAAATACTAGTTAGTACTGGCCAGTACGGACCATATACTGGTCAGTACTGGAAATTTTGAAAAATATAGGGACTAAGTTACAAAATTTTCAAATTTTTTTTAATTTTTTTACCCTCCCGCCACTCCTCCCCCCTTCTTTCTTTTCAAATATTTTTTAATTTGTTATTTAGTTAAACTTTTATTGTAATTTTTAATTTTTATTTTAAAAGAAAATAAATATTTTATTACTAATAATAAATATACATTAAATAAAAATTAAAAATAAATTTTTATTTAAATTTATTTTAATATTTTATATCATATTTATTAATAAAGTATTAACAAAAATATTTAATTTTTAAAAT
>JAOQMS010000179.1:34825267-34841335 GCA_027563885.1 Erythroxylum longipes | reverse complement strand
GTTTCATGTTTTAATTCTACTTGGTTGTTTCCTTATCACGAACTCTTGTTGTAAATTATAATAATTTGAGAGTTAAATATATTTATTATTCATTTTATTGGATGTTTTTATGTAATTATTATTTATTATATAATGAAAATTGAAATTGAAATATTTTAAATACTTTATATTGTTCTTAATTTTATATTTGTATGATAATGATTGTCTTTTTTCATAAAATTGTGGTTATTATTTATATGTGAAATATCTGAAAATTATTGTTATATTTGATTTTTAGAGACATGGTTAAAATATACAGTACAACTGTACAATATGACAAAGAACTATTTTGCAATTTTAAAAAAAAATCAGGGACTATTTTATAAATTTAAAAAATTACCCAAAACGATATCCAGTATTAACCGGTACCGGTATAGTACCGTATCAAAACCTAATCCAATACCAAATTTGGTACAGTATTAATAACGTTGGTCTTTAACCTTATAATCAACATATCGACTTTATGAACAACCTGGCAATGAGTAGACGAGTAATGACGTGAGCAAACAATGATATGAGCAAAGGCAATCATGAGGATGAGAGTGATGAGATTCTTGAAGAATCACAGCCATTATCATCGCAATATTATCGGCTTCCCTTGTATGAATGTCAAATGCATATCTTCAACGGTTGTTTGCGAATTCCTTGATTGCAGGAATTCATTAACTTAGACATAGTTTTTTTCCTTGTATAGCATATTCAATCGTGTATATATTCAACTATTGAAAGGAATGAAATAAGGTCTTTTGGAGGAATGAAATAAGGTCTTTTGGCTCTTTCTTAAATCTTAACATGGTATTAGAGTATTAACTTTCTTCTCTACAATTTCATTATGTCCAAACATCTCCAGCTTCCTTTATCATGACAAATACCAATTCTTCTCTTGATTCATAAACTTCAAGTGCTTCATACAGTTAAGAAAATGTTTATGTTGATCAAAACTTGCTCTCTCTTTATACCATCCATCCATCATATAATCTAGGTGCCATCCTTGTGTCCAAACCATTGACTGGGGACAATTATTATAACTGGTCTCATGCCAAGAACAAATTCAATCTTGTAAATGGGACCTTGTCACAGCCCTCCATTACATCCCGAGATTACCCACTATGGGATCGAGCAAACAACATGGTGGTATCATGGATACTGAACGTGATCTCACCAGACATTGTGGATAGTATCCTAAGTGGCTTTTTCTGCTTTTGAGATATGGAAAGACTTAAAAGAGCGCTTCTCACAAAGCAACGCACCTTGTATCTTTGAACTCACTCGTGCTATTACCACAAATCAACAAGGTACATCTTCCATAATTATTTATTACGGTAAACTTAAATCATTTTGGGATGAATTATCTGAACTGTCTAAGGTTAGTCCCTGCACATATGGTACATCCAAATCCATATCTAAATTTGAAGCTCAACAACGCTTAATGCAATTTCTAATGGGTTCGAATGAGTCTTATGGTGTGCTCCGTAGTCAAATTCTCCTTATGGATCCTCTACCATCTATCAACAAAGCTTATAGCCTACTTCTGCAAGAAGAACAACAACGAAATCTTCTTTCAATTCCCAAACCCCTTATAGAAACAACAGCTTTGGCTGTTTCACAAAACACAAAATATGGCACTCATTCTAATACTCAAACCCAGAAATTTTGTCGTTATTGCAAGAAAGATAATCACACTGTTGACGAGTGCAACAAATTGAAATATAAGCAGAAGAAACAAGGTGTTCCACTTCCACGTCTTCTCTACAGGGACGATCTCGTGCTTCTCACTACGTAGCCAATACTTCAGGCACACAAAATGAGATAACTGATGGTAATGTTAGTCCTTTTAATGAGACTTCTATAAATCCAAAACTCACTCAAGAGCAAGTCAACAAACTGCTCAGTCTCATCCCTTCAGGTAGTTCATAAACTGCAACAAATTTAGCAGGTACGTCTCTTGCTTTTCTCACCAAGTTTTCAAAATTATGGGTCATTGACAGTGGAGCTACAGACTATATGATTTCAAATCAATCACTTCTAACTTCCTCTATTGAATTTACCACTCCTCACATGGTCACCTTACCTGATGGTCAAAAGGAACAAATCACTCATATTGGTTCTGCTAAAATAACCTCTACTCTAAACGTTGATAATTTTTTATACATCCTTTCTTTCAAGCACAATCTACTCTCAGTAAGCAATCTCACCAAAGCGTTAAATTGTGACGTTATTTTTTACCATGATAGATGTGTTTTGTAGGACCGGTCAATGAGGATGGTGATTGGTTTGGGTAAAGAACAAGATGGTCTATACATTTTTGAACCTGATTTCAACAACACTTTCTCAGGACTTTCACTTTCCTCAAAGAACTTCGACTTGTGGCATTGGCATATCGGTCACATATCCTCTACAAGACTCTTCCATCTATCCAAAGGCAGTCCTTGCATTTCTTTTTCAAAAAATTGCATGTGTCACGTTTGTCCTCTTGCAAAACAAACTCGGTGTAGTTTTCCTTTTAGCTCGATTTCTAGCACAACTATTTTCCAGTTAATTTATATCGATATTTGGGGTCCTTATAGTGTTTCCTCTCATACTGATGCTCATTATTTCTTGACCATAGTTGATGATTTTTCACAAGCTACATAGGTTTATTTGATGCAACACAAATATGAGACTAAACAAAATATTAAAGCTTTTGTATCCCTTGTTAAAACTCAACACAAATGTCAAATTGAAAAAATTAGAATTGACAATGGGGTTGAATTTTTTGCTTCTGATCTTTAACAACTTTTTCAATCAGAGGGCATCTGGCATCAATCTAATTATGTCGGTACCCCTCAACAAAATGGAGTGGTCGAATGCAAACATAGACACTTACTCGAGGTAGCTCGTGCTTTATGTTTTCAAGCACATCTCTCGCTTAAATTTTGGGGAGAGTGTGTCCTTACTGCCGCGTACCTTATAAACCGAATTCCATCCCTGTTCTTATTCGGATGCTCTCCTTATGAAATTCTTTTTGACACCAAACCTAAATATGATAATCTCCGTGTTTTTGGGTGCCTGTGTTTTGCTTACAACATTTATAAAAGAGATAAATTTGATGCTCGCTCTAACCCTGGAATTTTTCTAGGCTATCCTTTTGGTCAAAAGGGATATCACATCTATGATATTAACTTGAATAAGATTTTTACTAGTCGAGATATTCAATTCTTTGATACTATTTTTCCTTTTGAGTCTATCCCAAAACCTCCCTCTAATCCCAATCAAGTTCTTCCTTTACCAGCCAATGACATTTCTTTAGAATCATACACTCTTTCGCAAAACCAAGATCCACATCAAAACAACCCTCCTGACAACTCCACCTTTCAAGAGTCTTCCCTAACACCAACCTTACCATCCCATGATACCACCTTAGACGAATTCATAACCATCCCTCCTCGCCGATCTACTCGCCCCCATAAACCACTAGCTTACTTAAAGGATTTTCACTGCTCAAATGTCACGACCTCAAAGTTCCCCTAAAACCAAGATTCTCCCTCGATGACACCTTCATCAGGTATGCATTTTCCTCTTTCAAAGTACTTAAATTATGATAGATTCTCTTCATCCCATTGTTCCTTTTTAGCTGCTATCACTAACGTTATAGAATCTAGAACTTTCTCATAAGCTGTCAAATCACCACAATGGAGGGATGCTATGGCCAAGGAAGTTCAAGCCCTTGAAACCAACAATATATGGACCATAACAAACTTACCAACTGGAAAAATTCCCATTGATTGTAAGTGGGTATACAAAGTCAAATACAAATCAGATGGCACAATTGAGCGATATACAGCTCGTCTAGTTGCAAAAGGATACACTCAACAAGAAGGAATTGACTTTCATGAGACCTTCGCGCCAGTTGCCAAACTAGTAACAGTTCGTTGTCTACTAGCCATTGCTGCAATAAAAGAATGGAATCTTCACTAATTGGATGTCCATAATGCCTTTTTACATGGGGACCTTTTTGAAGAGGTATACATGACTATTCCACCTGGATTCTCTCGTCAGGGGGAGAACCAAGTCTGTAAGTTGAATAAGTCCCTTTATGGACTTAAACAAGTTGGCCGAAATTGGATCCAAAATTTTGCCGAAGTATTTCTGAACATTGGCTTCATTCAATCTAAGGCAGGCCATTCCCTATTCTTTCGCGCACAAGGTAATGCTCAACTTTTCATTTTAGTATATGTAGATGATATTGTTATTACAGGCACTAATAATGCAGGTGTTGAGAATCTAAAGGCTTATCTTAATACCAAATTCAATATCAAAGACTTAGGTCCCTTGAAATATTTCTTGGGCATTAAAGTCGCACTCTCATTTCAAGGTATATATCTTTCTCAACGAAAATATACTTTAGAAATTCTTGATGATTCAGGGCTATTAGGAGCTCGTACGGTTGACTTTCCAATGGAACAACACTTAAAGCTCACAAACTCGATGACACTCCACTTGATGATCCTTCTCGTTATTGTCGTCTAGTTGGACGCTTGATGTACTTAACAATAACATGCCCTGACATTGTCTATTGTGTGCAAATTCTAAGTCAGTTTATGAATGAGCCACGACAACCACACATGAATGCTGCCACTCGATTGCTTTGGTATCTTAAAGGGACTCCAGGCTAAGGCCTTTTATTGTCTGCTTCTAGCTCTCTCCAACTAATTGCCTACTGTGACTCGGATTGGGCAAGTTGTCCAATAACTAGGCGTTCTACCACAGGTTACGGTGTCTTCCTTGGCTCCTCTCCTATCTCATGGAAAAGCAAGAAACAGGTCACCATCTCTCGATCATTTGCTGAAGTTGAATATCGCGCCATGGCCTAAACTTCATGCGAGATCTCCTTCATGACCTTGGGGTCGATCACCCATAAGCTGCAACATTATTCTGCGACAACCAAGCAGCCTTACACATCGTAGCTAACTCAGTCTTTCAGGAGCGTACCAAACATATCGAGCTAGACTGTTATCTCATACGTGAAAAGATACAAGCTGGTTTGATTGCTCCTTCATTTGTCCCTTCATCATCTTAACTTTCCAACATTTTCACTAAACCTCTTGGCAAAGAAGCATTCCTTCGAGTCGTTAGCAAGTTGGGCGTGTCGAACCTACACTCTCCAACTTGAGAGGGAGTGATGAGATTCCTGAAGAATCACAGCCATTATCATTGCAATATTATCGGCTTCCCTTGTATAAATGTCAAATGCATATCTCTAACGGTTGTCTGCAAATTCCTTGATTGCAGGAATTCATTAGCTTAGACAGTTTTTTCCTTGTATAGCATATTTAATCGTGTATATATTCAACTATTGAAAGGAATGAAATAAGGTCTTTTGGCTCTTTCTTAAATCTTAACAGAGAGATTGGGAGAGTAAGAAGAGAGATTAAGAGGAACAGATCGTTTGTTCCATAAACCAGTTCTCGTCCTGTTTTATTAACAGAGGATCTCATTTGGATCAAGAGAGTTGTGACTGACCGAAATTGTACCCCATATCAATAAAATTAAGAATGCATATATATTTTAATTTTACTCCTTAAACTTTTGAAAATTTATATTTTGATCCCAATACTATCAGGTACCTATGGTACAGAACAATGCTAACCGAAGAAGTTGGTAATAATCGATACCATAACTCAGATACAATAAATAAAATTGAAGTACTATTTTTTGAATAACTCTTTCCAAACCTTCAATCGTTGGAGTTTAATTCTATACGTAATTCACACTAAAAAAATCCAAAATTGCCTGACAAAAGTATAATGTGAAAATTACGCAGCTTCTTTTTCCTCTTTTGATGCAAGCTTGTTTTGGATATGCTGAGGCACAACGTCAAACTTGGCTAATTGCAAGGTGTAAGATGCTATGCCTTTTGTCATTCCACTGAGTGTACTTACGTACTGGAACATCTCTGCCAGTGGAACAAGTGAATCTACCACCTTTAACAATTAACTTAATGGTGAATTTAGATCGCCTTCTTTGGTATCAAGAACAACATGGAACAGGAAGGTGGCTAGAAGAAAAAGAAACAATACAATTGCTTCAACATAAACATAACTTGAGACCACCGGTCTTGTCACCAAAACTGTTAATTTGACCTCTCCTTGAGTTGAGATCACCAATAACATCTCCCAAATGATCTTCGGGAGTGACAACTTCAACTTTCATAATAGGTTCTAGCATTCTCGGGCCAGCTTTCCTCATCCCCTCACGGAAAGCTCCTCTGGCTGCCAATTGGAAAGCCAAGACACTAGAATCAACTTCATGGTAAGAACCATCTACAAGTACAGCGCGCACGTCAACAACAGGAAAGCCTGCCAGCACCCCATTACTCATGCATTCCTCCAATCCTTTAATCACACCAGGAATATATTCTTTTGGCACAGCACCTCCCTTGATTTCACTTTTGAACTCGTATCCACTGCCTGGCTCCATGGGCTCAAATCTTACTGTGATATCAGCAAACTGTCCTTGTCCACCAGACTGTTTCTTATGCACATACTTCACTTCTGATAGTTTGGAGATGCTTTCACGGTAGTTTACTTGAGGTGCACCAACATTAGCTTCAACCTGTTAGAAAGAAGAAAGTAAACTTTGATGAAAAATAAACTGACATTTCACAGCTTATTCATTTTTGTTTGAAAACCTTAGAAAAATAAAAACCCAATCTTTTATGAAAAAGGTTAGTAAGTGTGAGTTCACTCTGCATTAAACTCCTGACGGATAAAAAGTTATCGATAGACGTCCAAGGCAAATTAAGATCAGTTATCTCGTCATTTGGATGCATGAGTTTGGCACAAGCGGTAGTGCATGGAATAGGTTGCTGGCTTGTTTGGAAAGTAACTGCTATAAAATGACGAAATTGTAAGCTTTCAGTATCATAAACCGATCCACCAAGAGACAGTTAATAGTAAATGATAAAACAAGACGGATGAGGGTCAGATATAAACCTTAAATTCTCTTTTGAGGCGATCAACAATGATCTCAAGATGCAATTCTCCCATTCCATCAATCACAGTCTGGTTAATTTCTTCATCTCTTGAGAAGTGGAAAGAAGGGTCCTCCTGAGCAAGCTTAATCAATCCTGTAGCCATTTTGTCAACATCAGCTTTAGTCTTCGGTTCTATTGCAACCTTAATAACGGGATTAGGGAAATCCATCCGTTCAAGAACAATAGGACTTTCAGCATCGCAGAGTGTTTCACCTTTTATAGTATTTTTTAGGCCTGCAATGGCAATAATATCACCTGCCAAGGCTGCCTTAACATTTTCCATACTCTTAGCATGCATTTCTAGAAGTCTTCCTATTCTCTCCTTTTTCCCTTTGTTTGCATTTATCACATAAGATCCTGCAGTTAGCTTGCCTGCGTACACTCTAACAAATGTAAGTGATCCAACAAAAGGATCAGTCATAATCTTGAAAGCTAGTCCAGCAAATGGTTCATCTCGCTTTCAACCCTTTCAATTGTCTCCTTAGGATTTTCAGGATCAGTCCCCGACAATGATGGTAAGTCAAGAGGTGAAGGGAGGTAATCCACAACAGCATCAAGCAATGGCTGAACAACCTTATTTTTAAAAGCAAAACCACACAGAACTGGAACAAAGCTGCTGGAAATGGTTCCTTTCCTAATTAGGTTCTTAATGGTCTCTTCATCAGGCTCAACTCCTTCAAGATACTGCTCCATGGCATCATCATCCAATTCAACTATGGTCTCTATCAGCTGAGACCAGTACTCCTGGGACAACTCCTTGAGATCAGCTGGAATGTCATCAAATACAAACTTTGCACCCAACCCTTCTCCCGACCAAATTATAGCTTCCATCTTCACAAGATCAATAACACCTTGAAAATTATCTTCAGCACCAACGAGAATCTGAATAACAAGTGGTTTAGCACCCAAGTTGGTCACTGTCATGTCTCGTGTTCGGAAAAAGTTTGCACCCAGGCGATCCATCTTGTTAACAAAGCAAATTCTGGGTACTTGTTGGAATGTGGAAATCTCACATTGGAAAGAAAAGAAGAAGAAGGGAGTTTATAAGTCAACAAGGAGTCAAACCAAAATGTCTTAGGGCATTTTGGTGATGGACCTCCTAATTCAAGCCCAAAGCGCTCTCTCTCTCTCCCTCTCATGCACTCCTCCATATTTTGGGCCTGTCAATTTTTCAACATGGTATCAGAGCCCATCGGCTTTGTTTCGGCCCATGAAGATCTAAGACCTGAAAGCTCAAAAAGATAAAGAAGGCTTAGTGAGGAAGACCCAGGCATAAAGACAAGTGGACCTGCGGCCCAAGACCTGAAGCCCAAAAATGAAGAAAACCTAAAAAGGCCCAATAAAGAAGATTGAAGCCCAATGAAAGAAGGCTCAGTGAGGAAGACCCAGGCATAAGATAATGGACCTGTAGCCCAAGACCTGAAGCCCAACAAAAGTGAAAAAAAACAATGGACCTGCGGCCTAAAACTTGAAGCCCAATAAAGAAGGCTCAGTGAGGAAGACCCAGGCAAGCAAAAGAAGAAATGGACCTGTGGCCTCTGAAGTTCAACAAGAGTACAAGCCCAAGAAAAATATTGTGGCTTCTGAGACTCCAAGTGAACACAAGCTCAGGCAAGAAAAGTAAAAAAAAAAAGCAAAAAAAAGAAGAAAAAATAGAAATAGAAAAAAATAGAAAAATTGAGGGCAAGTCACAACTGGGCAGGCCAGTTGGACTTAAGGGGGAGTGTTGGAATGTGAAAATCCCACATTAAAAAGGAAAAGAAGAAGAAGGGAGTTTATAAGTCAACAAAGAGCCAAACCAAAATGTGTTAGTCCATTTTGGTGATGGACCTTCTAATTCAAGCCCAAAACTCTCTCTCTCTCCCTCTCGTGCACTACTCTATGTTTCGGGCCGTCAATTTTTCAACAGTACCCCATATTTATCAGCTTGCCTCCGCACAGTTTCAGACTGTGGTTCCACCCCAGCAACACTGTCAAACAAACAGATAGCACCATCCAGCACCCTGAGAGCCCGCTCCACTTCAAGAGTGAAATCAACATGTCCAGGAGTGTCAATGATGTTGATGCGGTGATTGTTCCAAAATGTAGTAGTCGCAGCAGACGTGATTGTGATCCCTCTTTCCTGCTCCTGTTCCATCCAGTCCATTGTCGCTGTTCCCTCATGCACCTCTCCTATTTTATAATTTCTTCCTGTATAGTACAGAACTCGTTCAGTTGTAGTAGTCTTTCCTGCATCTATGTGTGCCATAATCCCAATGTTGCGGTAGTCTTTCAATGGCACAGCACGCTTTGCCTCTGGTAAAAGAATGAAAGTGAACATGTGAAATGAAAAACCGTGAACTAGAACAAGTAACGGGACATGCTTATGAAGGAACAAACATCAAACAATAAATTGACACTTATCAAAGTTTCCCGTAAGTAAGTTTGCAAATAAATAATGTAGTAAAGTATCTCGGCTTACGGCCAACAGCAGGGTCTTGCTCCAATTATATAAAATATCTTTTGGAATGGATTGAAATGCCTTCCTTATAGAACATGAAGAGTAGTGTAAAGACATTGAGCAGAAACATGTTCACTGCGTCATTAATTCCGATCATAGAAGAATTACAGTCTTGTCGGAATACCAGAAAATGTCGTCAAAGCTGCTTAGTGACTGAGTTTACGTACAGCGTATAAAAGGACTCTAAACTATTTTCACTAAAAAATAAAATATTAAAATTCCTAGTGTTCAAGTTTCATACACAGTAAACCAAAAACCACAAGGATGATCAATAATAGCTTCAAGAGATTCAGGGAATGAGAAGGAACAGTCAGAGTTGCATTATACACAGATAACAAACTAGTATCCACGATTGGATTCTTTACTAAACAACCAACATACAAATACCAATACAATTTGGCAGACCAAAATCACTCCTTTTCAGAACCAAAATAACTAAGATGGAACTAAACAGAGTTCAAGATTGGGCTTGCGTGTGCATGTAAGAGGAAAAGAAAGGGAGAAACCATCGGCCACCACGGCAAAGACAGAGAGGTTTCTCCTGCTCTGCTGTCTTTGGCGTGAAACGGGCAACTTGAAAAAGTGTGAACCAACACGACGGCTCCCAAAGGCATGAGAAATTGGAGAAGCACATGGAGGGAGACCGAGAAAGCGAATTCGGTTAGAGGCAAAGTTAGTTCCCTTTTGAGAGCCATTGAAGCTGCAGAGTGGAGACGACGCAGACTGTGTCAATCTCAGAATCTCTGCTGCCATTTTCTATGAGAAGTTTTAAGCTTTCATGCACAGTTGTCTCTCTGCGTTCCTCCCCAGAGTTGCATTTTGTTGGAGTAACCTTCCTCGGCTTGTAGCCATCCACTTGGGTAGTTCAAGAATTGAGACGTCTAAAGTCTAAACACATATTGATCGCTGGAAACATCCCACCGTAACCTTGATTATATAATACACGGATGAGTTTTTGGCATTATTTTCCCGGATAAATGATCTAAAGATAAATTTGATTTTTATCAATTGCCAAAATAGATATCATTAAAGAAGATTTAATTTTCAAATTTTGAATAATTTATATGACACACTACAAGAAATATAAATTGATGGTCCATTAGGAAACATGTTGATATGATTTTTATTAAAATAATTAAATGTCTGGACCTCATGTCTCAGTTGGGTTAAATAAAATAAGTGAAACGATGTACCATGTTACGTGCTGCTACCTTAAAATAAGTGAAGCTGGAACACCTGCTTCTTCCATTCAAACTTAAAACATATAAAGAAAAATGAAAAATGAAAGAAAATCAGGAAATAGAAATATGCGGTGATTTTCGCCCTTTGGATAAACAGTACGCTGCCACATCCTATCGCAGACGAGATGTGATCCTTATTTTAACTCATTCTATACATCTTCAAGGGGGCGTATCTTTAATGTGACTCAGGATCCAACGAAATGGAAACAATCCCATAAATACTGTATTAGTATTAGTACTAAATTTAATTATGACGTGGTATTATATCAATATCAATCAATACCAAATATACTTATTTATTAGAATTTGGTACCAATTTTTGTGTGAATTATGAAATATGTTTTTTTTTATTGCAACATTTTCTTAAAAAAGTTTCCATTGACTTAAGCAAAAAGGGGAAGGAAGAAAACAAGTTAGTATACTAATTCCTCGTCATAAAATCAGTCCTTTCCGTTTTAGGTAAAATTTTAAATTTATAAAATAGTTCTTAAAATTTTAAAATTATAAAATAGTCATTCAAATACTTTATAATTTTATATCAATTCTGTCTCTAAAAATTATACTGATAGAAATTTAAAATGACAACAATTTATTTATTTATATTAACATTATTTTTCACATATTTCACTTATAAATAATAACCACAATTAATATAAAAAAAAGATTATTTAGTCATCATACAAATACAAAATTAAGAACAATACAATGTATTTAAAATATTACAATTTCATCATATAATAAATAATAAGTACATAAAAATATCAAATAAAAAATAAAAAATATCTATTACTCTTTAACAATTACAATTTACAACAAGAGTTCGTGCTGAAGAACCAACTAGAAGTGAAACATGAAATAAAAAATATTTACAATTATATTGCATATATAGAATTTAACGTATATATCAAATATAAGTGAAATTAAAAGAAAAGAAGAAACAAAAACATGTAATTTCGTTAAATCGAAAACCGGCTATATCTGTATTGACCTCAATTCTCATTTGATATAAAACCTTTTTCATTAAGAGGAGTCTCATCATCACTATCATTCAATTCAATGCATTGAATGACATGTCAATTCTTTTCCATCCAAGATTATCTTCTAAGTCACTCTCATTTATCAAACTTAGTTCCTAATAAACTCAAACCGCCAAAAGATAAATATTATCAATGTAAATTGGATTTATTGAACTACTTATTCTATTAAGAGTCATAGTAAACAATAAAATTAAATTATAAAAAATTATAAAAAATTATATATAACTTAATAATGATAATAACATATCTTTCCCGAAGCTTTAAATTATATCAAATAAAGACCAAGTCATTCAATCTTTTGTGCTCCAATATTCTTTTTCTTGGGATGAATGAATTCAAATGTGCTCCAATTCCTTTCACAGCTTGTTGCATTCACACATTGACTTAAAATTTGAATTGCAAATCTTTGCAATTTTAAAACACCACTTTCGAATTGGTCCCACTAAGAAACTGTAAATCGTAAGACAATAAAAGTAGTATTATAAATAAAATAAAGTAATAATTAATTTTCAACAAGTAACAAAAGTGAAAAATATAAACTCTGATTGAGTTTTTCTTTTTGAGGAATAATAATTGAAATCCCAAGATCCCCGAAAGCCTCTTTATAAATCTTTATTTATGAATTTAGGAAATCTTACATCATCTTATAGGCAACAACAATTGTAATAGTTAATAACATTTTCCTATTAACTTCAGTTTTCTTTGTAAATTTACTTTGAAATAGGCACTAGGATTCAAAAATGTCCCTATTGCAAACACCGAAGAGTAAAGTTGCCTTTCCTATTTTTTATTAGTGACTGCAATATGGGGTGTGTACAAAGAAGACCTGTTTTTCATATTGGCCTTGATTTCTTCCTTTTCCCTCTCCATAGCATCATAAAAATAACTCATCAATGCCTTTTCATCACTATTAGTTAGACAAAATACCCTCACCAAAGGCTCATAATAAAGTAATGGAATGTATATATGATTTCTCATTTCTCAAGGCCCCAAAAAAAATCAAGGAGTTTAACAAATTAGTTCAAACTCAACTAAGAGGGCCCATTAAAGCTTTACATATTAGGTGGTAAGTATGGATTAGAGGAGTTTACTAACTTTTGTAAAGAGTACATATGGCATTTGAATACAATGCTATATACAGCTAAACAAAATAGAATCACTAAAAGAAGCAGTAAAATATCTATGGCATGATTAAAGATGACGTATGCAAAATTGCCCTCAAGTTTTTAGGGAGAAATAACTGAGGCTATTTCCTATATTTTTAATATAATTAATACAAATGCCAAATTGACTATAGTATTAGTTTAGAATAAATCCAAACTTGTTCCATTTAAATTGATGGGGTTATGAAGCTTATTTATCAATTATTAAACCTTTAAGAGATAATGAGATATATAGAAAATGGCTTTGGATAGATTTTACCATAAATTAAAGAGGCATCATTAATAGTAAAGATGTCAATATTTAGAAGATATTCAACAAGTAACAAATTTTGAGGAATTAAATTATTAAAAGATGGAAATATTAATAAATATAATTCTAATAAAAACATTGACAAATTGAATAAGGGTCTTTCAAGCTTAGATGATGATTATCCTGCAAAAACAAAAATATGAAATGAATAAGAAAAAGTTTCAGCTAGTAAGATGAAGAGAGCTATATTGTCGTCTCCATTGTTCAAAGATTATTATGCCTTTAATGCATCGTAAAACATACCTAAAAATGAGCCTAAGAATTATAAGGAAGTAGTGACATAAAACGAATCCAAAATTTAGTAGAAAGTTATAATAGCAAAGTCGGATTCAATTAATAAAAATAAAGTTTATGAATTGATGGAATTACGCAAACAAAGTTAGTTGAAAAATGGTATATATAAAAACTCGGAATAGATTATGAAGATACATATTCTTTAATTGTGAAGTATGTGTCTATTTAAAGTCCATTGGCATCTTTAGATCTTGAATTATATCATTTAGATATAAAAAGTGCATTTGTACTTGATGAATTAGAAAATTATATTTATATGTAACAACCTAATAAATTTGAGCTCAAAAGAAAGGATGAAAAATTGTATTAGTTAGACAAGTTTTTATATTAACTTAAATAATCCTTTCGATAATGGTACTTGATATTTTGTAATTCCAATATGAAAATTGGTTACAAAATGAACCAATTAGTTGGTTATGTTCATGCATGAAAAAGTCAAGAAGTTTTTGTAAGATTGTCACTTTATGAAAATGATATTTTATTAGCAAGCAACAATTTAGAAATGAACATGAAGTTATTTGGGAAATCTAAATGGTACAACAAATACACTTAGATGGAGTTTTATGTCAATTTTAGAATGAAGATTTTGACAACTGCTTATCAACAACTCATCTCTACTTGATTCAGGATACTAATTAGAAGATAGACAGTGCCTTACATGAGTTATCTGAATATGTAGTTTGTTGTTATGCTTAAAGTCCTACTTTTGGAGATGAATCTCACTTCTCATTGTATTTTTCACCTTTTTGAATGAATATATTACTTATTTTCCAAAAAAAAAACAATTTAGAAAAGAGTGCCAAAACAAAGTTAAGTCTAAATAAAATTCTTAACATGAAGGATATGTGAGAGGCATAATATGTGTTGAGAATCCAAATAATGAGTCATGAAAAGAGGTCTTTAGATCAAGAAAAATATTTTAATGAGATACTCAAAAGGTTTAACATGACATGAGTAAATGTAAACCAATATCAGCTATTGTATGTAAAAGAGTATATTTGAGTAAGTCCGAAGGTCCTAAAAGCTATATCGAGGAAAATAAGATGGGTAATGCCCCTTATGCTTAAACAACATAATCCTTGATATACACCATAGCAATTATAAGATATAATATTATGTCATATTATAGGATTATTGAGTAAATATCAAGTAAATCTTAGAAGGAACATTGGTAAGCAATAAAGAGAAGTTTTGATATGTACAAGAAACTAAACATATGAAATTATGTTTTGGTTCAAATAAGCGAAATTTTATTGGTTATTCGGATGTTGATTTTATTAGGGACCATAATATGTGTGGAGGAGGAGCAAATTCATATTCTTGTAAAAAATAAGCGTGTACTTAATAGACATACTATAGAAGATGAATATGTTGCCTGTTGTATGATAACCATGTAAGCCATTTAGACAAAATATTTAGACAAAATTTTTCGTATCAAATAAAATAAATGGATATGTATAAATGTATAAGTAAAAGAAAACTATCCATTCAATTATTATTAGATTGATTGAATTCTCAAATAATCAGGAATTTTTACAAGTTTGTATAAGAAAAATTTTGATTTCTTGAAAACTAAGATTACTTTAATTCTATAAAATGATTAACTTGTCATATCCCAAGAATTCTTCCGAAACTCCTCTGTTCTTCAATATTGACTCTGAAACACTAGCAAACACATCAAGGTACTTCAAAAATATAATATTTAAGGTCAAAAGCTTGTACTAACTCATAAAATACTTAAAATACAAATAATTAACAAACTAACACAATTCTAACCTAAACACATATTAAATGATCGAATTAACGGCTAAACACATATCTAACTATACCCTAAAACACGATGTAATTTACCATTATCAAGAATCATTTTCAAAACTATTCCATATCTAAAAATGGCAATGAGCTGGGTTGACCCGATTTTATTATTTTTTAAAAATAAAAAATGACATCGTTTTGTACCTTCCCATCCTAGTCCGGCCTGGTCCATGGCTTAGGTTGCATTTGGATCTGCGGTGTAGTGGTGATGAGTAATTATTTACTACAAATTTCAAACGCAATCACATATTTGAATCTGTAGGCGAACAACCGGAGGTTGGAAGAAAGTGTGGTGCCACCACAGAAATCGATAAGTAGAAAGAGGGTTGCGGTAGAAAAGTGATTCTGCGGTAGAAATTCTACTTTCCATTAATAACCTTTTGATAATTATTATTTATATTTTTCTTATTTTAATTTAATAATTTAATATTTATAATTTGAATTTATATGACTAATAATATTTTTATTAAATATTTAATTTACTAAATTTATTTTATTTATATTTTCTTATTTTAATTTAATTTTATCTTATTTATAATTTGAATTTATATGACTAATAATACATTTTTATGAAATTTTTTATTTACTAAATTTATTTTATTTATATTTTCTTATTTTAATTTAATATTTTCTTATTTATAATTTTAAATTTAT
>JAOQMS010000179.1:34803664-34825167 GCA_027563885.1 Erythroxylum longipes | reverse complement strand
TATAATTTTAAATTTATATGACTAATAATATATTTTTTAATTATTTATACAATAATTAATAGTTTATTAAATCAATGAGCTTTTTAGTCATTTTATCTATTTTCAGTAACAGCAATCGCACTTGTCGAACGCCTATTTTCACGTTTCAGCAGTTACCAGAACAATAATCCCAAACACATAAGTACTTATTGAGAATAAATACTTATTATTTCAGCAGGTTGATTTCAAAAAGTTATCAACTGCCACCGCTCTCCCAAACTAAGCCTTAGTAGGGTCAAACAATCTCTGCCTGTGGGTTGGGCAAAGCCACATTTGCCATCCCTATCCATCTTAATCACCGTGGCTGCACAAATGTTTGGCCTCTAATGGTATCTACAGAATATGTTAAGAGAACACTACAACTCTTACAAAGAGGGTTAAGCAAGAAGTGTTAGTCCCATTAGAGCTTAAGCCTATTTATAATAGGTTTTGGACATTTTACTAATTTAATTTAATTTAATTTTAAATTTTAATTAGAATTACAAATTATTTTAATTAAATACCAAATATGCCCAAATTAAGATCCAATCATATTGATCCTTATTTAATAAATATCTCATATTTAATTATAAAGTTTTTCAATCTTTATAATCAAGTCCAATTTGATTAAAATATCTTTGCTCTTTTCAACTCATTCTTTATATGAGACCTATTAGATTCCTAAATATGTTGGCAATGATTATAAAATTATAATTATAATTCATAATTTGAATTAGATAAATTAAAAATCCTTTTAATTGATATTTAATTCTCCAATTTATAATCATAAATCAAGATTTGCGCTTAGCAACAATCATGACTACCTAAATATTTTGGAATGTCAAAGTAGTTTTGACTAACCTTTTTATGTATGATTTTTTTTGTAAAATTTAATCATTTCATCATACAATGTTTTGATTAGACATAGAGCATAAAATTAATGTCTACTTTATTTTTGAATCTAATCATATTAGTTTTCCTCCATTAGCTATTGATTCAATTAATAACATTTGCAAAATATTTACAAAAAGTCATTCTACCTTTGACATATGTGTTGAGTGCACTGCAAAATTTACCTAACTCTGTACACTAGAAATTTGTAGATGTGTGGAGTTGAGATGGTATCCACAAGGAATGTTTGGTATGTTAATTATCGCAAAGAAAATAATTGATGTAAAAGAAATAAAATAGGGGTTTTTGGGTTGTTGCAATTGAGATAACAAAATAAAATTAAACTAGCACAAGCAATTTATAAAAAACAGTTAAAAATGATAGGAGTGATTAATGTGTGAAAAACTTTGTTCTTTGGTTTAATCTCGGCCTACACACATTTTAACATACATCATTGCATTATCGTCCTCACACCTCTTTTCGAACTATTGATCGTGAATTAACAAAAAGCTTTGTTAATCCTGATTTTTCCTTAGGTCATAGTTAATTAAAACAAGCTCTTTAATTAACCCTAACTATAAGATAACCTAAAATAAGCTCACTAAGTTTAATTGGATAGCCATGTTACAAATGAGAAAATAGATCAATCTATGCAATAATCTCACAAGCTTCGATTATTTAACATAGGTTACGTTATCCCTAACGATTCAATACCGTTAGTTGCCACATATGACTTCAAACACGACTATTATGTATCGTATTCAAGTTCTAGCAATGGGTTTTCATGAAAAAATCTAACAGAAAATAAAAATCATTCTTAAATGATAACCAATCAATAAACACAAGATAATGTAAACAATTCGAAAAGAGGGAAAGAAAATGATACACAACGATAATATGCTCCAATGTGCTTCTCGGCCTTGATTTCATCTCCGTATTGGCGTTGGGAAAGTTATCCCTCCATTTGCTCCATCAAACTCCAAGAAAGAGTCATGAATCCTCTGGAGGTGTTAAAACTGAAAGAAAGAATGACAAAAATCGCTTATGTTTTCCAAAAGATGTGTCTACCGTTGCAAAACATAGCTTTTATAGTAAAAATTAGGTTACAGAGGGACAGTGGCAGATGTCATGGGCGTGACATGTTCACGGCGACCATTAATTTGTCATGTTCGTGAGTTAATGGTGGTCTTGAACATTAATGCTCCATGTTCTTCATTTTACGTTTTTTCTTTTCTTTTCTTTTTCTTGTCTCCTTTTCTTTTAATTTTCTTCTTCTTCTTGCTCCATGAAGACAATAAAGTATGAATCTTGAGAAGATGGCTCAACGAAAATGCTTTCGGCTCATTTTAGCTATTATGTTTCGAAATTTTACCTAAAATCAAACATGAACTATGAGTTTCTTAAGCATTTTGAGGCATTAACCACTAAGTGTAATGGATTAAATGTGTCAATAATTAAGCACATATCAAGTTCCCCCATACTTAGCTTTTGATTGTTCTCAGGCAAATCATCAAAATCAAAGTCACAACTAAAACACTTACTCCTGTTCCATATTTCTCAAGAATAGATAGTCATAACCAAAGATGAATAATTTTAAAAAAACATAGCAAGAATTCAACATTTAATGCTTCTACTCATAATTAATCAACATTTGTTACCCTTTGAAACTGAGTAATCTAGAGGTAGACTTAGATAAAGTATGTTTAAATCAGATAGATCCCTAGGTACACTTAAACATCATTTATGATCATAACATTCCACAACTTTGCATATCATTTAATTTCTCCACCACTAAAAGTTACATACATAACCATGATGCGACAGTCTAATAAGACTCAAAATCTTAATGACTTTTGTCTACCACTAGTTACTGCTCTTTTAAAGATAATGCATATGAGCTAATCATAAAAGCAAAAGCATATGCTAGAGTTGCCATAGTTTTTCTAGTGAATTCACACTCTAATTATAACTATATAGTCTTAAAAGCAATAGAAAAGAGAAAATGTTTGTTTGTTCATTCGATTTTGAAAATGCTTAAGAAGACACTTACAACAATTAAACTTAAAACTATGTGTAAAAACTTAGCTCCCCATCCCCATACTTAAAAATTACATTGTGCCCAATGTAACATCAAGTGCAAGAAATGGAGCATTTAAAAAAAAGTAACTACAAAAATGTATATAAATAGAAATCAACTTCCTTTGAGTTTCCTCTCAAGTAGCGCCTTTGTTTATCGTTGTTGGCTCGACTCCATGTTTCCCGCATCAAGTGATGCCATTCGCGTCTTCTAGTATTATCACTTCCATATCCTCCGTTTGGAAGCCTTCATAATAATCAGGCGATGACCATCACTTTTAATATCTTGTTAGTTTTCAAACTCCGTATCTCTACTGCACCAAAAGGAAAGACATGAGTAATATGGACTAACCCAATGAGAATGCAACTTACCTAGGAATAATTTGAGTCTCGAGTTATACAAAAGCACTTTCTGACCCACAATGAAGCTTTTCCTTGAAATCTTCTTATCATGAAAAGCCTTCATCTTCTCCTTATATATAATCGTATTTTGATATGAGTCATTCTACATCTCCTCTAACTCTTGCAATTGTAGCTTCCTATGCACATCTACATTATTTGAATTCATGTTACATCTTTTTATAGCCCAATATGCCTTGTGTTGCAACTCCACTAGAATGTGATATAGGTTACCAAACATCAATCTATAAAGAGACATCCCGATGCTTTATAAGCTATCTTGTAGGCCCATAGTGCGTTGTCAAGCCTTATGCTCCAATCTTTTCTAATGGGCTACACCGTTTTCTCCAAGATTAACTTGATTTCCTGATTTGACACTTCAGCTTGTTCGTTGGTTTAGGGATGGTAAGATGTGGAAACCTTATGTATGATGTGATATTTCCTGAACAGTATTTCCATTACACTGTTGTAAAAATGGGTTACCTTGTCGTTAATGATTGCTTTTGGCATCTTGAACCTAGAAAGGATGTTAGCTTTAACAAAATCTGCAATAACTTTTGCGTCATTAGTTCTGGTGGCTTTAGCTTCCACCCATTTAGCAATATAATCAACTGCAAACAATATATAGTTAAAACGAAAAGATAGAAATACCCCAAACGTCAAAAATTTCACAAAAAATAGGAATTTGTGGCAATTGATTCTTACAGGACAAGTTATCTAACTGTTGGCACCTGTTATATGACTTGTAGAAGATGTATGCATCCTTAAATAATAAGGGCCAGTAGAAACTGCTCTCTAAAAATTTATAGGCCATCCTTCTTACTCTAAAGTGTCCTCCACAAGTATATGAATGGCAGAAGGCTAAGATCGAAGGTGTTTCACTGTTAGGTACACACCCCCTAATGACTTGATTTGTATAATGCCTCTATAGATACGGGTCATCCTAAATGTAGTACTTCGCTTCATTCCTTAGCTTATCCCTTTGAGTCATTGACAAACGAACATGTAATTTATTAGTAACCAAGAAATTCACAATATCTGCATACCATGGTGGTGTCAAATCGGCAGAAAGTAATTGTTCATTTAGAAATGTCTTTCGCAAAGGGATGTCATCTTCTTCTTTAATCAACCGACTGAGGTAATTGGCAACCACATTTTTTGTCCCCTTCTTATCTCTTATCTCTAAATTGAATTCTTATAGGAGGAGAATCCATCGATTAGTCTTGATTTTGCTTCTTTCTTGGTAAGTAGGTATATTAAAGTTGCATGATTAAAATACATAATTGCTTTAGCACCAAGCAAATATGACTGAAATTTTTCTAAAGCAAAACCCACAGACAAAAGTTCTTTTCAGTTGTAGAGCAATTCAATTAAGTTGGGTTAAGAGTTTTCAAGGCATAATGGATGGCATGCAAAGCTTTGCCCACTCTTTGTCCTAAAACCACCCCCATTGCATAGTTGCTTGCATCACACATGATCTCGAAGGGGAGGCTCCAATCCAGCGGTTGAATCATCGATAGAGATGTTAAAAGCTCCTTAAGTTTGTTAAAGGCTTCCTTACATTTATCATCGAGCTCAAAGGAGACATCCTGTTGTAACAGCTTCCATAGAGGGGCGGCTATCTTCAAAAAATCCTTAATCAACCTAAGACAAAAACCTATATGCCCAAGAAAAGAACTCACTTCCCACACAGTGGAGGGGTAAGGTAAAGACGAAATGAGACCAACTTTAAATTTATCTACCTCTATAGCCTTAGCAGATATAACATGCCTTAAAACTATACCTTGATCCACCATAAAATGATTTTTCTCAATTTAGAACAAGGTTAGTTTCAATGCATCATTCCAATATAATAGCAAGATTCTCAAGGCATTTATCAAAGGAAGAACCATAAAAACTAAAATCATCTATGAATACCTTAATGATTTTCTCAACATACTAAAAAAAATGCTCATCATACATCTTTGGAACGTGGCAGGTGCGTTGCATAATTCAAATGGCATCCTTCGGTAAGCAAATTTACCGAATGGGCATGTGAAGGTGGTCTTTTCTTGGTATTTTGGTGCAATTAGGATCTGAAGATAACTTGAAAAGCCATCTAGAAAACAATAATAGTTATAGCCAACTAATCTCTTAAGCATTTGATCAATAAAGGGAAGGGAAAAATCGTCTTTACGAGTCGTTAAGTTCAATTTCCAATAGTTAATACAAACTCGCCACTCGGTTGCACTCGAGTAGGAACCAACTCACCTTCCTAACACCTCTTTCCAAACTATTGATCATGACTTAATAACAAACTCTGTTAATCTCAGTTTTTCCTTAGGTCATAGTTAATTAAAACAAGCTCTTTAATTAACCCTAACTATTAGATAACCTAGAATAAGCTCTCTAAGTTTAATCTGACAATCGCGTTACGAATTAGAAAAACAGATAAATCTACATAATAATCACGCAAGCTCGGATTATTTAACATAGGTTACATTATCCCTAATGATTCAATGCCGTTAGTTGCCTCATACGACTTCAAACACGACTATTATGTATCGTATTCAAGTTCTACCAATAGGTTTTCATGAAAAAAATCTAATAGAGCATCGAAATCGTTCTTACACAATACCCAACCAATAAACAAAAAATAACATAAATAATCTGGAAAGAGGGAAATAAAACGATAGACAACAACAATATGCTCCAATGTGCTTCTCAGCCTTGATTTCACCTCCAAACTAGCGTCGAGAAAGTTAGCCCTCCATCTTCTCCATCAAACTCTAAGAAAGAGATATGAATCCTCTGGAGATGTCAAAACCTGAAAAAAGAATGATGAGAATCACTTTGTTTTCTAAAAAGATGTGACTGTCGTCACAAAACATAACTTTTATAGTAAAAATTAGGTTACAGAGGGACAGGTGGCAAGTGTCATAGGCATGACATGGGTTATCACACCCATGACACAATTTTCATAGGCATGAGTGGTGTCTCATGCCCATAAAAATTGTTATGGAAGTGAGTTGATGCTCACGGCCATGACAAATTAATGGTGGTCCTGAGCATTAATGCTACATGTTCTTCATTTTTATGCTTTTCTTTTTTTTGTTGTCTCCTTTTGTTTTAATCTTCTTCTTCTTCTTACTCCATAAAGACAATAGAGTATGAATCTTGAGAAGATGATTCAACAAAAATGCTTTCAACTTACTTTAGCTATTGCGCTTCCAAATTATACCTAAAATCAAACCTGAGCTAAAGTGAGTGTCTAAAGCATTTTGAGGCAATAATCACTAAGTGTCATGGATTAAATGTATCAATAATTAAGTACATATCAGCCTTGGACAATGATTTTTCGGATCAATACTAACCGAGAATAATAGAATATTCTCCCTAGTTACTTTAGGTGATAAATCATATCTTGATCGGTCAACTAACTCCATGTAGTTCATAATACATCCATTGACTACTAAATGCACTATCTATGATTAGAATAGGTCATAAGTAGTATCAAAACATAAAAATCCTTATATAAGATAAGTTTGGAGACCTTAACTCAAAGGATCACTTATACATCATCACAATGGAAATTTCCATAGACATGTAAGTAATGTTCCAAATGGATTTCTCATATCAAGTTAGTTCAATAAACTTGTTCTCTAACAAACACCCACACGTTTGTTTAGGTATCTCCATACTTTAGTCTATGAGATCGATGTTAAAATGATTCTTTATGCATGGATCATTCCTTCAGTATAGAAAGAGACTAAGCCTTCCTTTACTCATTCATCACCACTATCTATTTTGTTAGTTATAATCTAGGAATATCTCATCTTATTTCAATTTTTAAACTTCAATATGTATCTTACTCATTTTGTAAATCAATCATCAATTCAATAAAAATTATTATTACTTCTTTAATCTTATACGTTTTACATGGTATCAGAGCCCCTCTGTCTATAAGAGTATTGCCTCTTAAACACTATTATTTTTTTTCTCTTTTCTCTTTCTATTCCTCACGGCATCAGAATCCTCCACACTTGAAACTCCAACGGTGATGTCCTACACAAACAATAATCATTCTCATAACAGTCCACTAATCTCCATCAACACAGACACTCAAATTCTGTTCAAGCTACAACTATGCTTTATGGAGGTATCAATTCTACAATCTTCAATTTGGTTATGATTTAATAGGCTACATCGATGGCTCTCTTCCTTATCCTTTTGAAAGTGACTCATAAGAACGAGATACAGCTTCAACAACTAGTTAACACAAAAAAATATGGTTATGCCAAGATGATCTTATACTCCAAGCCATTCAAGCATCCTTCGCTGGAAACATTGCTCCACTTATCTCATCCTCAAAGACTTCATCTGAAGCATGGAAAAAGCTTGAGGTCACATTTACAAATTGCTCAAACACTATAATGCCTACCCTATTGTCATTAATGTAAACCTCTCAAGAAGGTGTTTCCATTTCAGATTATATGCAATAAATTAATTCTATCATCGATGGCTTGGTATTGATTGGTCATCAATTAAGTGATCCAGAATTTGTTACATATACATTGAATGGTCTAAGCAATGATTACAAAGAACTCAATGCAGCCATATGAGCCAAAAAAACACCAATGAAATTTGAAGAGCTTCATGACAAACTTCTTGATCATGAAACCTTTCTCAAACGAGAAGAAGGAAAGCAATCACATCACCCATTATTGTTTAATTCATGCAGCACTCAACTTAATCCAGATCACAACAAAGGAATAACACTACAAAAAGAGGAACCAAACCTCAATATCAAACACCCTCATATACCTCAACTACCTATTATCCACCATCAAACACTAGACTTAACCTCACATAACATACACCTAACATCCTCTCCCTAGTACTCAAATAATCACTCTTCCCCTCGCCCCATTTGTCAACTTTGTGACAAAATTGTCCATACAATAAACAATTATAGCTCTCATTCCAAGCCATCACCCAACTCAAATTGACCCTAAGCTAACATCACTAATAGTGATGTCAACAACAAACAAAAGCCATGGTTGGTGGATTCGGGATCTTGTCATTATATAACTTCGGATCTGAGCAATATCTCTATTCATTCTGAATATGATGGAATTGATGACATACTCGTTGGAGATGGTAATGCCATACCAATCACTCATACAAGCTCTACATAACTCTTTTCCTCTTACAATTCCTTTCAATTAAATAATGTTATGTGCTCACCACACATTTCACAAAATTTATTATCAGTTTCTAAATTTTTTAAGACTAACAACACCTCCATTGATTATTTTCCTCCTTTTTTTCTTGTTAAGGATTTGAATACGAGGGCTTCCTTAGTCCGCGACCATAATAAGCCGGTGTTTATGAATGACCATCTATTCTCTCAACTCAACAACAACCTACTTCTCTTCATATATCCACAATTGGCAATAAAGACTTATGGCACTACAGACTTGATCACCCATCAAACAAGATTCTTTGAGAATTTCCCATTAGTTTTTTATTTTCTACATCTAATGTAGTTTATTGTGACTCTTGTTTAAGTAATAAAAGTCATCGACTTCCAATTGGCATAAATAACATTCCTTGTTCCTCTCCTCTGGAGGTTATTTACACAGATGTTTAGGGTCCAACCCTGTCTCTCTCTCTTGATAATTTTAGATATTATGTTTTTTTTATTATTACACCAAATATTCATGGATGTATCTATTGAAAACCAAGTCCGAAGTTGTGATGTGTTTATTAAATTCAAAAATCTAGTGGAACATTTTTTGGAACATTTTTTCCATATGCCAATCAAAACCATTTAGTTCAACGGTGGTGGTGAGTACAAAAGCCTAACTCATACACTTTCCCAATTTGGAATTGAATATCTACAGTCCCTACCTTACACTCCTCAGCTTATTGGTACAGCTGAGAGAAACTTGCCCTTCTTCGCTATGCTTCTTTGCCTATCAAATATTGGATTGCTGCCTTCCAAAAAACAGTATATTTGATTAATTGCATGCCCACTTCCGTTCTTCAGTTTAACTTTCCCTATGAACAATTATTTCACCAACTACCTAACTATGACAAACTCAGGCTCTTTGATTGCTTATGTTACCCATACTTATGTCTTTATGCTCCTACAAAACTTCACACATGATCCAAACTGTGTATCTTCCTTGGCTACTTCATATCACATAACTTTTATATCTGTCATGACAAATAACAAATTCCACCCACATATCAAGGCATGTAATACTCTGTGAATAAATATTTCCCTTTAAATCCTCACAAATAAGTACTACACCTATATCTAAGGAACCACTTCCACCCGTTAACCCTAATTCTCTTTCTAATTCTCACTCATCTGACACGTTACCAACACTACCCATCATTCAAACAACCACTAACTCACAACCATAAAAATTAGTCCTACCCAATCTTATTTCCCCACAACAAATAAATATATCGCCTTTTCGTGTCTTTATTGAGTCTCTACCCCTCTTAACAACTCACCACTAGCCAAAGATCAAACCTCATCACCTTTACATCATGTACCCATCTCTCCACATTCTACTACAATTACACTTCCTCATTAATCCTCTCATGTCATTATCACCAGGTCCAAAATAGGAAATTTGAAGCCTTGCTAAATACTTGATCTATACACCTCAAAACAACCCTCCCTTTTACTTGAAGCCACCACAGTCGAACAAGCTTTTCAACATCCTTAATGGTATGATGCTTTAAATGCAGAATATAATGCATTTATCACAAATAAAACTTGGAAACTTATTCCTCCCAACCTTACCTAAAATATCGTTGGCTGCAAGTGGATTTTCATAATCAACACTAACCCGAATGGTTCTATATCTCGTTACAAAGTTAGCCTTGTCCCTAAGGGCTTTTCCTAATGCCCAGGTGTTGAATTTACTGAAACATTCAATCTCGTTGTTAAACCAACCATATTTTGTACAATTATCACTTTGGCTGTTAATTGTGGTTAGGAATTATATCAACTTGACATTAACAATGCATTCCTCCAAGGTACATTAACTAACATTGTTTTTATGCAACAACCTCCTGGTTTTCAAACCAAAGAATATCCAGAACATGTGTCTCAGTTAAACAAATCCATCTATGGCCTATGTCAAGCACCAAGAGCCTAATATCATGAATTACCATCCTATCTTCTTCAACAGAAGTTCCATAATTTAGTCTTTGATTAATCCTTGTTAATCTTTCATAATGGTTCTGTTCTCATTTATTTTCTAGCCTATATCGATGATATTATTATCACCAGCAATAACCCCCATGTAGTCCAGCAATTTATTACAACCCTCTCTTCTAGATTCTCTTTAAAAGACCTTGGCTCTCTTCACTACTTCCTAGGGATCGAAGCTAAAAGAACATCCCAGGGACTCTTTTTATCTCAACACAAATACATCAATGACATCCTTCCCAAAGCACATATTCTTAGTGCCAAACCAATGACAACTCCCATGTCCAACAAAACTAACTTAAAGCTACATGATGGCACTCCCAAAACAGATGCATCACAATTTCGACAAATTCTTAGCTCATTTCAATACTTGTCTCTTACTCGACCTTATATTTCTTTCCCCATAAATAAACTGTCCCAATTTATGCATAACCCCTCTAACATACATTGGACAACTATCAAACGAATCCTTTGATATCTCAAAGGCACCCTACATCACGTAACCCACCTCAGAAAAACTACAAACACGTTTTTACATGCATTCCCAAATTCTAATTGGGCTAGCAATTTAGATGATGTTACATCCACTACCGCTTATGGTGTCTTTATTGGAAGCTGCCCTATTAGCTAGTATTCCAAAAAACAGAAAAACATTGCTTGAAGTTTAACCGAAGCCGAATATAGAGCCATTGCATGCTTCACTGCTGAACTCAATTGGATTACTAACCTTTTGTAAGAACTCTAACAACCTGTCTCTTCAACTCCGACCATCTACTACAACAACATTAGTGCCACTTATTTATGTTGCAATCCTGTCTTCCACTCCCGTATGAAACATATTGTATTGGGCTTCACTTTGTGAGAAATCAAGTTCTGCAACAACGATTAAAAGTTTCTCATGTTCATACAAGTGACCATCTTGCTGACTTTCTCAGGAAAGCTACATCAAAGAAGCAATTTCTGTTACACAAGTTTAAGATTGGCATCCACGATGGAAGCACAATCTTGCGGGGTATGTTAGAATGATTCTTTAAGAGTGGATCATTTCTTCAGCATTGAAAGAGACTAAGTTTTCCTTTACTCAGTCATCACCACTATCTATTTTGTTAGCTATAATCCAAGATTATCTCAACTTATTTCAGTTTATGAACTTCTATATATATCTTGCTCATTTTGTAAATCAATCATCTGTTCAATAAAAAAATATTATTGCTTCTTTAATCTTATACTCTTTACAATCGACTACTTCCTTCATAAAGAAAAACATAACGTGTGTTAGTCTTTTTACGTTCTATTAATGTCTAGTCTTAGTCTTAATAGAACAATGACTAGAAATATTTTGGGGGTAATACATAAAAGCAATATGAATCTCAAAATTATAATCTGATTATAATTTTATTTGCATTGTACTTATATATCTAAATATGTACAAGATAAAGAATGTCTTTAAATTATTTATCATTAAACTACAACCAACCGATTGACTATAGAGCATAAATCAACAAATTCCTCGTAATATTTGAACATTAGATTAAAAAGGAATACAACTGAAATATTTATGATAATAAAGGTTGTTATATCATTAATGAAAATGAAACACATAAATGTAACTATCATTACGTGTGAGTTTTGGCAGAAAAAGAAATAATAAAAGTTGCATTTATTTTTATTGAAGAGATGTTAGCAATTCACAGGGTAAAAGAATTATCCTATAAGAAATTTACGGGACATATAAAGTATAGATTCGTAAATGATCAAATTAATTAGATCTTTACTTCTTAAGAAAATTCAACACCTATTGTTATATATAATTATCGAATCACTTGATATCAAATGATCAAGTGAGAGATGTTAAACATGTGATTGTAATTTGGATAAATATAAAAAATATGTCATTTGTTTATACAGAGAGAGAAAAAATAACTTTTATGGAAAAATATTTTCAAAGGACATGACTCTTGAAAAAAATTACGAATAAAATAATATAATTCTCAAAATATCATGACGTTTTTGGAAATGTTGTCTTAAGTGAAAAGATATCACGCTTGAATTGAAAAGGTAGAAGTAAAGGAACAGAATGCTTAAACTTAAAAGAGAAGCTTTTACCAAAGCCAAATATAATATAATTAATTCATTCGGCGAATCATTCGAGAAATATTCCATACTTTAAAAACATTACTCATTTTTTATCATTGACATAGATTAGTTCATTTTCAAAGTTTTCTAAAAAGTTAATTCCAATTGATATAGCCCGTCTAACAACAAGTAATCCTTTTTTAATAAATTGTTATTCTTAACAACAGTAATTTTTCATGTCTAAATCCATTACTTTTGACCAAAACTATGTTTCCCTAATATCAAACCAATTGTTACTTTTCTTTCGTCCTCTTAAATTAAATTAAATCTGAATTCAGAAAATTAATATATGAACTAAACTCACTTAACTGTTTGGTCAAACCATTAAATAACAATTTATTTGGTTGAGACATATATTCTCATCTATGAAGTCCACGTGAAATCCTTGAAACCATAACTAAAATTTGGTTCATTTTCAAAACCTTCCTATTCAACAAATGAAGGGGAAAAAGAAAGGGATATCTAACCTTTCCTTATTAATCCATGAATGAAAGCTTTATAAGAAAGAGTGAAAGTGTTTTTTTAAAATAAAAGTTAACATTCATTGGTTGAACTCTTTATTACAGATATTCCATTCTTTACGATATTGTAGCAAGTTCAATTTGTATTGATTTGTTAAATAATTAAGACACTACAACATAATAGACTATTAGCTACGTTTTTTTGGCGACAAAAATGAAATCGTCGCTAAATATCAACTTTTAGCAATGATTTACAAATTTGTCATAGAAAGTCGCAGTTTTGGCAACATCATATAAAATTGTCACTATATCAGTTTCTTGAGCAATGATTTACTTGAGTCGTCATGAAAAGTTCTCAATTTCGCAACGATTTGAGTGTTTCATCCCCAAAGGTCAAGCATGTTGCGACGATAAATTAAACCGTCGCAAAATCAAGAACTTTTTGCGACACAATAGTTTGTTCATCGCTAAAAGTCTACATTTGGCGACTAAACCTATAAATCGTCGCCAAAAGTTGATATTAAAGAATTTATAATTAATAAATTTAATTTGATATCTTTTTAATAGTAAATGTGTTTAATATTCCTAAGGTTAATTATAATTGACATTTTATAAATTATTTTTCATATTTTTTCATTTGCCTTCTTTATAAATTTGTTTAAATATATAGTTAATGTATTAAAATTCTATAAAATATCTTTTTCGATATAAAAAGATCAACATACCTAAAAATTTAATATTAATAAGATAAAAATAATAAATTTAAGTTAATACTATTCTTAATTATTAATATTTATTAATAATAAAATAATAATACATAAAAGTATTGAAAATGGTAAGCAATATAATATAATGATATATGCATATGAGTAGTGCAAGATTTTAATTAGAAGTTTAACAATTTTTATAGACATACAATAACAACAATAATAACAACATCAACTCCTAATATGAATCTCGCTGATACACGGAGTCTAGGGAGGTTCACTAATACATAGCCTTACCATTAATTAGTAGAGAGGTTGTTTATAGAATTCTTACAGATATAACAATAAATAAAGTTTCACGTTGATTCCATCAAAAAGGGAATGAAATAATTAATCTTTTGGATTGCAAGTGACATGAGAGTTGGTAAAGGTAAATGAGTTTCAATTGTTTGGATTTCTTAGAAGGGTCATTGACACCCTCTTACAATAACTTCTTAGTTATAGCTAAATTAGTAGGAGAAACAGTGAATGGATCCTCAGATGTAGTATAGATCATTAAATTAGATGAACTACCAATACGATGCGTTTCACCTAGGACACAATTATTATAAAACTTACATTGCTAGTTAAGTCAAACCGTATAACGAAACCAATATGGAACACATGCATACTTGATTAAACAGACATAGTAATTAGAATCGACAATTGTTCCAAAATAACCGATTTCCCTAATCCTTTATAGGCCATCAGGACATTGTCACTGCCTCCATTTCCATCTATGTTAACTTGAAGATTCAGGGAAGCTTAACACAACATATAATATATACAATCAGATGTTCATATATATAATAGCTTCATAACAAGAAATGAGGTACATATAATAAAGGAAGAGAGGTCGTTCGAATGACACTAAAAACCTTGAAGAAGAAGATCAGTCATGAAAGGTAAAAGGTGATTAGTGTTTGATAAGGAGATTTGTTCTACATTGACTTGTTCTTTATTATGGAGAACTTTGCCACATTCCTCCCAGTGGAGCTCCTTTCCACCACCAAAAACTAGTTGCCACATCGACATTCCTCTATGAATTAATATTAACAGTTATATTTTGAAAAGTCAATTTAGTATAAAATTCATTTTGTTCAATTAAATTCCTGATGATAAATCAAATTACTACAATTCACTAGTTATACATCTTCTATCTGCCTATTGAGATGTCTAAAAAGCAGTAGATTGGGAGTGATTACAAAAGATGAACCAAGTTGAAAGTTGCAAGAAAAATGAAAGTTTTCATAGAAGAATGTTTAATACTATGAAAGCACTAATTTGCCTTTATTAAAATGAAAGTAGAATTGGTTAAAATGAAAGTAAAATTTTTATATTATTTTCTTTTAACAATTTCGTAAAAATGTGATAATTTATGTTCTCCAGCTTTTGGTAATCCGATTAGTGAGCATTAATATATACAATCTTGAATCACCTTTGGTAGAAGGCTTCTTTAAGAAATAGTTGAAGATTGACTCTATTATGAAGTGGTAGCCTAATGAAAATTGAGGTACTTTGGTTGTTATCTAAAACTTTTCATTCACAAGAATGCTTTGCTTTACTTTGCTACAACTAGTAGATATGTAACTGACTTCCATTACAATATTCTTTTGTTAGACAGTGTTTTGATCAATAAAATAATTATTACATAAATTGAAATTATCAAATGCAATTATAATTTAAATGTTTCTTGAAATTAGATCTATTATTTAAATCTAAATGCTTGTTGGAATATTTTAATGTAAAACAGAGATCTAAGTTAAGATCATTAATTATGCTTTATTCCTACTATATGTTAGTCTTGGGGAAAATTATCAAGGTGATCATTAAAGTAATGTAAAAAAACAACAAAGACTTTACACGATTTTAGTGACAAAGTCCACATTACTAGCTTAGCTCTAAGATGGGAACAACTTTACAAGTGTCTCTAACAAACTTCATATAACAATTGATAATTAAAAAAATCATCTCTAACTAATAACAAAAACGCAAACAAAGATCCCATTATGGACCAACATCAACTAATTCTGTCACAATGAAGCATAACAGTGGCAATTTATGCAGATAACCAAAACCACATCACAAAAAACGGAGGGATAAAGAAGAACAAAAAAGCACAACACAATAACCCAGAGAATGAAAGGAGCATAGAAAAACAATACATAAGGTGGACGACTTACTTGGATGGACGGACAATTGAAGATGACCACAACAGAAGACAAAGATTCACCATGCATAAGGCTTCTTCAGCAATTGCCAAAACCAGATGGAGAATGGATGAAAACTATGAATAGTCAAAGATGAAGATGTCTTAATTTTCATGCTAATCACTTAGTAAGGAACAATGTCATTTGCTTTACAACAAAATGACGTCGTTTGTTGTACAAAAAATAACGTCGTTTGTTGGATGGTGAACGAGGAGGAATGTTGACGGCTAACACAAAAATGACGTCATTTATAGTTAACATAAACAATGTCATTTTTGATAAAGTCTAAAGAATATACCATTTAGTGAGGATTAAAAAACCCATCACTAAATGGTTTGTCATTACCATTTGGTTTTCACATTTGGGTAACATAATAATATAATATATGTAAATTATATGTACAACATGATATATATATATATATATACAAACACACATAAGATATGAGAATATTTATATATAATGTAAATTTTCATAAATCATTACACTAGATACATTACCTATTCGATATTAAATTGCTATTAAAAATTTTATTAAGTCTAACAAAACTGATATTTATTATATATAATTTCTATAGTAATTTATGTTTATGATATATTAAAAAATTTAGCAAAAATTTAAAATGTATAAAAAAAATGTGGCATTGGCGGCGTTTTTGAAACTTGGTCATTAAAACTGCACATTTTTATGATGATTTGTGATATCGTCACCAAATAGATGGGCATGTAAACAAATTAAGTGAATATTTGATGGTTTCTTTTGGCGACGAAATGTGAATTCGTCGCAATATCTTTGGATGTTTAAAACAATTAACACTACACCAAAATAAAGAGTTTTTTGACACTTATGTCTTGACATATCTAATAATTGTCTCAAATAATATAAGAATTGGTAAAATTTTTAGACATTTATTTAAGACAACAAAATTTGTCTAAAAAATATACAAAAAAGAGTCTAAAACTTCTAACAAAGTGTTTAAAAATAAATGCATTAAAAAGTAAAGAACTAATATAAAAGAAAAAAGGTAATAATATTTATTATCATTTAGGTGTAACGTTGGTTCGTAAGCCCCAACATTAAGGAAAAAAAGAAAAAAAAGAAAAAGGAAAGTGGACACCCTGAAAGATAAGAAAAGTAGAGGGGTTAATTAGTATTTAAGGCAAAGATAAAGTGGCAGCTGGATAGTCTTATTTTTTTCATCTGATTCCAGCGAACACCTCTCGCCACTTTCTCTCTCTCTCTCTCAACCTATTACTTCAAGTGCTTGCAGTACCTAGGGTTTGCAGTCACTGTAAAGAAGAATAAGAAAAAGAAGAATCATCTTCATCAGAGGACCGCTTAACAAATTGGTGTCTTGTTCGCTCTCCGTCGCTGGCAAATGGCAATAGCAGCAACTTTGTCGTCTCAACATTCATGAATATCAGGTCACATACGAATGTGGTTGAGATCTTTATGTCCGTTTGGTTTGCTGATGTCATAACGAATTTAGAATAAAAACAGACCTAATTTGCTTTGTATTCCATTTTTCTGTATTCTGGAATTCTGATTGCTATGAAGATTGAATGCTACCTTTAGAATCATAAGGATCTGGTTCTCTGGTTTTCTTCTTCGTCGTTGCTCTCTAGTTCCTCACCAAATAGCTCGAAGATCTTAAGAATGTATTTGCGTTTTTCTTAAACTAAAAACAATTTAATTTCCATTTCTCTATATTCTGGAATTCTGATTGCTATGAAGATTGAATGCTACCTTCAGAATCATAAGGATCTAATTGAAAGCCATGAAGATTGATTGCTATGAAGATTGAATATTTGGGGATGATATGTTCGTTTTGGAGGACTCCTGTTGTTGTCATATCTCAGCAACTTGTACAACCATTTGGTAAGACTGTTTTTTCATTGTCAATTATCAGTTTTATTGACTGCAGTATCTATGCATTATGTTGAATTTGGTTTTACATTGATTTGATTAGTTAGACTAGTGACTGATATTCTAAATTCCACTGAGATTAGCTTTCCATTTTCTTTTGTCGGCAATATAGAAAAGAAAATAAATAGAACTAGTAAACATGAGATTTATGTTAATAGAAGGGGATCTATGCTCTGTAGATAATTTAGTTTGTTTATCCATCTCTACATAACCTTTTCCTTTCTTCCAAAGCTTGGAGTAAACGATGACACGGGATAGGAACATTTGCTACAATGACAAAAGCACATACTAATATACAGAAACGAAAACTGTAATGCGAAAAAAGCACATCAATTCTTATTTTTAGTCTTTTCTACCATTGAAAAGGTTATATAGTCTTGCTTACTTGATATTGTGACTTGACAATCAAATAGTTCCAGTGCAGATATTACTTAGCTTCTGTAGTATAACTTGGTTTCAATTTGACCTTGCTAACTGCTGCTGGGTCTCTATGTGCTTTCATTGCTCCAACAACAGCAGGTTCGGGCATTCCTGAGGTGAAAGCCTATTTGAATGGTGTTGATGCTCATTCGATTCTCGCTCCAAGTACTCTATTTGTAAAGGTAAATTGCATTTTCACTTCAAGGAGCCATCATGTCCTACACATACATAGACAATAACTTGTCTACCTTTGCAAAATATAAAGCAGAACAAATCAAAAGTGCTAATTCTTTCTAATTCCAGATGTATATCTAGTGTAGGATGTGGATATGTCATTTTGTTTTATAAGCTTAACTATTCTCTCTCTCATCATACCAAACTTGGCTACAACAATTCTATAAATGTCTTCAGTTCATATTTTATGAAGTTCTGCTTTTAGTTGATATCGTGGACTATTATGGTTATCAAAATTCAACAACTTAGTTAAACAATGTTTTTGATGCTGGCATGTATTAAAATATTTTACTTCCTTGACTTAGAGATGGGCACAGCTCTTAGAATACTGAGACTTCTTGCTAAAACAATTGTTGTAGCTCTTTAGATTTTGCAACTGATTTTCAGACAGAAAAGGTGCAAAAAATTTGTATGTTACTATTCAAAGGGACACGGTATAACTGACATTCAGTATGCTTTAATTATAATGCCTATTAATTTTGTCCTCGCCAGTCTGATTGTACTCTGATATGTATGTGCTTACTCGTTTACCATAAATCAACTTAGATTTGTGTTGATCTTTCAATGAATATTTTGTTGTTCGCTAAAGTTGGATCTGTTTTCTTGAGAAATGCTATTGAAATTTGTTTCATTTCATTACTCACTTTTAAGGTGCTTATGAATCTGAAGTTGGCGAATAAAATCTGCTATGCGTTTCCTTCTTTTATTTATATTGTCAACGGAACTATGTTGTTGAAGCATTCTCTTCTTCTAGTGATTCAGAACTATGAAAATGTTGTTTACAACCTCAGTGTTCCTCTTATATTATTTTCTTCTCAAGGAGTTTTAGTTGAGGCACTTTATGCTTTGTCAGCAATTTGCATGATTAACATGCATATCTTTTGCCACTGTAGAGGCCTCTGATAGTTGGCATTTTGACCAGACACGACTTCATGTCGGAACACATTTTGGGGCTTTACCCTCATATCAAGCCTCACAAATAGCTTAAGCAATCAATGAAAGTTGATATTTTGATGAGTTATGGCTGTGTTGTGTCTCAGAGTTGGTTTGATATTCTGCAGATGAATAGTTGGTATTTAATCTTCTGGAAGTGATTTGTCATTTTGATGTGGTGACAGTAACTGTTGTTGCTTGATACGCTTATACGCAGTCGTGATGTTCTGTGCAAGTTATATGGCACAATTTTGTCAAATATGTTTCACTTCGTTTTGCTTTCTTAGCTAATCCAGAAGTTTAACATTGTAATTTTCCATCAAATCATATAATTAACTTGTATTTGTAGTGTTATAAGTTATTTTTCTTCTCTTTATCTTTCAGGTGCCTTATTTTCAGATTAAGGA
This sequence comes from Erythroxylum longipes, assembly GCA_027563885.1. Classification (NCBI taxonomy): domain Eukaryota; kingdom Viridiplantae; phylum Streptophyta; class Magnoliopsida; order Malpighiales; family Erythroxylaceae; genus Erythroxylum; species Erythroxylum longipes. The sequence continues at coordinate 34,805,097 of JAOQMS010000179.1, read as the reverse complement.
AAATAATTAGACTCTGAATGTAGACATAAACGGTCGATGGAATATGAGGTTTAACTTGTAAGGTCATGTACTAGAGATGTTCTTTTGAAGTTGAGATTTGCAGCTGCAAAGTTCATGTTCTTTTTGTTTAACTTAGTCGTGAATACTATAAGATCTCTAATATGTACTAGGTTGCACTTCTTATGTATGCAAAATAAATCCTTTAATTCATTTTTCTTTTTTCATATGATTAATGAGCACACATACTTAATAATGTCGCATCTCTCACAACTTCTATTGGACCCCATTTCCAGAGTCTAACTCCTACTTGCTCTGATACCAACTCTGTGAGACCCCGAGTTCGGAGTCCAACTAACATGTAGAATATTTTAATACGTAAGTTATCTCCGAAAGAGAACACCTTGACCCTCATCGGATTACCTTCTCAAACTCTCCATTTCTAGTCTCAGCTCAGCTCTGAGAATAGTCGACTAGTCCATTCCTACCTTTCAACCTGAATCCTTCAATGATCAACGTGGGTGAGTTCTCACTTTACACATATACTTGCTTTAGGGATATTAGTATAACTTCTCCTATAAGCATCCAAACTAGGGTTTCTTTGGATGGATAGAAAGAGGACTTCAAGAACTGCAATCTTCATGAAGACCTCGAAGACCAACTTTAACTTTTGAAGGGTCAAAAATGGAACAGAAGATATGCGGTGAACAGTGACCCAGACGATAGCGTGAACAGTGTCACAGACGAAGTCTGGGAAACACAGACTATATTTTACAACCGTCATAACTTTCTCTAAGGGAATCGGTTCAGGATATTCTTTATACAGTTTGAAAGAAGATTTCAAGGTCTACAACTTCCATGAAGACCTTAAAGGTCAATTCTATCTTTTAAGGGGTCAACAATGGGACAGAAGATATGCGTGAACAGTAACCCAAACGATAGCGTAAACAGTATCACAGACGAAGTCTGTGAAACACAGATGATATCTTACAAACGTCATAACTTTCTCTAGGAGAATCGGTTCAGGGTATTCTTTATATGGTTTAAAAGAAGATTTCAAGGTCTACAACTTCTATGAAGACCTCAAAGATCAATTCTATCTTCTAAGCGGTCAACAATGGGACAAAAGATACGTAGTGAACAGTGACACAGAAGATACACTTCAACTTAAGTAACCTTTTAACTCCTTCTTATAATCTTTGGTCCATAATCTATTCTTCGTGTTCTATCCTCTGTGGTTGACTTTTATCTTCTGGGTTGACCCTCTATCGATTGTGAATTATTGTCTGAAGTCTGTGAACAGTAACACAGACGATGTCTTGTGTAACACAGACGAAGTCTGTGAACAGTAGCACGGAGGAAGTCTGTGAACAGTGACACAGACGATCCTATCCTCTATGTTCTATCTTCTATGTTTTACTCTACCCATCCTTATA
>JAOQMS010000179.1:34790175-34803564 GCA_027563885.1 Erythroxylum longipes | reverse complement strand
ATAATAATAATAATTGTCAATTTTCTACTAATTATTATTTTTATTATTTTTATCAATTATATTAATTATTATTATTAATTTTATTAATTGTATTTGTTATATTATTATTATTAATTTTATTAATTTTTTATTATTAATTATAATTATAATTATAATAATAATAATTATTATTATTATTAAATTCCTTATTATTATAAAAAAAGTTGTCGTAGAGTTGAGACAGAAGGAAATGTTGAATTGGCCAGTCTATTTTTTAGATTAAATTTCTAAGGAAAATAATCTAAATACTAAGGGAATGGTAGGATTTAGAATCCAAGGAAAGTGCTACTACTTTCCCTAGATTGAGAAAGTTTTTACTTTCCTAACAACTCAAAAAAATGAACCAAACATAATAATATAAATTTTAAGAAAAAGATTATTTTCCCAAGCAAGAATCCATGCCAACCAAACAAGGCCTAAGTGTCTTCTCATGGATTCTTCAAAATATAGAGTCCAACCTGGTGAGCAATGTTGCAGAATACCCCACTGCAAAGGCATTGTGGGATGCCTTAGCAGTCACGTACAGAAGCAGAGCAGATTCCTTACAGATCTTTGATCTACACAATCAGGCAAGTCGTCAAGTTCAAGGACAGCAGACATTAGAGCAATACTGGAGTACACTACAGGGACTGTGGCTGTCAATAGACCGAAGGCAGCCAAATCAAATGAAGTGCACCGAGGACATCACGATCTACAATCGGATTGTCCAGGAGCACCGTTTGTTCCAATTTCTAGGAGGACTTGATGGAAGATATCATTCAATCTGTCGGGAAATCCTTCGATCAGAACCAATTCCCTCAGCTGAGTCAGGATATGCCGCCGTTAGGAAGGAGGCCGCCAGGCTTCGTATACTGAAACCAGAAACCAGTGGGGACAACGACTCCTCATCATTGGGAGGAGTCGGCACTGGGCTAATTTCCAAAGCCCCAGGAGAAAAATCAAAGGGACGGGGATAGAGGATTCTAACAGATCAAGCCAGAAAATGGGGAAAACCATGGATCGACAAGTCAAAGCTGCACTGCAGCCACTGTGGTATGTCAAAGCACACTAAAGAAACCTGCTTCAAGCTTGTTGGCTTCCTGGAGTGGTGGGAAGATGGCCATAAACCTTAGAAATCAACCAAAAGTAAGGTTGTTGCCACCGTGAGCAACCCAGAGGCCACCGGCAGTGGCGACGGCAGCCAAGAAGAAGGAGGAAATAACAAAGAAGAAGGAGGGTTTGCAGCGGTCGGGATGAGCGGCAGAATGAACAACCAGAATGAGCATGGAGGCAAAGGTATAGGGTTTGGGTTTCAGAAATTAAACCCAAACCCTTGTATTTCTAAACCTAAATTTTTTTATCATAGTTGTTTTGGAAATATGTTAGATGGCCCAGGAGATATTAATGATGCAAAAATCAGTCCATGTGATTCTGTTGATGTCTAGAATGATCCCATAAAACCCACAAACAGTGAATCCAACCCTGCAGTTTCAAAAAATTCCAAAATGACCCCCCAAAACTTGCCCAGTACCAAATCAGCCCCTCCTTGTGTAAAAATTACCAGACCAGCCCCCACAATTGAAAAAACCCCAACAATGGACCCCAAAGCTTTCATAATTCACCGTCCTAATGAAGGAAAGGAAAAACGATGGATTTTTTACTGTGGAGCCACGGATACCATGACCTATGATCTCACAGATATTATAAACCCCTCCACTACTACCAAAACCCATATTCAAACTGCTAATGGTGGGTTCTCATAAGTGAAAGGGGCGGGTTCAGTAGAAATTTCTCCGAAACTAAAAATGTAAAATTGTTGATATGTGCCATCTTTGTCCTGCAAGTTACTATCGATCAGTTATGTTACTCGGGAATTAAATTGCTCTGTTATGATGTATACAAGCTTTTGCCTTTTGCAGGACATACGTACGCAGGAGATCATTGGGCGTGGTACTGAGCAAGGGGGTTGTATTTTGTCGATGAGGTGGCTCAACAGGGTGCGGCTATGTTGACTCACGAGACGACTGATCGACAAGTCTGGCTTTGGCATCGCCGCTTAGGTCATCCTTCCTATGGGTATTTGAAGTTGTTATTTCCATCTTTGTTTTCAAATAAATCACATGTTGCATGTGAAACTTGTATTTTGGCCAAGAGTCACAGGACATCTTTTTCTCCCAATAATACTCGGGTAAAGTCAGTTTTTTCCTTAGTACACTCGGATGTGTGGGGCCCTGCCCCAAACTCAAATAATGCTCGATTCCGATATTTTTTGCTTTTTAGTGATGATTGCACAAAAATGACTTGGGTTTACTTTATGAAAAAAAATCCGAGGTTTCAAAAAAATTCATTTCTTTTTATCATATGGTCCATACTCAGTACAACAAAAAAATTCAAATTCTTAGGTCAGATAATGGGGGGGAATATGTCAATCATACCATGAGTACCTTTTTCCAATAACAGGGACTCATTCACGCAAAATGGTGTTGCAGAACGTAAGAACCGCATCATTCTTGAAATAACCCTTGCATTAATGCTCGAGTCCAGGGTCCCTCAGTATTTTTGGCCCGAAGCAGTTGCAATCGCAACATACCTCATTAATAGACTACCCACAAAGATCCTCAACTTCAAAACACCCCTCCATACTCTATCCACTCATACTACTATTCCACCATCCCTTACCCTTCCACCATGTGTGTTTGGTTGTTCTGTCTTTGTCCATATTCCCAAAACAGAACGAACTAAACTTGATCCCTGTGCTGTCAAATGCATCTTTGTGGGATATGCAGTACACCAGAAAGGCTATAGATGTTACAATCCTTCCACTCGTCACATGTACATCACTATGGACTGTGACTTCGTTGAGACCGAGTACTATTATTCCACCCCACACAGTGATCAGGGGGAGAGTAGTGGTACCGTTGTTGATCTACTGATTTAGCTGCAAAGGGTCAATCCTGACAGATGTTGATCCAACAGAGCCAGTAATCAGCACCACCGAGCCACTCTCTGATAACATGATACAACCCATCGAACTAGAGCCAACAACCAATATAACTCCTGTGGACAATGTCCCAGAGGTAAGTAATTCGAATGATCTTGATACTCCCACTGGTGATGTTGAAATTTCTCCTATGGCACAAGAATCTGACCATGACAGGTCCACACCTGATGCGCCTGAGGTAACAGTCAGAGAAAAGGAGAGATATACTTTACCCCTGAGAAGCATGAGGGGGATACCTCCCAGGAGATATAGCCCGGAACATCAATCAAGAGCTTCAAGGTATCCCATGGGAAACCTGGTGAGGGGGAGTCTATCAGTAGAAGCTAAAGTGTTCACAACAACATTATACACTGAAGAGGTTCCAAGAACAGTGCAGGAAGCAAAAAGCAGGAAAGAATGAAGGGATGCTATGATGACTGAAATGAAGGCCCTAGAAAAGAACGAGACATGGGAGATTTTTGAACTTCCACCTGGAAAGAGACCAGTGGGGTGCAAATGGGTGTTCACCATAAAGCACAAGGCAGATGGAACGATAGAGCGGTATAAGGCACGACTTGTGGCGAAAGGGTACACGCAAACATACGGAGTTGAATATTTAGAGACGTTTTCTCCGGTAGCAAAGATAGACACCATCAGAGTCTTGTTCTCATTAGCAGCAAACCTGGACTAGCCACTCCAGCAATTCGATGTAAAAAATGCCTTTCTCCATGGATACCTTAAAGAAGAGGTGTATATGAAGGGACCTCCGGGATTTACAGATGGGATCCAGAAGGGAAGAGTGTGCAAACTGAAAAAGGAACTGTACGGACTGAAACAATCTCCGAGGGCTTGGTTTGGAAGGTTTACAGTCGCAATGAAGAGGTATGGGTACAAGCAGAGTAACTCAGACCATACTCTCTTTCTCAAGAAGAGGGGGAGTCTGATTACTTGTCTCATTATCTATGTGGACGACATGATAATCACTGGAAGTGATAAGGAGGAGATTGCAAGGCTCAGGGGGAGATTATTTGAAGAATTCGAAATGAAGGATCTTGGAGGGTTAAAGTACTTTCTGGGAATTGAGGTGTTGAGATCGAAGACAGGAATCTTTATATCACAAAGAAAGTACATCCTGGATTTACTCGCAGAAACAAGGCTAGCTGACTGCAAACCAGCAGAGACTCTAATGGTAGTAAATCACGACCTACAAATGAAAGAAGACGGGGAACCTACAAATCGGGAGAAGTATCAGAGACTGGTGGGAAAGCTTATCTATCTTGCCCACACTCGACCAGACATAGCATATGCTGTCGGAGTCATCAGTCAGTTTATGCATAGTTCACAGGAAGATCATATGGAAGCAGCTCTCAGGATTGTGAGATATCTAAATGGATTAGCAAGCCGGGGTATAATCTTCAAGAAGAGTGGTCATTTAGAGATACAAGGTTATACAGATGCAGACTGGGCCGGGAATCCAAATGACAGAAAATCAACTGCAAGATATTTCACTATGGTCGGTGGCAACTTAGTCACTTGGAGGAGCAAAAAGCAAAAGGTGGTTGCATTATCCAGCGCAGAGGCGGAGTTTCGTGGAATTGCACGAGGGCTAGCTGAAGTCCTTTGGATTCAGAAGTTGATGACAGAGCTTCGGTTCCCACCCCAAGGTACAAGTAAGCTACTATGTGACAATAAGGCAACCATAAGTATTTCAGAAAACCCAGTCCAGCATGATCGGACAAAGCATATTGAGGTGGATCGACACTTCATCAAGAAGAAATTGGAAGGGGGCATCATTGATCTACCATATGTTCGCTCAGAGACCAATTGGCTAATATTTTGACTAAGGTAGTCAATGGCAGGATTTTCAATACAGTTTTGGACAAGTTGGGTATTGGAGATCCCACTACTCAACTTGAGAAGGAGTGTTAGAATATTCTACGAGATCACGTAGAATCAGGATCAGATTATGCCTTAATTGGGCACATTAAGAGAATATCACGCATTGACTACAGAATAGTTACCATAGTTGGCTGACCTAATGTACTTTATATAGACAGACACTTTACATGGAAAATTATCAATGAAAAATGGAAGAATTATTCTCCCAAATTCGGCTGTTACCATCTTGAGATGTTAAGAAACCACACAAAAATTGCACACCTTTTCAAAAACTTCTGATATTTGTTCTATGAAGAGACGATGACTTCGAATTCGAAATCAACTACTATGTTTTATAATCCTATACACATTAAAAAGATCCCGTACACTTGTAAATAAATATTCACATATTTTAGTGACTGTATATAGACTCGAAAATTTGTGTAAAAATTTTCATTTAAAGACCAATCAAACACTTGGAAAAAGCAACTATCAAAGTCAAGACAGGCATGATAAGTGTCACTGTCTGTGTTTTATCTATCAACGTACTATGGTTCTGTATACTCATTTATCATTTATGTCGATTTGGTAATTGCCAGAATTATTTTCTCTCCGTTACAAAACTTTTCAATATCAGATCCGTACCTAACACCATGTTTTGTGTCAAAACCACGTCATTTTGGATTTTAACATACATAAAACGAGCAGAACAATAACTTTTCGGAGTTTTGGCACAGAAAACATATAATTCTGTTGCCGTTGGCTCATTTCAAACTTCAAAGGCAAGTCTTTTCCACTAAAAAGCCAGTTTTTTTAATGATCACTTTAGCAGTGTTGTTTCTTTAATCCTTTGCAATTATTGTATTTCATGATAGTACAGTTCTCTTCTTCCTCCCTTATTCAGGAAGACAAAGCATCCAGAAAGAAATAAATATTATAAACCAATAATTTTGATGAATTTGGCTTAGTAATTAAGTGAACATGTTCTTCGCAACAATTCTATAAATGCAAAAGTTTTGATGAAAGAAAGGAAGGGGATTTTGTCAATTTATATAGACTTAAGATAAGATCCTTGTCTTAAATGGCCTATAAGAGGTGGATACTGGCTTTGATTAACAGCTAAACCATAAATATGTTACTCCTTTTACACTCCACTGTAGTGTGAAGCAGCAATAACGATATAGATGAACCAAAATGGTAGCAGGAGTAACTAAAACTCAATATAAACAAAGCTACAAAAGTTTAATGGAAACACATTAATTTACATCTTTGCTTAAATAGTATTTCTGTTGTAAGTAATTTTCTCATTTAATAGCCCATACAAACATAGTACACACGGGATAAGCTGAACTGAAATTAAATTTCCAATCACCTGCCCTGAAGAACACCGTGGTTTCACTCCCGCAAATTTGCAGCTTTTACAATTCCTAGCTACTCCTTTGGAAATTAAGAACTTGGTATAACCTTAAGGCAGATACTACAAACCATCTGCTATGCACAGACTTTAATCTGTCAAACCTAAATTACCGGAAAGAAGATTCTCAGAAACGCAAAGCAAACACGAACTAGTGGAGATTAACAAAAGACGAGGCATATGTACAGATGATAGCCAAGGCATTACTGGTCAAATGAGCAATTCTTACAATATGCTTCCTAACTATGATCTTCACATATCCATTCACTACCTGATCGTTAAGTCCATCCATGCAGGTATCATCATCAGTTAACGCAGCACTCACCCAGGTTTTGATATCACTTATTATTCGCTCAAAGTCCGTTCCATTCACATGCCCCATGTCTCCCATAGACCTCTGTAATTCGTACACAGAGTCTCCGACCACCTCCACACAATCTTGCATAGCTGCAGCTTCTCTGGGACTCAAACCATGGAGTCTACAGATCTTCCTCGTCAACCTAAAAGTCGATTTTGTGGCCATTAAACTGACGTTCAGTGCTGTGTTGGCTAGCAGTACGGGATCGGTTTTGATCTTGCTTGCATAATATGAGAGGGTACGATAACATAGTTTAGGGTAGAGGGTAACGTTGCATGAAGTTTTAATATAATCTGCGCTTGTGTTGATTGGTGAGGCTTTGGTGGCTGAGCCTGATTTTACATGGGTGGACAACTGGAAGATGAGAAGGGCTATTACAATATGCCTTAAGGATGAAACTTCCATTTCTCTTCTCTCTGTGTTTCTGTTTCTGTTTCTGTTTCTGTTGTCTGTGAAGAAAGAGCAATCTTATAGACAAGGTCCAGAGTGTAGCCGCCAGGAAAGAGAATGCGATAACCTGATCTCAAGGAGGGCTGACAGATCCTTGGATGGCGTTGTCAAGGTGAATTAAGTTGAGTGCAGATTAGAATGAGATTCTTGATTTTCCTTTAACCTCTTGGGGTTTAACTATAGTTTTAAACGTTATATAATTAATAATATAAACTCAGTTTAACAATATAATACTGTAATTGTAAGTTCTTTTATATTAATAACCACTTCTGTTTAAATTTTATACAAAAAATTAATTACCAAGAAATAGTTTTTAAGAAACAGATCCAAGTTCAATCACTACAAACAATCTAGTAAACAAAAAAAAAATAGAAAATAAGAGTGAAGTTGTTGTCCCATGCACTTGCTAGCGTATCAATCTAATAAGATAACTACTAATATTTATTTTTCCAATTTTTGTAAGTTCTTGATTAAATGTACTAACTATCAGGCTCTGTCATATTCTACACGAGACTTAAGATCATATGTTACAATTTCTTTCTTTTCTCCTCTCTTTTATTTTTTTCACTTGAGGGTGCTTATATTTAATCATTAGGACAACTAGTGCTGGTGGTGTTGCTATATGATTTGGCTAGTTGGGATTAATGAAACCCTGGGATAGAGGGTCAAGAGTTTATATGGGCAAAGTAATATTTGCAGAAGTGGAGAACATGTTACGGCATCGTAAGGCTTGTCTACCGTTCCAACAATTAATAATTTGATAGTTTTGTTCCAAGTTGTGTTAATTTGATGGAATGAATTCTTTCTTCTGCGAAGTCTACGTGCAGTTATGACTATTTAAATTTTAGAAGAAAAAAAAACTCCAGTATCCATTTTTTCACAAGAAATAAGAACGACAACTCATCTTAAAATAATATCTTGTCGCAACCAATCATGAGTTATAGAAGATGGGAGGCAAATAGTTACTTGGTGATATATGACAAATTTCCTGTCAACTTCTGATAATAAATTACACCGACGGCTTCCCTCATGTATCTTTTTCAGCGTCAGATACGGACAGTTGAATAACAATCAAAAAGAACACGGGTTGTATTCCATACTCGAGAGATCAATGATTTTCTTGATAAAACTTCCTCAGATAACAGATGCATTGGTTGTTATGTAAAACTACATGACTAGGACCACAAGGCCAGTTCCATGATTGCTTTGAAACTGTAGAGGAAAGCTTGCATTTGAGAGAAGATCAGTCCTAACTAATACAAAATAAAGATTTACGTGGAGTCGTCCAAACCAACTATTACGGGTTTAGGCAACGGATTAGTCATAAACGGAGTACCAAAAAAACAAAAAAACAGTTATAGTTTACTTGTAACCAAAGTTTTGGTAATGGATACTGCTATTGCGTAAAAGCCTGCTTGAAACAAAAAATAGGAATAGACAAAGTTAAGGTAAGAAAACATTTGGTCAGAAAACCAATATTTTCGTGGGGTTAAAGTGCCATGATATTTCAGGATTCTTCTCGCTAAAGGTAAGAGTTTTAAACTTAAAAAGTAAGCAATATCTAGTAAGGCCTCGTGGTGGTTGCATTTACACCGTCGGTCTTCCGGTTATCTTTCAGGAGCAGGTGGCCTTTGATAAAAGACGTCGCCCCAAGTACAGAACACAAGGGTCCACTAGCCACTCTTAAGATAACTTTCCAGATTTTCCCACAACTCAGTCCTCGATTCCTTGTACGCTTCTAAGGTTTTTTCTTTTTTTTTTGAAGAGTTGTAAGCTTCTAAGGTTGTTGTCTCTTTTATTTGCTCTTGGCATATCACCTGGCATGGTCACGTTCGCTCGAATCAAACTCCTAGACTAGTCTTCTCTCACTCACTCTGACAGCGCTCGTATCGAGTTTAAATTATATGCACTCCATTCAATTAATTTATTTACAGGTTAAGAAATAATTTAAGATGTACAAAAATAATTTAATTTAACTAATTTTTAATAATTGTAAGTGCCACAAAGATAATGACTCTAGTTTTTTAATAAATAAATTAGAGTTATTATATAATTAAAGTAGAGTGACTTTACCAGCTTTATGAAAGTGACATATATGTAACTATAGATATATTATGATAAATATATAATTCAATAATATTTTATTTATACAAGTTATTATATTAATAGTGACTACCTTTAATTATAATCATCAATAATTATTGTTGGTTACAATGAATATAATTTTTCTAGATATTGTTTTATTATAATTTTTAAGTATCAGTCCTTAATTATTCTATAATATTTTCTACTATGTTTAAAATCTTTTCAAATTTTAATAATTAAATATTAGCTTTATAAATTGTAATAATATATTAAGTTCTAAATTTTCATTTATTGATGAGTTTTAAATATCACACACAATTGATTTTTTTAATAAGTGAAAAATAATTTTATTAAATTGAGTCAAATGTACGAGAAGGGGTTTGTTTAACCTTTATAAGGAAGCTAAAGCATATGGGCAGCGAAAAAGCAACAATCTTTATTGTATGCTTTGGCAAATTCATTTGATAAGAGGGGGAAAAAACTTTTGAATGGAAAACGAGAAACGATCGAAAGCGGAGAGGGGCGAGCCCGAGTATCTGGACAATGAGGAACATATGGCTAAGAAGGTTAGAATTCGAAAGCGAGATGAAGACCCACCTCCTCTGCACAATAGATTGAGTTATCGTACCGCCGTTATTGGAGTTCCTGTTGATGGCGAGGCGGAGGTGGTGGAAAACAAATGGCCTCATGAGGAGCCAGTTGAATATGAAGATGGTGATATTATCATCGCTGAAGGCAACTCAGGCACCGACATCGAACTCTCACCTACATTCAAGCAAAGGTTGGACAAGCAATGGGATCAAGCGGTAGTGGTTAAACTTCTCGGCCGCCGAATAGGTTATCGCACACTTTGTCAACGCCTGCATCTGCTATGGCATCCTAAAGGACCTCTTAAAATAGTGGATCTGGATTATGATTATTTTCTGGTAAAATTCCTGGAGCAAGATGACTTCATCCGAGCATTAACTGAAGGTCCATGGATTATACTAGGAAACGTGCTCTCGGTCCAAAGATGGCATACGGATTTCTGTCCTTCGTAGGGTAGGATCACACGGGCAGTAGTCTGGGTCAGATTTCCTGAGTTGCCAATCTCCCGCTACCATCCGATGATATTGCATGCGCTGGAAAATCTCGTTGGGCATACGGTTAAGATTGATGAAACCACCATACAAGCTCAGAGAGGGAAGTTCGCCAGGGTTGCGGTGGACATGGATATCAGCGTTCCTTTTCGATCCAAGGTATACGTTGATGGCGAGGAGATCTTGGTGGCTTATGAGGGACTGCCTCAAATATGCTTATCGTGTGGACGAGTCGGGCATGCTACGGATACATGTCCCAACAGACCACCACTCTCCTCCACCGCACTAACCTACATTGAGGGCAGAAGACCCACCACCGGAGACTGATGATGGACAGACGACACGGCAGAAGGCCGAAGTGTACGGCTCTTGGATACAAGTAACCCGACCAAACCGTCGGACCAAACCCAGGAAGGTGGACTGCATAGCCCCTCGGGAACAAGGCCAAACCTCTGCAGGGAGGGGCTCTAGGTAATCCATACTGGCACGTACAGATCCGATGGACATACCGCAGCATCAGGCTGAAGACTCGCGAACTGTCCTTCCACTAGAGCCGTCAAGCATGAGGCTGAACTTGGGTCAGCTGATAGAGGTGGCGAGAACTAATTCTAACGGCTATAAATTGAAGCTAAATAGGCGTCCTAACCGAGAATAGATAAACCCGCAAGGCAAGTCAACCGTACATAATCCCATGATCCCCCGGGACCAGCCCCAGCATCACGAACAGAACAATGTGGTGCCTCCCACCTCGTCTACACAGGATAACCTCCAAGTGAGCTCTAAAGGAACACATACAGCTATCAATATTGGTTCACACCAGGAGGTTGTTGGTGAGCTGCATGCTGCACTGGTTAGGGCAGAGGATGTGAGGGTTGAAGCGACCCCGATGGAAGGTTTAGAAGTGTTAGCTAGTAAATCGCCATTACACACCAATGAACGTTTCTCCCAACCCCCATCCAACCCACCTGACCCTACCACGCTAAAAGATATTCGAGCAGACCACCAAAAAATGGAGGAAGAGTATGCTGTGCAAAACTCAGTGGAGGAAGTTATCCCCCAAACACCTGAATGCGATATGGTAGAGGAAACCAGAGATAAACCTGCGACTGTTACCCCGTAAGGGGCATCCCTACTCCTTCCCCTTTAATGTCTATCTTCATATGGAACTGCCAAGGAGCCGAAAGTGCCACCTTTCGGCCCATTATCAAGCATTATCTACAATTGCATCAACCTTGCATGGTTATTTTTCCAGAGACGAAGACCAGTGGCAGGAGAGCTCATAACATCATTCAGGCTATAAAAACTATGAATTCTTCTTTTCACGTGGAAGCTCAGGGACTTGTGGGGGGTAGTTGGTTACTTTGGAAATCTGTGGTGGCAGTGAAAATCTTAGCAGCTCATCGACAATTTGTCCACACGCAGATCACACACAAGGACTCGACGTTTTTCTTCACAGCAATTTATGCAAGTCCTTAGGAACATCTGCGTAAATTCTTATGGACATACCTAGGTAGGTTAGCCAAGGCCATCGATGGAGACTGGTTAATGGCGGGAGACTTTAACGCTAAATTAACTGTGGATGAAAAACGCCGGGGATCACGTACCTCGCCAGTCATTAACAAAGCATTCAGCACTTGTGTCCACAACTGTTGTCTGCATGACTTGGGCTTTGTCGGTCCCAAATTCACGTGGCATCGAGGGTCGATGCATGCACGGTTTGATAAAGCATTGTGTTCTTCTTCCTGTCTGATGAACTTTCCCGCGACGACTGTATTTCATCTACCATACCTTGGGTCTGATCATAGACCTCTATTAATCTGTTTTAAGCATCCTCATGATAGACCTGCTACTCCTAAAGCCTTTCGCTTCTAAGCCGCTTGGCTAGCTCACTCGGAGTTTGCTCAGTTTCTTCACCAGTCATGGAACCCGAATATGGACAATTTTAATCACTCCTTCGAGGACTTGGCTCATAAACTCAGACAGTGGAATCGATCTGACTTTGGGAATATCTTCACTCGCAAGAAACGTCTATTAGCTCGACTGAAGGGCATCCAGCAGGCACTGGCCAATCGGGACTAGGACTCATTACAGGAATTGGAGAAGAAACTTGGGAGGGACCTGATCCAAACTCTATGTGAAGAAGAATTATTTTGGCACCAACAAGGCCGCTGTCAATGGATCTCCCAAGGGGATCGTAATACGCATCATTATCATACTGTCGCAATGGCTAAGAGGCAACGACTACAAGTGGTTAGGATGAAAGACACCAATGGAACAATAGTCTCAGACCCCTGGCGTATTCGAGAAATGGCCAAGAATTATTATATATAGCTCTTCTCAACAGATACAGACAATGTTAGCCAGCTCCCGCTTACTAGTCATTTTCCATTGCTCTTATCAGACGTTCGTGACGACTTCAGCTTCCAATTCAGGCTGATGAAGTCAGGACAGCAGTTTTTGCGATGAATCCTAATAAAGCCCCGGGCTATGATGGATTCCATGCTTTAGTCTTCCAGAAACAATGGCATGTTATTGGGAATGCGATAGTGAACTACATACAGCAAGTCTTCCGATTGGAAAGATGGGAATCAGCTTTCAACAAAACCATTCTCATTCTGATCCCAAAAGTTCCCTCCCCATATACGTTCTCTCACTTTAGACCCCTCAGTTTATGTTCTGTTATTTATAAAACCATCACTAAAGTGATTGTTAATAGATTAAAGCCTCACCTGGATAAACTGGTGTCTTTTAATCAATGTAGCTTTGTCCCGGGTCGTGTCATCACGGATAACATCATCATCGCCCAGGAGGTCATACATTCCATGAAGCGTAAAACAGGAAAGACAGGCTTCTTAGCCATCAAAGTCGATCTTGAAAAGGCTTATGATAGACTCCGTTGGGATTTTATCCTTCAGACTTTAAGAGAGGTAGGGATCCCGGATGCACTAAAAAATCTCATTATGAAATGTGTATCTACTGTTTCCATGTAGGTTTGTTGGATTGGGGAATTATCATAGTCGTTTGAATCGCATAGGGGCATACGGTAAGGAGATCCCCTGTCACCGTATCTTTTTGTTCTTTGTATGGAGCGGTTAGGGCACCTAATCAATAGTGCAGTGTCCAGGGG
>JAOQMS010000179.1:34764542-34775038 GCA_027563885.1 Erythroxylum longipes | reverse complement strand
TCTTCTTCTGAAGCCATCCTAAAAGAGACAAGAACACATCATTAGTTTTTTTTACTTACTTAATACATCCCTAGAAACATAAACCCGCTCTGATACCACCTCATGTGACGCTCCCAAAATTCTTAAACCACAATTAACCAAATAGTTTCCAAAACATATTACTAATCATCCAATTCCTCATTAGTTCCAAAATGGAGGATTATATATATATATAATTTTACTTAATTAATCTACTAGCCCCACCTAAACTCCAATCGTTTCATCCTGTACTCTGGTGTTACTCGCAATCAAGTGATCTCCTAAAAAACTAAAATGGCAAGAGGTGAGTTACCTACTCAATAAGAGTAACCGACCATATCTTTAAAATCAAAGAACAAAAATATTTATAAGACTTAGTCAACCAATTAAATCATACATATACTACGTATATACATAACAACACTCAGTCTAATCCAAACAGTTAACAAATATCTCAAAAAATTTACCAAATTATGATTTACACAAATATTTATTATAACTGTCATTTATGCTTTATCCCAGTATTTAACTGAATTGCCTGGACCTAGTTTAACCTAATAGACTTACATCCAATGGTCTGCCGGCTCACTTCAACTCATCGTAAATTCTCACTAAGTGGAAGTCTAATTAAATGTATAAATATTGGCATAGGGTACCTCAATTTCTCAATCTCTCTTGGTACCCTGGTACTACTTCAGTACCTAGCCATCGACACAGGATATCCTTGAGACTCAGGATATTCTGGTACCACTCCGCTACCTAATCATTGGCATAAGACATCTCCGGGACCCAGGATGCCCCAGTATCTGCTCTGCGGACAGATATCTAGCTAGCACTTCGATCATATCGACAATCTATCCATCTAAGACCATTGAATGTAACATATCCTAGGCAAGCCACCGATTCTCGATTTTTACCAAATATTCATAACTTATTATCCATCAGTCTCTATTCAGTTAACACATTTTCCATCAACTTAACAAGCAATACACCTCAGAAAACGTAACAAAATATAACAACGAAACACCTTATACTACATTGATTATATGATAATTAAAGTAAATATAATTCATGTATATAATTATTAATCATAAATTAAATCAACGACTAATTCAAAATATAATTTATTTATAACAAAACGGTACTTAATTTTAAGAGTAAAGTCCAAGGTTATCCTTACCTCGATTTCGGATTCAACTAATTGATAATCTCAATTACTCCTTAATCGAATTTTCGGATCTAAAATTTACAAAATTCTATTAGACTAATTTACGAAAAATTTCTAACCAATTACTATTAATAATCCAACATTATTCTCTCTTCTAATTTATTCCTAATTATAAAAATAATATTCTTACTAACCTAACGCCCCTAATTACTAAAAATACCCTTAACTAATTAAAAGTCCTATTTTACCCTCATCTATTTCAATTAATACCAAAAATGTTCTTCATGTAAGTAAATTCCAGATTTACCCTTCACTTTCTGTATTTCATATATTATGCTCCTACTTGCAATTTAAAATTTCAAAAGATATCATTGCCTTTACCCTCTCCTCTTCTTCTTTCTTCTCTTCTTCCCCATTCTCTCCACTTTTATCCCTTCATGCAACTTTAATTATTTTCCCAAACAACCACAACATACAGATCAACTATAAACTAATATATGATGATCAAAATCACAAAAAGATGACACAATATATAGCTCCTGGAATTTTTACCTAAGTGTAAGGTACTAGGGGTTGTCAACCTCTACAACTCCCTCTATTTTTCTACAAAACAAACACAATGAGGGAAACCTATGAGGAAAGTGCTACATGCAGATGAAAAAGTGTGTTTTTTAAACACACTCATCAATTGGGAATGAAGAGAAAATGAAGAAGAAGATGGTGTTTTTGTTAGTGTTTTTGGCATTTTTATATTTGTGTTTTTATACAACTTATATGGTTTGTGGTTTGGGCTGGACTATTGGGTAAGTTTTTAAGTTACTGAGTAGACTTTATAGTATAAGTAACACCATTGAGTTTATATTCCTTACAATAAGACATAGATTGTATTTGTGGCATATACTTAAGAGATTAACTAAGAAATTTGATGCTCATAAGAGTTATAAGAAGTTAAAAGATATATTTATGGATATTATCTTTGATACCACCAAAACCAAAGAATTTGTGACTAAGTGGAATGAAATAGTTGTAGAGTTCAACTTGAAATATAATTCACAGGTTTAGTGTCTATTTGATGACTACGAATTATAGGTTCCAATGTATTTTAGTAAGAAATTTCTTGGCAAGAATGTCAACGATATAAATAAATGAGGTATGAATGCTTACTTTAATAGCTATATGCATGTTTATAGCATACTATGATAAAATAATCAGGAAAAAATTTAAGCGTGAGATGAAGTTTGATTATTTGTGTGTGATGAGTAGTGTATCCTTGTTTATGCAATTTAATATTTAGAAGGAATTTAAGAAGGCTTATAATAATAGCTCGTTTTATATTGTAAAAGACAAACTAACAAGTGTCATGTATCACAAGTTGAGCAAAACTTGGACTGAAGTAGAATAGCAAATTGTACAAGGTAGGGGAGATGAATAAAGGGTGCAATATTCTTGAGAACTATTCATAGTTACATAAGTGACTTTAGCCCCACTAATAAAGTGCAGCTGCAAGTTATGTTTAAAATTTTTAGTTAAGGTAAGAACGAAGATGTTCCTAGATATTTGTTCATAAGGTGGTGTCATAAAAATGTTGTTAAGTATCATATCAAGATGGAGATCAATAACACTCTAAGAGACTGATGGTATTGGAAAAGAAACTTTCTACGAGGTGCTTGATTACCTGAGAAATAACAAATCAAAATTTAAGTACTTGTATAATATGTAAGAAGAAATCACTAGAAAACTTACAACTACCACTACAATTAGGGTTCGGATCTTCTGTATTCAATACTCTATTTTAACGTTGTTCTACACTAAAATGATGTTATTTTATATCTGTTTATACCCAAAATAACGTATTTTTTTCCCCGCAGAATAGGATATTAAGTACAATAGATCCCTTGCAATTAAGTCAAAAGATGTTGGTAACCATTGTGGGCTGTGGGCATACATAATTCCTTCCAAAAGATGTTAGGTTGAATAACCCAGTCATTTTAAGGTCACGTGGTAAGTCAAAATCAAGAAGTATGAAATCTTAAGCAGAGAAGATCCAAATGAAGACATAAAGAAAGGAGGGTACGTAGTTAATAAAAATACATATTGGTAAATATTAATTTCATAAATTAAAAGTTATATTTTTTTATGATATTGTTAAATGATTGATTATATATTTCTATTTACTTATTTGTTTTTTTAAAGACATGTTTATTTGAATTTTAATTTTAACGATATTATTTAAATGTTTTTATTTACTTATTTAAATGCATTCCATTTAATTTTTATATAAAAATTGTTCTATGATTTATGATATTTATATATATGTAAGTTGTGATGAATATAGATTCCTTGAAAAGTAGGATGCAAGATAAACATATAGAACGTGACGGGTCCTTAGTCACGTGCCCTGGATTGAACGTGAAAAGGCAAAAAATGAAGAAATGCAGAAATACCTAATTTTTGGTTCTGAAATTTTAACCGAGTTTTTCGAAGCCGAATCGAGCCCAAATTCACCGCGCCTTCATGGGAATTGCTTTCCGGAACACGGGATAGGCTTTTCTACAATTTTCTCAAAACACGAGCTTTCCTAACGAGTCAGAGATCCTTATGCTCGTGATTGATATGAGTAACTGCATGAGACCATAACTTATTTATATAGCTTCCATATCGGGTTTCCCTATCACAAGGTCAATATAGACCAGGTCCACACTAAAAAGGATCAATTTTTCAACCGGACTTCGACTCATTAATTTAGATCATTTATTGAGCCACTTTATTATTTTTATCTGGATCAAATTACGTAACGTAACAAATAATTTATTTAAAAACCAAATTACAATTAATAACTGTCCACTAAATGAGAAATTGACAAAAATTGCCATTAGGGGCAAAAATGTCTAACAAATCAATTGTAAAATGAAACAATAGAAGACTTCGACATATAAATTAAAATAAATACTCCAAGTGGGATGACAAGGAAAGAATAGAAATATGGCGTAGACCATATTTGCTAGTGTTGGTTTGTCTTTGGAATCAAACTTTTAATATTAGTAAACTTTGCTTCAGCCTATTCGAATTATCAAGTTCAGTGACATTCCTATCTTTGAAACGTATTTATACTGTTATTGTCAGTTCTTTTGCTTGGGATCCAACCTCCAAGAGCTTGCAAGATAGGAAATGACTTTTTTTATATAAAAAAAACAAGGGATTTTTTGAGCTTACATGGTTAGGAAGTAGCATTTTTTTAAGGTAAAGATTAAATATTTTAAACCAAGTTCACAATAAGGTGAGCAATGCAAAAACCAAAGTTAATACAAGACCACCAAGAAGCTAACTAGCTAGATACAAAGGGGTAATGAGCAGTAAATGAATAGACAAGTTAAGACTCCTCAACTGATTGAGAAGTTCTAACATGGACCGGGAAGTTCCAATATAGCTGCACGGCCAAACTATGTAGGGAGTTCCCAGAATTAAGGTAAACCTCAGCGAGCCTGATTGCAGACGTCAGTGCTGTCCCGAGGGTTGTTGATTTACTTGGTGGATTTGAAACCAAAGGCCATTCGAGTTGAATTTCCCGAGAGCCCTTGCGAACATCTAACTTTGTTTTGCTTATCCCCTGGAGTAGAGCAGATTTGCCTTGATATTAGTAGTTGGAGCAACCTGCTGTAACATCAGCTGACTGTCATAGATGGACTTAAGGAATTTGCTAATGCCTTTGCCAATAGGAAGTAGAAATGTCATTTAACTATACCATTCTTTGACGGAAAATGACTATTATTTGATTACATATATATGTGTGTGTATGTATAGTCTTCAATAGTTTTCAGCTAATTGGTAAAGAAAACTATTGTGTGAAAATGATATGTCAAAGAATAGGGCGTTTCAGGAGTTTTGGATTCTGAAAACAAAACCCTTTTTGTACGTTATAGAGAAGTACTGCAAGTTCTCCACCGGATAGTCTACAACATGTATAATGCAATAACTTATGATGAAACTTGCGAGTTTTAGGGTATGAAAGCATTAATCATGACGAGCGATGCCTCCTATACCAAATTCAACCAAACCCTAGCTTTTTTTTCTTTCTTTTTGATGATTGCAAATCCCAAAATGATCTTATATGAGTCAGAAAAGTTCAGGAAATTAATTTTCCAAGAGGCAAAGGAAACTGAGTGTTCAAGAAAAGGAAAAATCAACGTGAAAAACGTTTCTAAAACTTTCCAGTAATTGATCATCTACATGAAAGCAGCAGAAATGGTACGTGAGAAAGCACGATATTGGCACGGCTCAATCAGATTAAAGAACCCAAAATGAATACCATGAGAGGTTTAATCTGATTGAGCCATTCCAACATCACCACTTTCTTTAATCTTACCACTTGAAGATGACAAGATGACGATTTGATCAAGAATCAAGCACGACCATTTTGGAAGACATCCATTCCAGGGTGACCGGGATTGATTACTTGATTATGAGCAGAAAGAGAGACATAGAGAGACCGAAGAGTTGCATCAGGAACCAATCAGATGGATGGAGTCCTGGTGTTAGAATGATCAAATCAAAACAAATGGTTAGTATATAAGCTAAAGAAGCAACAGAAAATAAGGTGGATATAGTCGCAAGAAATCCAGAAATGGTTGAGATGTCAAAGTCTTAATCCCTTCTGTGGAAGAGCCACGTTTTTATATAAAATTTACATTACGTCTTCCCTACTAATACTAAGTTGTTGATGACTTTGGCATTAAGTATACCAACAGGTTCTTTTGCTCTTTGAAAATTTTGTGTTATGTGTACTAATTAAAATAAGTTATATGATAATAAATATTTATATTAAGGCGTATCTCAAATTTTCAATTTATACCAATAGTATTGATCAATACATAAATGAAATTCAAAATATAAAAAATATGGAAAAGTAATTATAAATTATAAAAATTAAAATTTTTAGATTAAAAATTAACTACAAGTATAAAATAAAACATTTTATTTTAATTTAATAAATTGAGTTATTAAGTCTAATTTAAAATATTTTTATTTTAACAATAATAATAAATTAAATTAAATTATATAAATATTAAGATATTATTTTATAATTTAAAATTTTCATCTAAAATAATATCTAGTATCGTATCAGTACTGAAATCAATATAGATTTCGTTACAGAATTTGACAACTTTACTTTCTATTTTCATTAAAATATAATTTATTTGCTATAATCTCATTAAAATCATATTGGTAAATATTTAATGTATATACTGAATAGTTTTTAACTCTTAAATGTATATAAGTCATTTTAGCTTAAGTTGCATTTCGATGGAGCGTGTCATTATCACCATTTACTACACCTTCGAATTGTCACTCGTGAAAGAAAATTAAATTTCTGTCATGATCTTTATTAGCAGTGACATTTTGGCTTAGTTTGTTTATTAGAAGAGTGATTTCCTTTCCTTATTTTATTTTATTTTTTCAATGAGTAATTTTATACTAAACACTTCTCGATAATAAAAATTTACAAAATATTAAATACAACCATTTCACAAGCAAACAAAGTACTTAAAGATCGAAGTGTTAAACTTTCTACTTGTTAATGTAGAAAAGGTTGCAACTTGACAACCTAAATGTGTTAGTTACTGATATAAAAAAAACAATATCTCAAAATATCGTAATTTTATTACTGAAAATAATTTTTAAATAGGTGAACATATTCATAAAATTAGTTGACCTACTAACATAATTAAGACCATTAATAATATAAAATTATTCGCTAAAAGAACTAACTCATGACTCTTAAACTTGAACTTCATTTCAGCATTATTTAGCTGAAAATTAGAAAAATAAAAAATAGAAACCTATTTGTAAACATTTTTTTGATTCAACTAATAAACTAAATTTGTAATCTCAACCTGGTCAACTTGGAATTATTATCTGATACTCCCTCTTAATTTAAAGTTGCAAACCCAAGCAATGGTCTAAAATAAACAGACTTTTCTTTCGTTGCTGCAGTACCTTATTGCAATCTCATCTTTTGCCACCAATCAGTGAATACAGATATTGATATATTTCATTCTTCTATGGAACATTGGATTTCTTGCCAGTGCAATTAGTGCACGCTAGTCACAAAAAAGATTCAGCTGCACCTTCTTGATTTTGATACGCGATGAAAGGTAAAGTATCAAAGCAAGTAGCTAACCAAGCAAAGTTTTGGTGGAATCACACACATTTTATTGCAATAAAATACTAGGTTTTAATAAGGAAAAATTGTACGAAAAGAATGACTAGGCTATAAGTGGCTTAATATTCACAAAAAATGTCAATATTCACAAAAAAAAAAGAACAGAATGATGAAAGGATTAGGTTCTGCTACTGGTGTGGCGTAGCAATCGGTGAGGCATAAAGGACAATGGTATTGTAGCATCTCTTTTGTTCCATTTTGCTCTATTTGTCTTCTTGCTTTTGTTATGGGCTTGGGCCCATCTCTTTTTTTGTTGATTTATTTTATCCGTGGGTCCAACACAGCCCCCTTAAGATGGAATTCATGGGCAATGATAGGAAGCCCATCTTGAAGATCATAGTTTTGAAGATTGGTGAAGGCAAAGCTTTTGTAAACATGTCTGTTAATTGAGCCTTCGTCGATATGTGTTTGGTGGTGATGAAGCCTTCTATGACTGAATTTCGACCAAATGGCAATCAAATTCAAGGTGTTTCGTTCGCTCGTGAAACACTAGGTTTGAAGAAATATGTAGAGCTACTTTGTTATCACAGTGGAGTGATATTGGACTTTGTTGTGGCTGCTGTAAGTCTTGCAGAATATATGATATCCAACGCAGCTTACAGACGGTGGATGCCATGCTACGTTACTCTGCTTCCATTGAAGACCTACTAACCGTGTTTTGTTTTTTTGTCTTCCACGAAATCAAAAAACGTCCAAAAAATATGCAGTAACTAACGAGGGACTTCCGACTAAAAGTACAGGATGCCCAATCTGAGTATGCAATGAAGGACGTGGTTGGTTAAACAAGGTAGAAAATTCCGTGAATTATCTTGCCTTTCAGGGCAATGTTAGGTTTGGTATAATTCAAGTAAAGCAACCTCCCTACCAGTCTTCTGTATCTTTCAGGGTTCTCCATGAGAGTACTTAATTTGGTTCCAGGAGTAATCGGTACAGGGGCTTCCTTGGCATCTGTCATGCCAGTTTCCCACAAAACATCACGGATAAACTTCCTCTGTGACAACATCATACCACTCTCTGATCTTGCAATTTCTATTCCAATAAAGAATTTCACGTATCCTAAGTCTTTAATTGTGTATTCAGAATGCAAGAAACTTTTGAACTAAATCATCAACTCCTCATTCGGACCCATTAATAACAAGTCATCTACATAGATTATCAAGGCAAGAAAATTCATACCGGAACCTCTTGTGAACAAGCAATGGTCGGATTCAGACTGGATGAAGCCTGTACTCTTTAATTTCCCAATGAGTTCTTTATTCCACTAGAGTCCAGCTTGCTTCAAACCGTAGATTGATCTTTTTAATTTGCAAACCTGACTTAGTAGCCCCTTTTTGTACCTCTGCGGTAGCACCATGTACAGATCTTCTTCAATTGAGCCATGGAGGTATGCATCGTTTACATCACATTGGTGTATAGGCCAGTTGTGCGCAGAAGCTACCGCTAGAAAGGTTTAGTGGTTACATCTTTGGCAATAGGGGAGAAGCTTTCGGAGTAGTTGATCCTAAATTACCGGTTAAATCCTTTCGCGACGGGCCTCTATTTTAATTTATATAATGTTCCATCTGGTTTGTACTTTATCCTGTAAACCCATTTTTGCTCGTTTTCCCTTCGGTAAATCCACCATCTCCCATGTTCCATTATTTTCTAAGGACCTTAGGTGCTCATGCATGGACTTTACCCATTGACAATCCTTGGCAGCCATGTCATATGAACTAGGCTCGAACTCAATAGATACATTCGCAAAAAATTGATTATGGGATTCATAAAAATGTAAAGATCATGAGTTTAGGAGGTTTGGAGAAGGGGATACAGTACTTGAACTGATCGACATAGCAGCATCATCTTCGAGAGGGACTTGGGTAATGGCTCCAGACACAAAATCGTCATACCATCTAGGTTTGGTTCTTGTTCTTGTGCTGCGTTGAAGGATAATTGGTGATGATGGTTGTTCTTCTTGGTTAGATCACTATAAGAAAACTGTCATTTCGAGATGGAAAATACCGACGGAAAATATAAATATTCTGTTGGTATCAAATATTACCGACAGAATGTACCGACAGACAAAAACGTCGTAGAATCGACCATAGCTAAATTTACCGACGGTACAAGAACATTCCGTCGGTAAATTTAGCATTGGAGAATGATTTATCGTCGGTAAATGTACCGACCGTTACAGTTATTCCATCCGTAAATTGCCGACGGGTTAAAAATTTTCCAACTCTAAATTTACCGATGGTAAGTTCTTTAACCGTATGTAAATTTAGCTACGGAATGTTCTCCTACTGTCGGTAAATGTATCGACGGTAACATGTTTTTCGTCTATAAATTTGCTTAACAATTACCGACGAATGGTTATTTCCATCAGTAAAGTTATTACTTAATTTTTTTAAAAAAAATATTTTCATTATATTTAAATTATAATTGATGCATAATTTTAATATTTAAATATTTATAATATACATTTAATTTGGTTAAATAGAAATTTTGATTAATGAGTAAAAATTAAAATATCATAGTTGATAATAAAAACGTTAGGAGTTGGTGGATCGTCTGGTTGGTGCGGTGACCTGCTGCCCTTACCTTGCAATTCGTCCATCTCCTGATGGAGTTGAGTGTACAGCAGCATTGACTGTTGTTGCGCTGCCATCGACTGTTGCAACTGTTCCAATGTCTGTTGCAACTGAGTCGACAATGTTTGCACTGTGCTCTCAAGCGCTTCCACTTTACTGTTGTTGGACCGCCTAGCAGATGCTCCTGTACTAGAAGTGGAGGATTGCGAATAACAAGTATTCGCAAATGATCCTAATCCGAATATCCTCCCATGACGATCCTTACCACCTACTGCTTCAAGGTAAGTGTCAGTCTCATCAACATTTTCATATTGCTGAGACCGCCGTTCAATAGTTTGCTGTATTTGGTCCTATCAGAAAGCAATGTTTATATATTAGTAAGTTGTAACATCCCACTACCATATGATAATGGTATGTTAGAGCTAAAAAATTCCGACTTACATATGGCATCAACTAACATCATTTAAAAGTCAGCAAATTTTAAAAACCATTCATTGCATTAATCCACAAAATTTACACT
>JAOQMS010000179.1:34748594-34764442 GCA_027563885.1 Erythroxylum longipes | reverse complement strand
AACAGTGTCTAAGGACTTTAAAACACCCATACTGTATACTTGTGTTCCAAACACAAGTGGGTAAAGTCCTTTAGTTACAGAATCGACTTATAGTTCCTTAGTCTTTAAATGCTTCAAACCTTAATGTCACCTTTTCCTATCAACTACTTCATGATCAAGAATTTGATCTCAAAATGCTAAGACCCTGTTATATTCAATGTTGTTGTTAAACAACATAGAAACTTAATTATCATAGTACAACTGTATAGGTCTAGCCACTGAATCAACCACAGACAACTCATAAATCAAATTTTCGAGCTAAACCGTCTGTGAAGTAGCCTTTAGTATGCACTATGCATGCGTGATAGAGGAAGTTACCCGTGTCCAACTGACACACTTCCACAACGTTATACCATCTGCAACCTTAAACCGTAACCTTAAGTGAACTTTCGATCATCCAGACATATAGCTGAATTTGAATCTGAATTCCCTACGAGTTTTTGTCTGTTGACTTTTCTATATGCCAACGTATAATCCTTGCTTTCCTTTAATGATCTTAACACTCACTTGACTGGATTTCAATGGTTTACGTCTGGGTTAACCAGATACCGACCAAACAGTCAAATAGTAAATGCAATGTTTCACCTAGTACATAGCCGAGCATACATTAGGCTATCAACCATACTAAAACACAAAACATTCCTCATTACCTCTCTCTTTCTACTTTATTCTTTGGTCATTGTGCCAAGATTATCTCTCATTATGAGAGAGAAATGTTACGACAGGTTTACTGTTAACCGTATTAAACCTTTGTAACATATCCTTAATGTATGCATCTTTTGAGAGGTATGATGAATGTTAAGATCTGTCTTGGTGACTCTAAATACCTAGGACAAAAGATGCTACGTTAAGGGTCTTTATGTCAAAGTTCTTGACCAAAAGTTATTTCACCTTATACAACATGGTTAAGACATTTGACGTGAGCAATATATCATCCTTATGCAATAATAGGAAGATACTTTTGCTCCCCTTGATCTGTACAAGCACCTTTTAACTTTATTTTCAATGAAGCTGAAAAAGGTAATAAACTCATCAATTGTAAGGTTTCACTTTCGGGAGGTTGATGCAAAC
This sequence comes from Erythroxylum longipes, assembly GCA_027563885.1. Lineage (NCBI taxonomy): Eukaryota > Viridiplantae > Streptophyta > Magnoliopsida > Malpighiales > Erythroxylaceae > Erythroxylum > Erythroxylum longipes. The sequence continues at coordinate 34,763,332 of JAOQMS010000179.1, read as the reverse complement.
CACATATTGATTTGCATAACGTGTAAACCATGTCAATTCCTTATGGATCCTGAAATCCTTCAGGTTGTACCATATAGACCACTTTATAAAGGTCTTTATTCAGGAAAGCAGTTTTGACAACTATTTGATGTAACTCTTGATCATCATGAGCTGCAACTGCCATGATCACTCAAAATGTATCCTACGAGGGTACGCGAGAAAAGTAACAATAAAGTTAACATTTCTCTTTGAGTGAACCATCAAGCAATTGAGCTAGTCCATGAACCGATGAACTTCATCCTGAAATCCTTTAGGTCTTAAACTTTATACTGACAGTTTTGCAGTTATGCTACAAAATCAACTAGTTCCCTGACCTTACTATGCTTCACGGTTTGTATCTCATCAGTCATTGAAATCCACCACAATTCTACTGCGGGTACAGAAACAGCTGCTGTAAAGGTAACTGAATTCTTAATATGTCTAATATCATAATCCTGTTCACCTAATAGACTATGACATCAGATGGGATAACAAGTCATCTCACTTCGGTGGATCTTCATAACTGCATTAGATCTTATACCCCCAGGAACCACCGTGTAAACAGGTATGGGTTCCTGTTCCTGTACAGGCATGATACAAAGACCTAAATACACTGGATCTCACTGTATGAGTAACATATACATAACAACTGTAGTATCCATCCTGTTATCATCCTAAGGGTCAAGAGGCCCACCATCATCATAGACATCGTATTCTAAATACTTAACTATTAGTGATTCCACTATTATATTCCCTCATTCTCTATAGTAGAATCTGTAGCTTTTAGAGTGGTCAGGATATCTCACTAAATAGCAATGAGTACAATGAGTATGCAATTTCTCTTTATAAGGATTATATCACCTCGGTAGGGCAGCCTCATACACTAAGGTGTGTGAGACTGGTTTTCACACTTCTAGATATTCAGGTAGATTAGTCTTATTCTGCATTGACTTTTTCAAGTCCTTTAGGGTACAATTATGCCTTTCGGCAACATACTATTTTGCTCAAGATTGTCCGGTATAGTGAATTAAGTCACTATGCCAACTGATTCCATATATCTGGCAACTGGACCTTTCAAGTCCTGAAACACCATGTTTGCCATGATATTCTCCTCCACGGTCAAATCTGACATTCTAAATGACAGTTCCCGATTGGTTCTCAACCTTTAGTCTTTAAGCGAGAACACATAATTGTATGGGAATAATTATGACAAATGTCAGAATACTTTTGAAATTGCACAATGCAACTGTATAAGGTATTTTGATATCCTTATGTATCAAACTCAACAAGGCAGAAGTATAAGTTAACCTCAGTATCCTAATTATTAGTCAACTCACCCCTGTAATGGTCAACACATAATCCCAGACCATCATAATCTAGAATTGAGAGAATGCCTTCCTTAATCAATCTCTCAATTCTAGTTCTGGAAATATGGCTTAAACTTTTATGTCACACCATGTATGACTTTTCCTTCATCAGGGTCCTTCATTTTATGACTTGTTCAGCAAGATAATAAGAAGCATATGTCTACTTCGGGGTAAGACACATTCTATACAAACCATATGACAAGAAAGTTGTACCAGTATGTTTTGCATTAAAAACAACTGTATAACAGAAGTATTAAATACAAAACGTCAAACTTCTTTGTCCAAAATTGATCCAAATATCATATATAAAATGTGTCATGTAATAACCTAAATGAACCTCGCTACAAGATTTAGTACATACATCCCCTATAGATATTACTTCCATTTCTTCACTGCTGTCAACCATCAGTTCCTCCTTTCTCTTTATTTGGCTTTATCCTAGATATGAACCCCTTGCACCGTGGAAGCACCTTGACCAGATACTCCACTATATAGCCACCAAGTACTTAATATGACTATTGCAATTAGATTCATAAATTGACAAGCCAAGAAGTTATCTGATAGTCACAGTCTTTCCTTCTATGCCTTATACTGTTGGCTTTTTTATGTCCTTAGGACCTTCACCAACACTGAATCGACTAACATTAGCATGTGGAGAAGATTCAATCTTTCTACCTTTAATCTTAGTGTGCTTCATCTTTGCCTTCCATTTAGTTTCTTCAAGGACTGTAGGAGTAACAAACTTAAGGTTCTCCCCCTCATTCACGCAATGGAAAATCAACGCATTAAAGTACCATTCCTCATCCTGCCAATAATATGTCTTCACTAGATTACTCAACTCTGAAGGGAGCGTATTCAGAGTCTGGTGCCTTATGAAGACATCAGGAAAAGAAATGTCTTACATCTTTGATCTCCAGTGAAGGTTAATCATTCTTGATATGTACTCCTTACTCACCCTTTTTTCCTGTATACTTTATGGAGATCAATTCTTTATTCAAGGCACTTGTCTCAATACTTGATGAGACTGTGTGACTCAAGGAGACATTTTCAAGAAATGACTTTGCTATATCTGTGTCCGGAAGTTTACTATGCAGATAGTTAGGTTCGGATTTCTTAATGGTCATCAGACATGATATGTCAGACCGATCCTTAGCTTAATAGGCTGTTTTATGAGCTTTCGAGCTCATGCATTGAAACGGTCAGGGTTTCAATGGTGACACTTATTTCATTGACCAAAAAGGTGACTCTTTACAACTTTGATTAAATCAACACAAATGTAGGATAACAGCGATACTGAAAGCCATTAAACAGTATCTTTCCTGAAAATCCGATCACACATATTATGAAACACCTTTGGGCTGAATACATAATATATGCAATTAGATCTTCAGACATAAAGGCGATCAGAGTGCAAACCGTCTACTCTTATAACACTCCGACCTTTGGGTGAATAGATCATTTAAGTAACGACTTTCTTCCATCATATGCCTTTATGCACATCTCAAAACGTTATGTAAGGCCAACACCTTTGGGCAGAATAGCCAAACATAAAATCAGAGACATCCCCAACCATGCAAGTAAAACAATCTAAAATACTGACTCAAAAGGCCACTTTGATGACTACATTCTCGTCAGTATCCCAGAAAGTCTACTAACACAAGGGATACAACTTTATGTCATCCTCACATTCTTTATGGGCATATGGTATGTGACAATGTAACTTTAATAAATGCAAAACCCGAATGCACAGTCTCATTGTCACACACCCGTGCTGAAGACATTCTCTAAAAACTTTATTTGAGACTTTCTTAAAAGAAAAATCTCAGTAGAGTGACTATCGTGCCTCACTTGATACCAAACCAACCACTCGAGATGCAAGAACTTTGTGTATCTCCCTTATGGCAAGTTTGTTGCACAAAATTTCACTCAAAAATGGCTTTAGAATGTCTAAATTCCTTTTCCGATTAGCATCATGCGATCCCGAACCTTGAATATGAGACCCGAGACATGACAATTTGAAGTATCTCACTGATGTGATGTCTGAAGCACGAAAATATACTTGAAATCGGATCTGGAATACCTTAATTCCTTTTCTAGAGTTAAACTTTAATTTATTACTAATGTAATAAATCCAGAAAAAAGGAAAAAATCACTTTATAAATTTCCTAGACCCAGAAACTAACCCAAAACATCTCGGGGCATCCTTACGGGAAATTTGAAATTTTGTTTTTTTTGTTTTTAGGTCACTGTTAATTGTCTGTACGGCACGTTAGCCACTGTGGGGGCAGTGGCCTGAGCGTGCTTCGGACGCATGACACACGTCGCGCGATGGGCAACGCTACGTGTGCGCCGCGCGACGGTGCAGGAACGCATGCGCCCTCTGCACCACCTTACTCCTGCTACTGTAGCGATGTCGGGCGTGTGCGACCGACGGTGTCCGTTGCCCCCACCGTGCGGGTATGATTTTCGGTGATTCGGAGCTTCTTCGGAGCTCCCTTTTTTGCTCCGTTTGGCCCGTTTTGACCCATTTTTCGTGGCAAATCACATTCAAACCACTTCCATGCAATTGTTTGGGCCAAATAACCAGAAATTAAGTGAAAACGAGGAGAGAGAAGCAAGAAAGATGGAAAACCAAAAATCTTTATTTTGGCCAATCCGCTCACGTAACCGCTCTGATACCACATGTAACGCGTAGAGCAGACTTTATTACACACTCAGGATCGGAAGTGAAAGGATTAAAAATGAAAATAATGCAGAATACCTGATTTGGTTCCATCCAATCTTTAAAAGCCTTTTCCAGCTGCCAAACGAGCTCGAATCTCCTCGGGACCTGTATAGAAAACGTTCACCGGCTCGAGATCTAGGCCTTTCTGTAGTTTCCTTAACACACGGGCGCTCATAAATGGGTCAGAGTTCTGAATGCCTGTGAATTACTTAAGTAACTACAGGAGACCCTCCCTTATATATATAAGCTTCCGTATCGGGCTTCCCCATCACAAGGCCGATACAGTCTAGGTCTACATTTAGAGGGATCTATTTTTCACCTGGACTTCGATCCATTAATTTAGATCATTTATTGAGCCACTTTATTATCTTTATCCGGATCAAATTACGTAACTTAACCGGTAATTTATTTAAAAACCAAATTACAATTAATAACTATCCACTGAATGAGAAATTGACAAAATTGCCCTTAGGGCAAAAATGTCTAACATAATATAGCACAACTCTTGAATAAACATTGCTATAAGATGGAGTTGATAATGAGTACCTATTTTAGTTAATTCATCTCTTTTTCTTTAAATTAATTTAAGGTCAAATGAGAGAAATAAAATGCATAAAAGGACTTTGAACCTCTTGCTTCCAACCATTGATTTGTTTGCATCTTCTTCGTATTGTCAGTATTAGGAAAGTTGTTAAAAGTCCAATAATAAACAAAAATACCATTTGATGTGATTAAGAATGAACTTGAGTTGGAAACAAAAATACCATTTGATGTGAAAAAATAAAAGAACTTGAGTTGGATCCAGGTCCCAGAAGGTCCAGAAGGTCCAGTCTCAGTTGGATCTTCGATCAAAGTTTCGAGAAGGCCCCAGACACACAGTGTCAACTCTTATCCCACACAACCGAAGCTACTAGAAGTAGGCAGTGAGAGGGAAGGTACGAGGCAAGAGCTGCCAAGAGCGCAAACCCAACATCTCTTTTCAACCTTGTTTCACGCACTCGCTGTGTCTGTTACTCGTATCTACCAATGGACGGTGCGAAACTAAAGGAATTGAAAGGCTTCATCGAGCAGTGCAAGTCTAATCCCTCTATCCTTAGTGATCCTGCTTTGTCCTTCTTCCGCGATTATCTTGAGAGGTTCTTAAATTATCTACCTTGTCATTTTTAAGCTGTTTCTCATCTTATGTTTCAAAACATTTCACCTCTTTTCTGTTTTCAGTCTTGGCGCTAAGCTCCCTTCTGCAGCTTACAACGAAAGCAGCCCTAAATCGGTAAGACTTTTGTGTTTGCTGTGATTGTGTATGAAGAATATTTTCGGCGTCTGTAAATAAATGTGTTGTGGTGGTGATGTTGTGTAGAAGAACCCTGTAGTGGAGGAGGACACTGACGACCAAATGGAAGACGTTGTCTCCGAGGAGGAAGACGATGAGATTATTGAATCTGATCTTGAGCTTGAAGGCGAAACTGTCGGCCCCGATAATGATCCTCCCCAAAAGGTATTGCTTTTCAGTTGAGGTCTTTGTTTTACGTGCTTGTCAAAGTCAATTTATCGCATTGATTGGTCGTTTGCAGATGGGTGACCCTTCTGTGGAGGTCACAGAGGAGAGTCGTGATGCTTCGCAGGAAGCCAAGGCAAAAGCCATGGAAGCAATCTCTGAAGGTACGAAACGTGGTCTCTGTATGTTTCGTTGCTAGTGCAATTTGATTCTATTGATTCTTTGGAGAACGCGGTTTTAATAGTTATAGGATTGTTGTTTGCAATGCAGGTAAACTGGAGGAGGCCATTGAGCATTTGACTGAGGCAATTTGCCTTAACCCGACGTCTGCAATCATGTATGCCGCCAGAGGTAGGATAATATTGACATTCTGAATATTGCCAGGGTACAGTTGTTTTGAAGTTATGTGTTACTTATCGAGAAGTTCTGAGTCCATATTCATCTGTGCAGCTAGCGTTTATATTAAGATGAAGAAACCAAATTCGGCTATCCGGGATGCCAATGCAGCTCTCGAGGTTATTAGACTTCCAGAACCCAATTATCTCCTTGCTAAACCTTAAAGGAAAAAGTAAAAGAGAAAAATTCACATACTCCTACAAGCATAACACTCATGTAAAAATCATACTTTTACATTACATAATGGGTAACAGTTTCTAAGGGATGGCTTTTCAGATTAACCCAGACTCAGCTAAGGGCTACAAATCTCGTGGCATTGCACGATCTTTGCTTGGTCAATGGGAAGAGGCTGCCAAGGATCTTCATGTAGCATCGAAGTTAGATTATGACGAGGAAATAAGTGCTGTACTCAAGAAGGTAAAAGCCCGTTATCTGCTTAGTCATTACGTGCATTTGCGAATAACATAAGAACTTTTTGTACCATTTGATGCATGATTACCTGTTTTTGAAACTCAGATTGTAACATTATGCAGTATGTATGATATATTTTTAAGATGTTCGAAGATGTAAAAAATTGTAAAATTACCACTGTCTTTGAAGTTTCAATTCTATTTACTATTATTTGACTATCATTGAGATTGTGTTAGGTGCCAAAGTGAAATGGTATGATCATTGAGTTTTTGTCTCACATTGCAATATTTTCTCTTTAAAGGTCGAACCCAATGCTCAAAGGATTGAAGAACATCATAGGAAATATGACAGGCTGCGCAAAGAGAGAGAGGATAGAAAGAGAGAAAGAGAGCGACAGCACCGCCGTGCTAGAGCACAGGTATATGAAACGTAGTTTGATGATGTACTTAAATTTGCTACCTTAATATGAACCTGATATCTTCTGTTCTGTTTGAAGGCTGAATATGAGAAGGCCAAGAAGACAGAGGAGTCATCCTCCACTAAAAAACCTGGAGGCATGTCAGGTGGGTTTCCAGGTGGGATGCCTGGGGGTTTTCCTGGAGGCATGCCTGGAGGTTTCCCGGGTTCCATGCCAGGGGGAGTGCCAGGAAATGTTGATTTTAGTAAAATATTGAATGTGAGTATGGTGGTACTTGTTTCCTTTCATGCCCACAATTAAGAATTTCATACGCTTGAGGATTTTAGATAATGTAAAGATCTTGGTGTTTTAAAATTTTATTCAGTTTCCTGCTTTAGATAATTCAAATTGATTTTGATTTACGCTGCTCCGCCATGCATTCAGAGGCATTAAGGTGGAGTTTGTAGTTATAGTGTTGTCTATTGTGACAAATGTTGTTTTACATTTTTTATAGGACCCTGAATTGATGGCTGCATTTAGTGACCCAGAAATAATGGCTGCTTTACAAGATGGTAAAGTTTAGTTTCTAATCTTATCATTATGCAATCATTTAATGTGAATCTAGTCTACATTACTGTGACATTTTGGATTTTATTGATAACTATACTTTGTTCTGATTATACTCTTAACATTAAGGAATATGCTGTGATGAACAGTTACCGACGAATGTGGAGCTAAATTGACTAGTTGATCACAATACACTGTACCTACCTCTTAGTAGTTTTTAAATTAGGCCTTACTGTAGTCTAAATGGTATGAAATTGTTGATGATTTTAGATTTTTGTGTTTGAGATATAATGCACTGGCTTCTGATTGTGATAATGATGTTTTCTTTTTTATGTAATTTGTGTCCAATGCATATTGCAACTGATTGGCTGGACATTTAGTTATGTGTGTGGGGATGATTACAAGTAGAAATTGACCAATGTTGTTTCTATGTTTGGAGCATCTATGGTCTTTCTGAGTTGGATCTTAAATAGATAGATGAGCCAGTTGGCAGCCTTCAACGTAGAGAAAGCCATGACTTTGTTCACATTTAATGGTAAATCTGACCAAAAATGGGCATACTATTTTGAACATTGAAATTAGTGGGCTCTGAAGCTGCATTGCCTGATTAGTAGCATCCTTTTATGTCCTACTAGCTACAGAGCAATTGAAACTAATGTGTCTCTATTCCATTTCTTTAGTGCTTTGTCTGTGACCAAAGTTGCTCATGCTGTAGTGATTGAGTGTTGCATAATCCTGCTAACTTTCTTTATTCTGAGTTGTGTTTGGAACTTTGTATTGGAAGCCATGAAGGAATACTTATGCATAGAAAGACTTGTCATCCATTTTCATTTGAGTTAGTCTTGTCCATTTCTTTAGTGCTTTGTCTGTGACCAAAGTTGCTCATGAGTGTTGCATAAGCCTGCTAACCTTCTCTATTCTGAGTTTTGTGTTTGGGAACTTTGTATTGGAAGCCATGATGGAATACTTAAGCGTAGAAAGACTTGTCATCCATTTTCATTTGAGTTAGTCTTGGTGCTTATAACACTTGAACCTCCTTTCGGCATGTGGGTGGTTGGGAGAATTATGGATCTGTTATAAATTTGTAGTACCCATTTGGATTTAACTTTTGTCATTGGATGCTGGAGACATTGAACACTCTCACAGTATCTCTGTTGGGGGGAGAGGGGGGTTTCAAAGCATCAAAATATGGATCACCATGACATTATTACCTTTTCAGCATTAAACCTTACCTGTTGTCTGAAAATTCGTGAATGAGGTATATACCTTGCACGACCAGGCATTTCCTGATTGGGAATTCAGCTAATGGTTGCCCAATGAATGAACTTCCCAGAATATTTTATTTGCATGTTCCACCATCTTTTATGATGTCTAAGCATTTGTTTCAGCTAATAGTAGTTCCCCATAATTGATCCCTCCTGTAGTTCTAAATCATTCATCAAAAGTTGACGATCGATTGGATGATTGTTTTGCAGTGATGAAGAATCCAGCTAATCTTGCTAAGCACCAAGCCAATCCCAAGGTAGCTCCTGTAATTGCAAAAATGATGAGCAAATTCGCTGGACCAAAGTGAACTGTATCTGCCATTGTCATTACTACTTATGGTTGATAAATGTCTAGCAGCTGTTAGAAGTTTTCATCGACTTATCCAGGGATGTTCCATGTTGCGTCCATGATTTCAAAAGAATTGATAAAGCAATTCAAAAAATCATCGTTGGCATGTTTGAAAATCTGATTTTTAACATCAATGGCGTCATTTTATAAATTAAAGTGAGTTAAAAGAGTTGTTGTGCTCTCCCTAGGGGAAAGAACGGGTTGGTGTAGTCTTAATGACTATTATTGTCCCCCCCTCTTTGAACTCCCTAAACATTTGCTTTTTAATTCCCGGTATGAGTATAATATATTCGGCCGACTTAAAGGAAATGACTAATATGTTGATTTAGGTTTGGTTTTACTGCCAGAAAAAGATGATGATGATAATTTATTTGGTAGTAGGAGATCCTCAAATTAAGTCAATGAAGTTTTCATTTATTCGAATTTTTGAGGTTTAAACTTTATCTCTTCCCTTTTACTTCACATTTCTTCTCACAACTGTCTACAATAAAAATGACCTGTGACCCATAGGGTGTGACAGACCAATGGCATATCCCATTTGCGTTAAAAAGAATGCTCTTGATCAGGAGAAGACCTTGTTGGGGCTATTTCCCGTTATCATCCTCATGGACAAATACAATACAATGTAATCTACCAACCGGAAGATCCGGTCCTGTTTTGGTATGTTGTTAATACAGACGACCAAGTTTCAATACCAAGTCATGACCAATTCAAGCAAAATCAAGTAATGCCCGAACAAGAGGGATTGGCATTCCTTTCAACTCCTGCCCAAGCTCATCTTTCATTGTCATTTAAGGTCTTCAACAAAATTCAACTAACAAGTACACTTCTGCCACACATTCTTTACCCCATTTCTACCAATCAACCACCGCATTGTAATGAACATAAGAATTTTTACGTTTAATTGGTCAAATGTTGGCCCAATGTGAGTTATGAGTCCTAAAAATTCTCCAACAGTTGGTTGCGATAAAGTATTTTTTAAGGACCTATTACGTCCAACCCGTGACTTTTCTCTCTCTCTCTCTCTCGTTGAATAAATTATTTGTAAATTATCATTTGGAACATATGAGCAAATAGCAGTTACAACTCCCGTTAAACAAAAGCGCAAAACCATATCCTCAATTTCTGATAGAGAACAGACCCATCCCCTGTTTGCACAGTCATTACATTACTTATTGAAGTGTTGATTTCTTGCACCTTATAAAGCCCCAGTTATGCACTTATGTGTAGTCTCACATACAATCGATTGTGTGTGTATACTTTTTGATCAGTGTACTGATTAATCTTCCCCACGCGTGTACGGGAATGTGCTCGTGTCTTCTTATGGATCATTTTCATATTAACTATAAAAAAAAACATTTATCAACTAGCTTCTTTCAATATGTTGAAAATTAAAAGCCATATACATAAATATTCGAGCTTATTACGCCTATCAAGATTCAAGTCTCGGTAGATAGGAAGCTACTCCTACGTGTTTACTCTCAAGCCAAATCACTTATAATTTTTATCGATTAACCTTTAACATCCGTCAGTCCTTACGTTTGTTAAAATTTTATTAAATTCAACCCTAGCCTAGATAATATAGACTTGTAGGTTACCATCTTCGCAGCTGCTTTGATGGGTATGCAACAATTGGTAGCTCAGGGCTTGGCCACTGTCAAGTGTGGTGGATAGAACATAGAAGATTATCCTATGTATTTTTTCATTTTTTTCCCAATTGACTTGAATTCAAGTCTTTTGCATCCCAAACAAATATTCATAACTTCCACGTCTTGGTCATCCTTTTACTTACAAACTCCGTACTAAACTGTTGTAAGTTGGAAATCTCATGTTGAGACCAGTAGAAGTAGTTGTGATTCTAGACACAAAAGGGTTTCCATTTTCTTGCCAAGTTTACCTTTTGGATGAAGGCCGGCATTATGATTTCTGTCATCAGACAAAATATTAACTAATGACGAATAGATTACTCCAAAATTACGTCAAAATAGGGTCCAACGATTTGTACAGGTGACTATAAAATAATACAATAGTCAAATTGTGTGGAAATTTTGACGCATAAGGTCTATGATTCACCAGTTCGCATTAGGTAGTTCAGAAGTCGCTTTAATGTGTTATTTGGCATAATTGTGCAATCTACTCTTTCGAGGCTCATAATCAATACAAGTGGGATAATTTGATGCCCACATTCTACGTGTTAAATGAGGGTTAAATTTAAAGCAATATACTAAGTTAATTGAAAAGGGAAATCATTTCAGCAAGATAAGATCATGATTTTAATTCTAAAGTATGTTGTTTAACACTAAAAGCAAGAGAGAGGATAGGAAACTTTTTAAATTGCATTCACTCATTCACTCATCAGCACGATGTCATAACATCAATGTGACAAATCCCAGTCAATTAAATCTCCAAATTCTATTCATAGATCATCAGAAAAGGTTTATAAAAAGATGATTTTTGGTGTCAAATCATGGATGGTTTTGATAATGAAGAAAAGAATTGGGTGCGTGCCATTTACACCCGTAGACATAGATTAATTGGAATTGAAATTATTGTTTAATCCGAAGATGACATGTAAATGCATATTTTTTATTCTTTTGTCTAATGTCACTAAATAACGACGGTTGTGGTTTTGCTGAAGTATGCTAACTAGTCGGTCTGTTAAAAATGATTGCAGGAAATTGAGTCTCCTATTAATGAACCCTACTTATAACCAGATACCTTAAAATTAAACCATGGTTAAGAAAATTAAGATGCTATTCAAGATTAGTAAATTTGTAGTTGCCACATCAAATTATCTTGTTAGCTGGTAATTTTCCTTTAAGAAGATTAATTTGGAATTCTCATGATTGAAATTGTATAGAAAATTTATATCCATCTAAATGTAGAAAAGTTGGATAATTTAATATCAAAATTTTTATTTTTATCTAGAATAATATAGACAACTAATGTTTCCAGATTTCTCAAAATTAGGTGAACAATAAACGTTTTAATTCTATGTAACTAATCAATAAAAATTGAAAATATCAATCCGGCCCAGTTCTGTTTTTCAATTTCCACTACCAATATTCCTAGCAAGAGTTGGTGGTGACATTGTCTTTCCCACTGTTTACACTTTAGTTAAAACTCCTAATTTGGAGCTTCTCATAACATTTAATTTTATCCCAGGATTGGTATCAAAGACGTTGTTAATTAAATTTGAGATGAGGCAATAAATATAGGTAATTGGGATGATTATGTTTTCAATATCTTGCTTTGTCTTAATCCATTATAAGCAAAAGAATGTAAGTTCGAGTTATCGTGATTAACACGTGAGATGATTGAACTGTATCACTTCTGAAGTAGCTGTAATGATATCTATAATTAATCATGTCTCCAAAACGTAATACACATAGAACCCCATATATATATATATATATATATGTCAGATATCGACGTCGAGCTGATCAGGAACTCACAACTGCTATACCAAAGAGAAACATCCAACAATACAAGCAATGTCGCCATATCTACCAGTCTCGATTATCATTCCTACCTGTACCTACAAATTATTACTTTGTTACGTACCTAAGAACATAAAAAAATGGTTTGGTGTTGTGCCCTTTTTCATTAATTTAACTGCTAGATATTTCACGGTCACGTAGCTATTATTACCTGTATTTGTACCAAGTACACTTGCCTGCTTTTCCTGGCTTCTCTTTCCTTGTGGGAAAGTACCTGATACGCTTCCCATCAAGCATGCATAGGTATGCGAACACAAATATAAGGAAAAAGATAATAAATGCCGGTAGCGGTTCGCAACTTTAATTTGAATTGAAACAACCCCATTTAATTATTCTAAGTTCTAACACTTGGCAATGGGACGTTAAAGGGATTTTATTTGACTTTGTCAGTTAAGAATATTGTGGCTAACAATTGCTTGACTTCAGCGTTTGATATTAATCCATGTATGTGTTTGAGGCTGCTGAAGAGGGACTGCGCATGAAGTAAACCCGAGGTGTTGTCCATGGATCACGACATATAACAGGAAGTCTAGAGATTGAAATCCCAAGTTTATGCAAGGGTCCACGTTGAACAACATAGACACCTGTATATGCTAAGAGAGACAAAAGTAAAAGACCAATACTTTGGATTGTGAACTACCCCAAATCTACATAGTTGTCATGTTTATAATTAAACCCTGTTTTCTAGGTCATGGTGTTGGAAATGTCATTTGAACTGGAGCCCCCGGACGGAAGACAAGTGTGTAATACAGTGGTTTTGTAGGTACCATCTTGCCAAACTTATTGTGGATGATTTTATGTGATTTTCCATTAATTAAGCACATCAAATCATGGGGGAGGAAGCTAGCAATGTACGTGGCACATGGTATGTAATGGTACGTACTCAAATGAACAAAAACATGTTATCCATGTCGGGCGGATTAATTAAAAATATTAAGTGTATGCTTTTCTTGATGAGCTTTGCACGCATGAACATCCTGAGATAGTTTGCCTTACAACAGGTTGTTCCTGAACCTTTCTTCAATTTAAGTACTTGGAAAATATCTTGGGAGAGAAACTCCATGGTCAGGTTGAAAGATTGATTGTATCCTAGTCTATGTCCTATACATTCAAAAGTGTATCCCATAATTTAATTAGTACATAATCAGAAGTCTTTATAGTCAAAGAAACTATTGAACAAATCGAGAATCAGGTGGAAGATGGAAATTCTTTATAAAATTGATGAGTATGCAACAGGGTTTCTTTTGCAATGTCATTTGGATAATGATGATGGACTTAGAAGACAAGTATATGTCATTAGCAAGTTTTTCAGTGACATAATCTCTGGCAGATAGCAACGCAACGCTTACTGAAAGGAGTGGCAAAAGTCCTCAAATTAGAGCATTAAACCAATAATGTTAATTTACTTTTAAGAATAATTTTGGTCCTCCTAATTAGAATTTGAACAGGGGTTGGTACATATTTAAACTTTAGCCAAAGGCCTCGTCGGCAGCAGTAATTAATTTATTTCTGAATGACAATTAGTATAATCATGCTATTCGAAATGAAGTTTAACTCTCTTAATTTCTAATGATCTGACAGCATAGGACTATACATGTTGTCTTCATCTTTTTAACGTTTTTCATTTAATTGGAAAGAAAAAAATGATTCTATCGAAATATGAGACTGGTACAAACTGGTATCTTTCAATTTTCTTTTCATTTGAATCATAATAATTTTGTAAAATAGCAGTCTGAAACACGTTTCCCATGTTCCAGTCATGGAGATGGAAGAGAAAAAGATTTTAACCATCTGGTTTGGAGACCCCAGATGGATTCCTTATTATTGTTGCAATCAAAGGCTTACGTAGAATGTACCACATACCTATTATTTTCGTAGGTTCTACTCTTATGTTTGTTAATATAATTTTGTTATTTTATGAAAGAGACTGGTTGAATCTATTTTAAGTATAAAATGAATTTTAAATTTGGAGAATGTCAATCGATTAATTACTTTTTAGTGCTCTTGTTTTTAAGTTATTCTTTCTTTCCCTTCTGTTGGTTTTAAATAAGCACAATCCTCTTGCTCAAAAAACTGAAGAGTTCAGATGCATAATATATTGGCAATTTAAGAGTTCATGTTGAATGAGGTAACATACATGATACATAGATCGTTGACACTCACCACTTGGCCTCTAAGATCTCAACGCTTTCAATTTTTGAAATTTGCGTGGCCATCAATTTCAAGGCACAAAGTTGCAAATTTGCCA
>JAOQMS010000179.1:34730176-34742227 GCA_027563885.1 Erythroxylum longipes | reverse complement strand
CATAAACCTCAAAAGTAAATAATGATAACACACCTGCGACGACATTTGGAGAATCCTGAGCCTCCTGTCTCGTCATGACATAAACTCTGGCTTGAGACTGCGGCTAAGTGCTCCGTACCTTAGTCCTCCCAGTAACACTTCTAGACATCATTCTACCTCTGCCACGACCTCTCTGTCCAGTCCCTCTAGATCGACTCTACTGAATTGTAGGTTCTGTTACTCTACTCCCACTCCCACCTGACTGTGCTCCAGACATCAATGTACAATCTCTGATCTGATAATCATGTAAGCCACACTGAAGGCAGGCTCCTGTCAATCTCCAGCATAAACCACTATGCTTATTCCTACAATAATGACAAGCTGGAAACTGACCCGATATTGCACCTCTATTATTCCCAGTTTGAGTAAAACCACCCCTCTGTTTGAATTCTGACTGTCTAGATCCAACTGGTGGTCTGAATGTTCGGGTCTGACGTTTACTAAACTGCCTACTAGAACCACCTTGAGACTCACTGGGCCTCTTCTGACCAGTTTTTGATCTCTGCTTAGACTGACTGTCCCTCAACAATTGCTCCATTCGGATCGAGGTTGCTTTGAGCTCAATGAAACTGCTCAGGTTAGTAAGAGCTAGCCTTGTCCGAATCTCCATATTCAGGTGGTATTCAAATCTCCTACATTTATCTGCCTTAGTAGGAATTAAGACAAAAGCATACCTCATCAGCTCACTAAATCTGATCTCATAATCTGCTACAGACATTCCACCTTATTTCAGGTCCATGAACTCCTTCATCTTCCTATCCATGTATACCTGGGGCATATAATTTTCTCGAAAAACCCTCAAAAAGTCTCCCCAAGTCAAAGTGCATGGCCTAGTGTTACTGCTGGAAACAGTCTTCCACAATTGATAAGCCGAGACTTGTAGTAAAGAAATGGCATAGTCAATTTTTTCATCCGACTCACAATCCATCTGATTAAATACTCGTTCTATCTGCTTTAACCATCCCTCAGCTTCTGCAGGGTCTGTACTGTCATAGAAATCTACAGCTTCCTGCTTTCGCAGTTTGTCGTACCTCCTTTCCCTTCTCTCAGGAATTCTTGGAGGCACTTGCTCAGGTCGAGATACCGACGACTCTCTACTGGCTCCTTCTGATATCAGGTCAGCTGAGTGTTCCATTTGTTCACCTACGTTAGATAACCTATAATACACAATAACTTCAATTACCATCTGACATTGCCACAACATTTCACACTTGATATCATCATATATCCCTATGGATGCCAAACCATGCTCTAATATAAAAAATGTAACACCCGATTCCCAACTGACATATGCACGTGTGGCCATCGGATACACGTGTACATGCCTGTCAGAAATGACATGTTAACTATCTCACCTTCACTATACATAACATGGCATCATACACTAAACCATCAATCACACATTTTCTAAACCCAAAATGTTATCACATTATATCAAAACCATAATTTACATTGTTTCATATAATACAATATCAACCATGTTTATACAACATTGTCCTATGAACATAAACAACTCAGTACACACCGAATACTATAAACTCAAAAGAAACAACTATGTCCTCAAACCCAGCTGACCGACCTTTGAGCCAAATTTGACTGTAACAGTTACACAAAATAAGCTTCTATAGAGTCTTAGAAGCTAGGTCATCATACTCTCGAACTTGAAAAGCAACGGTGCAATTTTAATGAGTTTTACGAACTCAGCAGAGTAACCATCCTCGATGGTTCACTCATGTCATAAAACAAAATCAATTATAACATGTAATCATACAATTCAAATCTAGTTGACAAGTATTAAATACTATCACAGATAAATCATTTCTCAGTTAAACAGTTCAATCATATATGACATTCACACAGCTCTGTAAATCATTCAATGAATTCAGATTATATGTGGATGTGATATGTAAGAGACTCACATTCATTTTTATATTATTGTGACTGTGTACTTCTACGGTATCCCGAATTATCGGGCTCAGTCAGGCAGTCTGTGCCTCAATGATCACAGTGAGCCATAGGCTCGAATCACATATGTGGGAGCTTAAAGCTCTTATCAGTAATAGTATCAGTAGCAACACCAGTCACAGCTCCTTTATATTACATGCATTGGAATGAAGTGCATGCCGCAATTTAGTCATCAATTTCAATCACTTTCTTTTGCATGTAATATAACAGTATAATAGTCCCAGTATCAATTACAATAACAGTCACAGTAGCAGTGGTCATCGGACTAAGTCCGGCATTCAATTTTTCAGTTAAGAATCAAAAGAATCATTTAGACAGATGCATTCACATTCAATCAGCACTTCCAATATCATTCTCATGCATCAAAATGCCTTGGACAAATATTTTCCAAAATTTAGTATACAATCAGCACCATTCAGTACAGTTCAATAAGATAGCAATACAGTTCAATAATGTACAAAACAATAAGGTGAGACCATCTTAGGTTACTCACAGTATGCTCCAAATAGCTATTGCCTTGAAGTACCAACAATGTTTGGATGCTGTCATTCAATGCGTTCCTTTGATCCTTCAACAAACTCCAACAGTGAAAAAGACAAAGAGGACTTCGGTGGTTAAACAGAAAGTAAGGAAAAATTTCCGTGTTGGATGCATTCGTTGGAGAAGAAAAAAAACAGGTCTTTCTCCATATTCAAACAAACACACGTTCTTCATTCACTGCCATATGTCCCTATTACATGTGAGCCATTTGTCACTTATGAGTGCTGCCATATGTCACTATGTAATTGGTCCAAAATTCAATATTTTTTCCTAGTCCAAAAATACTCCAAATTGTTTTAGAAATTTTCTAAATTCACCAAAATTTTTGAAATAATACTAATAGTCTCCAAATAAAATTTTAACACAAATAAGTCACAATTCACATTTTAATCAATCATTCATACCCGAAAAATGTCAATGAATGCATGTACAATTATTATAATGTGTCCCAAAATAAATATTCTCATGTGTGTGAATATACTATGATGAATGAGCACGAAATGCACTTCTAATTTCTCACTGTACTCTCAATTCACTATTTTGGGGTCTAACTCTGAATATGGGATGTCACAACTGGTCAAGATTATATACC
Organism: Erythroxylum longipes; assembly: GCA_027563885.1. NCBI lineage: Eukaryota > Viridiplantae > Streptophyta > Magnoliopsida > Malpighiales > Erythroxylaceae > Erythroxylum > Erythroxylum longipes. The sequence goes on along the minus strand of JAOQMS010000179.1, from coordinate 34,739,091 downwards.
ACACATATCATTTGTAACTATACCTATTCTAAATAGATGTGAAATACAAGTTCTAGACACAAATTAATTTTTGCCTCAATTTGACATGAAATATTGGTTATTGATTCGACTCTCACCAAGAAGATTGGACTACTGAGATTTAATATTAATATAAAAATATTAAAAAGCATTATATCATAACAAGTTTAATCTAAGAAAAACATACACAAAAATAAAAAGAGAAGGATATGAATTGCCACACTCATGGGAAAAACAAAAGATTGAGGGTGATAAGATCCTAGAGTTGATCGCTATTAGCAAGATAGATAAGATCCCTAGTTATTAGAGAACCTAGAATAGAAGTTTATCTAAAAATAAGGATGAAGGAAACTCTCTCCAAAGTAATTTCAGTTGAATTAAAAACATAAGTTATTTGTTATAACCATAAGAAAGAGTCTTATAGATATAAAACCCTAAAACTATAATCTTAAAGGAAATAATAATCTTGTTGTAATCTAATTAGGAAATAATAACATTGAAAGATAATTCAATTTCTATCTAAATAAAAGTTTAAAATTTAAAATTAACAAAAATAGGAGTTTGAAGCTGGTCCAGTTTTCAAAGTCGACATCGATTTTGTTTTAGAACTTTGCATAAACATAGTCATAAGTTTGTCATTGGTTATAAGTTTTACTCCAATGCTGGCTTACTTCTATTACTCTAGTCACAATTCTAGCGAAAGGAAAACATCAATTTACTTATAAGTCCGATGTTGGTATATTTTTTAACCTTCTTTCCAAAGCTCGCTCCTTCATTTGAGTCAATAATATAGGGTTGACTTTAGTCTTTTGAAGAAGCTAATTTTCACTACTTGCATAAAGATTCACCATTAGTTCATTGAGAGTTTCTTTAGCCTAATTCTTTACTTTACTGTTTGTCGATGATCCTAGCTTCTTTCAATGCTCCATTTGAGTTATGAGCAACCTGTTCAATTCCCTCTTCATGACTCATGTATTTTGAAGCTTGTGTAGCTTGAGTAGATATTGATTGTCACTGGTTATTATTTATCATGACATATCATCCATACCTCACCATATCTATCATACAAAGCACAACCTGCTTATATGCATCCATCAAAATAACACATACCAATTATCCATAAGGCACTAACTTTATGGCTAAGAGTGGAAATGGGCCGATCGAGCTCAGACCTAATAGCTTCTTTTCAGACTCAGGTCTGAGGCAACCAAGCCAGAGGCCGAGCCCAACAAAGGCTTTGGTTTGGCTCGACTTATTTTTAAAATTTTTATATTAAAAATAGAAAACAACATCGTTTTCTACAAAATGACATTATTTTTTCCAAAATGGTCATTTTTCTTGTAGCTTTCGACTTTTGAAAAAAATTGGGCACAAGGCCCCTTCAAACTAAGCCTGGGTCATTGACTTTGGATCAGACTGAGTCAGGTTAAATCGAACTTAAGCTTGGTTGCCAACTCTATCTATGACTTAAAATTATACACAATATCATATAATCTTTGTATAGGTGATAAGTCAAATTATTTATATATGATTTTGGGATGAATTGGAACAAATTGGACTTATCTCTATGTGAATTTAGAGCTTTATTTGGTTAATTCTCACACAATTCAACTATATTGCTTAATAGGTACAATTGGAGAGATTTTGGGGCAAAAGACATAACTTTTGTTGTGGACGTCAGATTAAGGCCGTTCAAGTACGCTTTCAAAGATGACTCCGAGCTCTACATCTTTCGTGAAGACACGAGGAGAGATTTGGTCTTCTAAAGGGTCAAAAGTGCACATTTCTGAAGATGCCCAGATTATGTCCGCCCAGCGGACATCATGTCCCTCCAAATGGACATGAGTAGAGAAGGTAGGCTCAAAGACCCGTGAATGTCCGCTTAACAGACATAAAGTCCACCTAACAGACACTCACTATCCAAAATTTCTCCAGAGACTCGAGAAGATCCACCTAGCAAACATTAAGTCCGGCTAATAGACTTTGACGACACTGTCATGATTTTTATTCCTCTATTTAGTAAAAAATATGTTTCTTTGACCCACCCCAAGACACTGTATATACTCATTTTAAAGACCTAAATGGGGGATTTGCACTGAAAATGAGGCAAAGAGATTGGAGGCACCCAAAATAGGAAAAGAAGAGGAAGAAGGAGGATTCTGTTAAGATTGGAGCAAGCTTGTTTTGTCTTGCCTCTCTATCTTGTCTCTCTACCTTGTCTTGAATGTTGATAGTCTTTATGTATTTTGATTCTTTTATCATGTGCTGGATCTAAACCCTATTTAGGGTTAGGGATGTAGCCTATTTTGGTGGTTGATTGATGTTTTATGGATTGATTGGTGTTAAATGAAAGTTTTTGGGTTATATTTATCTTTCTTGAGCTTCATTGTTGTTTCTAAGCTTCAGCACCATAGATGCAATCTTAGGAATCATATGATGGACTAAGAGGTGAAGTATGATTTGTGCATTAGGAAAATACACACATTAGATTTAGAGATAGAGATATCCTAAACATGTGTGATAACTTAGGGTTGCTTGGTCTTAATGAATTTGACTAGTTAGGTTTCACATTGAGAGATGGTCATCAACTAGTTAGGTATTCTAGTATGTCTTAAGAAAGAATAAAAGTGAATTTGTGCAGTTGTTATTATAACTTGTCATTCAATCAATTCCGTGATTTATCAATCAATCTCTTAAATTGGTGAATCCCAAATCCCTAAGCCTCAATCATCAAATTTCCCTTGTTTGTTTAATTACACTCTTTACAATTTATTGTTTGCTGAAATCAAATCAACTTTTAAGTTTCTTGTTGTTTTGGTTCAAGTAATTAGGATTAATTTAGTAGTAAGTATTTTAGTCCTTGTGGGATACGACCTTGGAATACTTGATTTGTAGGTACTAGAAACGACTCTGTGCACTTGTAGATTTTGTCGACCAAGTTTTTGGCGCTGCTGCCAGGGACTAATTTATATTTTCTACTATTAATTCTAGTTATTTTTTATTACCTTAAACTCTTTTCTCTTGGTTCTATTTCAGGAGCTGCATGCACTTAAGACGTTTAAGAAATCTAAACAAAGATCAGTTAATTAAATTGAACCCTGAAATTGAACGCACTTGTAGAAGAAACAATACCCAAAGAAGAAGAGAGATGACAAATAATAATTAAAATCCAATTCTGGATGAAGAGCAAGATATAGGGAACAAACAATTCAATGGAGGAAACTAGGTTGAAACGGTGGTTGTTAATCTCGTGATGAGAAGAATTAGATATTATCAAATGCCGTTCATTGCTAGCAACCTTGTTGCATTCGATTGACTATGGCAGCAAGGAATTATGAGCTGAAGCAGATTCATCTATCGATGTTGTCACAATTTAATGGAATGCTGAGTGAAGATCTACCTTTTATGAGAGACTTTTATGCTACAGTTCAGACTCTTCCACTGTATGGACTGTCTTAAGATGAGTTAAGGCTAAGTTGTTTTCCTTATTACATGAAGGGATCAACAAGAAATTGGTTGTTGACCTTGGAGGTAGACTCTATTGATACTTGGGATAAAGTGATGGAGACTTTCATGATGAATTAGTGCCCAGCCCATAAAAATCTTGAACTAAGGAAGATGACACACTGGTTCTCACAGAAGGAAGGAGAAAATTTTTATGAAGCATGGGAGCGATTTAATGATCTCCTCAACTAGTGTCCTCACCATGTATTTGACACTTACTTCTTGACTCAGTTCTTCTACTATGGTCTCACCGATCATAATCAAACTTTAGTGGATTTAAATGTTGCTGGGAATATTAGTGACCTGAGTTCCTAACAGTTGTGGAATATCTTTAAGAAAGTTGTAGAGAATTCATATTGTAAGGTGACTAGAAGCAAAGCTGCTACTCTTAACAAAGTGGGATCGAGATCTGACATGACTTATCAAGTTGCTAAGATAAATAAGAAGTTGAATATGTTGATGAATGACAACAAGTCCAGTAGGGATCCTTGCACTCTTTATGGCAGATTTGGGCATACAGTAGCTGGTTGTATTAACATTGAAGCAATAATGCCGGAGAAAGAGGTGGACTATGTTGGTAGACGAGGCTAGAGATTTGATCCTTTTTCAAACACCTACAATGAAGGTTAGAAGTTTCATCAGAACTTTTCATGGAAAAATCAAGGGGTTGCGAAACCAATGGGACCACTTGGGTTCCAAGCGCTACAAAAAAACAATATTCAGCTCCTTCATCTCCTTCACAAAAACAATTCCCTTCCCCTATGGAGGAAAAAGTGGATAGGTTTGAAGATATGTTTGCTCGACTTATGAGCAAGATGGATCAGAGTGCTTAAGCTAGCTCTTAAGCCATGAACAGAATGGAGTAGAACATCCAGTCTAACCAAGCTGCCATCAGAAATTTAGAGGTACAAATCAATCAAGTGGTAAAAAAAGGTAAATGAAAGAGGTAAGGGAAAGCTACCTAGCAATCCTCAAGTGAATCCAAAACAAGATTGTATGGCAATTCATTTGAGGAGTGGTAACGTGGTAGAAGGTATGGTTCCTAAGGAGAAGGAAGCTAAGATAAGTGAAATAGAGGATGCTGAAATTGTGAATTTCAATGAAGAATAAGGGTTTAAGGAAATCGAACAAAAGAAAGAGTCCTCACGAAGTTCAGAATTTTCCTTTATGTTGCCTATACCATACCCCCAAACAGTAAGGAAGAAGCATGATGATTCCAAATTTCAGAAATTCCTTGACCTTTTCAAGAAGATCCATATCAATAGCCCTTTCGCCGAATCATTTGCTGAGATACCTTCCTACACTAAGTTCTTGAAGGAAATCATCTCTAACAAAAAGAAGCTAGACAATTGTACGACGGTATCCTTAACTGAGGAGTGCAGTTTTATTTTATGAAATAAACTACCCCTAAATTAAAGGATCCAGGGAGTTTCACTATTCCTTGTCACTTTGGTGCTTCTAATATTTTTCAATGCATGTGACTTAGGTGTAAGTATTAATCTCATTCCTTTGTCTTTATATAATAGGCTTGGAATTGGTGAACTCAAACCAACTACAATCTTATTGTAACTTGTCGATAGATCAATTCCATATCCTATTGGTATAGTTGAGGACTTACTGGTGAAAGTTGGTAAGCTTATAATTCCTGCTAACTTTGTTGTACTTGAGATGGATTTTGATATGCAGGTTCTTATAATCTTAGGAAGACCATTTCTAGCCATAGGTGGAGCATTGATTGATGTCCCAGATGGTAAGTTAACCTTGAGAGTCGGTGGTGAGAAAAAGGTGTTTAACTTTTTCAAGGTTTTAAAAGGACCCTCTTTCGATGAAGTCACCTATAGAATAGATGTGATTGATTCTCTTATATTTGAATCTATTCCTGAATTAATATATGATGATGCTTTAGAGACATGCCTAGCTTTAGGAATAGATGAGAATGAATTGGATGATGAGTCAATGGAATATGCTTATAGATTGCAAGGTAATGGTTTTAGGTATAGACCACCAATTGAAGAATTGGGCCCTCTTAACCCTAAGTTGTTACCTTCCATATTGAGTCCACCAAAGCCTGAATTGAAACACCTTCTAATTCATTTGAGATATACATTCTTGGGAGAATCAAATACTTTTCCGGTTATCATTTCTTCTTCTTTGAATTCCTCTGAAGAAGAGAAGTTATTAAGGGTGTTACGTGAGCATAAAGCGGCTATTGCATGGAGTATTGCTGACATAAGGGAATTAGCCTTTCTATTTGTATTCACAGGATTTTAATGGAGGAAAACCACAAACCTAGTGTGGAAAGTCAAAGGAGGCTCAATCCCAACATGAAGGAAGTTGTGCGATCTAAGGTACTTAAATTACTTGATGCTAGAATTATCTATCCTATTTCTGATAGCTCTTGGATAAGTCATGTGGAGGTTGTACTAAAGCAAGGCGTCATAACTGTCATCTCTAATGATAGCAATGAGTTAATTTCCACTAGGGTTGTGACAGGGTGGAGGGTCTGCATAGGCTACAGGAAATTAAATGCATCAACTAGGAAAGATCATTTCCCTCTACGCTTTATTGATCAAATGTTGGAAAGATTAGCGAGGCATGATTATTACTACTTTTTAGATGGTTATTTAGGGTATAACCAAATTCCCATAGCCCGGAGGATCAGGAGAAGACCACCTTCACTTGTCCCTATGGTATATTTGCGTATCATAGGATGCCTTTCGGTTTGTGCAATGCTCCTGCCACTTTCCAACACTGCATGATGTCAATATTGTTCGACATGGTGGAGAATATAATTACGGTATTTATGGATGACTTTTCTATTTTTGGTTCTTCTTTTGACGCATGTTTGTTCAATCTAGAATAGGTTCTACAGAGATGTGAAGAAACCAATCTTGTGCTAAATTGAGAAAAGTGTCATTTTATGGTATAAGAAGGGATCGTCTTAGGCTATAAAATCTCGAATAATGGAATAAAGGTGGATCCAGCTATAATTGAAGTCATCAATAAATTACCACCTCCCAATTCGGTTAGAGCAATAAGGAGTTTTCTTGGGCATGCAAGGTTTTATAGAAGATTTATTAAGGATTTTTCCAAGATTTCTAAACCCTTATGTGCTTTGTTGCAAAAGCAAGTCCCTTTTGAATTTACTGATGAATGTCATGATTCTTTCAACAGGTTGAAAAAGGAACTTACCTCAGCTCCTACAATGGTTGCACCGAATTAGAATCTCCCTTTTGATCTGATGTGTAATGCTAGTGATTATGCACTTGGGGCTGTTTTAGGACAAAAATAGGATAAAAAATTACATGACATTTATTATGCTAGCAAATTTCTTAATGATGCTCAAGTTAATTGTGCTACTATAGAGAAATAATTGCTAGCAGTAGTTTTTACATTTGATAAATTTAGATCTTATCTTGTTGGGTCTAAGGTTATTATTTACACTAACCATTTTGCTTTGAAATATTTGCTTACCAAAAAGGATGCTAAACCAAGGTTGATCAGATGAATTTTACTCTTACAGGAATTTGATTTGGAAATTAGAGATAAGAAGGGATCCGAGAATTCTGTAGCTGATCATCTTTCGCAACTTGAGCAAAGTGACAAAATAGAAGCTAAACCGATTAATGATGCCTTCCCTGATGAGAAACTGTGGTCTGTTAAGGGAAATATTCCTTGGTTTGCTGATCACGTTAATTTTTTGGTGTCCAACATTATCCCAAGTGATTACTCATACCATAAGAGAACGAAATTCTTATCGGAGGTAAGGAACTACTTTTGGGAAGACCCGTTGCTCTTTAGAAGGCGTGCTGATGGGATAATTAGGAGATGTATACCTAATGAGGAGATGCGATCAATATTGTATCATTGCCATGCTTCTCCTCATGGTGGACACCATAGTGCTAACAAAAACGACAGGAAAGGTTTTACAATCCGGTTTGTATTGGCCTACTCTTTTTAAGGATGCTAAAACTTTTGTTATGACATGTGATAGATGAAAAAGGATAGGAAACACAGGTAGGAAGCATGAGATGTATAGGACCATTTCCAGTATCCTTTGGCCACGAATACATCCTTGTGGTGGTTGATTATGTATCCAAATGGGTGGAAGCCACAGCTTTGGCAAACAACACTGGAGCAAGTGTTGTGAAATTTTTAAAAAAGCATATATTTTCGAGATTTCGAGTTCCAAGAGTCATAATCAATGACAATGAGGTGCATTTTCAGAATCATCAATTCAAATGTTGGCAAAATATAGGTGCCATTTCAAGTTCGGAACCATTTATCACTCCAAACCAGTGGGCAAGTCGAGAAACCAAGCAAATCTTAGAAACGACTGTCAATACATCAAGAAAGGATTGGGCATTAAAGCTTGATGACGCTTTCTGGGCATATAAGACGACATACAAGACTCCTTTGGGTATGTTCCGATATAGATTAGTCTTTAGGAAATCTTTCCATCTTCTAGTTGAAATTGAACACAAGGCATTATGGGTAATCCAGAAGTTGAACTATAATTTAAAGAGGCTGGATAGAGGAGACTAATAGAGTTGAACGAGCTAGATGAGTTCTACCTAGATGCTTTTGAGAATGCTAGAATATATAAGGAGAGAACCAAGGCTTTCAATGATAAGTACATCCTTTGGAGAGAATTTAAACCTGGTCAAAAGGTTTTGCTATTTAACTTTTGTTTGAAATTGTTTCCAGGGAAATTGTGATCAAGATGGTCTGGACCTTTCGTGGTGACCAAGGTATACCCAAATGGAGTAGTGAAGATTAGAAGGGATGAGCAACCACCCTTCATGGTCAATGGGCAACAACTTAAGCATCACTTTGAGGGAGAGATGGCTGGATACATTTCAACCATCACATTCAAAAATTGACATTATGGTGGCCTAATCCAGCTGAGAACATTAAACTTTGCGCTTGTTGGGAGGCATCCCAACATTTCTAACTCTTTTTGTGTTTTATTAGTTTCATTATCTCATTTTTTTCATATCTTTTTATTCTAGTCTATTGTGTGTTATAAGAAACCTCAATGACACCTTCTAGTGGAATGAGGAATAGAGTGATCAAGACGTATCAATCTGAGAGGTAAGATTTTATGATTTTCATTCAAACATAATACATATAGTGTTAGACCCCGATTTTCTTCTTACTATGTGTTGGGGATTAATTTTATTATTTAGTTGGTATAAATTATAAAGTTTTTGGGGGGTAGAAAATTTTTTTTCTTCAGATTGATGGATTAAAAGTAGGAATTGAGATTAAATTAGAATTTTTATATAGTGTTAGTGAAATTGAAAGAACAAAATATTGTAGGGTTATATTGGGAAGTCCACTTAGGTTATTACAAGATAAGTCTTGTAAGGAGGGGCATTTTAGACTTTTTG
>JAOQMS010000179.1:34719733-34730076 GCA_027563885.1 Erythroxylum longipes | reverse complement strand
TGATATGTTACATGAATTGAGTGAACCATCGATGATGGTTACCTCATCTGAGTTCGCAAAACTCACCCAAAATTGCACGTTGCCATTTCAGGATACAAAGACGATTCTAGCTACTGAGAGACCGTACAAGAAGCTTAATTCTTGTACTTTTGTGAGGAAGATATGGCTCAAAGGTCGGTCAGCTGGACTGAAGGATTTAGTTAGATCTTTTGTTTTTCCTCTTTCATGAAGTATATTTTGTATTAGGATATGATGATGTACATGTACAGATTTTTTTGGAAAGCTATAATGTATGTACATTCGGTACATTTGGTATTTATGAAATGAAAAGAGGAAATTCTTTTACAAAAAATATATAAATAATATTTGGTGACTTTCTTGTATGATAGTAGATGTCATGATTCAACAGGATAAATTACCATGGGATAAAGAGAAAGTGAGGCTGTAACACGCCGTTGTTATAGGTTATGTACTATAGGTGTTCCGGTATGTACCTTATGACAGCGGGGGTGCTACATTGTGTCTATATTTCAATTCTTACCTATAATGCTTTCAACTTAATAGATTGAACTATAATGATGATTAGGTGTGGAATGATGGAAAGAAAATGTTTGTGGGTATCGTTAATTTTAAGTAAACCCTCAAGAGACTCTAACTCCTCCATTATGGATGCATAGTATTTTAAAGGCTTATGGCATATGCTAAATGCCACCGTACACCTACGAAAGTGGAATCAATAACTTATTTATCGATTTAGTAGTTAGTGTTCTTTTATTTTTGCTTAAGGACAAACAATTGTCCAAGTGTGGGGGAATTTGATAAGTCAAATTATTTATATACGATTTTGGGATGAATTGGAACTAATTGGACTCATTTCTATGTGAATTTAGAGCTTTATTTGGTTAATTATCACACAGTTAAACTATATTACTTAATAGGTATAATTGGAGAGATTTTGGGGCAAAAAACATAAATTTGGTTGTGGATGTCAGATTAAGGCTATTCAAGTACACTTTTGAAGAGGACTTTGAGCTCTACAACTTTCTTAAAGACCCCAAGGAGAGATTTGGCATTTTGAAGGGTCAAAAGTGCACATTTATAAAGATGCCCAGTATATGTCCGCCAGCGGACATCATGTCCCTCCAAATGGACATGAGCAGAGAAGGAAGGCTAAAAGACCCGTAAATGTCTGCTTAACGAACATAAAGTTCACTTAACGAACATTCACTGTCCAAAACTACTCTAGAGACTCGAGAAGGTCCGCCCAGCGGACATTAAGTCTGCCTAACGGACTTTGACAGCACTGTCATGATTTTCACTCCCCTGTTTAGCAAAACCTAGGTTTCTTTGACTCCAAGACACTATAAATACTCATTTTGAATACCTAAATGGGGCTCTGGCACTTAAAACGAGGCAAAGAGATCGGAGGTACCCAAAATAGGAAAAGAAGAGGAAGAAGGAGGATTGCCTCAAGATTGGAGCAAGCTTGTTTTGTCTTCCCTCTTTATCTTCTCTCTCTACCTTATCTTGAATGTTGATAGTCTCTATGTATTTTGATTCTTTTATCATGTGCTGGAACCAAACCCTATTTAGGGTTAGGGATGTAGCCTATTTTTGGGGGTTGATTGATGTTTTATAGATTGATTGGTGTTGAATGAAAGTTTTTAGGTTATATTTATCTTTCTTGAGCTTCATTGTTGTTTCTATGCTTGATCACCATAAATGCAATCTTAGGAATCATATGATGGACTGAGAGGTGAAGTATGATTTGTGCATTAGGAAGATAAACACATTAGATTTAGAGATAGAGATATCCTAAACTTGTGTGGTAACTTAAGGTTTCTTGGTCTTAATAAATTTGACTAGTTAGGTTTCACATTGAGAGATGGTAATCAACTAGTTGGGTATTCTTGTATATCTTGAGAAAGAATATTAGTGAAAGTGTGCAATTGTTATTATAACTTATCATTCAATCAATTCCATGATTTATCAATCAATCTATTAAATTGGTGAATCCCGAAGCCCTAAGTCTTAATCATCAAATTTCTTTTGTTTGTTTAATTACACTCTTTACAATTTATTGTTTGCTCGAATCAAATCAACTTTTAAGTTTCTTGTTGTTTTGGTTCAAGTAATTAGGATTAATTTAGTAGTGAGTATTTTAGTCCTTGTGGGATATGAACTTGGAACACTTGATTTGTAGGTATTAGAAACGAATTTGTGCACTTGCAAATTCAGTAAACCAATAGGGTTTAAATCATTCTCTCCCATTTATAAGAAATTAAATCATGAAAACATTAGTTAAAAATATAATACAACAATCAATAATAAATCATTAATGATACACACATTCCTAGAAATCTTAATTGAAGTTTGCTTCATATTGCTCATACTAATGTGCCTTAAATCCTATTTGTAACATAGAAACTATATGTACATTACTTGAATCCATACTGTTGATATTAAATCATATTAAAATCACCTCTTTTTTCTTTTTAATTTGACCCTCACCTATCATCCATCACTTTTCCTTGAAATTCCTTTGTGTTCTCTTTTAATTTACATTAAAACTAATGATTAAGCCATTGAAAATTGTATCTAAAAAGTAGTTTTATTAGTCATTAGATGGAACATAAGAGGAGGGAGGAGTTAATTATGTGTGTGAAAATCTTATGTCAGTTTAAAACTTTATGAATGAATTCTCCATACTAATATATGGTTATGAAAAATTCACATAATGTGATTACAAAACAATAAAATAATAGTATAAGAGAATAAGAGAAAGGAAAATTGACTTAAAGTGGTTCAACCAAATAATTTTTGGGCTATATCCACCTCTAAGCTCTACTTAGGAATTCACTTTCGTCTTACTTTAATGTGTGAAGTGGAATCCTTCATATAACATCTTCTTTATCATAAAGCAAGAGGGACCTTTATAATCATCTTTCTTTTTTACGAGTAAAGAGGAACTCTTTATAATATCCATTGTTTACTTAATTTATCTAAATAAATGCTCAAATATAACATAAAAACTCTCTTTCTTATTCACACCAATAAAATGGGTTCAATATATGTAATGCAATGCACATATGTACCTAAATGCTCTTAATAACACCTTAAAACTCTTAGTAACTCTCTAACATATCAAAGGTTCTTCCATAGCTGAACCGATGATGTATTTATACTCATAACTATTGTGCCTAGTTGTTAAAAACAAAAACTACTTGTTATAAACTAGCTACTATAAATAAAAACTTTTTCTATGTATGAGCACTACCCCTTTGATAAACTTGAACACTCTAAAAAACATTTAATAGTTCTCTCAATATTTTCTTTAAAAATAAATAACTAAAATTTCCCTTAAGCATGAAACATTTTTTGCATTAAGCACACATGTAACATTTATGTAATATTGTGGCCCTATAATATTGGGATGACCAAGATAAGGGTTTCGATAAATTTACATTAATTTTGAACATATTAGAGGATTTCAATCTTCTTTGTTCTTGTTCTATTTTACTTGTATTGTCTTAAAACTATCTTTAATTATATTTGTGCTTTATTTTAGTCATTTTGTTTATCCTTTAATTCCTTATTTGATTTAATTAGCTCATTTTCTTCTTGAACTTGATCTTTCACATTTTGCTCTATTATATTATAATAGAGTTACTAATCTTACTAAAAATAAATTCATTTATAACAGTACTTTTATTAACAAAATCACGATATAGGACCTCACTTAGTCCAATATTCGCTTCCTTTTTAATAATGATACAATATTTGGTGATATTGGACAAAATTCTATATTGAACAAACTTTTCTTATGTAATGATATGCATTACATGCTCTTCTTGAATTCATGCATCATTGATTTATTAAAATCAAGAATCAATATCACCATTCTATTCACTTCTTTTTCAACATTAAAAAGTGTATACAATATATAGTTATTAGTATCAAAATAGAAAATTAGGTATTATCTCTCTCCCTTTTTAGAAACTTCTATTATTTAGACATTGTACATATAAAATGCTTATCATAATATGCAAATTTTGAAAAACTCATATAATAATTAATTAATCAATATTTCTTTCTCTCCTTAGGTATGCAAAAATATTTATCTCCTTAAATTTGTAAAAAGTAACTTCTCATTTTATGTACCACCAATGATTTCCTCCTTATCTTCCTCCTTTCGTTCAACAATTGGACTTTTTATACTAAGTTTTTAGCTCACGTGAGAGATTTTGGTGATTTATCTATCGAGGTCAATTATTAGATATACCATTGATGTCCCTCATTTGATATTATTAAGAAATTTCTTTTTGAAATAATGCTTATTAAGTAATGTCAAAAGAATGTGGGTTTAAAAACTTATATTACTGAACCCTAAGTTAATATTAAGTGGCATCAAATAATGACAATAATTGATATCACTTCTAACAAAGAGTTGTAAAAAAAAAAGTGCAAACACATTGGTTGATATATTGATCGATCAACAAACCAGAAGAAGGCAGTTGTTACTAATGACAATGTAATAATTAAAGCCTAAAAAAGTCCTTGTAATAAGTATGGAATTAGTTTTACTTATGGAAGAACATCATTCAAATTAAAGAAAACCATTTTTTAGGGATAAGTATTTATATGATGAACCTATGCCTAAATAATCATATGGGCATGTAACGTATTAAAATCACATATTTATCTATCATCCTTGTTGACTCAAACAAAAGGTAAATTTTATACATCATATATGGTTCACATTTTAAACCTAAAGGGTATAACATTCAATCCTGTTTTCATACAAATCCATATAAAAAGATCATACAACATCTTTCTTATTTACATAAGCCTCTTTTTCATAAAAATGGTATGAGACAAGTTCGCAATCATCATAGGTCATCATACAAGCAAATGGCACATGTTCATAATCAATATGGGACATAATTTCATCAAAACAACATGTTATATGCTAATTCATTTATTAGGCCTCACCATCACATTAAAAGAGCTTCTTATCCCTGCTATGTCTAAAAAGAGAGCTCCTATACACCAAAACATGCAAAAAAGATCTAAAAAATACATATTTGTCATATTCTTATATGTCTTTCTCACATAGTGATAACATTTTGAATCCCATCATATGAGATGTTATTTTTATTATGATTATGGACATATCAACTCTTTGTATAAAACTTCAAATCTCTTACTTAGTTTGGTTGACTAAAACACTCTTTTGATTGAACAATATAAATAAAAAAATTAAAATAATCTTCATTCTTTCATATTTCCTTAATCATATAACTTCCACATCATTTTCCATTAGTCATATATAAAAGTTAGGTAAAAGACATAAAGCTTCCTTGCGATTAAAAAGTTTAAGAAAAAACCTTTAATTTTTAAAATAATGGAAAATTCTTTTGTAGTTTTTAATTTTATAAAAAATATCTTCTCTTAGACTTCGACTATAAAAAAAACACATGATATGAATATCACATATAGACCAATCAAATGCTCTTTATATAACTATCCAACCCATCTTTAACTCAAATTAAACTAATTAAACCCAACATAAACCGATAGTTTCTTTTAATTATCTTAAATTATTAATCTAAGTCGAGTTTAATTGGTTTAAATCAAGTTTAAAAACTAAGTTGTATTACTATATTAGTAATATTTGATTAATCCATATTTAATGTTTATACTATGCATATTTCATTGTTATTATTAATCGAAGTTTAAGAGAAGATGTTAAAGATTAAAGGATTTTTATAAATTTTCTTAAACTACAAGAGAAGTATATATCTTACCTTACATAAATTTTCAATTTAACCTTTTCTAAACCTGATAATCTCACCCTAACTCCCTAAATGATCAGGAAAAAAAAACCAAAGCTTTAATTATAATATAACATCCATTATTCTCAAGAAATGCCACCCACAAAATCAATTCATACATAATGCGTAAAAATAAAAATATTTTGAAGGTCTTATACTTCTAAATACTCTTATACGTATATCGTTTACCTTACTATCCAATAACAAATTTTTCAGTAAGACTAAGATTCTTATTATCAACATAATTACGATTTTGTTGGACATATATAATATCAAACTTAAAATTTTTATTCAAAATTATATTTATTCAAATTATTATCATCAAACCTTACAATACATATATGATTTGTAACTCTTTCAAAAATATGTGTATTATGATGAATTGACGTCAAATATACACATTATATATTCATAATCTTAAAATATATGTTGGATATAACATTATTTATTCTGCAGTAGATCTTGATGTGTCCAAAATGAGAACCAAATATTGAATATTAATAATATGTGAAAGGAATTAAATTATAAGAATTCAAATAAAAGATAAAATATAAATTGAAACTATATATCAATTAAAATATATTTATAGTAACATGAAATTTAAATTTATTTCTTAAATCAAATGCTTTTTCAATAAATTTGACATATCTTTTATTAATTTATGAGAAAATGACCTTATTTGATTTAATATTGAATATAACATAATATGCTAATTTAGCATTTTAAGATAAATAAATTTTAATTTTTTATGATTAATTGGTCTCAGAAGTTAAGGTCAATATTAAATTGAACACAATAGCTAGTACAAACAAGTACAGATCAATCCTATGAAGACGGTAAGTACTAGTAGTTTCCCTTTTCTAATATCTAGCCTAAGAATTGGATTTTTGGTTTTCTAATTAAAGTAAAGCCAAACAAATACACTAAATAAGATTAAACAATTCTGAACTCAGGATAAGTAAAATAAAAAGAAAATCTAATATCAACTAGTAGTGCCTAGGTAACGAATCCCCCTAAAAGTCTTTAAATTATTAACCATTTATTATGCAATCATATTATTGATTATTAGATCGTGAAAAATTCTATCTTATGTTAATAACTCACTCGAAACTACTAACAACTAATCTATTTGTTGATTAATAGAAATCTTTCTAGTTAAAACCCTTAAAATTGCATTATTGATTTATGAATTCCGCTATTAGGTTTGACCTTAATCTAGAAGATTTATGTTGGCCTATCTTTAGTTTTGCATGCAATTCCTTTTAATTATGGTAGATCTATTCATATAAGAGAATTTGTCAATCTCAATCATATAAAATCAAATCATGCACTAATATTATACATATATTAGAACAATAATAAAATGCATAATTCAATCATAATAATCAATCAATACAATTGCTTTGAATAAAAGATTAAAAACTATTGTTATACAAATTGGCGTTCATCGCACCTAGACACTAAACACTTTTAATTACTCATGGAAAACGAAATCAATAACAAATATGTAGAAAAACTAATAGAAAACAAAAAGTTCATAATTCTAAATCTCCCTTTCTCTTCTATTAATCACTTCAAACTTAGCTTCATCTACCTCAATGCCTTGCTATTTAATTTTATGACTTAATATTATACCTTCTTCCATTAAAGTAACATTTTTCTAACTCAGTGTTTAATTAGTCTCCTCACATCTTAACAAAACCTTTTCTAAATTATGTAGGTATCTATCATAAGAGTCACCAAAAAGGAAAAAATCATCAATAAATACCTCCATTACCTCTTCAATCGTACCTTTAAAGATTTTCATCATGCATCGTTAAAATGTTGCTAGTAAATTGCATAATCTAAATGATAATATATAATAAGTGAATATCCTATATGGATAGGTAAATGTAATCTTCTCTTTATCCTTAGGTGCAATTGGGATTTGAAAATACTTTGAATACCTATATAAGAAATAATAGTACATACTTCCTAAGTGTTATTCCAACATTTGGTCAATAAATTAAAAGGAAAAGTGGTTGCTGTATACTGAATCATTTAGTTTCCTACAATCGACGCATACTCTCCACCTAGTGACAATTCTTATTGGTATCAACTCATTCTTCTAGTTTAGAACAATCGTCACTCCTCTATCATATATGAGTCAAGCAATTCTACAATCTCTTCTTTTAAAACATCTCTTATATTTGAATTTAATCTTTTAAGTGGTGCACTACAAGTTTATACCCCTCCATCAAAATTTTATGGGTGAAATATGAAGTATTAATAACTTTTTTGTCAAATAATTTCTATGATAAAGCTTTCTTATGCTTCCATAACATAAGTAGTAAATTTTCCTTTTGTTCATTTGATAATAATAGTGTAATCATTACTAGTAATTTTGAGTTCTTCCCTAAAACAAACATACTGAAGGTGTGTTGGTAATTGCTTCAATTTAAAGCCAGGTGGTTCTTCTGTATACGGTTTCATTTTTTGTTCGGTAATATTCACTTCATCTTTTTAATCCTTCCTTGTTGAAAGTTCTTCTTTTTGCTTTTAAATAGGTTACTTGCTTCTACAACTCTACATTTTTAGTTAATTTCTTTTATCTAAAATAATACAATGCTTCAAAGTGTCTTTTTACATGGATTCCTACAAAGAATATGATATTTTAATCTTATTTATTGAGGGAATGATAAGAACCATCACTCACAATAGAGTGTTTCAATACAATCTAAAATTTGAATATTATTGCTACCTCTCCATCCTTAATTTTTAATTACCTTCATAGATATTTGTTATAGATTTTTTAAGAAATGGTCTAACTAGGATTAGAGGTACTTTAATATCTTCTTCCAAGTTTAATATAACAAAATCAACTTGTATGAACCTTAACCAATACATCTTTAGTTATGCTCTTCGGATACTTAATCGATTTATCAGCTAGTTGCAAGATAATCCTAGTTTCATTTAGTCTTAATTTCTTATATACATTACAAGTCATCAAATTAATATTAGCACCTAAATTAGACAATTTTCATATTAATAAATAAAATACCAACAATATAAGGGATTGTGAAATTTTTTAGATCTTTCAAATTTTTTGGTAGCTTATTTTGGAGGATAGTTGGGAATTCTTCATTTAATATAAAGGTTGATGGCTCCTTTAACTTCTTTTTATTGTTTAGAATCTCCTTGAGAAACTTAGCATATTGAGCCATCTACAATAGAGTTTTAACAAAAGGAATGTAAATGTGAAGTTTCTTAAAAAGTTAAAGGAATTTACCAAACTATTTGCCCTCATTTCTTGTTTTAAATTTATTCAGTATGGGACTTCTAGTGGATATTCGCTTATTAACTTCTTTAGTTTGCTCTTTTCTTCTTATTTACTTTTTGGCTTAAGCTCCTTTTTATTTAACTGGATAATTCTTTTCCACTCTTTAGGTTGACCACTTAATCATATTTCTTAGGTTGGGCATAGTCTCATTGGATAGTGCTCTTGTATGTCCTTCATTGATAGCTTTGAGCCATTTGAATTTCCAAATTTTTCATTAAGGCTACATTCAAGAAAATTCTCCTAGCATAAACTCTTTCAACATTTATTAATTATCTTTCTTCTTCTCCTTGTAATGTGCTTACAGAAACATTTATTAAGGTGAACCTTAAGCTTGTTTCTTATTTTAAGAGAAACTCTAAAGGTTTTTCTACCTGATATTGTATATCATATTGTAGGGATTTGTTTTTCTCCAGAAATTTCTTATAAATTGAACTTGATCTAAAGATTTAGCAATAAGCACTACAAGAAAATCATGAATTAGCAACAGAAATTTTCCGATGGACAAAAAACCATAGCTATTTACTGACGGAAAACAACAATCTGTCGGTACATACGTTGTACTGTTTATATATAGCGACGGAAATATATTACCGTCGACAACATATAGCGATGACACAACCTTTACCGTCGGCAAAAATTGTGGGAATGCTTCCGGCAATTTAATTGCTTCGGACATATACCGACGGAACATATCCCATCGGTAAGTGTCTGCTATTCACCGACAGAATATCGTCCGTCGGTAAACTTGATTTTAAGTTTACCGACGACGTAACCATGACTGTCGGTAATAATTGCGGGAATGCTTCCCGCGATTAACTAGCTTCGGACATTTACCGACGGAATAGGTACCGTCAGTAAATGTGGTGTAGCTTCTGTTATATACCGACGTAATGTGTTCTGTCGGTATACATTAAATTAACTTTACCGATGGAAATTTGGTTCCGTCGTAAAATGTAGTGGCAACAAGACACAATGAAATAATTAGGAAATTTAATTATCGACGGAATGTATATTCCATCAGTAAATGTCAACTAGTTAATAAATAAAACGAAGTCCTTTGGTTCATCGTCTTTGTAATAGAACCAGAACCCCCCCCCCCATTTCTTCTTCTTCTCTCCTCCCGTCGCGCCGTCTGAATCCGACCCCCTTCCTTGGTTTTCCGGCCGTTTTCTGGCGCATCGTGCGTCGTT
>JAOQMS010000179.1:34691850-34712097 GCA_027563885.1 Erythroxylum longipes | reverse complement strand
TTAATTAATTAATTACAATATTTTAATTAATGAATAATTATATTTTAATTAATTATATTGTATAGAATTAAATATTAGTTATATTTTAATTAATTATAATATAATCAATTAACCTATTCCTTTATAATAATGATACCCATTCCTCTAGATTAGGAGAGGAATAAAGTATTACCTAAAAGTAGGTAATTAAAATAATAACCCTATAATCATATCTTCTTATCAAACTCAATTTTTTATTCCATATAGATTCCTCTTTTTTCATATCCACTAAACAAGCACAGCCTTAGTTGTATTTTTATATGTTACTGACTTCATTATTATATACAATAACAGTAAATTTTTAACATAATGTCAATTACAAATTTTGTCTTTTCTTGATAGAATATGTGCGCTCAGGATTCCATCACATGCCAATCTGGCAGACAACTATTGTCAGCAGGTATAGTGTTAAGCAGTGATACTAGTTTTCTGGCTGTTAAAAGTAATGGTTAGGAGGATAAGATATTTTAAATTAAATCTCACATTGTAGACTCTATATAAATATAAATATAGGGATAAAACTGTAATTTGAACAGAAAATTTACTTTTTATCGATAAAACCAAATAAAATTTGACATCAAATCAATCAGATCTGTCGGCTATGGTTGAAAGGGAGTAGACGTTAGCTACCACGACCAGTTTCAACTCAAATCCTCTGTGTTAATAATTCTGGCCCAATTTTATGTCATTTCATCCTAACTATTTATTCATGGGATCAAGTCCCAACCAGTTTCTATTATTTTATAGTGCATTCATTGACAATCTCTGCCGGCGATAATTTTGTCTGAATCGTCCCACTCACGATCAAAATAGAACAGCAGCGTTTTTAAAACAAAAAATTCATAAACTTTAAAAGAATTACAAAAATGTAAAATAGAATGTCATTTACAGAAGAGCAGTATTTTCGTTTAAGAATATATATGTAGGCACCTAATTCTATTTGGTCGAGACACAGAGACAAATTTTAAGTCAAATTGATTAGCATAAAAAATGCCAATGATTCCTTTAGCAAAATAGATTAGGAATAGGGATGGTGCTTTGAGTTATTTCTTGAAAATACCTTATTAACTACATATATATAATTTCGCATTCAAATATTTTTTGTTAAGAATATAAAATTTTAAAATAAAATAAGATGATGTTAATACATCGTGTCGTGACGCGGTTCTGCCGTAGAAAAGTGTAGAGGACTAGATAAGCGGATATTTACAAAAATGCCTCATTAGATCCATTCTCAAAAAATCCCCTTTTGATTCGGCACAAGCAAATTTGTCTTGCCTTTCCGCGGTTGTGTGTGGATACCACATCGCCTCTCCGCCAAACCTAAGAATTCCCGCCTTGTCGTGACTCTTCCAACCAAAAGATAATACAAACCAAAACTCAGTAAATACCCGTCGCCATTGTCTATCCTCAAATTCATACGCCGCAGTCATCTCTATCCACCCGGTGTCTGTTAATTTGCCATGGCGTCCATCTCCAGTTTTCTTACAACTGTCGACCCAATATTTATCGTCCTCGCTGTTTTAGCAGTACTTTTCTCTGAATGGGTCCTTTCAAAATCAAACAAAGCTAGCTCACGACTTCCACCAGGCCCTCGTGGCCTTCCGCTGATAGGAAACCTGGCTTCTCTTGACCCAGAGCTTCACACATACTTCGCTGCCTTAGCACAAAAGCACGGACCTATCCTCAAGCTTCAGCTAGGCCAAAAGCTTGGCGTAATAGTAACATCTCCATCTCTGGCTCGCGAAGTACTCAAAGACAATGATATAACCTGCGCCAATCGGGACGTTCCTAACGTCGCACGTGCCGTCGCGTACGGTGGCTCCGATATCGTTTGGACCCCATACGGACCCGAGTGGAGGATGCTTAGAAAAGTATGCGTTGTCAAAATGCTGAGCAACACCACCTTGGACTCTGTGTATGCCCTCCGCCGCCATGAGCTCCGGAAAACAGTCGGCCACCTATATTCTCAGATGGGATCGCCGGTCAACTTCGGGGAGCAAATATTTTTGACAATACTTAACGTTATAACGAACATGTTGTGGGGTGGCACGGTTCAGGGACAGGAAAGAGAGAAGATTGGGAAAGATTTCAGGAAAGTCATTTCAGAGATAACGGAGTTGTTAGGTACTCCGAACTTATCGGATTTCTTTCCCAGGTTGGCGAGGTTTGACTTCCAAGGTCAACGGAAGAAAATGACAAACTTGGCCCTAAAATTTGATGGGATTTTTGAGGAGATGATTAAGAAGAGAATGGAACTTGATAAAGAGGGTGATGAGAGCAAGGACTTTTTGCAGTTCTTGTTGAAGCTTGAAGACGAGGGAGATTCCAAGACACCGCTTACTATGACCCACGTCAAAGCCCTGCTTATGGTAATTGATGTTCTACCTCTGGTTTCTTTCTTTCGTACTCTCTTGTTTTATAAGATGGGCTAAATCTGTTAACAGGACATGATTGTGGGTGGCTCAGACACGTCATCGAATGCAATCGAGTTTGCCATGGCTGAAGTTTTGAACAAACCAGAAGTGATGAGAAAAGCTCAGAAAGAATTAGATGAAATGGTTGGCAAGGACAACATAATTGAAGAGTCTCACATACACAGTCTACCATACTTGTACGCCATCATGAAAGAGACCTTAAGGTTGCACCCAGCACTCCCACTTTTGGTCCCTCACTGTCCTAGTGAAAACTGTACTGTAGGTGGCTATACTGTTCCCAAAGGAGCGCGAGTTTTTCTTAACGTTTGGGCCATACACAGAGACCCTACAATCTGGGAAAATCCTCTTGAATTCAGGCCCGAGAGATTTCTGGATGAGAAATGGGATTACAGTGGAAGTGACTTCAATTATTTCCCATTTGGTTCTGGAAGAAGAATCTGTGCTGGGATAGCCATGGCTGAGAGGATGTTTATGTATTCTCTTGCTACACTCTTACATTCTTTTGACTGGAAAATCCCTCAAGGACACAAGTTGGATCTGTCCGAGAAGTTTGGGATTGTCCTGAAGTTGAAGAATTCTCTTGTAGCTATTCCTACGCCAAGGTTATCAGATCCCAAACTCTATCAGTAAGGTCTAGAAATGATAAAGGTATCAATAATTTGTTACACTTTGCCATCTTGGATAGTGGTCATTTTTAGATCACAAGTATTATTCAATATAAAATAATAAGAAATGTTATTATATAGTAGTGACCGATTGATAATATAGAAATTGATAAGGTATAGATAAATATATTAATTAATTAAAAATAAATTAATATTTTTTGTTCCTTTTATTCTAACACATGAAATTGTTTAATGAGTGTTCTTATGCTTTTGGCAACACACATTGAAGGTTTTTTTTTTTTTTTGGGTGAAAATCCCTATCTAAAACCACATCCTTAGTGCATCATCAAATCTCCACATTCATCTTAATTTGGGTAGTTCATTTATCATAAAATTTTATTTTTTTTACTTGTTTGATGAATTATTAGTTTATTTTATTGCTTTTCATTTGTTAATTTCTAAATTTTTATTAATATTTTATTTATTAATTTGAATAAATACATGTACGTTGATTTGAAAGCAAGCAAGTTTTCTTGGAGTTGTGGGCATCATGCTTTTATGATATGCCTGGCTTATAGGTTGCATCTGAATTAATTAAAAAGGATTAAATACTTTTTTTCTCCCTGAATCAATTTTAAGAAAATGGTTTTTACAGATGAGGATCTGATTGCAATTTGAACACCAATGAATTTAATGACCGAAAAATTAGATCATTATCAAATAGTACCTATGACAAATCTAACGTTACATGTTATTTTGTTAAATAACATGATTTAAGTTCTTATTTTGCTGATTATCAGGGTTTGACTTATTCCACGAACAAATATTAAACACTCCCTTTTCCAAGTAGTGAGCTCTTCGTTTTCCAAGTTAGGGTGTGGTTTTAAAATTTCCAAATTGTTTATGAAAGAATGTAGTGGTGTAATTTTGCAAAATTCTTGATTTATTGTAGTCATTTTTAGCACAATCAAAAATAAAAAAAATTAAATGCACAAATATAAATTAACACTGAAATTTGGTAATGCAGTTCGACATACTTTACCTACATCTGTGGGGCTCATATCTAGTTTAATTATTTAGCCAACGACAATAGTTTTATACAAGGCTTTACTGAGTTGATACCACTCAACTCTTGATATTATCCCTCTTCCTTATTATTTGTGAAAGAATTTTACACTCAATAGTACGATCGTCTAATATTAACCTTAACAGAGGATTTTCTCAAACAATGTTTAATTATAACGAAACAAATTAAACAATTCAGATGATTAACTAAAATCAACATAAACGAAAACACTTGAGAAAGAAAAGAAGAATAACTTTTCGATAAGTTCAGCTTCACTGAAATAGATATGAAAGTTGTCACCATATACTGTGGATTGATTCACGCAAATTTCAGTACCAACTCACGAAGCAGTAACGACATCAATAGTGCAGCTAACAACAAACCTTCAGTAGAAGATAAATGCAATCTATAAAATAACCCAGTTGTAAAGCACAAAACAACATACCCAAAAAGGAGCACAGTAAGACCCACTCATATGAAACTCCCTTATCATACTAGTAGTCTTCTCATTATAGAATTCTTTATATTCAAAATCATAGGCACATCAGTCCTTACAATCACCAAACCAAAACCCACAGCCTAAAATCATAAGGATCATGTAACCAACCAAGACAGAAAAAGGACTCACGCACTCATCCAATCTCCAAGTCACGCATAAAACATCACAAAATTTGCAGCTCATTTACTCCATGCTTCAGCTCACACTCACCTGATACATATGTACTCTATTTTTGTTTTTCATACCCACGCCTACAGCCAATAAAAAGCCAAACAATGACCAAATCACTAAAGTAAGGAGTCCAGACGTAAGCAAGGACTCCTAACTTAAAGTCACATATGTAAGGTAATCTTCAACAATCTTACGATGTCTTCCAAATGCACAACAACGCCATCCACACATTATCCTTTTAAAATGGAGTTCTTTCACACTTAAATAATTATCTAAAAATCCAATTCAAATAATAAATATCACTTTGTTACACCTCATCTTAATTTGGATTTTAAGACTTGCATTATCTTGAAGATCCGATAATCAAAAATGCCAAAATTAAAAAATAAGATATATAATAAATATCTTAACAATATCCCCCTTTTGGCATTTTTGTTACCAACATCAAGTTTTAAAGAACATCCATCAAATTCTTCAAGCTCAAGATACATCCAAAGAAATAATAATAATCAACTATCCAATCATCTAAATTTCTCCCCCTTGGGACAAAAAGATGCGCAAAAGCAAGACTAATAATCACGTAGATACCTTAAAATCTCCTCCTGAATTGAACAGTCACTAAAAATAATTTGATGTCTCCCTTTTGGAACAAAACAATACCAAAATAAGAATCTTTTAATGTGATCAATCTTAACGAATAAAGAAACATAAGAATCACTTCAATTCTATCTTCATAAGATTAATCAAATTTATAAACTCCATCATCAAGCATAGCCTTATGTACATATCAATCAACTAAATCTTAGGAAACTCATAAAATAAAAACTCAGAAAGCCTAAACGATAACTCCTTCGAACCCCTTTTTTGTTTTTTTGTTTTTTTAATAAATAACATCAAACTATACTTCAAAAATGTAAAGCACACAGTCCTTGTGCCCTTTAAAAAAATTCAAACCTGGGCTTACTCCTTGTCACATTATCTCTGTCATCAACTGTCTGGTTGATTTCTTCATCTGAAGCAGATGACTTATCCTCAGTCTGAACAATTTCTTCAAAAGTAGTAACTAACTGTGAATTTGAACAATTTCTTATTTTTCCTTCACTACGTCTTTGTGCTTGTACTTAACCCGTTCTAACCCAAGAGTGCTATAATAATATGGGTTGCTGCTGGAAATTTAATGTAGAGTGTTTAGAATTTCAGTTTTGACCCCTTTGAAACATCATTTGTAACATCTTGTTACATTTCGGTTTTATATGTCGGATTACTCCACAAAAGTGACATATAGGTATGAAGCTCTTATTTTTCTTTGAGATTTCTCCTTCGATAGATTTGGTTGCAGCAATTTTCTCATCATTCAACTTGTAACATTCATCACTATAGCCAATGCCTTGAAGGTCTCCTTTAGTCTTACCAATTTTTAACAACTTTTCTAGCTTTTTGGTACCTCCATTTAACATTATTATTCCCTTTTTCGTGCTGACTATCTTCAACTTTGTTTTATTAAGCTCATCTATTGTAGATAACAACTTCTCAAGATCTTGAATTGTGTTCTTCATGGTAGAGTTTTCCTCCTTCAACTTCTCATTTTTCTTACATGTGTGGACCCATTTAGCATACATTAACTCATTGGCTTCATAAATACCTTTCTTTTAATCATCTGAAGTATTATCATCACTGTCATAATCTGAGATTGAGCTTTGAGTTGATATGTCAATGTTTTTCCTGGAATTTTTTAATTTACTCACGTTTTCGTCATTGGTTACTTCCTTCTTGATTGCTATAAAGCAAGTCACTAGACTTTTGCTTATAAAGCAACTAACACAGCACTATTCACGACTTCTTCTTCACTATTATACTCACTTCCGGATTCATTCTCACTCCAATTGCTTGTATAGGACTTCCTTTTTCTCTTATTCAATGTGTTAACACATTCTGCTTGTACATGTCTGAAGTCTTGACACTCATGACATTGAATTTTCTTCACTTTTCTTTCACCCTTTTGAGTTTTTCCTTGTTGTTTGAAATTACTAATTGATGAGCTCCTACTGTTTTACCTAAAATTGGATCTAACCTTCTTCACTTTCTTTTTCCACTTACTAAAATTTATTATCAATAACACCATATTCTCATTCTCATTGAATTCATCTTCGAAATCATTTACGGCTTTACTAATCTCAGCTTGCAATGCCAATCCTTTGCTCTTCTCTCGATTATCCCTCAATAAATTCATCTCAAAGTTGTTAAGAATCCCAATTACTTTATCTAAAGACAATTCAATGACATCTGGACTTCTTCGATGGCGTAATTTTTGGTATGAACCTCAAAGGCAACGATCTCAATATCTTCTTAATCAGTTTTAGGTTAAAATACTTCTTCCCGAGTTGATGTGTTTGGTTTGCTATGTCACGCAGTTTTTCATGGAAATGGTTTCACTCTCATCCATCTTCAACTCTTCAAATTTCACAGCCGACATCTGAAGTTTTGAGGTTATCATAGATTTCGATCCTTAATGTATAGTCTGCAAAGTGTCCCATGCTTTTTTCTTCGATTCACAAACTGATATCATAGCAAAGCAAACTTCATCGACTGCACTAAAAATGGCGTGCAGGGCTTGAGAATTTCCAAGCGCTCTCTCTTCTGCAACCTTTATCCACTTAAATGCATCTTTAAGCAGCGCTTCTCTCTTTTCATTAGTGGTCATTGGATGTGTCCAACCAGTTAAAACTGAGTTCCATGCGCCTGAATGAATACTTTCATTCATAATTTCCACGTATAATTTGAACCATCTAACAACGGTGACCTAATGATTGATGCTCATTCTCTTATAACCATAATTGTGAAACAAGGATCTGTACCAACTTAACGTACCAATTTCTGGTTTGGTAACCCGCTCTAATACCAATTGAAAGAACGTAGGGGTGTAGTTTTGCAAAATCTTGGATCTACTGCATTTGTTGTTAGCACAATCAAATACCAAAAACAACTTAAACGGACAAATATAAATTAACATCAAAATTTGGTAACGCAGTTCGACACGCCTTGCTTACATCTGCAGGGCCCTCACCCAGCTTAATTATTTTACCAATGAAAATAGTTTATACAAGGCTTTACTGAACTAACACCACTCAACCCTTGACACTATCCCTAGTCCTCACTACCCGTGAAAAAAGTTCACACCCAATAGTACGATCTCCTTAAACTAACCTCAACAGAGGATTTTCTCAAACAATGTTTAATGATAACGAAACAAACTAAACGACTCAAGTGCTTAAATAAAATTCAATATAATCGAAAACACTTGAGAAAGAAAAGAAGAACAACTTCCCGATAGGTTCAGCTCCACTGAAATAGATATGAAAGTTGTCACCACACACTGTAGGCTGATTCACGCAAATTCTAGTACCAACTCATGGAGCAACAACGACATCAATAGTGCAGCCAACAACCAACCTTCAGCATAAGATAAATGCAGTCCATAAAATAACCTAGCTGTAAAGCACATTAATGGCATACCCAAAAAGGAAAGCATAACAAGCCACTCACGCGAAACTCCCTTATCATACCAATAGTCTTCTCATCATAGAATTCTTTACATTCACAATCGTAGGCATATCAGTCCTTCCAATCACCAAACTGAAAACCCACAGCCTAAAATCACAAGGATCGTGTAACCAACCATGATAGAAAAAGGAGTTACGCACTCATCCAATCTCCAATTCACGCACAAAACATCAAAAAATATGCAGCTCACTTACTCTATGCTTTAGCCCACACCCACCTGATACACACATACTCCTATTTATGTTTTTCACACCCACACCTACAGCCAACACAAAACCAAGCAATGACCAAATCACTCACATAAGGAGTCCAGACGTAAGCTAGTTGTCCTAACTTGGAGTCACACAAGCAAGGTAATCTTCAACAATCTTACGATGTCTTCCAAATGCACAACAATGTCATCCACACTTAAACAATCTTATGATGTCTTTTCAAAATGGACTTCTTTCACACTTAAACAATTATCCAAAAATCCAATTCAAATAATAAATATTACTTTGTTACACCTCATCTTAATTTAGATTTTAATAATTGCATTATCTTAAAGATTCGATAATAAAAAATGTCAAAATTAAACAATAAGATATATAATAAATATCATTGCAATTTCCTTTAGGGTTATCTCCTGTTAACTCCTCATAGTCACCTCTTGTAAAAACTTTTCCAATGGCCTTACATATAATTTTCTCATTTGACTTTAGCGACCTCCATTAGCAAATTATATACACTTCTTGCACTTTAAACCTATCAGAATCATTAAACTTTATGAATTTAATGGAATCAGGTAACTCCTTGAAGATCTTCTTCTATGCAAACTCTTACATAACTAATCTTATTTAGTGTTGCTGTGTTTTTATCTATACAAGCAAGCCTTCCCAAGGAACTGATCATATGAAGGTGAAGGATTGGCAAGAGAAAATTTAGGGAAGAGGATTTAAAGTGAGTTTTAATTCCAAAAGTAAAAGAATTAAAACTCACCTTATAGCAAAGTAAAACCAATCGGAGGTTAACCTATTCCTTCTACTAGAAAAAAGCTTGTCATGCCATTCTTTATAGTAGTAGAGAAGAGAGATCTAGTCAGGAGAATTTCCACCTAACCTTATTACCAAAAGAGATAACAAAAAATTGAAGGAAAGGAAAAGAGAAAAGTTAATTAAAGGAAAAAAGGGTGATAATTTATAAATAATAGTTAAATTAAGTTTTTATTTAAATTCGAATCATTGATTTATCATATAATTTATTTAAAATATGTAACACTCATAGACCCCGTAGAAGGATATGCAGATATTGCCTAAGACAGGACTTAAAACATATTAAAATAATACAAAGCGTAGCCAGAATTCAAACAACCAATTATTGTGTTTCCATGCATATTCGACTTTAAACATAATTTAAACAATACACTGAATTCATTCAAATACATGTGTCAAGTCATCCTGAATTAAGGTTATTACATTACAAATCCTTAAATAAAACAATACATATTTTAAGTTCAAATATACTCTATATTACAGTATTTACAAACGTTTAACAAAATACGTCATGTTTCATATTATACATAAAAACCAAACATACATCTCCAAACAAAACACACTCTTTGTTGCCCATCGCGGTTTTTATTGTCCCAATCTTCAAACCTGCCTATCTAAACCTACACGGGGCAAAACCACCGTATTAAGCATAAAGCTTACTGGGGAATAACTAAATTATACATAAACTGGCAACTGTTTAACAATTACCTAACATCCACATATACTGAATCAAAATATATTATAAGTAATCATTAAAGGCTTATATTAAAGAACAATTCAAATATAATGGATTTTAGAACAAAATAAAATCTATCACTAGAGAATATTTCTCATGTTAATGCCAATCATTTAAGTATCAACACAAATTGTACAGATGTCAGAACTGATTATCATAATAGGGTATAAAACCATTCAGATCATAATAAGACTTGTATCAATTCAGAGCTTATCTCATATCAAATTTAAGTATCAAATCAAAATTTTGTTTATATCAGAACTGAATATGTATCATAATACAAAACAAGTTAGACTGCTAATCCTTTATACAGAAGTAGGTAACGGGACAAATACGGGAGATACCATGATCGGTATCACAAAACAGGAGAGACTTATGCCTCATTATCTGGAGACACCGAAGTGTCGATATCAGGAGAGACGTATGTCTCAGATACCAAAGTATCATTATCAGGAGACACCAAAGTGTCGACACCTTAAATGTGTCCAGGAGCAGCTGCATACCCTTCTAGGTATGCCTATTTACCCACGACTAGGACTTAATGGTTTTAAAACAAAACAGGTTCGTTTTACCAATTACATATTTCACACACATAGAAAGCACTTCCAACAAAAATCCCAACTATCAAACTCCTTGGACAACTGATGGTCCAGAATTATCACAATGTAATAGCAGAAATTTCCAATTCACAAACATCTATATCCAAATCATAATACATAAGTCTTTGGAATTCATTCATTTATCATCACACCAAGCAATTTAACATTGTAAACCATACATCCTTTACAATAACATCTCAATTAAGTCAAAATTCAACAATTTTTGAAAGTCCTATTCTTATATATGTCAACAATTACATAATCAAGTTTAACCGTGTTTTCCAAATTTTCCTAGGACAGTTTCGGGTCAACTGTATATGGTCATTTCGATATAGAATCTGACCTTTTTATACAATAAGTTATTCTAAATGTTCTTCTATGCTTTAAGTTTCAAACGCAATAAAAATCATTCAATTTGGTTCAGTATTCCATGAGTTATGCTCAAAATATTGAGGACTGTGTAAAACAGCGTGAGGTCTGGTACACGTGAAAGTGCACGGGCGTGTACCACACATGCACGACCGTGAGTAGAAGATGCACGGATGTGAGTTTGTAAATTCACGGTTGTGCACACAAGGAAGTTGCAATCCTAAAAAATATGGGGTGGTCACGATCGTGCATGTGTATGGTCGTATACCCCTACTGCACATATCAACTTAAAAGGAGCATATCTCTCCAACCCGATATCCTAAAATTTCAAACTTTATACTGTTAGAAAGATAAAAGAATAATCTACACTTTTATAAAGAAATGTTTGTTTAATTTTGCCCAGATCGGTACAGTTTAATCATTTAAAAATAGGACACAAAATTTTAGCAATGCAGCCAAAACCAGAACTCACTTTCGAGCTAAATTTCAAAGCCATTATTGAAAGAATTTAAATTCGAATGCTCATGAAAGTTGTAAATAAATGAATCTAGTTTAATCTGAATCTAAAATTGTCCCATTTAGATGTCCACATGTCAAGATATTGTTGAAAAACCTATGGATGTTCAGTAGAAACACACCTCCTAATGAGTACCCAGCACCTATCTAGTTCCTAACCACAATTCTTCATAAATTCTGTACATATTATATCCACTTCAAAACATATAACAAGACATGTTATGTCATGATTTTAAGTTTAGTACTTCCTTACCTCTTCACAACTTCGAAGAACAACTCCAAATTACTCCAAAAATCAAGTCAACCAACCCTTCCAAGCAACCAACACATAACTAGGTTTCATGTGCAAATTTCAGCATTACAAAACAATGGTACAGAAAATTAGTAAAACTTGTTTTTTCTAGATTCAGTAGCTTACCAAAACTTCAAGTGACGACAATCCAAAACCCAGAAAAAATTCCAAAAGTTAGAGAGAAAAGGGGAGTTTCGATTGAGAGAAGAGAGAGGAACACAACAGAAATTTTGCTTAGCCAAAGTGTTAGGTGTCTTCAAATTCCTTAATCATGTGTCACTTTGCACATAATTCCATGTATCAATGGATTAGGCTGCCACTAATCCACATACATTAATTTCCATTTGACTTCTTGACTTCTTATCATGCTGTCATTTGTCATACAATGAATGATGCCAAATGTCAATGCATTAGCTATGCCACATGTCATTATTCATAGGCTTAATCATTTTTTTTGTACAACCTTAACTTATTTCTTGACCATTTTTCCTAATCCAAATGTACATCTAAATACCTGAATTCTTTAATGGTATCAATTAGTTCCAATTTACTAACTATAGTTCACCAATACCGAAATTCAAGTCATATACCTTTTACATTCAACTCTTAGCATAATTTTAACTCCTATCATATACGCACTTCTATAAATAGGTAATGTTTCTTCTAGGGTATATTTTAGGCCCTTACAATTCTCTCCTTCTTAAAAGAATTTCGTCCTCAAAATTCATACCTGATTAAAATAATTGAGGATACTGAGCTCTCATGGTCTCTTCTGGTTTCCATGTTGCTTCTTCAAGTCCATAGTGTTGCCAGAGTACTTTCACCAAAGGTATTTGCTTGTTCATGAGTTGTCTGACTTCTCTGGATAATATAGACACAGGCCCTTCTTCTTAAGACAAATGTAGTTGGACTTGAATTTCTTGTACAAGAATCTTATGGGTATCATCAGATCGATATCTTCTCAACGTGGAAATATGAAATACATTATGTATCTTGGCCAATTCTTCAGGAAGAGCTAATTGATAAACTACTGGTCCGATTCTTTTAAGAATCTCATATAGACCAATATATCGTGGACTGAGCTTACCTTTCTTACCAAACCGAAGTATATTCTTCTACGGTGACACTTTCAAGAACACCTTATAGCCTATTTGATATTAAATATCCCTCATTTTCAGATCAGCATTGGACTTCTGCCTATCACTAGTAGCTTTCAACCTATGTTGAATAACCTGAACTTTTTCTTTAGTATCTCTCATAATATCAGGACCGATCATCTTGTTTTCATTTAATTCTGTCCAACATACCAGAGTTCTACACTTCCTACCATACAGAGCTTTATAAGGTGCCATACCAATGCTAGTTTGATAATTGTTGTTGTAAGCAAATTCCATCAGAGCAAGATAATTATCCCAACTTCCTGAGAATTCCAATACATAACCCCGAAGCATATCTTCTAATATCTGGATAACCCGCTCAGATTGTCCATCTGTTTGGGGATGGAAAGTAGTACTGAACTTAACTTGAGTGCCCAAATCCTTTTGCAGACTTTTCCAGAATCTCAAAGTAAATTGAGGATCACGGTCAGAAATAATGGATAGTGGCACCCCATGCAACCTCATTATCTCATTCTTGTATAGGTCGGCAAGCCTATCCAACGAATAATCAGGACGAATAGGCAAAAAGTGAGCAGACTTAGTGAACTTATCAACAATCACCCATACAGCATCATGCTTCCTTTGAGTTAAAGGAAATCCCGTGACAAAATCCATAGTAATGTTATCACATTTCCATTGAGGAATAGAAATAGGGTGGGTTGTAACAAACCAGATGGAACTTGGTGCTCATCTTTAACCTACTGACTTATCAAACATTTAGATACATAATTCACAACATCTCGTTTCATACCCGATCACCAATAATGTTGCTTCAGATCTTGATACATTTTATTTCCACCAGGATGCATAGTGAAAGCAGTATTATGAGCCTCAAATAACAACTTCTTTTTCAGTTCAACATTAGCTGGTATGCACAATCGATCTTTATAATATAGATCATCATCTCCTTTCACAGAGAAGTCAGGTTGTTTACCTTTCCGAGTTGCCAAGATAAGTTGTTGCAACTTATTATCAACTTTCTGAGCATCATAAATTGCTTGCCTCAAAGTAGGCCGAGCTTTCAATTGAGCTATTAAAGCTCCTTTAGATACAAGGCCCCATTCACCACGCCATACTGACAACGCTGAAATAGTCTTTCAACTCAAAGCATCAGCCACGATATTAGCCTTACCCGGATGATAATTTACAATATAATCATAGTCTTTAAAGAGTTCCAACCAACACCGTTGTCTCAAATTGAGTTCTTTTTGAGTCAGCAGATACTTCAGCCTCTTATGATCTGTGAAAATTCTACACCTTTCACCATACAAGTAGTGTCGCCAAAATTTCAAGGCAAACACTACTGCTGTAAGTTCCAGATCATGTGTAGAGTAATTTTGTTCATGTGGCTTTAGTTGCCTGTAGGCATAAACAACTACCTTTCCATCCGGCATCAAAACATAACCCAACCCATTTCTAGATGCGTCACTAAACATAACATACTCCTTACCAGAAGTAGGTTGAGCCAATACAGGAGCTTCAGTAAGCATACTTTTCAATTGATCAAAACTATTCTAACATTTATCAGACCATTCATACTTCACTCCTTTTCGTAATAGTTTAGTTAAGGGGGATGCTATCACTAAGAATCCCTCCACAAATAGGCGATAGTAACCCGCCAAACCCAGAAAACTTCTCACTTCTATCACATTCCGTGGTGGCTTCCAGTTAACAATTGCTTCTTTCTTACTAGGATCAACTTTAATCCCTTGAGAAGAGGCAACATGGCCTAGAAAAGATACTTCTTGAAGCTAGAAATCACACTTGCTCAGCTTAGCATACAACTATTTTTCCCGCAGGGACTATAACACAATTCGGAGATGCTCAGTATAGTCATGTTCATTCTTAGAATAGACCAGGATATCATCTATAAATACTATCACAAACTGGTCTAAATAAGGCCTAAATACTCTATTCATCATATCCATAAATGCCGCTGGAGCATTAGTTAACCCAAATGACATTACTAGGAATTCGTAATGTTCATACCAGGTCCTAAATGCAGTCTTCGTTATATCCACATCCTTTACTCAAAGTTGATAGTACCTCGATCACAGATCTATCTTTGAGAACACTCCTGCATCTTTCAATTGATCAAACAGGTCTTCAATTCTTGGCAAAGAATATTTGTTCTTCACTATGACTCTATTCAATTGCTTGTAATTGATACACATCCGTAGTGTACCATCTTTTCTTTTAACAAACAAGACCGGTGCTCCCCACGGTGAGACATTGGGTTGAATGAACCCCTTGTCTAGAAGCTCTTGCAACTGCACCTTCAACTCCTTCAATTCAATAGGAGTCATTCTATATGGTACTCTGGATATAGGAGCAGTACCAGGCATGACTTCAATAGATAATTACACATCCCTTTCGGGAGGGAGTCCAGGTAATTCCTCAGGAAATACATCCGAAAATTCCTTTAACACTGGAATATCTTGCAGTTTAACACCCTCCTTCTTAGAATCAAACACAAAAACTAAGTAGGCTTCACATCCCTTATAGAGGAGCTTTCGGGTTTGCATAGCAAATACCACATTAGCTAAAGAACTAGTGTGGATGCCCTGCAATACTATTTCAAGCTGATCATGCTTCCTAAGTGCAACTGTCTTAGCTTGACAATCAACCACTGCCTGATGCTTGGTCAACCAATCCATACCCAAAATCAAATCGAATTCATGAAAAGGTAATCTAATAAGATCTGCTTTATATTCACATCCTTGGATCGTAATAGGATAGTTTCTATACACTTGATTAACCAACACACTACTACCCAAAGGACTAGTCAAATGAATGTCATACTCTAGCTGATCTATAGGAATCTCCTTATTAGACATTTCTCCAACACAGATATAGGAATGAGTAGATCCAGGATCAACCAGTGCATGCATTTCAGAATTAAAGAGAGAAACCATACCAGCAATGACTTCAGGTGCGTCTTGATCCTCGTGAGCTTTCAAAGCCTAAGCTCGAGTTGGAGCGGAAGGCACAATAGGTCGATCAACAGTTTCTGAATGGATACTCGAATTAGACGTGATCTGACTAGATCCTCCATAACCTTTACTTCATCCTCTGTTTCCAGCAGGAGCATGAGAGGCCTCCCTACTAGCTTGTATGGTCTGAGACTATCTCATAGAGCAATTTCCTATTAAATGATCCGTACCACCATATCAGAAACATGCGCTTGTAACTCTCCAATAAGTACCCCAATGGTGTTTGGAGCAATGAGGACACTTCAGAGCAGCAGAACCTCGGCCTGCTGAGGAACCCCTACTAGAAACAGTCGCTGAGGGAAAATTTTGTTGTCTTCCCCTGGCTATAGATCTCTGAGTAAATTCCGGTGCAGAGGAAACACCTTCACAACACCGCTTGCCTAAGGACTGACCTCCTCTAACAAAACCCCTTCTCTGAGCCCTTTCTCTTTCACCATCTCTTGCCTCTCTATTTTCATAGCAGCTTGCACTAGCTGGTGGAAGTTTACTTGCTGCAGTAAAGAGAATGATGCAAGATGGTCCTTAATTGAATCGTTTAAACCATCCTCGAACTGATGACATCAAAACTCCTCAGTAAGTACTGGTTTAGGTGTATACTTGCTGAGCCGATTAAATTCCCTGTCATACTCAGCAACAGACAAATTCCACTACTTCAGGTTCAAGAATTGCTTCCACTTCTCCTTTTTATAAGCATTGGTAACATACTTAGCCTAGAACTCTTAGGTAAAGAAATCACAAGTCAGAGGCACCGGTAGCTGAGGACTTCTCAAAACAAACTTCCACCACTCGTAAGCTGCTCCCTGAAGAAGAGAGACAGCACAGTGCACCATCTGATTTGGTGGATAACTGATTTCATCTAAGACCCTTTTTACTTTTTCAATCCAGAACTCAGCTCTTTCCGATTCCTCTAAAGATGTCCCGATAAATTCTTTAACTCCATACTTCCATAACTAGTCAATCGGAGCCTTTGGTGTGGTCATCCGATGTAGTAATGTCATCATATCCTGAGACAACTTAACCAACGCCTCACCTTGAGTTGGAGGAGGT
This sequence comes from Erythroxylum longipes, assembly GCA_027563885.1. NCBI lineage: Eukaryota > Viridiplantae > Streptophyta > Magnoliopsida > Malpighiales > Erythroxylaceae > Erythroxylum > Erythroxylum longipes. The sequence continues at coordinate 34,694,978 of JAOQMS010000179.1, read as the reverse complement.
GGTGGAATCTCAGCTTCACCTCGATTGACCCCAGAAGGTCCAACGTTAGATAGACTAGATCGCTCAGGAGTATTACTCTCAACAATCTTGTCGACAGCTTCGTGAAACCCTTCTATAATTAATTCTACAATCAAAACATGTGACAAACCGCATTAGGCCAAACACAACCTTTACATCCAGATAATAGCATAGTTAACTGCTGATGACACCAGAATCTCCTAAACCATGCTCTAATACCAAACGATGTAAGATATCACCTAAGACAGGACTTAAAACATATCAAAATAATACAAAGCGTAGCCATTGTATTTCCATGCATATTCGACTTTAAACATAATTTAAACAATACATCGAATTCATTCAAATACATGTGTTAAGTCATCCTGAATTAAGGTTATTATATTACAAATCCTTAAACAAAACGGTACATATCTTAAGTTTAAATATACTCTATATTACAGTATTTACAAAAGTTTAACAAAATACATCATGTTTCATATTATACATACAAACCAAACATACATCTCCAAAAAAAACACATTTTTCATTGGCCATCGCAGTTGTTATTGTGCCAGTCTTCAAACCCCGACTATCTAAACCTACACGGGGCAAAACCACCGTGCTAAGCATAAAGCTTAGTGGGGAATAACTAAATTATACATAAAATGGCAACTATTTAACAGGTACCTAACATCTGCATATACTGAATCAAAATATATCATAAGCAATCATTGAAGGTTCATATTAAAGAACAATTCAAATATAATGGATTTTAGAACAAAATAAAATCTATCACTAGAGAATATTTCTCATGTTAATGCCAATTATTTAAGTATCAACACAAATTGTACAAATGTCAAAACTGATTATCATAATAGGGTATAAACCCTTCAGATCAGAATAAGACTTGTGTCAATTCAGAGCTTATCTCATATCAAATTTAAGTATCAAATCAAAATTTTGTTTATATCAGAACTGAACATGTATCAGAATACAAAACAAGTTAGACCGCTAATCCTTTATAAAGAAGTGGGTAATATGACTAATATAGGAGATACTATAATCGGTATCATAAAACAGGGGAGACTTATGTCTCAATATCAGGAGACACCAAAGTGTCAATATCAGGAGAGACGTATGTCTCAGATACCAAAGTATCATTATCAGGAGACACCGAAGTATCGACATCTTAAATATGTCCAGGAGCAACTACAAACCCTTCTAGGCATGCCTATTTACCCACGACTAGGACTTAATAGTTTTAAAACAAAACAGGTTCGTTTCAACAATTACGTATTTCACACACATAAAAAGCACTTCTAACACAATCCCAACTATCAAACTCCTCGGACAACTGATGGTTCGGAATTATCACAATGTGATAGCAGAAATTCCCAATTCATAAACATCCATATCCAAATCGTAATACATAAGTCTTTGGAATTCATTCATTTATCATCACACCAAGCAATTTAACATTGCAAACCATACACCTTTACAATAACATCTCAATTAAGTCAAAATTCAACCATTGTTGAAAGTCCTATTTTTATATATGTCAACAATTACATAATCAAGTTTAACATTGTTTTCCAGATTTCCTAGGACAGTTTCGGGTCAACTGTATGTGGTTATTTTGACATAGAATCTGATCTTTTTAGACAATAAGTTCTTATAAATAAATGTTCTTCTATATGTTAAGTTTCAAACGCAATAAAAATCATTCAATTTGGTTCAGTATTCCATGAGTTATACTCAAAATACTGAGGACTGCAAAACAACGTGAGGTCTGGTGCACATGAAAGTGCACGGGTGTGCACCACACATGCACGGCAGTGAGTAGAAGATGCACGACCGTGAGTTTGTAAATTCACAGCTGTGCACATAAGGAAGCATGATCGTGAACATGCAATCCTAAAAAATATGGGGTGTATCGCGATCGTGCATGTGCAGGATCATGCACCCCTATTGCACATACCAACTTAAAAGGAGCATATCTCTCCAACCCGATATCCAAAAATTTCTAAATTTATACCGTTAGAAAGATAAAAGAATAATCTACAACTTTTATGAGACATATTTGTCTAATTCTGCCTATATGGGTAAAGTTTAATCATTGAAAAACAGGACACAAATTTTCGGTACTGCAGCCAAAGCCAGAACTCACTTTCAAGATAAATTTCTAAGCCCTTAGTGACGGAATTTAAATTCTACTTCTGCATGAAAGTTGTATATAAATGAATATAGTTTAATATGAATCTAAAATCGTCCCATTTAGATGTCTACAGGTCAAGATATGGCTGAAAAACCAATGGATGTTTAGTAGAAACACACCTCCTAATGAGTACCCAGCACTTATCTAGTTCCTAACCACAATTCTTCATAAATTCTGTACATATTCTATCCACTTCAAAACATCGAACAAGACATGTTCTATCATGATATTAAGTTTAGTACTCCCTTACATCTTCACAGCTTCGAAGAACAACTCCAAATTACTCTAAAAATCAAGCCAACCAAAGCAATCAACGCATATCTAGGTTTCATGTGCAAATTTCAGCATTACAAAACAATGGTACATAAAATTAGTAGAACTTGTTTTTTTCTAGATTCAGTAGCTTACCAAAACTTCAAGTGACGACAATCCAAAACCCAGCAAAAATTTCAAAAGTTAGAGAGAAAAGGGGAGTTTCGGTGGAGAGAAGAGAGAGGAACACAACAGAAATTTTGCTTAGCCAAAGTGTTATGTGTCTTCAAATTCCTTAAACATGTGTCACTTTGCACATAATACCATGTATCAATGGATTAGGCTGCCACTAATCCATATACATTAATTTCCATTTGACTTCTTGAATTCTTATCATGCTGCCATTTGTCACACAATGAATGATGCCAAATGTCAATGCATTAGCTATGCCACATAACTCACAGGTTTAATCATTTTAATTTTTTTTTGTACAACCTTAAGTTATTTCTTGACCATTTTTCCTAATCCAAACGTAGATCTAAATACCTCAATTCTCTAATGGTATCAATTAGTTCCAATTTACCAACTATAGTCCACCAATACCGAAATTCAAGTCATATACCTTTCACATTCAACTCATAGCACAATTTTAACTCCTATC
>JAOQMS010000179.1:34612138-34635502 GCA_027563885.1 Erythroxylum longipes | reverse complement strand
TATTTGTATATATTTCTATATAAATAAATTATTTTTAAATATAAATCATATATAATAAAATAAAAATATAATATAATTTAATTTAATTTATTAAATAAATAATAACAATATTTTTATATAATTAATAATAAATTATATATAATTAATAATAAAATAATAAACTTTCTATAATAACCATTTTAATATAAGGGGTATAATAGTCATTTATTATATATTACATTCCATTCCATCCATCATCCAAATAACATTTCATTACATTATATTATGAACCATTCCATCTCTCCCAAATAACGTATCACTATATTATATTCCATTCTATTATAAAGCATTTCCTTCTGTTCTATTCCGTTCCCTTTCGTTCTATTAATTAACATCCAACTACTCAGGTCCTAAAAGATACAATAGTGGCGGAGTTAAAAGCCTGAATGGATTCCAAGGTCGTTGTCGCTATGTACGTAGTGGCTGGGCGACAACAGCCACAGACGTGCATTTCTTTAGTTTAGATCTACTTGGATAGTGCAGCGTGGTGGATTCCCATGCGACCGGCAATACCTGACTCTGCGCTGGGGTTGGGCTGATGAAACTTGTAATGGTACTATCAATACTCTCCGTCTTTTAAATGATAACATGGAGACAAAAACCAACTAGGCAGGCTGCATAATATTTTACTCTAGGCCTCAACGATCTTATACATATCCAAATATTAAAAAGGGTAAAGACAAATAGAAAGCAGTCTCCCCTAAACTAACCTATAAATGTCTCTATTTCGAGCCCGGTAGAAACGGAGACTTAATTGTAACTTGCAAGATAAAAATTGAACACGACAAAAATGCCATACTGAACATATTTAATCGTGTAATAATTAAGGAAAAGAAGTTAATGAAGGGAACACTTGGTGTTTTGAAATGCCAAAACTGAAAGTTTTTCCTGAATGCTTTTTGGTCTAAACAGGGGCTTGGAGATAACATAATGGCCTCACACAGACAAGTATAGCAGCACCTTAGCTATATGAATTGCAACTTGGGCGAGACTGATGCGTGTAGGCGTCTGCAGAATTCCCCAGATTTAGGAAAAGTATGATTTTCTTATTCAGTGTAAATAATGATGTATTATACACCTTTTATAAGAAATACTGCCCTATCCTATCGGTTCAACAAAGCGTCAAGGGAAAAGAACCGAAAAGAAAAACCCTTGAAGGAGTAAAAATTACTCAGTTAAAAAGTAAATAAAATAAAATATTACAGTAACTTATGAAATAAGAAACTAAACGTAATCTTTAAACTTAACAAGACGCCTCCTCTCTCTTCTCGGCTGGGAACAAACTTCTAGTAGATCCTCACGTCTCGTATCAGAAACTTCATTCATGTGTTTTGGAAGGTGAAGAGAAAACCCCATCCCAGTTGAGCACAGTCCAACTTCATTTCTTTAAATCCCGAGGTAGCAACGTGACCAAGTATTGTTGTAATTACCAATTCAGACTTCACAAAAGGTTCCAAGATAATATGACATGAGACTCGGGTAAATAAGACGTAAATACGCGACTAAAAGGAGGCTGATGGCTGGCAAACCGGTAGGTCTTTTTCTAACATGGGTGGAGCTCTAAGAATTGGATTTCTTTCAAAGAAATTGACGGGCTTTAGGTCAAAGCTTGATGACACCATTGGCATTACAGGGAAATCTTCCTGACATGGAATATGATGGAACCCTAGCGTGTACCAAACCACAATATCCTTATTCTCAATGTCACGGTTCCTGTAAATAATAGGCAAAGTCACTGACCATTTTGTTGCTTAATGGCATTTGAATACGTATGTTGTATAAATCTATAGGTACTTCTACTACCTTCGTGACCAAACAGCTAGTGTGTCGTCTCCCTTACTTTGATATGTAAGAAGTCCACCAGCCCATTGTTCAGTCCTGTTATATCGGGTCACCCATATCTAAAAGATAAAATTCATTACTACATATAGCAACAAAATTTATTAGAAACTGGAATGTTTTTTGCTGGAAGTACCTGATTGTTTGTGAAAGCAGCTCTTGTCTGTGGAGGATCAAGGTGATCAAGCAAGCTAGCCGCAGTCCCTGAAGGGACAACCTTGTACCCTGTTGGATTTCCCAGCCTAGACCGTTTTGAAGGGTTAATTACATGAAATTCTGAAGGGTCGTAGAGCTTAAGCTTAATTCGTGCATCATTCTCTGTTTTGGCTACATGACTCTTGGCTCTTAACAAGCTTTTTCTGGGTGATTCCCCTGGAAAAGTCTCTTCCTTGACAAGATTCACCTTAACAAACGTATTGTTGGGTTCATCAATGTCCATGTCAAGATGGAAGGTGATGAAATGATCATGAACAACACCAATAACATTTTCCGAAACTAAAGGGCCAGTTGTTTTTTCTGTGTAAGGTATTTGGTACACATTTTCGTGAGGTGTCCCTTTTACCATCAACATCCCTGAAAGTGATACCTGCATCACAATGGCTTTAGAACATAGACATCTTCGGTATAAGTATCTAATAATGAAGTTGGTGTCAGTCCTTGGGTAGATAAATTGTAGATACTCTATATGAAATTTACCTTAATGCGAATTAAGCCGTCAGTTTGGAATTCCCAATCAAAGATGTAGTCGTAATTCCCCACTGATGCAGCCATTCGAGCCACAAGTGTAACCTTTGATCGTGCTTCTCTAATCTGTTCCAAACTGAGCTTTATTAGCATATGATTTTAGGTAAATACAACAAAAGCAGAGATGTACGAGGCCCCGATTTTAAAATGGAAGCAAACAAAAGCTCGTAATAGGTAGCAGAATTCAAGTATCACATGCTAAGTAGATGTGGGAGACCAATTAGCTACATATGCAGAAAGCACTTGAAGCAAACACCAAATTTCCGGAAAGAGCACACAAAAAGAAGCCAGTTTCTATACAGTCGATAGTAGATGGTCCATAAGGAGTCATCAAGAAGTCGCCTACCTTAAAACCAATGACAGGGATCTCAGAGTGACGCCAACTAGCATCACCAGCATACCGTTCGAACAAACAAATCATGTTTGGCCGCAGAAAGGACTTCCCGTCCGACGACACAAATGTCCCATCCATATAATACGAGTTTCTTGGACAATCATTTAGAGGCACCAGTGGCATTGCTGTTATCCCCAAACCATATTCACCAGCATCCATATATGTCTTAAAGTACCAGTTTTCGTCAGGGTCCATGTATGGTACGAACAATTCTGAAGCGAACCCTTTATACAACACACTCCTAAGCTCACCAGTCTCCGAGTCCCTTACAGTGGCACGTGATATCACCATGCCTGCTCGTTGGTCGGGCTTTAAATGGAACACCCAGTTTGCCCACTTCACTATATGTCCATCTTCAACAGTAAAGCTTGGACCTTTCGGTTGCTCCAACGATATTGGATTGATGGGCTCCATTTCTGGTTGCTTGTCTTGAGCCTCGTAACGATACTCAGTGTAAGTAGCTCTCGGAACCGGAATTCCGAAGCCTGTGTCAGTAAACTTCACAACCTCCTTTTTGTCAATATCCACTGTTAAGGTTAGCCCTTCCACTGGTCTCATGTAGTAATTCGTTGTACCTCGGCTCAAGAAGCATTGGACCTTAATGATTCTCCTAACCTCTTCACCGGGCCCATACCATCCCGGAGACGGCGTGACACACGTCAGCTCCGATAACGAGAGTCCCCTTCGGGCGGCGGATATGTTCAATTGTCGATGAGAGAGTGCCACCCTTACCGCCGTGGAAAGATCGGTCATGGAAACCATTGGGTAGCCTGAAGTTGGGTTAATGATGTGACTAGCGACTCGGCCAAAATCCAAGTCCACGGAAAGGACGTGGGATTGGCCATTCAATAATGCAATCACCAAAGCTTTTCTCGGATGAAGTGGATGACCTTTTCTCCAGCCAAGAACATTGTCCTTGTCTGGTTCGTCAAGAGATACTGAGTGAAGAGCTGGGAAATTAGACAAAAACGGCTCGTACGATGAGAGAACTGTCCGAACCTTGTTGATTTCTTGTACGGTAAGAGGGTCTAGTGGGTGGCTAGGGTTGTCTTTCAATTGGTTTTTAGGTTTGTGGAATCCATGCTCTAAAACTGAACTGAATTTGGTATGAATACGGTTCTTGGAAGAGGCATACAAGATGTCTGAGTTGCTTAGAGGGTGCCATGAAAGGAATAAAAGAAACAGAGCTGTGAAGAATATGAAGGCACAACGAAGGGTTGACCAAGTAGCTTCCATTGTAACTACTACATTGAAAGCTGAAAATCCCTTCCAAACTGTAGGCTTTTGCAAGAGAGAGTGACGAGTGATAAAATTTTGTCGGATTTGTGATGTACAAATAGGTAAAAATGGGATGTTATCTACCAAAAAGAAATAGCAACGATAACTACTAACTTATCGCTAATTACAATTGGGCTTAATAAATAAATAAAAATAACGAAATTACAATACTTCCTTTCAAGTTGATGCATTACCAAACTTGCCAAGAAGAGTATGAAATTGAAGCACATCCAAGAGCCTTGGTGAACAAGTCTACGGGCTGCAAATCGGTCTGGATATGATGAGTCTCAACAACACTTTTTGAAAGTGTTCGCGAACAAAATGATAATCAATCTCTATGTATTTAATCCGTTCATAAAAGACTGAGTTAGTTGCAATGTGAATGGCAGATTGGCTATCACAAAACAACAACATACTACTCGCTCTTCGTTTCCTTTTAATAATAATCATGTTATGAATATTTTTGACTTTATAAATTGTGACTTGTGAGGTGCTTATAGAAAATCTGTTAGTTGTAGTGCTCGCTATTTTTTAACTATTGTTGATGATTATAGTTGGTGTATTTGGGTGCATTTGCTTATTGAGAAAAGTGAAGCTACCAAGTATTTGATATATTTTTGTGAGATGGATGAAACACAATTTAATAAACGCATGAAGCGAATTAAGAGCGATAAAGGAGGGAAATTTTGTTCGGCTCCTATGAAAACTTTTTACACTAAAAAGGGCATAATTTATAAAATCACTTGTGTTCATACTCTACAACAGAATGGGCGGGTTAAACGTCGACATCAAAATATTTTGGAAGTTGCTAGGGTGATGCGTTTTCAAGCAAATTTGCCTTTTAAGTTTTGGGGAGAATGTGTTTTGATCGTGGTCTACTTGATAAATCAAACTCCAACCATTAGGTTAGTAGGGGCCCGACCTTGGGACATAGTGGCCCGTGGTAAGCCCGTGGCCCTGCAGGCGTCGATGGGCAAACCCGCTGCCTGATTTGCCGATGGGCTGACCAGCCCATGGCTCGTGCGATGACCCGCAGGACCACTGTCTGGCCCAGCCAACCTATTAATTTTTTAAAGTAAAAAAATTTTAAACAACGTTGTTTTGGACAAAACGATGTCGTTTTGGAAAAAATGGGCTGGCCGACCATGATCTGTCCATCGCCTGGCCCTTGATCGCCAACCTGAGCCCAAAACAGACCAGGTCGAGCCATGATTGCCATGCCTATAAGTTAGAAGGAAAATCTCCCTTTGAATTGCTTCATCCTTTATATGATAATTTGCGCATGTTTAGATGCTTTTGTTATGTGCATCATAAAGAAGGAGATAAGTTTGCCCCTAGGAGTTGAAGATGTATTTTTGTTGGTTATCCTCACACCAAGAAGGCTTGGAAATTATTTGATCCTGAGCATTATGTCTTTTTCTACTCCCACGATGTTGTTTTTCATGAAAGTGTATATCCTCTCATTGAAAGCCCAAAATCGACTTCCCAACCTACTACTAATTTGTTGTTAGTTGATGAGAGCGATGAGGGTGAGCTTAGGTTTGGGAAAGGTGATGGGGTTGAGGGAGACTTGGAGGAGTGCGAATTAAGGGGGGAGTGAGGACCCAAGGAGCCAGAGGGAGAACTTGGACGAAAGGGGGGACGTCACACCGCCTAAGGATTTAGTTGTCAATGATCATAGGGTTGCGAAGACCACTATATCTCGTCTACGTAGAGCCTCGTGACTTCCTTTGCGTTTTGATAATTACGTTGCGTTTTCAGCTTTATTGGATGATTGGTGCAGGTTGACGAAAACAAGCACTACTGGTCCTTCTGATGTTGCTTGAATCAGGACCAAATCCAAAGGTGATTATGGACATTTGAATGTAGCAAGTGGAAGCTCGAGAATCTTGGTTTCGTGCAAGTGCCTCGGTGATCAAAGCAATCTGCCCGCCCTCGAAGCTTCCAATTCCCATGCATCATCCTCATGTAAACCTTATCCATTATCTGATTGATGTACAAATAGTTGCAATGAGATGTTATATAAAAAATCTACCAAAAAGGAAATAGCAACCCTAGCCACTAACTTATCAATAATTACAATTAGGCCTGATAAATAAACAAAAATAACTTATCACTAATTATCCCCGATTCCTTTTCTACCAACCCACCAATTTAGGTAACCAATGAGTTTGAAACAGTTCGAGGCTTGGTGTCCCGTTTGATTGCAATGGGTATATTTTTTATCTCCTCTTCACTGATTTTGCTGTCCTCCTCCTTGATTACCAGCTTGCAATGGTTGTCTCTTGCCAATTTGTGTAGCAAGGGCTACAACCTTTACCCCTTTTTCATGACCACAAGTTATGTCACCTTGCCTTTCGTGCTTAACCACCATCGAGTAAGCCTTGTTCACTGTAGGCAAAGGCTCCATGCTCATAATTTGATTCCTCACATCATCAAAAACAATGTTTTCTAGATTGAATAAAAATTGGTGAACTTTCTCTGTCTCCTTCTCCCTTTCTTGCTCACACATCGAACCACATGTGTAAATTCGAGTTTTCAAATAACTCCCAAGTTCATCCCACTTGGACTTAAGGATCGTAAAGTATTCGGCTATAATCATCCGGTGTTCCCGAAGCATCGCGATCTCACCTTTCAATTAATGGATGCGCGGTTCATTCCCAACAAAATATCGCTCCTTTAAATTGCCCCAAAGCTCTTACAATGTCACTGCATAAGAAATGCTCACCCGAATCTTCTCTTTAAGCGTGTTCATGATCCACGACTTGAGCATAGCATTCACGTTCTCCCAACACACAGCCTCCAAAGTCCCTTCTTTTGTTTCATCTTGATTACGCTAACAAAAGCAGACTTGTTTTTCTCTAGTAGGGCTGTCATTGTGGCTCTCACCCACACATCGTAATTGTCTCCATTCAATACGACGGAGGTCAATATGGTGTAATTTTGGAAGAAGAGAAAAAAAACTCAATATCTCACTAGTTTCTTCTCAGGAAATAGGAAATCTCTTCCTTAGGAATCTCTCCCACTCACGACAGTTGGATTTTAACTCTCCCTGCTTTATTGATTTGTAAGTGGGCTATATATAGCCAATAACTAAACAAAATTTTGAAATAAACTGATAAAGATAAATACTGAAAATTCGAAAAAAATTGATAAAGATAACTACTGGAGTTTTGCGGGAATATTGGGAGGAAGTTTTAACAACTTCAATCACGTGGTGTTGATTTGGCATCAACTTCGTCACTCCCTGAAGAACTTGCCTCTGGCTAGGTATTCATCTAAGACAGCAAGATTGATGCAGATTATTTCATCAGAATGCAACTATACAGCTTCAGAGGATGGCTTGTTCTACCAGCGAACGAGAAACTTATGATATCCTCCTCGTCGAGTAGACACGAATTGATGATCGATGATTGTATCAATGCTTTCTTGTGGCGGCATGGCAGGGGGAATATGCACATCAGGCTCTACAGATGGGGTGCATCTACTCCTTTGAACTCCGTTAAGTCTTCCACATTGAAGATGGGACTGATGTTGTATCCTTCGGGTAAACTATTAACATAGGCATTGCTACCGAGCTTTTTTTGAACGAGTAAAGGCCCAGCCAACCGAGCATAAAGTTTACTGTACCTGCCAGGAGGAAAACGTTCCAGACGTAGTTATATCAGAACCATATCGCCTTCAACAAATTGTTTATCCTGTCATCCTTTGTTGGCTCATTCGGTATATCCTTTCATTTGAATAGCTATCTGCTGTCACACTTCTTCATGCATATTGTTCATATAGTTTGAGAAGTCCAAGGCTGCTTCACTAAGACGAGTTGGCATGGGTAAAGAGCTAACATATAATGGTGTTCTCGGTAGGGCTCCATAGACTATCTCAAACGGTACCTTGCCTATGATACGATTGATAAAGCTGTTGTATGCAAACTCGGTCTGGGATAGAATCAAATCGCAGCACAATATATGATCCTGGATCAAGCAACGTAGTAAATTGCCCAAGATACAGTTCGTAACTTCGGTCTGGCCATCGGTCTGTGGATGGAAGGCACTAGAGAATGATAATTTGGTTCCGAGTTTTGCCCACAACGTCTTCCAAAAATAACTGACAAACTTGACGTCACAGTCCGAAACTATCGTCGAAGGGAGGCCATGTAACTGGACAATTTCTTTGAAAAAAAGAGCAGCCATTTGTGCAGCATCAAAAGCTTTTCGGCATGGCAAAAAATGCACCATTTTCGAAAAGAGATCGACCACTACCATGATCGAGTCAGTGCCTCAAGGTGTGCAAGGAAGTCCTAATACAAAGTCCATACTTATGTTAACCCATGATTGATGCAGAATTGGCAGGGGCGTATATAATCCAGTATTCCATTTTATCCCCTTGTTAACTTGACATACGCGACAACGATCAATGACTGTATGCACCATGGCGCATCCTGGGCCAATAAAACCGATCGGCAATCATTGCAAAAGTTTTATCATAGCCAAAGTACCCTGCTAATCCTCCGCCAATTCAGTGATAATAAACTCCCTCATTGATCCGGTCGGTATACAAATGCGAGCCTGTTTTGTGAGATACCCATTTCTTTTGTAAAAACCATTGCTCTCTACTCTTAGGTCACTCTCTAACATTCTCCATACTTATTTAAAATCAGGATCAGTTGCATACTGTGTCTTTATTGAATCAAAATCAGTGCTATTGATGCAAAACATAGAGAGTAATTGCGGCTTTCGACTAAGAGCATTTGTCACTTTATTCGACTTCCCAGCCTTATGCTTAATACTAAAGTCAAATTGTTGTAGATAATCAAACCACTGAGCGTGCTTCGCGCTCAATCGGGTTTGAGACTGAAGATGCTTGAGAGAGTCGTGGTAGGTGAAGAGTATGAACTCGCGGTGAAGTAAGTAGGACCTCCAATGTTTCAAAGTTTGAACCAGTGCATAGAATTCCATGTTATAAGCGGAGTACCTTTTCCTGGCGTCATTGAGTTTCTGACTGAAAAATGCTATCGGATGCCCTTCTTGGCTGAGAACTCCCCCAATGTCGACATGAGAAATGTCACAGGAAACTTCAAAAATTTTATCAAAGTTTGGTAGTCGAAGAACAGGAGCCGTGGATATCTTTTCTTTGATCTCTAAAAATGCCTTTGCTACCACAAGATTCCCCGAAAAAGTCTTTGATTTCAATCATTTAGTTATTGGGCACATAATGGTACTGAAGTTGTGAATAAACCTTCTGTAAAAGGTTGGCAATCTATGAAAACTCCTCACATCAAAAAAGGAGCGAGGTCTTGGCCAGTCAACAATTACCTGTAGCTTCGAGTGATCTGTATCTACTCCTCTGTGTGAGATTATAAAACCTAAAAAATTAACTTGAGGTTTCAAGAATGAGCACTTATGGTGGTTAATGTAAAGTTGCTCCTGTTGTAGGGTAATCAACACTTGGAGAAGATGTGTTAAATGATCCTCCCTCGAATGACTGAAGATGAGAATATCATCGAAGTACACCACTACAAATTTGCCCAGAAAGGGTTTGAGTACTTGTGTCATCACATGCATAAACGTGTTGGGTGTATTGGATAGTCCGAAGGGCATCATAAGCCATTCGTACAGTCCATCTTTTGTTTTAAACGCCGTTTTCCACTCATCGCCAGGTCGAAGACGGATTTGGTGGTAGCCACTTTTGAGGTCAATTTTTTTGAAGATAGTGGCTCCTCCTAACAAATCTAGCATGTCATCAAGGCGTGGGATAGGAAAGCAATATTTAACAGTAATCTTATTAATTGCTCGGCTATCAACACACATACGCCAACTTCCATGCTTCTTTGGTGTGAGTAGAGCAGGCACAACACAGGGGCTTAAGCTTTCACGGATTAGTCCTTTATTCAACAAATCCTGCACTTGTCGTTGTAGTTCATCATTTTCAGTAAGACTCATCTTATAATGTGGTAGATTGGGCAAAGTGGAACCAAGTACGAAATCAATTGCATGTTGAATATCACGAAGAGGTGGTAAACTGTTAGGTAATTCTTCCGGAATTAAATCCTTATACTCCTCAAGCATCTCGGCAAGTTCAGCTAATACTTCTCCATTAAATTCTTTGGTAGTTCGACCCAGTAGCATTATCACGACATTTTCCTCTCGAACAACTCTAGTGAACTGGTGCAATGTGAGGATTGAAACTTCTTGCTTTGGTGCCTCAAATTTAGTAATCGGAAGAGGCTCAAGCACAATCTTCTTATTGTGAAATATAAAGGAATAGGTATTCTCGTATCCATTGTAGCTCGCACACCGATCATACAACCACGGTCGTCTTAATAACAAGTGACACACTATTATAAGGATCACATTACACCAAACTTCATCCATGTATCTCTTGCCCAACGAAAACTTGACAAGGCAGTGATACTTAACTAGAAATGAATTAGAATCGTTTATCCAGCTAACCCAATAGGGAGTTGGATGAACCTATCACTTAAAATTTAACCGATTATCCACCTCTTCTGAAATAACGTTCATGCCACTGCCATTGTCAATGATCACATTCAACGTTTTGCCATCCCGCTTAAATCTGGTGTGAAAATTGTTGTTCCGTCTCCACTTGTGGTCATTAGCTTCCAAGTTAGCCTTGTTTCCGGTTAGCACCCTCTGAATTACACAATGAGGGAGGTTTGTAGCTTGCAAATGCTCTTCGTCACAATCTAGTTCAACGCTTTCATGTAAGTTGTCTTCCTTTTCATCCTCTTCAACAAATACTAAATCGTTCTCACAAAAGTAAGTAATTTTTCTATCACATGTGGGACATACAACAACGAAATGGCCAAACCCTTTACACTTGTAACACTGTGGGCCTTCACCAAAAGCCTTTACCTTTAAATCTCCCGTAGCTCCGTGTTTTGTTCGGTCCACCGGTGGCGCTATTTTTATGCTAGAAGCTGATACAGGATGAGTAGGTTTGGCATCAGAAAATGGAGGTCTTTTGAAACCCAAAGAACTAGGCTGCCTTTCTAATTTGAGGGCCAACTGATAAGCCTCATCAACATTACAAACTTGAGTTGTCAACATGTCTCTACGGATCTCAGGTTTTAACCTATTCAAGTATTGTGCCAAAGATTGTGCCTCAGTCTCCACCACTTTGCTTCTTACTGAAAGTTCATGGAATTTTTTGGTGTATTGATCAATGGAGGATCTCACCCCTTGTTTCAGCTGCAACATATCTTCATGGACAATCTGTTCATAATTAATCGACAAATACTTTGCTCGAAGACGTTCTTTCATCTCCACCCATTCCAATATAGGTTGTTGTTAAGTACGGTGAAGCTGATCCTCCACACTGCTCCACCAAGCACGAGCCGGCCTTTTAAGCTTCATCTTCACAAATCTAACCTTCCGTTCTTTCGGCACAGAAAACCATTCAAAATAATCTTTCAAGAGCTGTAAGCCAATCATGAAACACGTCATAATCAAGCTTGCCTAGGAAATCAGGGACATCTTCCTTCATTCGTTTGGTCGAATCATCCATGAGTTCTCGGTAGCCTCCTTGTACATGAGCTATATGGTCTTGATGATAACGTTCTCTCCTATGCACGTCTCTTTGGCCCCTTCCTCATCTTTCGCCCATCTGTACCTCCTATCCCCCAAATCACAGTCCTCGCTCCAATCTTCCCTCTGGTGGTGTCTTTGATGTCGAGTCCGCGTGATCCTTCTCGACTCCTCCTCTCTTCCATAGCATCCAGTCGCCTTATTATTGCCTACAATGTAGTCGAAATCTGCTCCATCTAATGTTGTAAGTTTTTGTTGGTGTCGGTGCTCTAGGTGTTGGGAATATTGGAGTTACTTTCCATTGAAATATAGACTACACCGCTCCTAGTTCTAGGCATATAGGAGATGCTCAAATCGAAGTGTGCTCTGATACCAATATGGTGTAATTTTAGAAGAAGAGAAAAAAAACTCAATCTCTCACTGGTTTCTTCTCAGGAAAAAAGAAATTTCTTCCTTAGGAATCTCTCCCACTCATGACAGTTGGATTTTAACTCTCCCTGCTTTATTGATTTGTAGGTGGGCTATATATAGCCAATGAACAAACGAATGCAATCTAAACAACTAGACAAAATTTTGAAATAAATTGATAAAGATAACTACCGAAAATTTGAAATAAACTGATAAAGATAACTACTGGAGTTTTGCGGGAATATTGGGAGGAAGTTTTAACAACTTCAATCACGTGGTGTTGATTTTGCATCACAAAACCATTCTGGGGTGATCCGATTAAGAAAGGAAGAATGGTGAAGATTGCTCGATCATCTTCTTCTCCTTATCTTCGGACATGATATCGATTTATGTGAACAATCGATTCACAACGAAAACGACACTATTTGTCCCTTTCAGTCTACCCAAAATTACTCAACTTCCTCGAAATTCGGTGCAAAAAACACGATACTATTTGTCTCCCTATATCTGTCTGAGACAAATTCAGTCATGTCAAGTAAGTCGGCGCCTCATCAACAAAAGTCCACAAATGTAGCCTCACAAACCAAAAGCTTAATCAATGAATGCAGCTCACCAACCAAATCTGGTGAAAGTCAAATTGTGACTGCCTAACTTGATTTTGTTTGTTTGCTTTCTTAAGTTTATTATAAATAGGGGAGTAAGGTTTGAGATTGCGGTGATGAAAAATATAGAGAGGAAGATCAGAGCAAGACAAAGTAAAAATTAAGTAGAGTAACTTTTTGTGCTCTAGATCACATCTATAGAGAGTGTTTTTTTAGAGAATTTTTGTGAGAAAAATTGTTGGGGATAATTGGGTGTGAGGTATTAGTGTTGTAAATACTTATAAATTTTCTCCTTAGTAAAGATTTGCAGCAGCTCCGGAGACGTAGGCAAGTTTGGTCGAACTCCGTTATCAAATTGTATGTTATTCTTACCACTTTTATTTTACTTTCCTACTAATATGATTTTATGGGGAAAACTGAATAATTTCCCAAAAACTGGTATCAGAGCTTTTGGTGGTCAATTCTACCAGTTTTCTACAAAGTTACTATTCACATGAATAGTAAATTTTGCGAATAGTAAAATTTTGTCGGCGGTTCTGGTTTGCCGACAAAGGTATCTTAGTACAGGGTGGATCACAGGAATAGTCAGAAACGATCAAAAGGAGTCTAGATTCGAGTGAGAGCGATGACTGCAGATGAAGGGAAGGTGAAAATTGAGAAGTTCGATGGTGCGAACTTTGACTTTTGGAAGGTGAAGATTGAAGATTATCTGTACCAGAAAAAGTTGTATCAGCCTCTCTCAAGAATAAAGCCAGAGGGCATGAAGGATGAAGACTAGAATCTTCTCGACAGACAAGCCCTCGGAGTTATTTGATTGACATTATCCTGCAATGTTGCTTTCAACATAGCAAAGGAAAAGACCACGGCAGGTCTTATGGCGGCTCTCTCTAGTATGTATGAGAAGTCATCGGCCTCAAACAAAGTTTACTTGATGAGGCGGTTATTCAATTTACAGATGGCAGAAGGGGCATTAGTGGCCCAACATATGAATGAACTCAACGCAATCACAACCCAGTTAGGTTCTGTGGAAATTGAATTTGATGATGAAGTTCGAGCTTTGATTCTCTTATCATCTCTACCAGACAGTTGGAATGCTACCGTTACAGCAGTCAACAGCTCGTTGGGAAACACTAAATTGAAATTCGACGATGTTCAAGATCTGGTATTGAGTGAAGAAATTCGGCGAAGAGAATCAGGTGAAACATCAACCTCTTCAGCTTTACACACATAATCTAGAGGGAGAACTTCAGATAGAAATAAAAATCGTGGCAGATCGAAATCTAGAAGGGGCAAATCTAAATCAGAAAAGAAAGATTTCAACTGTTACAATTGCGGCAAGAAGGGTCACTTTAAGAAGGATTGTCGAGCACCGAAGAAAGATACCGGCGCATAGGATTCTACAAATGTGATTGAGGAAGCTGGTGATGCTATAATTCTAAGCGTCAACAGTCCGATTGAATCATGAGTTCTGGATTCAGGGGCTTCTTTCCACGCCACCCCATGCCTAGAATCATGGAAAACTATGTCAATGGTGATTTCGGGAGGGTTCATCTAGTTGATGATGAAATTTTGAAGATCGTGGGAAAAGGAGACATCCGATTAAAGTTGCCAAAGCAGACTACCTGGAAGCTGCAAGAAGTGAGACACATTCCTGTCCTCAAAAGAAACTTGATTTCGGTATGACAACTTGATGGAGAAGGATATTGTACAACTTTTTCAGATTGTGAGTGGAATATTACCAAAGGGGCACTCATCATTGCTCGTGGAAAGAAGTGTGGTACTCTCTATATAACCTCAAATTTAGAAAATATCATTGCAGCAGCAAATGTTGATGGAAAATCAAACCTATGGCACCAAAGGCTTGGCCATATGAGCGAGAAAGGGATGAAGACATTTTTGTCAAAGGGGAAGCTGTCGAATCTGAAAAGTGTAGATGTCGGCCTATGTGAGGATTACATCTTTGGAAAACAGAAGAAGTTCAGTTTTGCAAAGATTGGCAAGACACCAAAGATAAAAAAGTTACAGCTAATTCATACCGATGTATGGGGACCATCTCTAGTTCCATCTCTTGCAGGCTCATTGTATTATGTCACCTTCATCGATGATTCTACAAGGAAGGTGTGGGCTTATTTTTTGAAGAAGATATCAGAAGTCTTTGATACCTTTAGAAAATGGAAGGCCATGGTAGAAAATGAAATTGGTTTGAAAGTCAAGCGGTTGAGATCTGATAATGGAGGAGAGTACATAAATAATAGATTCAGAGAATTTTGTGCAAACAATGGGATTAAGATGGAGAAAACAGTTCCCATGACACCGCAGCAAAATGACATAGCAGAACGCATAAATAGAACTCTGAATGAACATGCCAGAAGTATGAAAATACATGCCAGCTTACCAAAGATGCTATGGGTTGAAGCTGTTAACATTGCAGCCTACCTAATCAATCGTGGACCCTCAGTTCCCTTGAATGGTGGTATACCAGAGGAAGTTTAAAGCAGAAAAGAGGTAAACCTTTCGCACTTAAGAGTGTTTGGTTGTATTTCTTACGTCACATAGACTTTACTGAAAGAAGTAAACTTGATGCTAAGTCTAACAAACGTGTCTTTGTTGGATATGGTGGTGATGAGTTCGGTTACTGGTTTTGGGATTATGAAAATCGGAAGATCATCAGAAGCTGAGATGTCATATTTAATGAAAATGTGATTTACAAAGGCAGGTCAACGATAAAACCAAATAGCTCCAATACAGATACCAAAACAAAGGAATTTGCTGAATTTGAGGAGATTTCTAGAAATGATATTCAAAATAGTCTTAAAGCAGCTCAAGAAGAACCAAGCACGCCAGAACTAAGACGCTCCTCCAGAATTCCTAAACCAACTCAGCGTTATTCGCCTTCTTTGCATTACTTGTTGCTGACTGACAGTGGAAAACCAGAGTGTTATGATGAAGCTATGCAAGTGGAGAATTCAATCAAGTGAGAGTCTGCCATGAAAGAAAAGATGGACTCACTCATGTCAAATCAGACGTGGGAATTAGCTGAACTACCACCAGGTAAGAAAGCGCTCCATAACAAGTGGATTTTCAGGATCAAAGAAGAGCACAATGGAAGCAAACGCTACAAAGCGAGATTGGTTGTCAAAGGTTTTCAATAAAAAGAAGGTGTTGACTACAATGAAATTTTCTCTCCAATCGTGAAGCTGACTACAAACAGACTGGTGTTGAAAATTGTAGCTGCAGAGAATTTACATCTTGAGCAGTTAGATGTAAAAATAACTTTCTTTCATGGTGATTTGGAGGAAGAGATCTATATGAGGCAGCCAGAAGGCTTCATTAAGGCAAGCAAGAAAAACATAGTATGCAAGTTGAAGAAGAGCTTGTATGGTTTAAAACAAACTCCTAGGCAGTGGTATAAGAAGTTTGACAGTTTTATAGGTAGCAATGGTTTCACAAGATGCCAAGCAGATCATTGCTGCTACATCAAGAATTTTGACAACAGCTTCATTATTTTATTATTGTACGTTGATGGCATGCTCGTTGCAGGTTCGGATATGCAAGAGATTAAAAATTTGAAGCGAAAATTGTCAAAGCAGTTCGCAATGAAAGATCTGGGTGCTGCAAAACAAATTCAATGAGGATCAGTACATCAAAAAGGTACTCTCCAGGTTCAACATGCAAGATGCTAAACCAGTGAGCACACCTTTAGGTGTTCATTTCAGACTCTCCAAAGAATAGTTACTGAAGACGGAGGAAGAACATGCACACATGGCGAAGGTGTCATACGCCTCAGCAATAGGAAGTCTGATGTATGTCATGGTTTGTACCAGACCGGATATTGCTCAAGCAGTGGGAGTGTTAGTAGGGACATGAATAATCCGAGCAAGGTACATTGGGAAACAGTCAAATGGATCCTCAGAAATTTGCGGGGTACCACAAACAACGCACTTTGTTTCAAAAGTGGAGATACGACATTAACATGCTATGCGGATGCTGACTTAGCTGGAAATGTTGACATCAGAAGAAGCACTACAAGGTATGACTATACTCTAGGAGGAACGACAGTGAGTTGGGTTTCTCAGCTGCAAAAGATAGTTGCTCTTTCCACGACTAAAGCAGAATATGTGGCTGTCACGGAAGCCAGCAAAGAAATGGTTTGACTACAAGGTTTCTTGGAGGAGTTGGGTAAGAAACAAGAAAAAAATGTTTTGTATTGCGACAATAATAGTGCTATCCATCTAGAAAAGAATTCGTCTTTTCATTCCAGAACGAAACACATACAGGTGCAGTATCACTTTATCAGGTCACTTCTAGAAGATGGGATTTTGAAACTTGAAAAGATTAGTGGAGCTCAAAGTTCGGCAGACATATTAACAAAGAAGGTGACTACTGACAAACTGAAGCTGTGTTCAGCTTCAGTTGTCCTGCACTAGTGGCAAGATCGTAAAAAGAACTGTTGCATAGATCAAGATGTGAAAACAGATTGAAATCCGTCTTCAAGTGAGAGATTGTCAAGTAACTCACCGCCTCATCAACAAAAGTCTACAAATGTAGCCTCGTAAACCAAAAGCTTAATCAACAAATGCAGCTCACCAATCAAATCTGGTGAAAGTCAAATTGTGGCTGCCTAACTTGATTTTGTTTGCTTGCTTTCTTAAGTTTATTATAAATAGGTGAACAAAGTTTGAGATTGCGGTGATGAAAAATATAGAGAGGAAGATCAGAGCAAGACAAAGCAAAAATTAAGTAGAGTAATTTTTTGTGCTCTAGATCACATCTGTAGAGAGTTTTTTTAGAGAATTTTTGTGAGAAAAATTCTTGAGGATAATTGGGTGTGAGGTGTTAGTGTTGTAAACACTTGTAAATTTTTTCCTTAGTAAAGATCTGCAGCAGCTTCGAAAATGTAAGCAAATTTGGCCGAATTTCGTTATCAAATGATGCGTTATTCTTACCACTTTTATTTCGCTTCCTACTAATCCGATTTTACGGAAAAAAATGAATAATTTTCCAACAAGTCACCACAAAAACGTAGCTTCAGAGCGACGTGATAGCGCGGGAGGCTCCGGTAGAAAACCTGCCTTTGATTATGTGATAAAATCTTGAGAGAAAAATTTTATTGTCGAATTTTTGATTTATGTACAAATAGTTACAATGAAATGTTATATAAACTAATATACTAAAAAGGAAATAGCAACTCTAGCCACTAACTTATTGCTAATTACATCTGGGTTTAATAAATAAATAAAAATAATGAGGTTGATCGATTGCGTTTTCGTGAAACTATTTTTCTAGCCCCGAGAAGATGATAAAAACAAAAGATCAAGTGGGCAACAAGGGACCGTTCAGTTCAGCCTACACCGTGCTCATACCTATGACATGGTATCAACGTGTCCTTGTCTCGTTGATGCCAATTTGTCCAGTATGACAAACTCGGTGGTACCTCTTTCAAGAAGATGACGAAATTGACAAAGGCAACCAATCGTTTAGTTGCTAAATCAGTTTTCTTCTGTCGTCGCGTGAACTGTTGCCTAGAGTGTCCCTTTTACAATTTACGTGTGAAAATGTTTATTAACAAGTTTTACTTTCAATAATGCACTGACCCAGAACCAGACCCAGACCCAGTGACCCACTCTTCAGCTTTGTGTAGGAAAAGCTCTCACCTCATGTTGTTTTCGTTATGGAATCTGAACTCCGGACACGCGTCATTTGTGGTTGTGGTTTGGCTTAAGTATTAAATGTCAGGGTCTTGTGGGGAGAGAATTTCGGAAAAAGAAAAAAGTAAAGAGGGGAGAGATGGAGTGAATGTCTTTGGCGAACGTATCTCAGACTCAAACTAACAAATAATTTGTTTACAAGTGAAACGGATAAAATAGAGTCTTAAGCCATCATAAGTATTTAAAACTAACCCCCGATGCGATGATTAGAATACGGGATGGGACTACATGCACTGAATTTAGTCAGTAGATGTATGCTGTTCACTTTCCAGGACAAGATAACTTAAATTAGAAAACAAGACACCGTTCCGTGTTTGATTCTTTGGAGGAGAAAAAGAAAAAACAAAACGGTTGCCTTCTTTTGAAGTTTACTTGTAGTTAGTTATGACAAAATTGGATTAATTTTTAACTTTTACTTTTTTTAATTTAAAAAAATGTGGATATAACTTTAAAATTAAATTAAATTATTATTACAATAAGAGAATATTACCTATTTCCATTCCTTTATTGCTTGCCACTATAAAATTTTTAACTTCAATACTATGTACAAAAAGATTTAGAATGCGAAAATTTTATATTAATTGTCATTTTTATACTTTAAAATAATTAGATTTCTTTTAGGATTACATATTAATAAATTTACAAGTGTTGGAGTGTTTGGCTTTGATGATTTAACAAAATATCGAAACCAGTTCCCATAAATCTACAAAGCCAGTGTTACTGCTCCAATCCAACAAGTAAATCAATCTCATAATGGATGTTAGCCTCCAACATACATTGCATAGAAGACAAAGTTCACTACGTCATAAATCTCCTTTTAGTACTGATTTACAGTATCTTAGCAATAATCCAAGGATTGGAATTTCATAATTTCAAGATCATCTCATCATCGTATAAGTACTAAATATGCATCTCTTTGTTTGTTTGTAAGTAATGAGTGATGACTCTGCTTCTTCTTGTTCTTAAAATTAATAGAATCCACAATGTCTTAAAATTATGTAATTTGAAATTTCTGAATTCTGAGAATTTCAAGACTTTGTGTTCTTTTTTAAAAAATTGTTTTTGATAAGCTCTTGAACACTTACCAACTACCTTATAATAAACACTTCCACATTGCACGAACACATAAAAATCAGCTAAATTTACTCAACAACCTCCCCTTATCACCGTCGACGGTGATCCCACATTTCAGCGATGTCCACCACGCCGCCGTCCACTCCAGGCAAGTTCAAGCCCGAAAAATCTCCACCTTACTTCTACTCTTACAATCGCCCTCTCAGGTCATACCCATCTTTCTCCAAACTAACTCTATACTGTCTCTTGTTTATCTTTCTCGTCTTCTTCATTTACCGCGTTTCTCAACCTTCCCGGGCCGGTCGCCGCAACAGCCTCCCCGGAGGCCGCTACTGGGAGAAGAAGGTCCTGAAATCGGCTACCCCCAAGGCGGAACCCGGCATCACCGTCCTCGTCACAGGCGCCGCCGGCTTCGTTGGAACCCACGTGTCGCTCGCTCTGAAACGCCGTGGCGATGGGGTTCTGGGTCTCGACAATTTCAACAAATACTATGCCACCAGCCTCAAGAGAGCTCGTCAGCAGATTTTGGAACGATCTGGGGTTTTTATTGTTGAAGGAGACATCAATGACGCAGACTTGTTGAAGAAACTCTTTGAAACTGTTTTTATTACGCATGTAATGCACCTCGCCGCACAAGCTGGGGTGCGTTACGCAATGCAGAATCCGAGGTCTTATGTCGATAGTAACATTGCGGGCTTTGTGAATTTGCTTGAGGCGTGCAAATCGGTGAATCCGCAACCCGTTATTGTGTGGGCGTCTTCTAGTTCTGTTTATGGCTTGAATTCAAAGGTTCCATTCTCAGAGAAGGATAGGACTGATCAGCCTGCGAGCTTGTACGCTGCCACAAAGAAGGCTGGCGAAGCAATTGCTCATACTTATAATCATATTTACGGTCTTTCGATTACTGGATTGCGGTTTTTTACAGTATATGGACCTTGGGGCAGGCCTGATATGGCTTATTTCTTTTTCACCAAGAATATTATCAAGGGAAAGGAAATTGGGATCTTTGAGACTGCTGATGGGAAGAGTGTAGCAAGGGATTTTACCTACATTGATGATATTGTGAAGGGCTGTTTGGCGGCGTTAGACACAGCCAAGAAGAGTACTGGCAGTGGAGGGAAGAAGAGGGGTGAGGCGCAGTTTCGGTTGTACAATCTGGGGAATACATCACCTGTTCCTGTTGCTAAACTTGTGAGTATATTGGAGAAGGTTTTGAAAGTGAAGGCTAAGAAGAAGGTGTTGCCTTTGCCCCGAAATGGGGATGTTGAGTTTACTCATGCCAATATTAGTTTGGCTCAGAGGGATCTTGGATATAAGCCTACTATAGATTTGGAGACAGGAATCAAGAAGTTTGTGAGGTGGTATCTCAGTTATCATTCATCTTCAAGGAAGAAGACCTCCTCCTGGTGAATTAGAACTTCTAAAAGTTTCTATATATGGGTTATCTTTTCAACACATTATTCTGGACTTCTTAAACTTTTCGTGATAAAAGGAGAAGTTTTGTCTTGCATTGCATTCTTTTTGCCTACTGATTGGCATAAGTTCCTTGCAAGGCATAGTTGATGTGTATATAGTACATTCATTTCTCCTCAGGCTTCTGTTTCAGTTTTTGTAGCTTTGTTTCGTGGTTTATCTCGGGACCAACTTCCTCTTGCTTCATTCTGCATTGATCTTTCTGTTCCATGGTATACTTATACTCAATAGAAGACTTAGAATGGAAACTGTGGATCTGCATTTTACAAAACATTGTCTGTGCTAATGGTGGCAATGGATTTCTTTTCACTGAAACATCTGAATTAGTAATGTTAACTCTGACTGTTGAAGATCATTTCTGTCAGTTCCTAGTCTTTAGTGAAGTGGGATGATACACATGATGGGCAGTCTACTTTCCCTCCATAAATCATCCTGTCGATCTAGGCTCTTAAAGGTGATGAGATAACATTGACAAAGATCCTTATCTAAAGTTTCAACGATGCATTCA
This sequence comes from Erythroxylum longipes, assembly GCA_027563885.1. Taxonomy (NCBI): domain Eukaryota; kingdom Viridiplantae; phylum Streptophyta; class Magnoliopsida; order Malpighiales; family Erythroxylaceae; genus Erythroxylum; species Erythroxylum longipes. Next base: position 34,613,891 of record JAOQMS010000179.1, on the reverse strand, counting down.
AAGCCCATTTCTTCTCTGGGGCCTAATGGACACCTTGATAGTATCTTTAAGAAAGGGATTTGTGTGTTCAGTGATGCGTGTTTTGGTGTCTCCCGTGTGTCTAAAGTTTTTAATCTTCTTTGTTATAAGTCAAGCATATTATCATGCTACTTTGATGTTAGACTTTGATTTCAACAATTTATAAACAGGAACCAATTTTAAGCATTGGTTACTTCTGCACTATACGTTGCTGTGAAGTACATCTTGAATCGCTCTTTGTGATTGCTTAAGAAACATCTTGTAGAAAGCTGGAAAAGAACTGTGTTCCTTTCATGCATATGCATGAAACAGATGTTTTCTCTCTTTTCTGAATCTACTACTACTACTACGGGTTTAGACATTGTATCGAAAGTGTGCCCCATTAATTGGAAATAGACTTCATATGCCATTCTTTCTTGTTTGGATTTGGATACAATTAAAGACGGGAGTATCACTTTGAGAAACTCTGGGTGGTTTGGTTTCAATTTCTTGCTCCATTTGTGGCATGGTTGATTGAGATACTGCATGTGAAGTTTTAGATTATCCTCTGTAAAATATGCAATTGTAAGAAACAGTCGGAAATTTTGCTCTCTCAGTATGCGAAATATTTGACGTCTTTCCCTTTGGATGGATTGACACAACAATGATGAGGTGGGGAGAGGTGGTACTTATTGTTGTAAAAAATAATATGCCATTTGATTATCGCTTAGGGGATGAATTGTGCCTCCATGTGATGTATGACAGTGCTTCTCCTAGAGGCCTCTTGTGGTGGATTGGATCAGTTTATATGTCTTCCAACTATGTTTCTTCGATCCTCTGCACTATTTTGCATACAGGCAAGACATCTATTAAATAATTGCTAATGTAGTCAACACTTGCCAAAAACTTGATCCTTTCCTCTTGAGTCACGCCTCATCTTTCAATTCTTTATCTCTATCTTTTAGAATATTCTCTTTGTTTTAGTGCATGTGAAGTGTTATTAAAATTAGTAAAATAGCTTATCATGATACATGTGGTTAACTTTTAAAATTTTAAACTAGGTTCAAAGATGCCAAATTACCAAATTTGAGACATTCTTCTAATATTTCTATTAAACCTGTACACACGCTTAAATTATATGATATCATATCTAATTATCTACAGTAATCAAAGGTATGGGTAAGAAAGACCTAATCAAACGATACCAAATACTTACAAGGCTGCGCGAAGGTTTTAACGTCTGAAGGGTTTAATGGTCGCCAGCACATGCTGATAAAATTCCAATCTGCTGGCCGTATCGTTTACTGGTCAGAGAAATTCATACACCACTCCGTGTTTTGCAACTGTCTATATGTCTCAACAGAATAAGTGCTGTTAACATTTAAGGAGGGTTTGGCATATTCGTATACCTTTTGTTTGTATTTTTATTTTTTATTATTTTTTGTTTCCAAATACAATAAAAAAAATTAATTGCTTAATTTTTTTCTAGTTTTCAAAAATTATAAAAACCATAAAAAATAGTTTTTACATTTTTTGTTTATATTTTTTCATAATCTGATTTACTATCAACTAAATATATATTATTTAATTATTTAATATATAAAATTTTTATAAGAATTATAAATAATTTAATTTGATATTATAGATATAACTAATTAAAATTAAGTATTAATTAATAATTATTAAATTTATTAAAACTAAAATATCTTTAAAAATATAAATGTCAAATAAAATTTAATTTAATAAATAAAACATA
>JAOQMS010000179.1:34578026-34589750 GCA_027563885.1 Erythroxylum longipes | reverse complement strand
TCCTTAGCTTGCATTTTTCAAACCTGAGGAAAGAAGGGCTTCAAGTGAGTAATCTTAACAGTTTCGAGGGTAGAGAATGGCGACGAACTGCTGAAAGATCGGTTCTTTACTTCTTTATTCTTTCATCCTTCTTAATTATTCTGGTGGAGAGAAAAGAAACGGTAGAGAAATAATCAGAGCCATAAACAAACATGGATTCGTTCTACTTTTTCATCTCGTTCACTCTCTTGCTTGCGTTATCAAGTCTTCGACGTGTTAATGGAAACACAGAGTTGGGAGCTCTAATGGAACTAAAGTCCGGTTTAGACCCAACCAACAGGTTCTTGAAGTCGTGGACGAGTGATGGTGACCCTTGCAGCGGCTTATTCGAGGGCATTGCTTGCAATGAACACCGCAAAGTGACCAATATTACTCTTCAAGGGAAGGGTTTGTCTGGGATATTATCACCTGCGGTGGCAGAGCTTAAATGCTTGTCTGGCATATACTTGCATTACAATTCATTGACTGGAGAGATTCCTAAAGATATTTCCAACTTGACAGAGTTGTCTGAACTTTATCTCAACGTGAATAATCTTTCTGGCACAATTCCTCCTGAGATTGGCAGCATGTCCGGTCTACAAGGTTAGTTGTGGTCGCTTTTTCATTTTCTATTTGGTGTAATAGTGTAAGTTTTCGTCTTTGTGACTAGATTTACTTAGTATTTATTATTTAGATGCTGAGAAAACTATGGATAAATAGAGTGAAGCACCATTGTTGTTACTCGTTTTATCAGCATGTGGTTTAATTATCTTCACTTGGTTTTGTAGTGTTAGAGCTAGGCCGTAATCAGCTGACAGGAGGTATACCTACAGAGATGGGGTCTTTGAAGAGGCTTATTGTTCTTTCTTTGCAATGTAACAGACTAAATGGTGAAATTCCTGCCAGCTTAGGGAACTTGTTTATGTTGAGAAGGCTAGATTTGAGTTCCAATCACTTTTTTGGTACAATTCCTTCTGTGATAGCTGCTATGCCCAAACTGGAATTGTTAGATGTCAGAAACAATTCTCTTTCTGGAGTTATTCCTTCTGGTAAGTCTATTTCTTGTATTGGATTGACTATGGCTAGTTTTCAAAAAAAGAAGAGGAAACAGAATCTACTTTTTTTTCTACACTGTTATTGCTGAAACAAAACTGATTCTGACATTTGTAAATAAATTCAGCTCTGAAGAAATTAGGTGAAGGATTTCAGTTTGGGAACAACCAAGGTTTATGTGGAGATGGGTATGCTAAATTGAGAGTCTGTACTCCTTTTGATAACGTTAACATTAATCAGGTTTACCCTCTGGGACAGCTCACGAATCATACTTTTCCAGATCCTAATACTCAGTCTACAATTTTGGACACAAACTGCTATCAGACGCACTGTTCCAAGTCATCAAAACTCCCACAGATCGCCATTGTTGCAGGGGTTATTATAAGCACCATCACAGTGGTAAGTGTAGGATTTCTGATTGTTTTCCGGTATCGTCGTGGGAAACAAAAGATTGGAAACATATCTCATTCTCCTGAAAGCCGACTAAGCACAGACCAGGGTAAAGACTACTGCAGGAGTGGTTCCCCACCGCTAGTGGCTATAGAGTATTCTAATGGCTGGAACCCATTAGGGGATGGGCAAGAAGGTAGCAGACTCCATGATCAACATCTCTCTAACTTTCGTTTCAGTTTGGAGCAGATTGAGTCCGCCACACAAAGTTTTTCTGAGACAAATTTGTTGGGGAAGAGCAGCTTCTCAATCGTCTATAAAGGAACTTTAATAGATGGTTCACTTGTAGCTATAAGGATAATTAACCTTACCAGTTGCAAGTCCGAGGAAGATGAGTTTTTGAAGGGTTTAAGGCTTCTGACTTCCCTGAGACATGATAATCTTGTTAGGCTCAGAGGATTTTGCTGCTCCAGGGGAAGAGGTGAATGCCTTCTTGTGTACAATTTCGCTTCAAAGGGAAACCTGTCGAAGTACCTTGATTCTGAAGATGGAAGCAATCGAGTTCTTGACTGGCCCACAAGGGTCTCCATAATAAATGGCATAGCTAAAGGTTTGTGTTGTATCATTGTAGTTTGTTCACTTAGTCACTCTCATTTTCTCCCGTAGTTTTATGGATCAGAACTTTATTGTCACTTCTCTGTATTGATATTGTTAGTTTCTTCCTGATCCTAACTAGGTATCGGATATCTGCACAGTAGGGAAGGCGACAAGCCAGCAATAATTCATCGGAACATATCTGTCGAGAAAATTCTTCTCGACGAACAATTGAATCCTTTAATTGCTGACTCTGGCCTCTCTAAGCTACTGGCAGATGACATTGTCTTCTCAACTCTCAAAGTTAGTGCTGCAATGGGATACTTAGCTCCAGAGTATGTAACAACAGGGCGTTTCACAGAGAAAAGTGACGTATATGCATTTGGAGTGATCGTGCTTCAAATCCTCACTGGTCAACAGATGCTATCCAATTCAATGCGCTTGGCAGCTGCTTCTTGCAAGTACGAGGACTTCATGGATATACATCTAAAAGGGAATTTCTCAGAACCAGAAGCAGTCAAGTTAGCAAAAATAGCTGTCTCTTGCACTCAGGAATGTCCCGAAGAGAGGCCAACTATGGATGTCATTATTCAAGATTTAAGTGAAAGATTTGATGGTTCTTGATGGCTATACTATTTTCTCTCTGTATTTGTTGATTCTGCAACCAAGAATGGGAGGCTAAAGCAAACTGGTAACTTGTACAAGTGAAGACTTGCATTGATTCTGTGAGAACCACTGTCAAGGAAATGAGCATCCTATTGAATTACAATGGTTGACAGGATACCCTTGGGGAGGAAAGTTACCGCGATTCAATGAGTCATTAACAACAATGATAACGCTGGGCTTTGTGAGAAGCAAATGGCTTGTATAAAGCGAAACCGAAACCCAAACGTTGTTGCACCATTTATTTCTTCTACTGGAAGAATTCGAGATCTTGGAGAGGCAATAGACAAGTATTTGTTAGTGTGCCTGCCCACTGACCTATATTACCTTTACATGAGGATCACTAGCAATTATAGTATACCTCAGCAATTCTGCTCCACATTTTTACTTTCAAAAACAAATATTGCCAAATCTCAGTTAATAACTTCGTAAAATTCTCAGCGTAAACTCCCACTCTTTCCTTTTAGTGCAAGAGGTTATACATAAAGACCAAAAAGGACATGAATATTATTGTAAATAATATGGTATCACGATTTAGAAACAGAGAAAGAAAGAAAGAAGAGATGGAGATAATTGAATAGAGAAAATAATGGAGAAAGAAGAGATGGAGATAACTGAATAGAGAAAATAACGGAGAAAGAAGAGATTGATTAGAAGCAAAAAGGAAAAAGATATAGACAATAACAATTTTTATCCAATTATTGTTAATAAAAATTTAAATTACGAATATCCATATGTCCTTTGATAATCATTCTAACTCCTTTGAAGGCACCAATATTTTTGCCTGTTTTGTTGGTTATTTATTTAATGGAATACGCACCGTTTCATATTAGTATCCCCTTGTCTCACTTTTCTTGACTTAAAAAAAGGAGTTATTCAACTTAATCTCCTCTACAAATTCTCTTATGACATCAACTAGAGAATGATATTGCTAATGGATTAACCACTAAGTTGCAACCTTATAACCCTGCTTAACCAATCTTCAGTCCATCATTGCTTGAGGTTGCAAAGTCTTTGGTGAAGATAGCTAAGGGAGTGTGGGTTGAAAGGACCTCTTCGTATAGACCTCTTCAAGCAATGATACATAGAAAATGTTGTGAATTTGAGTCTCATTTGGTAATTGCAACTTGTATACAACCTTCCTTATTTTTTCTAGTATAAGAAAATGATTTGTAGTATTCCTATTGAGGTTGGTGAGCTTGGTGACCTCCAATTAAACTTTGCTATTGATAAGGATGGATCTTCAGATAGAGCTTATCTCTAATTGTAAATTATCTATTAATATACCTTTTGTCTTTTAATTACTTCATGCAATTCTAAGCTTGGCCAATTGATCCTTAAGTACTTGATCATTTGCTCTCGTTGTTAAACCATTCTGTCCACTTCATCGTTTTGGAAGTTGCGCAAGAAATACAAAATATGAAGAAGAGGAGGGAAGCCGTATAGAGATTCAAATGATGTCAAATTGATCGTGTTATGATATGTTGTGTTGTACTAGAATTCTGTTAGAGATAACCACTAACTCCAAGATTTTGTATGATCTCTTGTCATGCATTTTAGATATGTTTCTAGACATTGATTTAACACATTAGTATGCCCATCCATTTGTGGATAATATGTAGTTCATAGTTGGAATGAGACACCCTATAAATTAAACAACTCTTTGTAGAAATGACTAATAATTAGTTAAGAACATACCATGCAATTTATATACTGAGTCTAGAAAAACTTATGCAATATCTTTGGTAGTGTAAGGATGGGAGAGTTTCATGAAGTGAACATACATCATCAGGCGATCAACCATAACCAGGATGATTGTGTTTCCTTTAAAGGGTGGCAAGCCTTTGACAAAATCCATATTTATGTTATCCATTGGGGATAGGCAGTGGTTGCAAAAGTCCTGAATATGCCACATTTTGATTCTTGTTTTATTGACGGACAACATACTTTATTATATTCCCTTACATCTTTATTCAGTCCTTTCTAATATACCATTGCAGACAACCTCTTTGTAGTGGCATAAACTTGATAATGTCCTCCACAACCCCTTCCACTCTCCACCTCACCCCACTATAGGTAAGTAATACAATAACTTGATCAACTACTCCCTTAATTGAGATCTAGCCCTTATTACTAGTTTACCTTTTTGTCTAAGTTCATTGTTAACCTAGGCATAATCCTTACATTGTGAACCTTGCACCTTACTATTGATGATGCTGAGTTGCATTTGTGATCCTCATAGTTGTAGTTTATATTATGTTTTGGTAGGTGTTTTAGTGTGTTTATAGGTGTTAATTAGATGATTATTGCATGTTTAGCCTTAGAATTATATTAATGTGATTGTTTGTTTATGTTTTAAGTGTTATTTGATTTAGGGCATGATTTTGGACCTTAATCTTGTGTTTTTGAGGTGTTTTGATGTGTTTGTTAGTGAATGAAATCAAATGAATGAAGATTGAAAGCTGGAACATGCTTGGGCTAAAAGGCAGGGTCACAATCGTTTACGGTGTGTCACGATCGTGACAAAGACTCTTCCTCAGTGTCACGATAATACATGAAGTGTCACGATCATGACAAAAGGTTTTTATGCTAGGTCACGATTGTGACATCCATAGCATGATCATGACAAACACTTGCCAAACACGGGATTCTCCGTCTATTTTGATAATTGGAGGGCATTTTTGGGGCAATGTGATTGGGGTAAGCCCTAAACTTAACCCTAAGACACTCATTTACTATAAATGAATATAAAGAGAGCCAAAAACACTAGCCACCATCTTACCGAATAGGGGGAAAAGCAAGGAAGATCAAAAAGGGAGCAATTGTGTTTTTAACTGTTCGAGCAACTTCCAGACCAGTCCATTGTAAGTTCTTTCTTTTTTCTTTTTTTAATTTCTTTAAGCTTGATGTATGAACTAAGTTTGAGGATGCTTTACATGTTTGTTATGTTTTAATTTCAAATCAAGATTTATTCTTGACTTATTTTGTGACTTGAACATTTTTTATTTCAATACAATGTTTTGGGTGATGTGATATTTATGTTTACTTATACTTTAATAATAAATCGAGAGAGTGAGTCGAAAGGAATCTGATTAGGTTAGGTAATGAGAGTTCACAACCTAATAAGTCACACAAATATTAAATTGATACTCATACAAAGAGAGATCTTGTGTGAGAACTTGATTATCTAATAGATTGCTCAAGAACTAGTTGAAAGCGTTAGGCTACTTTGTCAATCGAGAGATTGCAAATTTGGAATTTCAGAATCAATTAGGGATAATTAATTGGGTTTAAATGGTTAGATCTTGAGAGAGAATAGTCAAACCCTTTGGAAATCTAAGATTGACACACGGTTAAATCAAAAGTGGTTAAAGGAACAAAATCACGATAGAACGAATCCTAAACTTTTATACTTGATCATTCTTGTGTTATCGTGGCAGCTCATTTGTTAAATGGTTAAGTGCTCAATTTCATTTGATTGTTTTAATTTCTTATCATTCATTACATTCAAATCATTTTTCACAAACTTAGACAAAGTTAGTTTCATTTATTTTTAGCTAATTTCTCGTAGGATCAATACCTCAATTACTACAAGTTTATGATCTGTATACTTGTGGATATTGAGGATTTTATTATAATTCAAACTTGTTCAACAGATCCAAGCCTCTTTCACCTGCTGAAATAGATTAAGTAAATGACATTTTGTAACCAATTTATAAAGCTTAGACTTGGTGATTTTAGATAATGCAACTATAAATTTGTTTTCCTTCCCCTTCCTATATTAAATCTCATAGTCAAACTTCATCAACTTTGCTAGTCACGCTTGTTATGTAGGCGTTGTAAGCCTTTTTCTAACAAATACTTAAGGCTTTAATGGTTTATGTTAATTATAAATGCTTGTTCACCAGGTAAAACTCCCACTTCTTAAAGGCTAAAGGAATAACCAACATCTCTTTCTCATATATAGAGAGCAATTAGTTCTTTATGGACAATAACTTACTGACATAACAAAAGTGGGTTTCATTCCTCAGTTAGTACTACCCCTATGCCATATCCATTTGCATCCATTTCAATTAAAAACTCCTTTGATAAGTCTAGTAAACTAAGAACTGGTGTTGTCACTATTGCCCTCTTGAGCCTATCAAATGCTTTTTATGCCTTATCATCTTCTTCAAGGGTATCTTTTTTTAGCACATTAGAAATGAGGGCATCCATCTTCCTTAGTTAGCCATAAAACATCGATAATGTCCTGTTAATTCCAAGAATCCTCTTAACTACTTGGGATTTTTGGGAGTAGCCAATTCTGCACAACTTCTACTTTAGTGAGAGCTATCTTAATGTCTTATCTTGAGATGATGTGACCTAAGTATTCAATATTGGAGCAACCAAAGAAATACTTCTTATTTTTAGAAAACAATTGATGTTCTCTCAATTTTTCTAAAACTATACTTAAATGCCTTAAATGATCTTCTTTGGTTCAATTATATAAAAAGATATCATAAAAAAAGACCAGCATAAACTTCCTCAGGTAAGGCTAGAAAATAAAATTCATAAAATTTGGAAAGGCTGATGGAGCATTTGTAAGGCCAAAAGGCATCATAAGAAATTCCTAATTCCTTTCATCCATTCAAAGCATAGTCTTCTCCACATTTGGCTTATGCATTCATACTTTCCAATATCCTAACCTCAAATTGACTTTGAAAAATAAAGTAGATATTCCTTACTTGACAAAAAGCTCTTCCACTGTAGGTATATGGGATTTATATTTGATAATGGCCCAGTTAAGTGCCTTGTAACCTACTTACTTCCTCTATGTATTGTCCCTTTTATTTACGAACACCACAGGGCTTATATAAGGGATATGAATTCTCTTTATTACTGATAAATCTAGCATCTCTTTCACCAATCTTTTCAATCACATCCTTTTGAAGGCTTGCAAACCTGTAAGGTTAATAGTTTATGGGTTGCATTCCCTTCTTCAAGTATATTAGATGATTAGAGTCTCAAGGTGGAGGTAGAGATTTTGATTCCTCAAAAACTGATTAAATTCTTTGAACAATAGCTCAAGCTCTACCAACAAACATTCATTGGTCTTATTAGGGAGCCCTTGCATAACAAGTAACTCAAGTAATGCAATCATGCTAGTATATGCTATATGTTACAGTTTGGTCAATAACTTATAAAGTTGAGTCAAATTAACCATTTCCAGACCCCCCCTCATTCATATCCTTATAGTAAGTATTCTTGACATCAAAGTCTGAATCTCAAACGCAAATTCTAAAAGTTCTAGAGTATATCTATTAGGGTGGATGACCACTATATTCTTAAATTAAATCATAATAATCCAGGGGAAGGACATATACATCTACCTCAAAATCTTGTCTTTGAATCTTTTACATAAATTCCAAACATATTGCATTACAATAAATCTTTTGGCCACTGGCCACTATAACTTTGAGAGTCTTTATCTCTTGTAGTGCATAACTAAGCTTTTGATATATTTGCTCACTTAAGAAGTTATAGGTGCTTCCCAAATCAATTAACACATATTCTTTCTGTCATAGTGGCCCTCAATTCTTATATTTTACACCCCTACTTTCTAATTAAGCATGGGAAGATAACTCAATGCCTTGGAATTTCAGAAAGTCCCTTTCACAATCTGTAAGTTATTTTATGTCCTTATTATGCGTGTCAAATTGTAACATAAATATTTAACATTTCTTAAACTTATGAGGTGGGACATTCTTCTCTTCACACTAAAAACAAAGCCTTTAGTTCTTTTTTCATTGATCTCTTTGGAAGTAGTTGGTTTAGGTTTGGTGTTTGTTTGGGATTTATTGGCTCAATGTTTCAAGTGGGCATGATGCTAAATGTTTGAGGTTTTTTAATTTGAGCTTGGGTTTTAGGGAAGGAACTGTGAGGAGTGGAACTAGTAGATCTAGTGGATGGTTGGCTAAGTAAAGGTTTTAGTTTAATTAAAGAGCACGTATGAGGTGTAGTGGTAGTAGGCTTAGGCTTTTATAAAGAGCATCCACCTATAGCTCCTACAATCAAGCCAAGGAAAAGGCCTTAACCAATTTTTTAGCCCTAAACATGCGCACTTCCATTTATATCTCATCAAATAATCCAGAAAAAAACAAACTAAGTGCATTACTCTAAGTAATATTGGCTATAAGGTAAAGATCATCAAAAGCGTCAATATAATCTTACAAGGCACCTTGCTGTTTTAGGTTTCTCAACTCTAAGAGTGGATCCTCATATGTCAAATAATTGAATCGAGCCTTTATGTTCCTTATGTAGTTATCCTAGTCATTATAAGCTCGTTCTTCTCTGATCTTAATATACCATGAGTAATATTATAATGCTTCCCTTATAACTTTACAACTACCTTCTTAATTTGATGCTCATTAAGTGTACCTTCCACATTGAAATAGCTCTGGGTCTGCAAAAACCAACTATTGAAATCTTTCCCTCCAGATTTGGAAACTTTATATGACGAAACTGTTGATAGCTAGATAGTAGAAACGTATTGGTGGTGCACATACAGTTAGCTTTATTAGGAGGATTCTCTTACTATTTGGATAGTATAACCTCTTAACATTATAGGCTCAACCTTCCTAAGAGATTTTTTAGTTTGGCTTCAGCTTGATTAAATCTCCCCTTTTGTTGCTATTTTGCCTTTTCGACCATAATTGCAACTTCTCTCTTAAAATCCTATAGTTAGGTTTCGTCTGTTATGGATCTATTACTCTAATACTAGTTGGTACATTATTGGAATTCAATTTAGAAATATAGAGAAGAGAAGATAAAAGAAAAGGAAGAGATGGAAATAATTGAATAGAGAAAAGAATAGAGAAAGAAGATTGAGTCCATTAACGTCCATAGATAATAACAAATTTTAGCTTATTCTTGTAGTTTCCACCTTGCCATGTTATATCCAACTACTGTTAAAAAAATTCAAAATAATAAATTCAAATAAAAATTCTCCAATTGCTCTTTAGTAACCTTTCTAACTCCTTTTGAGGTGCCAACATTTTATAACTATTGTCTTGGTTATTATTCAATGCAATATGCAACCGTTTCATGTCAATAACCCAAGTGTTTAGATGGTAGCTAAGACCATGAATACATATTCTCTCTACTAGAACAAGTAAAAAAATGAACAAAAATTAAAAAAAATGAACAGGTTAGAGAGCTGAGATCTTTATAAACCATAGAGTTGGCAAAGCATTCCAACTTCATTAAAAATGTAGCAATATGTTTTTACAGTTGCATGCTCTTCCAACGTACCTAATTTCTCACTCTACATTGATTTGTAAGGAGTTTTTAAATTAGGAAACATTGTTTGTTAAGAGTTTTGATAAAATATATCATACCATTGGTTCTTGTCTAGTCTACTATATAACACTCCATCAAGAGCCCACTAATATAGAGGTTACATTTGTATAAATATAGATTGGAAGGTGATAGTGAAATAATTCTTATTGGTTTTAAGACTAGAACAATAATATAAAAATAAAAAAATATTCATATACTTTCACTATTAGAAAGCAGGAGGCCAAGATGTACAGGGTTAATAAAGTTCAGTAATGAGAATATTTCTTCTCACTTAAACATTTTACCACCATTTGATCCTTATGACTTTAACCTTTGTGTATCCTCAAATACCCTTTAATTCATTCTAGTTCCGGTATGAGATAATATCTTTCAAATACTTCTCCAATAACACAAGAGACTAAACACAGTTATAACCAATCCATTCCTCCTTTCAAAATCAGTGTGAAGGATTCAACTGAAGTTTCTGGTCTACCCCTCAAATACAAAAAGGAATTGCTTAGAATATACACATCTATAGATTTACAGAAGCCAATATAAAGCATATATTACTCTTTCCACTATCATCAAGAAACTTCAAAAGTTAAAATTGGCACTAGAGTATCTAAATATGGTTGGTTTAACTCAAATGAAATATTTTGCCAACCAAAACTTGAGTTGAGGTTAAAAGCCCCAAATCCTTATAAGCCCACCACACTCCTAAGGGCGCACTGCACCCTTAGGAGTTGGACCTATCGGAACCCAGTTGTTTTAGGAACTTGAAACCGAGACGTGATGGATCCCACAAAGCTCTGATACCACTTTGCTAACCAAAACTCAAGTTGAGGTTAACGGTCCCAAATCCTTATAAGCCATGGTTATTAATTATCGTAAATTAAATGAAGCTACCATTAGTGATGCTCATAAATTACCACGAAAGGATTATATTATAAATAAACTAAAAGGACATAAATGGTTTTCAACATTAGATGCAAAATCAGGATGTTGGCAACTTAGTCTACATCACGATACTAAACCTTTAACAACATTTACCTGTCCTCCATAAAAACATTATCAATGGAATGTATTATCTTTCGGATTAAAACAAGCCCCAAGTATTTATCAAAGATTTATGGATAATAATTTAGAAGGATTAGAAAATTTTGCATTAGCATACATAGATGATATTATTATATTCTCTAACCAAGATAAAGAAGATCATCTAGAAAAATTGAAAATAGCACTTACCAGATGTAAAGAAAAAGGACTAATATTAAGTCGTAAAAAAGCTAAGTTAGCTCAACAAAATATTGAATATTTAGGAATTGAATTCAATAATGGATTTTTAAAATTACAACCTAATATACTAATTAGAGTACAACAATTCCCTGATAAATTACATAATAAAACACAAGTATAACAATTTTTAGGTCTCCTATGTTATATATCTGATCAAGGATTCTTTAAAAATCTTGCACAAGAAAGAAGACAATTACAATCTAAATGCAGCATCAAAAATCAATAGACCTGGACTCCAGAAGATACAAATGTGGTACATACACTTAAAGCATTATGCAAGGATTTACCAAGTTTAAAATTTTATGTGGATTTTATTAGGAAGAATTACAATTTCTAGAAAATACTTTAAGAAATCATATAATACACAATCACCAAAGACAATGAATGAAATAA
>JAOQMS010000179.1:34549381-34561873 GCA_027563885.1 Erythroxylum longipes | reverse complement strand
CTTGCAGGACAGAATGTAGGACTTTCATTATCTTTGGATCAAATGTTTTTAAACTCAGTCGACTAATACAGTAGCGTAACTTAACCGAATTTTTAAATTGTTTTTAAAGTTGAGTCAAAGCTACAATTAATAATTGTCCAAGGGGGAGATTGTTAGACTTTTTTGCCCCTAACGACAATTTTGTCAATTTCCCATTCAGTGTACAGTTATTAATTGTAATTTGGTTTTTAAATAAAGTATAGGTTAAATTACGTAATTTGATCCAGATAAAGATAATAAAGTGGCCCAATAAATGATCTAAATTAATGGGTCGAAGTCCGGGTAAAAAATGGATCTCTTTTAGTGTGGACCTGGTCCATATCGGCCTTGTGATGGGGAAGCTCGATATGGAAGCTATATAAATAGGTTATAGTCTCCTGTAGTTACTTAAGTAATTCACGAGCATTCAAAGCTCTGACCCGTTAAGAGTGCCCGTATATTAAGGAAACTACAGAAAGGCCTAAACCACAAGCTGGTAAATGCTTTCTATAAAGGTCCCAGAGAGATTCAACCTCGTTTGGCAGCAGAAAAAGACATTTAAAGATTGGATGGAACCGAAATTAGGTATTCTGCATTCCTTCATTTTTAATCCTTTCACGTCCGATCCTAGATACGTAATAAAGTCTGCGCTACGTTTTACAATGCAAGCATGATTTCTAATCAGACTCTATGCGTTTGTATACTACAATGTCAAGCTGAAAACTGGTATCAACTGATAAGTTGGTCATCTAGAGTTAAATTTGAAAGAAAATGACACAAACATCTTCAAACTTGGTCCGAGTTGTTGTCTTAATATTATTTGGAGAAAAAGCAACGTCAAAACTTTCTAAAATGTTGACAAAACACTCAATCTCTGATCAGATTTATACTAAATTAGATACGGGAGATTATAATTGCAAAGCGAATACACTTTGATTGCAGTGACTGTCCTAAAGGAGAACAAGTACCATTCCATAATGATCTCGTCTTGCACTCCATCAAGCTTCAAGTTTTGTCTGAAGACAACGCACTCTTAAGCCTGACCTCAGTAATGCTTTCTACAAAGGATTTTCTGAAAAATCCGCAGATCAAGACTTCTGAAAATCATATTGAAAAATAATCATACTTGTGTCAAACCGTCAATAGCAATTGAGTAGAGGTAACAAACCATTTGCACAATCCTTTGATTGATCTTGTCACTAAGCTGACAAGCATCTCTAACGTTGGATCGCATGGTGTTCACTGTGACGCCAATTATGTAAAAAGTCCACAATAAGCAATTACCTGGAAACCGAGAGACAGCGAGAGCGTTGTTTTTCCTTGCAAATTGCAGGAACTATACTTGAACTATAAATCAGTATCGAAGCAGCAAAAATGCTTTAGCCCTTTGTAAGCATCACCAACTATAGCGCCCTTCAGGATTAAGTGCACGGTGGTCATAGTTATTATACTTCGACCACGAAAAGAATGTAGCTTAGTAGCTTACTGTACTTCGTCCACGACTAAAATAGATACATACTTGGTTCACAACAGGGACTGCAGTGAGCAATCTTGTTTTGAAATATTTTTCTAAGATGGCCATAGTTCTGCATTGAGCTATTTAGTTGGTCTTTGCGAATTTGGTGACATCTGGAGAGAGTAAAGAAGCAGATACTTCAACAGGACAACCAATTCACAAGGTTTCTAGGGGAACTAAGAACAAGCTTATGTTTTGGAGTCAACTTATTGTTGATGTAATGTTTTGCTTCTGAGCATTAAGTTGCTCAAACAGTATGAACAGTCTTCTATAGTTAGGAGTCCATGCAAACCTTACATAAATCTTCATGAAGATATGCATTGGTCATTTTTTTTTCTACTTATTTTCCTTGTGTTTCTTTGTTTTTATGGATTAAACTAAATTTGTTGGTTTTTCATGATTAGATGAACTTGCTGATTTTGAGGAAGCTTGGAAGGAAAGTGCCAGATAGCATGTTCCTATCACAGTCGATATTAGCTACAGCTGGATCAGGTGCGCCGCCGATGATACGAAGGTGTCTGCTCTGCTTTCTCAGGTTCAAAAGCACCTCCTAGAGGCCGAGGAGAGAGCTAGTTCCGCCTGAGACGAGTCTAATCCTAAAAAACACTCTCTTTTAAATAGTTATCTGTGACCAACTTAAAGAGTCCTGATATAAGCGTCTATCCAAATACAGGAGTCCTAATCTAACAGGTAAGTCCTTATCACAGACTGCTTTTCTTTTTCTTTTTATCCTAACTTCAAAAGGAAAATCCACTATTTCGCAGTAATTTATGAAATCCCAATGCCACATAAAGTAAACTACGTGCGTCTATATACTCCCGATAGTCTCTAGTCTGAAGTCTCCACCGCTCATTATATTCTTCCTCTTCTCTGTTTGTCTATCCACGTAACATACCCTTCTCAGATCGTTGCTTTCTTCTCTTGCTTTGTATTTCCTGGTGCGTGATATTCGATTATTCTTTACTTTTTCTGCATTGTAATGAATTTGATGATATGCGGTTTACTCGTAAAGATTTGATTTTGTTTTTTGCTCTTGCTCTTTCTTCTTTAGGTTCGACGTTGCGTTCCTTGTGCTTATAGTCTGCTTATTACTATCTGCTGTGTTTTTATGTTTACGAAACTCTTTCGCTTTGCGTTTAGTGACTCAAATTTTGTAACGGCTTCCCTTGATTAAGATTTATGTTTCTTATTCATACAACTTTTCTTGGGTTTGGTTGGTTTAACTCTGACTTGATAATGTCGAGTGCGTTTTTGGTTCTGAATAAGCTGCTCTTTTTTGTTTTGACAGAAGCTGACTTGAGACAATGGTGCCCGAGCCTACTGAGTTGGATAAAAATTGGAATTACGTGCAGAAGGGTATTGGCAAGTTGACGAGGATTTTAGATGGAAAACCAGAACAATTTACTACAGAACATTATATAATGCTTTACACGTACTTTTTCTTTAACTTTATTTAAAGTTGTTTTATGGAAGAAACAAAAAAAATATATATATATATATATATATATACACGTTTGCCTTATGACACATTGATAATTCGTTCACATGCTGCAGAACTGTTTACAACTTGTGCACCCATAGGTCCTTTAATGACTATTCCATGAGGCTTTATAACAAGTTCAAGGAGTCGTTTGAAGTTTATATTGATTCTACGGTGAGAATCTTCTGTAATTAATCATGTTTCTGTTGCTACTTTTTACTTCTCTATGTCTATATTTATGTTGAATTCTTCTTTTCTTCTCCTGCTCTTTATCAGGTACTGTCCTCTTTAGTAGACAAACAAGAAGAGTTCATGCTGCGGGAGTTGACGAAGAGATGGAACAACCATAAGATTATGGTTAGGTGGATGTCACGCTTCTTCAATTATCTTGATCGATACTTTGTCACCAAGAACTCATTACCTTCGCTCAACGATGCTGGGCTGACATGCTTCCGTGATCTGGTTTGTTTAGTCCTCCTTTTCGACGCAGGAGTGAATAGAGCATAAACTGCTTTTGCTTTTCTTAATCTGTGCCATATATTTTGTAGTTCTTTTAATAACCATTTCCACTTCAATTTGTGTCAGGTTTATAGAAAAGTGTGTGGAAAAGCCAGGGATGCTGTAATTCTGCTGGTAAGTTGGTCAAATTAGCTGGTTGCATATTAAAACCAATGTGAGTTTTAGTTTGATTTTCTCGAGGAAATTTAGCTTCATTGCAATGTGAATCAGATTAATAAAGAACGTGAAGGAGAGCAAATTGATAGAGCATTACTGAAGAATGTTTTAGGTCTCTTTGTTGACATGGGAATTAATGGAGAAATGGATTTCTATATCGAAGATTTTGAAGGACGAATGATCGACGATACTGGTGCTTATTATTCTCGTAAGGCGTCAAAATGGATTCTGAATGATTCTTGTCCACAATACATGATAAAGGCAAGTACTTTGTGGGTTTTTTCTTTCTGTTTGTATTTTTGGCAGTCAATGTTTGTGAGAATGAAACTCAGTTTAATTACAGGCAGAGGAATGTTTGAAGAAGGAAACTGATAGAGTTTTGCACTACTTGCACAAAGACACCGAGTCAAAGTTGATAGAGGTTAGTGATTGGCAGTATTCAGAACAGTTGTTTCTTTTTAATTTCTTATAATGTAGGCAAATATGCTTACAACTGTACAACTAGTAAGTTTACAGTTATTTTGATAATCTAATATTAATAAGGTTGTTAACACTAATTATGTTATGCTCCATCTAGAAAGTGCAACATGAGTTATTGGTAGTGTATGCAAACCAATTGTTTGAGATGGAGCATTCAGGATGCCGAGTATTGCTGAGAGATGAAAAGGTATCCAGTGATTTATTGTTGCTTCAGCTTTTTCCAGTGTTATCCCCGGCCATTCTGCATATTTATTAGTTTGAATCGTTTTAGGTGGAAGATCTTTCAAGGATTTTTAGGCTCTTCCATAACATACCTCAAGGCTTGGAACCTGTTGCTACTGCATTTAAGCAGGTTGCTTTTCCTTTATCAATTTATTTACTAGGGACCGTATCTTTTACCTTTCTCTATGGTCCTGAAGGCTTTTCTCCCTTTTACAGTACATCACTGCTGAAGGAAAACTCTTGGTCCAGCAGGCTGAAGATGCTGAAAGTAACCAGGTACTTTTTTAGTTATTTTTCTCTTCATTTGATAGTTGGTCAATTGTGCATCATTACTTTATGGCTGTTTCGATGTGGTGCATTACTAATGATTCCAGTTAAACTTGCTCCTGCGATTTGAATCGTTAACCACCAAGTTTATGATCATAAGCCTTCTAATTGTTTGGTCTATACTTAGCACACAAATAATCTTGTCGAGCAATTGTTGCATTCGAAATTAATGTTAGTTGATTTCTTTGTAATGATGGGGTCTTGCCATGAAAGTATTTGTTCTAAATCCAATCAGCATATGTTTGGTGTCGTGTGTGTGTTCTAATTTAATATTTTGGTCCCGAATGATGACGCTTGTTTTCTCTTCAGACTGCAAATGGTGGCGCACAAGAGCAGGTGAATTTCTCATCTTGCAGCCTATCATATTAGAAAAGAATAGAAAGGCCAATAGTTGACTCTTAAGGGTGTGCTTTTCAGGTCCTTATCCGAAAGATTATGGAACTGCATGACAAATATGAGGCTTATGTGAATGATTGCTTCCAAAACCACACGCTATTTCACAAGGTTTGGTGTGAAGACACTTTTTGTTTTCTCGTTTTTGGTATTGATGTGTTTCTTTTTATCTAAGAGTTATAATTTTCTTCTCCTTGTCTCTCTATCTATCCTTTTGGTATTTTTTTAAACAGGCCATGACAGAGGCATTTGAGGTATTCTGCAATAAAACAGTCGCTGGCTGTTCAGGTGCAGAAATTCTTGCAACATTCTGTGATAACACTCTCAAGAAGGGTGGAAGCGAGAAACTAAGTGATGAAGCTATAGAAGAAACACTGGAAAAGGTGGGTTTACAAGTTTATAGATTCTTCCCCAACTAATAGTTAGCTTTGTCAAGTGCTGTTCTCATTTTGACAAAGGTTAATCTGTGTGGTTATGTTCTACAGATAGTTAAGCTGCTTGCATATATTAGTGATAAGGACCTTTTTGCCGAATTCTACAGGTAAAACTGATTTTCAGTTGATGTTGTATCACAACATTATTCATGTACTGATTTCTTCACTGATGTTTCTACAATCATGACAGGAAGAAACTTGCCCGACGTCTTATTTTTGAGAGGAGTGCTGGCGAGGATTACGAAAGGAATATCTTAACCAAACTGAAACAGCTATTCGGTGGGCACCTCACCTCAAAGATGGAGGGGATGGTAAGTTGACCTAGTTCCGAATCTGAGTTTATTATCCCACTAATCTCTGTAGTTATCTGAAGCATGGCTATTTACTGCTATTACAGGTCACAGATATAACGGTGGCAAAAGATAATCAAAACTCCTTTGAGGAATATCTTGGAAGCAATCCACAAATAAAATGTGGATTTGATATGACAGTAAATGTTCTGACAACTGGTTTTTGGCCAACTTATAAGTCATCTGATCTTATTCTTCCTCTCGAAATGGTAAGTAATTTTTCTTAGTCGTGTTGATCTACATTTATTTGCATATGAAATTTCTAATCAAGAAAGTTTCAAGTCTCATCTCCTCCTTTTACTTTCAGGCTAGAGGTGTTGAAGTTTTCAAGTCTTTCTATAACAGAAAAGCTAATAGCAGAAAACTCACATGGATATTTTCACTGGGAACGTGCCATCTTAATGGCAGGTTTGAGCAAAAGACTATCGAATTGGTTGTGTCGACTTACCAGGTATGGCTATAAGGAGCTAGTGAACAGAGTACTACATACTAATTTTTTTTATAGAGGATACGTTTTCTGATTTGCGATTTTTGTGTTAACAGGCAGCAATTTTGATGCTCTTCAATGAAGCGGATAGGCTCAACTATTCCGATATCATTGCTCAGACAAACTTGACGGATGACGACTTGGTTAGATTGCTTCAGTCTCTATCATGTGCTAAATACAAGATCCTCAACAAGGAACCAAACACGAGGACGGTTTCTCGGACACAGAATTTTGAATTCAATCATAAGTTTACTGACAGAATGAAGAGGATCAAGGTTTGAATTTCTCACTCTAGGGTAGTAATTAGTTTCCATCCACTTTCAGTTTTCATAGTTTTCACAATTCATCAAAGATTAAGCTGGATTTCATTTGCAGATTCCACTTCCACCAGTTGATGAAGGCAAGAAGATAATTGAAGATGTTGATAAAGGCAGGCGATATGCTGTTGATGCAGCAATTGTTCGCATAATGAAGAGTAGAAAAGTGTTGAATCACCAGCAATTGACTATGGAAACTGTTGAGCAGTTGAGCCACATGTTTAAGGTATGTATGTTACTCGGGGTACGAATTGCACTAACAGGAGAATATCAATATGACGCTTTCAACATTTTGCATTTGCAGCCTGACGTTAAAGTTATCAAGAAACGGATTGAAGATCTCATTACACGGGACTACTTGGAAACAGAGAAGGACGATCCCAATGTGTTTCGATATTTGGCATAAAAGCATACCTGTGATTGTGAAATTGCTCTGATCGGCTCTTTATTTGGAACCTTGCCCTTTTGTTTATCCTTTTTTTCTGACATAGGATAGGATTCCCTCACGCTATGTATATTCCAAAAAGAGAATAGAATTCAATTTACGGTCAATGCACAAGGAAGCACAAATACACAAAATAAGTGCCCCTTCTTTAGATGACCTGCGAAACCAAATTCAATTAAAGACTTATCGCTGCCCGAACTCACCCAAGTTCAGACTTGCTGGTTATTCAAAACCCCGAAGAACTGCCATCATTTTCATGTCATCTTTGGAATACGCAGGAACGAACCAGTATCTCTTGTCCATCCCAAAAACCTGATTATAGAAAGTTGGAAATAGTAATCATCAACTACAACTGACATTGCATATTGCAGAAATTGTTGCCGCCTAAGACCCATATTCCAACAAAATGTAGCAACCATTATCACTATATTTGTGCAACAAAATGTACAATGAGGAAGATAATGAGTACTTTAAAGATCAAATAAGATCTAACTTAAATTTGTGCATTGTTAGTTTCAGGTTTAGAAAGTAAAATACGAGGAATATACCAACTGCATAAAGTTTCGTTCTTATGGGTCAAGACTGAATTTCAAATAGAATAAAGCTGTTTACAGGGTTTTGCAGATGTATACACCAATAGGAAAATATGTTATGGGAACAGTTCTATTTCTTGATTAAGCTATGAAAGGCAGCACCAATAAAGAAGAAGATTAGGCAGCCAACACCAAGAATGCAGGCATAAATTAGAAATTTTTAGGATAAATTTAGAATCCATAATCATGAACTATTTACCAAGCTTTTACTTACTTCAGGATCTTGATTAAAACCACAAATTTCAGAACCTTGTGAACGCAAGCAACATGAACTTTGTAAATGGCAAGGTGAACCAAGAAATGCAATATTGAGCACTAAACTAAGATATTTTTTCTACCATACAATGAA
This sequence comes from Erythroxylum longipes, assembly GCA_027563885.1. Taxonomy (NCBI): domain Eukaryota; kingdom Viridiplantae; phylum Streptophyta; class Magnoliopsida; order Malpighiales; family Erythroxylaceae; genus Erythroxylum; species Erythroxylum longipes. The sequence goes on along the minus strand of JAOQMS010000179.1, from coordinate 34,553,787 downwards.
AATCACTATAAATGAAGCTAAATACCAATACGTTCAAACACACAATTGTGAAGATACCATTTGTGGGCACATTTGTAGACGTACACAAAACTGAGAAACTGAATAAACGTCTTTTTCAAGACCAAGGTATACCTGCTCAAAATTTTTCCGTCGGCCAAGGTCATAGCACCATTTTGCGTTGGTTCTCTTTTCATATGCCTGAAAGGCATAAATTGAGTATGAAAAACATGAAATAAACCAGCTGAAAGCTTTTGTTAACTAAGGTTATGAAGGAAAAGATATAAAGCAAAATGCATCACCTCAATTGTCGTGGTGTTGGCTAGTACCAATGCTATATGCATAATTAGGAAGCCCATCACACTCAATGCAAATGTTAGGTTGAAAACTGAAATCAAGTAAGCAAAAAGAGATGAAAGCGTGCTACAGATATCCAAATGAACATAAAATGATGATTTTTTGTTAAAACGTACCAAAAGTGATAAAATTTGCTACAAGTGTTCCTGGTGTTCCACTTACTTCACCATCCGTAAAGAATGCTATGAACAATGGCAACAATGACAAGGTAACAAGAGTTGTCTCAAGAAATGTGTAAAACTGCATAAAAGTGTCAAAATTCTGACTAATTATTCTGTTCCCAGAAATATTCAATTGAGTTTAATAAATAAAGAAAGATTTCTTTTGCATAGAAACTCTAACACCTAGAATTATGTGCAGCCTATTGATGTAACATGCAAGGAAAACAGCTTGTAACCAACAATGGAAGGGGAAAACTGCCTAGCTTAGATAGTACTTCAACAATGTTATCTTTGCTCATCTTCTTGAGCATTTCAGTTTCATTGTAAGAAATGCTCAAAAAAATAATTTATTGAACCTACTAAAATTGAACTATGGATGAAAAATATTTCCTTTGTTGACTATGTGTTCATTCAACCCAACAAAACAAAAACCCAATTGAAAATATGCAATTCTGATTACAAAAGTAAACAAAACAAAACAGCAGATAAATAAGAAAGAGAAAGAATGGATTATACTATTCCTTAGGGATAAATATGGGCGAAACATAGGCTTTTTGGACAAATGAAGACTGGAAATTTCTTGATATGCACACAAATACATGGACGAGTGAAAAAGAACTTCAACAAACAACAAAAATTATTGAGTTGCCACAAGTATTTTCAACAGATTTATGCAAGTAAAGAGTAAAGTTATAATGACCCAAAATCATATCTTGTAAATTCATTTTGTTAAACCAACTTCTATACAAAATATCTTAAGCACACATCGATACACAAACATACTAACGCCCAAACTTAATTATCAATTGCAAATTAAGTAAAAAACCAAGTAAAGACATTTTTGAATAACAGTTAACTTACCAAGAAAAGAAGAAAATATTTGTAGTTCAATGCCCCAACACAGTTAACAACCCACACACAATGGTGGTCCATTTTCAGTATACACCGTCCGCCTAAAAGAAATCAATAAAGTAAGCTGACTTTAAGCAGATGATATACAAAATCATCATCCTAAAAGACAAGTCAATCTCAAGAACTCACAAACAGAACAATGATGGCAACGGGGTGGTTTAAACTGTTTGCACTTTCTACAAAATCTCCTTTGCTGATTGGCTGGCTCACCAAGGATAGCCGATTGCTTCAAACCTACAATTTCACCAATATATTCTGATGCCATCAATGGATCTGCACTACCACTCTCCTCATCTACTGAAGGTCGCCAATTTGGTGGGACACCACCTGGATCCGTTAAAACAGTTGCAAAGTAGCTCCACAATAGCATGGCCAACTACAGTACCAAATCCATTCTTGAAAATTAGCATGGTTGGGAAAAGTTCTTTCTGTGGTTATCAGCAAGATTATTTTATAAAGTACACTGTTCTTGATAGTATTTTGTCCTACATTATCTATTTGCTTACAGGATGGGTAGCATGCCACCTTGTGCATGGACAGAATCCAGTAAATACGTACTTGAGACTTCCACGTGGTTTTTGATTATCTATGTAGGAAAAATCAATAATGTCGAATCAAGATCAACTAGGCCGAAAATAAAGCATTGGGTTGAACCTTCTTTAGAGTCAAGGTAATAGCTATAAATAGCCATCGACTCCTAGGAAAGGGTTAGAAGAAGCTATACGCTTATTACCTTCCTAAATAACTCCTTGTGCTAGACATAAAGAAAAACAGAAAGGCATACTTTTAAAGTCCCATTACTCATGAATGTTACAAGATCCATACCTTAGAAAGTACATGGTAAACCTAATCATTGAAGTTCATCAAGGAAAATGAAAAATATATTGCCAATTCTAAGTTCTGGAATACTAACTCAACCAAATCAAACAACTCCAACTTCAAATCTTTAAATGGTTGGTAATATAGTCACTTTCCATTGTATACAATCTTGCCAAGCACATGTTTACACAACCAAGGATTTGGATTCCATGAAGAGATACAATAACATTTCTAACAGAGGAGAAATAAGCACAAAAGGAAAATTTTCCAAATGTATGTGGTATTTACTAGAAATTTTCATATGATATTATATGCAATGCAACCTCAAACATGAAGTCCAACTTTAAGTTACAAGAAAGAGTGCACCTTGTCTACATTCAAATTTTTCCTATGCTTATCATTAAAAGGTGTACTCTGAAACAGAATAGGAACCACATCCTTATGTAAAAGTTCTGCAAGTTTATAAAGAAATGCATTTTACGAGTATCAAACACGTTAGCTGACTATTTATAGTGGATAAACGTCACATGAACTTAATATCTTGTAGCAGAGTAAATATCACAAAATATAAAGGAAAACAATGTAAGTGACTCAGAATGATTTGCAACAAGGAATGGCAATTCGCCAACCGTTTGACAGGATGCAGGTAAACTGTCTTCATGAAAAAGCAACTGCAGGGGTGCAAGAACTTGCGAACAAACGTCCCTAAAACACTAAAAATTTCATACCAACACACTAATATTAATTTCATGCCCAAAAAAAAGAGAATAAGGTACAACTTTCATTGCCCAACTAACTTCTTCGTCCCACTTTAATGAAAGCAGCCACAGAAACATAAGGATCAGACATAGTAAACAAGATGACAGATTAACATCATTCTCTAAATGAAATGGACGTTGATGGTATGTGAAACCTACCAAATAATGGAACAAAAGCAAGACAAGAAAAGCAATTAGCGAGTCACGGCCACCACTAAATAGAGTCGGACCATATTTGGCGATAACAACAGCATAGTATGTGACCCCGACGATGCCAAGTACCAAGACCATCATAAGAGAACCAAGGGCTCGCAGCGCTGTGCAGAACTTGAAGACGTTCCAAGCCATAACTTTAAATTGGCCGTTTGCTTCCCTCCCCAATCGATGCCTTCTCCAAGGTTTGTGTCCGAAAAGAAGCGAACTTTCTTAAAGGAATCCTGGAACTAGGAAATGGGTTGCCCTTGGATTCTGCAATCCTTAGAATTTCAGACCAAAGCATGATCGCAATGTTTTACTGGCATTAAAAAAGAGCGTAAAAAGAAAAATAAAAAGGAAAGATACGTGCGGCGGTTCATGAGGCCCAAGCTCAATGCTCAGTATAAGATGAATTGGGAATTCAGTTGACTCATTGCGCATCCTTGTCTCTCAGTTGGGCTTTCTATTAGGCACCTTCATTACCCCAACCTTTGACCAGCCAAAGCCCTGCATTGCAGAAGACGCCTGATGTGCTCGTCCCCTCGCACCATTTCTTTAGATTTTGATATTTTTTCTTAGTAGAGTTATTTATTAAGGCAATTACAATAATTGACTAGAATATTTACACACCTGTGCCCAAGTGAATAAATAATTATTATATATTTTTCTTTAAGATAACTGGAATAAATACTAAATAGAATATACTCCTATCATTAACCAGAACAGAGAAAAACAATTGGTGGAAACAGGTATAAATTAAATAAGTTTTATTTAATATTTAAGGACTTATTTCTATTTGTTTAACCATCATATCTTTCTTATATCATATTCAGTAGATAAGCAATTTATCATATATATATATATTAATTAGGTTGCATATGATAACATTTTATTTTTTAATAAGAGATATTTTGTAATTAGTGACAATTAGGAATTTAAAATTAATAAATAAGAATAAGAATAGTTTTTAAATAAAAATTGGTTAAGTCACGGAATAAATTTAATTATTGCATTTAACAAACCTTAATTCAAAGTGTAAAACCCAGGTCAGATGGGTTTTGTTTAAAAAGAGTTTGACAAATAACATTACATCATCATAAAAGTAAAATATCAAACTCATCGAAGCCAACAGAACTAGTTTTGTTTTTATCGCAACAACACATAAGGACCAAAAGTCAATGTTCATTTGGTCATAATTTTGTCTGTA
>JAOQMS010000179.1:34481990-34549281 GCA_027563885.1 Erythroxylum longipes | reverse complement strand
AGAACTAGTTTTGTTTTTATCGCAACAACACATAAGGACCAAAAGTCAATGTTCATTTGGTCATAATTTTGTCTGTAGATGGATTACTATTTTCTTCTTGGAGGCAAGGTGGATAAGTGTTAGCCCCTTAATCACATGCAGGCATTTCATAATTTGTTAAAAATGAGTCTTGATTATAAGATTAGTTAGATCACATGTACAACGGTGATCTGAAAAAAGTTTCAAATTAACTTAGCAACATAGATCAAGTATAATATAAGTTTTGATAAGAGTTTTGAAGCTTGTAAAAAGTTGACTTGATTAAAGCTAGGCTTTTTATAAACTAAAGAATAAGTGTATGTTTAAATGATTAGATTATGACCAATAAACTTGATATAGGTAATGTTGGATTACTATAATATACTTTGAATTTGGATATGGGAAGATCTTAAATGAATCTTGGATCGGATAAGATCACTCTAAAGACCAGGATCATCTAATTAGACAAGGTAATGTAATCTAGATGGTTGAATTTTATTAAAATTCTAACTTACATTTTCAAAGTTACAAGTAGATATTTTTCTATGAAAATTTTGTCATTCAATGATCAAATGGAAAAGCTAAAAAATATAAGTGACGATACGGTGAAAAGGAGCAGGCACGACTTATAGAATAAGTTTATAGTGCAACAACTGTGGGGTAAGTGAGTCCATGTGAACTCGCAGAGAGAGGGCGAGACTTTGCATGTGAACAACATAAATGAGACAAATGGGAGGTTATCTTCAAGTGGACCCATCAGGCTATCACCCTCACCCGTCTGTACAAGTCTTTTTAGACTTAGACCTGGTTGGTAGGCATTAAATGCACATCGATGAAAGTTCTATCCGTGAAGTAAATGCGTTTTTACGGTTGGAGACTCGAGATATGACATCTTCTCATTAACTACCTGATGTTGGCTTTTCTTTTAGCTCAGACACATTCTCCTCCTCCAGTCACAGGATTGACTTCAATCCTGAGTCTTCTAATCTCCTTTATTACTTCCAGGTACTACAAATCTCTTTTTCTATATGAAATTTAAATGTATATATAAACAACCACTTAATCCTTAGTTACACCTAACAAGTCTATAGGAAAATCATTAATGATATGTAATATCTGGACTAAGTATCTAGGACGAGTGTATGCTTGTCCTTGGCGAAAAAGCATTCATTTCTTCTACTACTTGTTTGATTTTCTGAGGAAACAATATGTTTATCGTTGATAGCATTCCATAATTTCATACCTTGGCCTCCTAGCATTTGCTCTAAGGACCTTGTTCATTTAAATCATACGTGTATTTGTATACTTTACGGTCTAATCATTTGAAACTTGAAACACAGAAGTGCCCTTTTGTGCGAAGGATTGTGCAGTTTATTTTGTTTTCATGCCGAAGATTTTGGCTAAGTGCCTCCAACAATCGACTGTCCAAGAAAATCCCTAATTTGGGTATCCTCTATCCTACTTGTCGAACGAGAAGCTTTTTGCATGCACAATCCATGGTGGAATTGGGTGGGCGTCTAAAGATTCCGACTCATTGTTACAGAAACAAATGTGGAAGACGGCAACTGATAATAATAGATGGAAGACATAACCAGCGTTAGTAAGAAGGACGAAGCGCAGCGTTTAAATAAAGGCACAGGATACTAGCATGGAAAGGAAAGTAGCGTAGTAGAAAGGATGGAGTCTGTTTTTAAATTGGTTGTAACGAATATGTCAGGCAAATTTGGAATGTAATTGTGTTTTCTCTTTCTCTCTCATGTCTATGTATTCTTCTTCCTTCTGACAGTCCTTACGTCTATAATTCTGATTACTATCAATATATTCCTTTTCTGTTATCTTGTTAAAACCTTCAACAATGGTATCAGAGAAGTAGAACCTGTAAAGAATAACAATGGTAGAAGGTACCAGAGGTACGGAGATACGAAGGATGGAAGAGAGCTTAAAAAATGTAAAGGAAAGGATGTTTCTGGAATCACAAGATCGGAGTGAGAGAATATTTTCGGAGATCCAGAATAGAACAGAAAAGGTGGAAAAAGAAATGTCGGAATTAAGAGCCTTACTCTTGCATAACCTTCAGAAACAAGGAGGTAAGGTCAGAGCGACGGAACCCACGCCACATAGTAGTCCAGGATCGCAAGAGAGAGAGGAGGTTATAACACCTACAAGAATGAGTCGTATTGAGTTCCCAACATTTGATGGCGAGAACGTCAAATTATGGTTATACTGATGTGAGCAATTTTTCTTACTAGATCAAACACCAGAGAGAACGAAGGTGAGTGTGGCGATATTACATATGGACGAGAAGGCTCAGGAGTGGTATCGTTTATACGTGAGGAATCGTAACAAGAGAGATGTAGTGGAATGGGAGGAGTTTACAAAGGCATTGAAGCAGCGATTTGATGCAGAGATATTTGATGACCCAGTGGGGGATTTTAAGGAGCTGAAACAACAAGGAACTGTTTTAGATTATTGCGCGCAATTTGATCACCATTCCAATCAACTAACCTTATCCGAAGAATATTTGGTCGGTTTTTTTATTAAGGGTTTGCAACCAGAGATAGGAGTGACGGTGAAGTTACTGGAACCTCAATCTTTATGTCGGGCATACACGATAGCACGGAAGCAAGAGGCGATTTTAAGGTCTACAGGAGGTACTACGTTGAAATACAGTACTACAGCGAAGGGACACAATAATGACAACCCACTCCCATTAAACTCACGTGATTCACAGTTCATACATACCAATAGGAAACCACCATCGGATGGGATACTTCTTACCCCGATGTCGACAACACGATCATCTGTAGCGGCTAGAGTTTTTAAACCTCAGAAACGTTTCAGTAGTAAGGATTTCGATGAAAAAAGAACAAGGGGCCTTTGTTTTTGGTGTGATGAAAAGTACAGTGTTGGCCATCAGTGCACGAAGAGGCACATGCAATTTTACGTACTAAATGGTGAAATTGATAACAGAACGAATTCATGGGAAGCAGTCGAGGAGGATTCGGATGAGAACCTAGAAGAAGGAGACAACCTGAGGGTCTCCATGCAGGCGATGTTGGGACTATACATATTTTAAGCAAATGAGAATAGTGGGAATACACCAGAGAAGGAAGGTCCACATATTAATCGATAATGGGAGTACCCATAATTTCGTAGATATTTCAGTCATAAAAAAGGAGGGTGTGAGATCCAGGAGATGGAACCCATTTCCATTACCGTAAGGGGAGGTTTACAACTGAAATGCCATCAGTACTGTAAAGGATTTATGTGGACGATGCAAGGAATGCAGTTCACCATGGATGCGCTGGTCTTGGCATTAGGAGGGCGACATCGTATTGGGAGTACAATGGCTGAGTGAATTAAACGACGTCTTATGCAACTTCAAGGACAGGACGATGACGTTTAGTTAGGAGGAAAAACTGGTTACTCTAAGTGGGCACCCAGAAGGACGGTCGAGAGTTATTTCTGGGGAGGAATTCCAGAAAAATCTACGTTACACATCAGAAGGTCAGTGTTCATGATGCAACTCTCAATAACAATCGAATTCCAGCTGCAACAGATGAAAGTGACATCACAACAATGGAGCGCCTTTGATGAGATTAATGTCGTTCTATCAGACTATGCAGAAATCTTCCAGGAACCATCACAACTTCCCCCAGATCGTCAACATAACCATCAGCTAGTATTGAAGGATGGAGTAGAGACCATCTACGTCCGACCATATAGATACTTTGGGGTCCAAAAAGATGTGATAGAACAAGCAGTTCGGGATTTGTTATGACAAGGGTTTATCCGGCAGAGCTATGGCCCATATGCGTCGCCAGTGGTCTTAGTGAAGAAGAAGGACGACTCGTGGAGAATGTGTGTAGACTACAGGGAATTGAATAAACACACGGTCAAGTACAAGTTTCCGATACTGTTAATTGAAGAATTACTCGATGAGTTGCACAGGGCTGGGTGGTTCTCTAAATTGGATCTACGCTCTGGATATCATCAGATCCGAATGCAACTAGAGGACGTGCCAAAAACGGCCTTCAAAACACATGAAGGTAATTACAAATTTCTCGTAATGCCATTCGGCCTGACGAACGCTCCCTCAACGTTTCAAAGACTGATGAATGAGCTATTTAAACCTTACTTACGCCAATTCATTCTGGTTTTCTTTGACGATATCTTAACATACAGTTCATCCCTGCAACTACACGTGCAACACATTTTGATGGCAATGGAGACACTGAGGAAGAATCAATTATTTCTCAAAGGTAATAAGTGTGTGTTCGGGGCGAGACAGATTGAGTTTTTGGGATATATGATCTCGTAAATGGGAGTAGCCACTGACACTGAGAAGGTTCGGACAATTGAAGAGTGGCCGAAACCTAGAAGCATTAAAGACCTCAGGGGATTTTTAGGAATTATAGGGTATTACCGACGTTTTATTAAGGGGTATGGATTAAGAACTAAACCGCTAACATAATTATTGAAGAAGGAGCGTATACAAAATTGGGAATGGCAAGAGGAAGAATAGAAGGCGTTTGAACAATTAAAAATGGCCGTCATGTGAGCACCGGTTTTGACGTTGCCAAATTTCTCCAAAACCTTTGTAATCGAAACAGATGCGAGCGAACAGGGAATAGGAGCAGTTCTGCAACAGGAGGGCCACTCCTTAGCATTCCTCAGTAAAACACTAGCTAGGAGACACTGGGGACTATCAATTTATGAGAAGGAGTTTCTGGCGATAATAAAGGTGATCAAACACTGGCATCATTATCTGAGCTATAGACCCTTCATCTTGAGGACTAATCACCGAAGCCCCAAATACTTACTGGAACAGAAGTTGACAACCCCATTCCAACAGTCTTGGCTTCCGAAGTTACTTGGGTACGACTTTGAAGTACAATACAGGAGCGGGAAGGAGAACGGTGCAGCAGATGCACTCTCACAAGTTACGAGTGCGGAGATGATGATGCTATCAATATCACAACTACATAGTGATTTACTGAGTGAGATCAAGAAAAGCTGGGAAGAGGACTTAAAGGTACAGGAGATTATTTCTAAACTGAGAAATGACACGTTGAAGTCGGGTATGTACGAATGGAAGAATGAATTGTTGAGATGAAAGGTCGTCTGGTAGTTAGGGATAAGAAGGTGTTGAGACAACAAATAATTGGAATTAGCCACGATGAGGCCATGGGGGTTATGCAGGGGTGTTGGCAACAACAAAAAAGCTACAGAACATGTTTTTCTGGAAGGGAATGGCAAGGGATGTAAGGAGGTACATCCAGAATTGTATTACATGTCAAAGAAATAAATATGACAACGCAACTTACCCAGGATTAATGCAACCAATACAAATTCTAGAAGGAAGCTGGAGGGAGATCAGTCTTGATTTCATTGAAGGCTTACCAGTATCTAGAGGGAAATCGGTAATTTTTGTGGTTGTTGATCGGTTTACTAAATATTCTCATTTTATGTCTGTTAAACATCCATACACTGCTCGAGAGATTACTGAATTATTCCTGAGCAACGTGTTTAAATTGCATGGGATGCCGAAGTCGATTATCAGTGACAGAGACCTAATCTTCATGAGTAAGTTCTGGCAGGAGCTGCTTAGATTACAAGGGGTACAACTTAAATACTCCACCACCTATCACCCCCAAACAGATGGCCTCATTGAAGCAGTGAACAAGATCTTGGAAACCTATCTGAGGTGCTTCTGTAGGGAAACTCCTCAACGCTGGAATGAGTGGCTGTCACTAGCAGAAAGGTGGACAATACCACATATCATGCATCTATTGACTCCACACCCTTTGAAGTGTTATATGGATATCCTCCATCGATGTATACTCCTTACATTGCAGGAGATGCAGAGATAGCAAAAGTGGATCGCGTGCTTAAGGACAAAGAGATGATAATCAACGTGACTAAATTCCACTTACAGAGAGCTCAAAACCGAATGAAACAACATGCAGACACTCTACATTCAGAGTGTGAATTTAATGTCAGAGACATAGTATACCTTAAACTACAACCATACAAACAGCATACACTTCAGAGGAGGAACAGTAAAAAATTGTCGCCTTTATTTTATGGACCATACAGAGTATTGCAGAAGGTGGGAAAGGTGGCATACAACTTAGGTTTATCAGCAACTTCGCTGATGTATCCTGTATTTCACGTGTAGCAACTGAAGAAGGCGCATGTAGACCGAAGTAGGATCTCATCAGTACTGCCTGAAATTATTGCACCGGTGGAGAAAATTTTGGTAGTAGTGTTAGACAGACGAATTGCAAAAAGGAATAATAGGGCAGTAACACATTTATTAATACAGTGGTCTGACGGAGGAAATAGGGAAGCGACATGGAAATATCTTTTTGATTTTCATAAACGTTTTCCGGACATCAACTTGGTGGACAAACATGTGAAGGAAGGGGGGTTGTTGCAGAAACAAATGTGGAAGACGACAACTAATAATAACAGATGGATGACGTAATCGGCGTTAGTAAGAAGGACGAAGCGCAACGTTTAAATAAAGGCATAGGATACTACCATGGGGAGGGAAGCAGCGTAGTAGAAAGGATGGAGTCTGTTTTTAAATTGGTTGTAACGAATATTTCAGGCAGATTTGGAATGTAATTGTGTTTTCTCTTTATCTCTCATGTCTATGTATTCTTCTTCCTTTTGACAGTCCTTACGCTTGTAATTTCGATTACTATCAATATTGAAAAAATTGTAGAGGGTTAATTATTTCTCAATTTTCCGCAAACTCCTTTGGCACAAACAAAAACAAATCAAGCAAAGCGAAATAACAAGAACACCAAAAATTTGTTAACGCAGTTTGGCACTCCTTGCCTACGTCTGCGGGACTCTCACCTAGCTTAATCACTTTAACGAAAGTACAATAGAATTACTTAAGGCTTTACTGAGTCGACACTACTCAACCCTTGACACTATCTCTCAACCTCACTACTTGTGAAAGATGTTCACTCCCGATAACACAACCGACTCGTGTTGACCTCAACAAAGGATTTTACTCAACAATATTATAACTGAAGAACACAAAAAATAACTCAAGTGATTAAACAAAATCTAATATAATTAAAAACACTTGAAAAAAAGACAAAGAACAACTTCCCAAATTTATCGGCTCTTCTGAAAATTAATCTAATGACCCTAGCTATCCAATCTGCTGATGCCTTGAAATTTTCCGCACTCCTTTACCACATAATTAATTCACGTAAAAGCCAAAGGACAATTAGAGTTGCACCAACAAAGTTATCAACAACGCTCCAGCCCAAAAAGAAAACAATCACCGCAGTAACATTCGCAACCACAAGATATCAACGATGAGGGCTTAAGGAAGACGCCTGGCCAAAGACTCATTCAGCCAATATTACGTAATTCATCAGGGAGCCTTCAGCAGGTGTAGTTCTTCCCACATTCAATATCAAAACTAAAAACCAACAACAGGAGACTCACGCACAAGGCACTCACGCAGAAGACTCTACTCACAAAAACAAAACTCCTCTCTCTAATCAACCGCAGGTCATTTTTGTTGCCCAGTAAAAACCCACCATCGTGTATTATGCAAAAGATCACTTAATTCTCCAGTGAATTTACAACCATACCCCTTTCTTTTACTGCATTCACGTAAGAACAATTTTATTCCCACTCAAACTTCCAGCAATGTCCTTCATAAAATTCATGTCTATATAAGATAGAGTTCTACACAATCTAAAATTTTATCCAAGATAGCCTTTTTATTTTTGAATCCAAGTCAAATAAAAATACATAATTAGCTATCATCATCTAATTAATATCTTATAGGTCCAATTAATAATAAATATGCCAAAACAAAATAATTAGACATATACACCATATATCTAACAAATATAATCCTTTTCTGTTATCTTGTTAAAACCTTCTATACTCATATGTGATTTGATGCCTGTGCATGTTAGTGAATTAACTAGTTCTTCTCTCTTTTCATATCGACAAGGGGATAGGCTCGGACTTTTCATACACTGAACGCAAATTTATGAAAGGAAAAATATAATTAAAAGTTAATGTGACCCCAGTAATTGACATGTTTCTTTTTCTTTCTTGTTTTTTTGGCTATGGTAGTTAAAACGAAGCCTGGTTTTGCGTCATGCACTCAATGCAATCTGAGATGAAAATTACAATTGGGACTAGAGCCATTATTAAAGCTATGTTTTGTTAGTTAGTATTACAAGAAAATAATAAGTAAGCGATAAAAAAATGTTCGGTAATATGTTATATTTGAATAAATAGTAATTTCATATCTTTTTTGAGAATATTCCATATCTTAAATATAGTAAAAAATAGAAAATTATTATCATTTCTTTAATTGAACCAAGTATGCCCTAAGTAATGGCCACTTATTTTTAGGTCTGCGGTTTTATGGTAATCCTTCTTATTTGAGCCTTAACTAATTCTATTGGTTTAATGTTAGTTGTACGACTATCACGTAGTAACTAACTAATTAGGTGCTCAATTTTCTATACTTTGCATTAATTAATTGCTTGCTAACTAAGCAGGTGAGCTTGGCATTTTCTGTTTATGGTATAATTAAATAAGGTAAGAAAATGATCAAAATAAGGAAAAGTCGGTAGTCTATCACATTTTTTATGCTCTTTTCTAAAACTTGGGTTATAAGATCCTTGGCATTATGACAATATGAAATGTTTATTAGGATGATGAAGATCCGTTTGGTGGCATAGATTAAAGTCATAACTTAATATTCAATTTATATTTACAAGGGAAAAAAATAAAATTATGCCTATAATAAACAATAATTACTCTACTACACATTGTATTACATTATATCAAGCAACGTATAATTTGATGAGTACAGGTAAAACACTTCTGAACAAGAGGGAAATTGTACACATATCAAAATGTGTATGTACGAAGATAGAAGGAAAACGAATAAGAAAACAATTGCTGACATTACTTGAATCGTGACAAAAACGTGATGCACAGTAGGCAGAGACACTAGTAAGGGCTGTTAATATTTGCCTTGTGATTCACGGCCATGATTACAAGATGACGAGTTAAACAAGCCAAGAAAGTGAAAGAAAACGAGTAAGAGACTGAAACATAAAATTTGTATCATTCAACCCCAACACATCTTATCTTCGTAATTTCAAAACACCCCAAGAATACGCTATAGTTCAAAACAAACCAAACTCATTCTTACAGAAAGACAGGAATGGCTCCTTCTTCTAAATCCTCTTCCTTTTCTCCACATCCCCATCTATCCCTCCAATTCACTCCTGTAAGTACAACTCCTGTTTGCTTCATGAGAAAGAAGCTTCTTTGACTCTTTACCACTGCAAAAGCTGCAGTCTTTTTTATTTTATTGGATAGGATTTCTTTGCTTGCGCTGATATGTTAATCTTTTTTTTCTTTTTATCGGGTAAGGCAGATTCAGGAATGTGAAAGAGAAGATCAAGAAGATGGGTGCCTTGACGAGAGAATTAGTCCAGTCAAAGCTACACCGGTTGGTTGTAAAGAGACAAGAACGACTCCAACAAACCATCGAACACCATTTCATGACAAATACACCAAGCCTGTAAACTCTAAGAGACGACAGTGGATTGGTCAGAAATGCGGTGGTAATGATTCAGTCTCGTGCAATAAGTGTCGACCACACGCGAGAGAGAAGATCTCTGTTGTTCCTCTGGATAACAATGGCTTAAACAGGCTCTCCTCTTCTATTCCAAGTCCTAATGCGATTTTCAAGTCTATCTTCTCTTCACTTGTTAGAAAGAGCCCAAAATCTTCTGACGTGGTGACGGTCAGAGACGAGCAATGGAAGCATGCAGCGGTTGAGCTATCACACAAGTTGACTGAGACTACGAGAACGAGAGATGAAGCGCTTCTTGAAGCTTCAAGGCTCAAGCACTCTATGACTGTACTTGAGAAGAAGCTTAACAAGCTTGAAATTTATTGCCACAATCTGAAGTCGGGGCTCGAGAAATGTAGCGACAATTCACCTTATCAGACTGGAAAAGGTCACAGTGTGATTAGTCGTGAACCGAATATTGTATGTTTTAATGATAAAGCGATAGAGCAATTCTTGGTTTTAGTATCAGAAGCTAGATCCTCTGTTCGACTCTTAAGCAGGGCATTGACAACGCAGCTAAAACACCTAGGATGCAGAGTCTTTGAGAGATTATCCATGCTTTTGCAACCTTACGATATCAATATTTCAATCTCCAAGAACTCAAAAACTGTGCCTTTTTACCTTGAAGCCCTCTTGAGCAAAACTTTCTTTGAAGACTTTGAGTCTGCTGGGTTTCAGAAGGGTTCAATAAATCAAGTACTGAATCCGATCGCCAGATGTGAAGCCAACTACGCATCTTTTAATGTGCTTAAGGAGTTGAAATGGGAGGAGGTATTGAATAAAGGGACAAGGCATTTCAGTGAGGAGTTCAGTAAGTTCTGTGATAGGAAAATGAACGAAATAGTAGCTATGTTGGGTTGGAACCGAGCTTGGGCCGAGCCATTGTTGCAGGCATTCTTTTATGCTTCTAAAAGTGTGTGGCTTGTTCACCTCTTGGCCAACTCGGTGCACCCAAGTCTAACAATCTTTAGAGTGGATAAAGGAGTGAGCTTTGACACGATTTACATGGAGGACATAGGTGGAGACAGGGCAAGGAACTTGGTCCCAACCATGGTTCGAATCATGGTTGCACCTGGATTCTATGTTTATGGCAACGTGGTTAAATGCAAGGTCATGTGTAGGTACTGCAGCAATGGGATTATCAATTATAAGGGCTTAACACCTTCGCCTTAGGTTTTCTCACATCCAAGTCACAATGTTGTGATTAGTTTAAAACATCTTCTGCAGTTGTTTAATAAATTTGCATATTGAGTGACTAAAAATGTGTGTTTGAACTGTTGAACTTGAGTTTTCTTTTGGATGTTTCAAAGTTACAAGTTGACATTTTCTAGGAAAACTTTGTTTTATTCTATGTGCAGCCAATATGATTGTCATATATTGTTACAGTTCTTGGGGATTGAGTTCTCCATTCAATGAAAGACCAAACACTACTATAGATTCCCAGTCCCACCTATGTGGATGGAATAATCAAAGAAAAGGCGTATACAAGATTGGATGCCGCTTGTGATTGGTTTTTGGGTCTTCTTAAGTTTATTACAGAGGAGTTTAGGAAATGTAGCCATTACTCTTTAGATATCGTTTTCTTGGTATGGCATTGCCAGCTCATATCTCTATTTCTGTGGTCTGATTCATTAATGTGTGGGGTTGTTCCTTCTCAAGCAGGCTGACACAATAACTAGGATGGTCATTGCAATCACACTGAGCTCAGAGTGCCCCTTCCTTTTAAGCTTGAATCTTTGTCCACTTTCTTTCTGCTTCTATCAGACCCCATAATCAAGTTGTTTGTTTATGATATGGCTTGAAAGACAAAATACTAATACTATTTTATAACAATGCAGGAGCTAATTCACTTTTGGCGCCTTTTTTCAGTCTTAGGGTGGTCTAACCGGGAATTGGGATTCCTTGAAGGGCTTTTAGTATTCGACCAGTCATGGGTTTGAGTTGTTGGGTTAAGCCTTTTTGAGAAAATGTAATTTATTATTTATCCTAACCTGTGATTATCAGTGGGTACACATCTATAGGTTATAAAAAGAAGTCGCTTTTGGCCTTGTTAATGGTTTATAGACAAATTTAAAATGATTTATAGCATTAAGTGTAATAGTCTTAATCATAAAATCAATAGAAAAAGTTTGATTTGATTATTGGATTTATTTTATTTTTTAAAATTAAATTTATGTTCATGAGTTCTAACCTAAATCTTTATTTTGAATACCTTTTAAAAGTTTGAAATTTAGATTAATTTAAATATGAAATTTTCCGTTCAACTCAAAAATTTGTTGAGTCTCAAACTCAATTAAGTTTTGGTTCAAGACCGACTCGTTACCATAGCTCCAATTAACTTTAGTTATGTTTGGTTGGAAGTTTATTAATAAAATGTAATATTATTCTATCATTTAAGAAGAAGGTTTATAATGGAATGAAATGAAATGAGATGTAAGATGATGGATGAATTATAATGGAATGAAATGGAATAAGATGGAAAATAAACATTTTATATTACATTTTATTTCATCCTAAATAGTAAAATTAAAAATCTCCGATCTGAGAGTTTAGAATGGAATGTAAAATGATAAACAATTTTACACTATATCACATATAAACATTTTATTCAAATAATATTTTACTATATTACATTATGAACTCTTCTATTCTTCTAAATAACAAAATTTTATATTATATTGATTTATATTATATTTTATTATATATCATTATATCCTATTAAAATTCTTAATATAGCTCTATTACGGAGCCCTCATCGGTACAATGGACTAATTTTCAACGCGAAACATGCTTACATTTCAGGAAGAATTAGTAGAGACATGGGCCATGGGCCTATGATCTTGGTGTACAACTTACGCTTTTGGCGATGGACTAGGTAGTTATAACGTTTTACATTGGTGATGGAGAAAAGTCAGACAGCAGCTTTCAAAGAAATTGTTTCTAAAAGGGAAAGAAATTCAATCGTAACTTGGCTTCATTTTCTTAACTCTTGTACTATTAAAATCGAGTCATTTTCCAGTTTGTTCTATTAACACTTTTGGCATCCAGCCAATATTGACGACGAAGCACATACATCGACGTGGAACATTTAACCCCCTGCCCCTGTTCATACAACCGCCATTCCCTTACCTTGTGAAACTCGAATAATTGGCAGAAAGTATAAATTAAGATTCTGACTGTATCTTTATATAATAAAACAAGTAGATGCTTAGCTATTAAGGATGCCCCTGAATTTGAACCTTCCTTCACCTTCGTTTCAATTACTTGGTTAATGTGAATGAGTTTTGGAACTTGACCTCGCTCAAGTTCTTTTGAATAATTCTAATAAACGGCCATCCATATCTTTGTTTTAATTTAATGCGTTAAGATTGAACGTTATTTGTCTTTAAAACTTAATCTTTCTATTCAATTTTTAAATTTTTATTCAATTTATTTTAATAATTCTTATTATTAAAAACTAATCATTTTATTAATTAATTATAAATTAAAATAAATCAATTAATTTTTATTTAATAATTTTTAATTAAAATTTAAAATTTTAGACAATTTCTTTTAATTATATTTCAAAATTTTTAATTTTATTTAATCTTTAATTAATTTTATTACTATCTAATATCAATTGAAAATTTTAACTTTTGCATTCAAAATTTCAAATAGAAAATAAAACCACAATAAATTCTCTTTCCCATACATAAAAGGGCTATACTGTAAATTCACAAGCACATAATAACATGTCAGTTACCTCCGGTCCAATACTTTTCCGCAGACTAAACGCGAAATCGCTGTTGCCGGTTCAACGAGGCCGGTTAGTCAAAAACATGCTTCCAGGCAGGCGTCAAGCCCCCATCGTTGTAAAATTATATAAATAGACACATATCTTTAAAAACTACAATTAAACAAATCTTAACTAAAAGATTTTCATTCCCCATTCATCCTTTTTTCTCTCTATCCCGGTTCGCTGTTTTCATTTATCCTCTTGATCTGTACATTTACTCTTCTATTTCGTTCGCTTTACCGATTTGTTCTTTCTCTGGTTGAGCCTCTCTCTGATTGTCGTTTCCGGACCGGGGAGGAATCGACGCTGAACAGTGACGTCTAAGGGAGAGAGATAATCGGAGCCTTCGCGTGATCGGCCGGGAAATGTCATTCTCCGATTCTGACTCGTCTTCTTCCTATGGCGCCGAATACAGGAATTTCCGACAACTCACTCGTGAACGTGAGTTTATTTGTTTACTTTAAGTTATTTGTGATCTTGTGTTGCTTATTTCGTTTCTTTTCAGTCGACTTTCTAGAGTTTGCGAAGTTAGTTTTCCTGTTTGGTTGATTTTGAGTAATTAGCGTTAAATTAAGCTTTTTTTTTTATGTACTCTGGGATTTGTTGATTTGTAGCACAGCTCTAGTTATTATAATGTGTTAATTGCTATGGAACTTACCAACTTGGTGATTTGGAGTTAGGTTAACTAAATACTATTTGTATCTTTGAAACTGAATTTTGATCTAGTTTTTTCAGTATTCCTGCAGAGTTTACAATTTCAATTGTAGTGGTTGGCTTGATGAGGAATTTAGTGCTTCCTTTTGCAAATTGGATAAAAATGACTTGAGCTTGAAATATAGATTTGTACAACTCCATCCTTGTAATAAGGCTGGTCGCACAGCATTTAGGGTAAAATATTGAAGAAAATATAATTTGCCTATTCTTTTTGAATTTAATGTTATTGCTTTCTTCTTGAGGTAATGGGGAGACCACAACAATCAGTGTGGTCAAATAGTAGCCATTGGTGAACTTGTGAATTTTCAGTACATTCATGATGCAACTTGAATATAATTAGGTGTGTACTGGATATGCATCCGGAAGAAATTGTTCCTAAACTTTCTCTTTTTGTGTTCATCTAAAGAAGATCATCAGCTGTTATTCTCCAGCGTGTGATAAAGTGACCTGGATTCAAGAGTACTAACTTTTCAAGTTGATTGCTATATCTTCATGTTTTAATCCCATTGGGTATCTTGAAATTAATGAGTTTCTCCGCTATTGATGTGATTTTGTTTTGATTTTGTTTTCTTGCCTGTCCAGGATTATTGCATGAAATGCTTCGTTCAGCCAAAAGAGGAGACTCAAAATCAACGTGGAAGGTAAATTATCTTTCAACCATTTCAACTTTGCAGTTCTCATTTTATCTAAAACTTTTTAAAGAAATAACTTCTAATGAAAAAACTGGACATGTTCTGCTTTTGTTGAGAAATAGTTTATGGAACTCTTTTATATGTATACATCCAATAAATGACATAGCTTGACACAGATCTCTGGTTCTTCTCTTCTAAATTGCAAAATAAGGGATTAAAGTGAATATGGCTTCTCTTTATAGTGAATATATTGAGATTTAATGAATTTGAAAAGCCCTGTACCTGTTAAAGACAGCTCAATCATCTCATCTATCACGCTTTGCATATGGAAAAGATCTTTCAGAGAAGTATTAGGTCTTTTTGCTCTTTTTTTGTAACTTATTTTGTTTGTTTGAATACATTTTGGTCCCATCCTCATATACTTCTTCCTGCCTGACTACTTGGGCATTTGACTATTCTGCCTTTATTTACATATGTTATCCTACTGTTTCTAATAAGAGGCTGTGAAACTTTTGTATTTTAATCAATATATTTCTGCCTTTCCCATATTATATCCTCTGTTTTGGCATCATATCAATGTCGAGTATCAGTATGTTATCATTTTGTGTGCATATAGCTCATGAAAGTTTTCCTGATCTTCTTACGTGTAGGTTCTCATAATGGACAAACTTACTGTAAAGATCATGTCTTACTCATGCAAGATGGCTGATATCACTCAGGAAGGAGTTTCATGTAAGAATGGAAAGGGTGAATTCTAGATATTAGGGAAAGCTTTCATGCTCCTTACATAATTTGTCCAATAACAATCACTCGTTATAGTTCCATAATTTTAATTGTAGAACTTATTATTTTATTCTCCTTTGTTCCTGAGATATTTATGCGCTGAAGCTTTCTCCTTTTGTGTGCATAACACTGCTAATGAAAAATTGACAGGCCTGGTTCCAATTTATTCCACCTCCACCAACCCAAAAAAGGAACAATAACTGAGCACATTGCATGTACCAGCATTTTGTTATTACCGCCTAAACAAATATATCCATGTAATGTAGAAACAAGGTAATACAAATCTGCACAGGATACTGACTTTTGGCATGAAAGACGAACATATGGAGGCATCCTGAACAAGTTTCATTCCTGCTCAGCTTTACAAAGCAATTGATTCGGGCTTGAACCATGCAACCATGCCATTTCCACATACTTGACATTGTTTCTTTCTTCACTGTGTGAAGTAACACTCGTTCATTCAATTCTTCCTTTAGATACCTCCCTTAATTCTGGAGCATAAAAGAACCCATCTAACAACCTGCCTATGAGCTTGAAATAACCCATCTCAAGACCTTCACATTAATATGCTGCAGTCCAAGGCTGAAAGATGCTACTGTTAAGTTTCATTACATTCAATGATAGGGCAATTGGTCAACTTATAATACAACGAGGGTTATTTTGTTTTGGTTTGGTAGCACAAAATTAATGTACATCATCCACATTCCTAGATGTTGTAAAACTCTTATCATGTTTTCCTGCAGTGGTTGAAGACATATATAGACGAAGGCAGCCATTGCCCTCCATGGATGTTATATACTTTATCCAACCGACCAAGGAGAAGTAATATTCCTGTTCTTTAGGTTACCACCCATATTGAGTCATGGTGCTTCCCTGAGTTATCAAATTGGGTCTTTTCCTGTCATTTAAGTGCTTGGTTACCTCTTTTGAGTTATTTAAGTGCTTTTTTTTTAGCTTTTCTCTTATGTGAAAATTTAAATGAAAAAATTCACATCGATAAGTGTAAATCTGATAACTAAAGATTTTGGGTGCCTGAGTTGGATTTACATGTGTTCTTAGCGGAAAGCTAAGTAAGTTAAACTAATAAAGGGCTTTAGGTATAATGGAAGGTATTCAATAATATCTTCAAATAAATTTGAGTTTGATAAGCTTGATACCTGAACTTTTTTCAGACTTGCCCTTTTTAACTGAGCTTTTGAGTCGTATGGTAGGATTACGTACCATATTAAAATAGTTATCTGGCTTTCTATTGAATATTTGTTAGTCCTTCTCCCCTTTCCTTTCTTTTTTCTTTCTTCTTCTGCTTTGTTTTTGCTTTTTAATGTTTAGATTTGCCTTCACTATTCATACACACAAGCAGCTATGCACCTGTTAATTTATATAGTTGTCTGGATTTATAGTTGTTTTCTAATGATTATCCTATTTTGTAGTGTCATCATGTTCTTATCGGACATGTCTGGGAAGTCACCGTTATACAAGAAGTATGTGCAGAATTTTATTAATGATCTTGGGTTTTGGTATAACTTATTAAAGTCCTCTATGCACATACTTTCCAACTGATTCTCTTTTCTGGCTGTGAAGGGCATACGTTTTCTTCAGTTCACCCATTTCAAAAGAGTTGGTTACTCATATTAAGAGAGATGCAAGTGTGTTACCACGCATAGGTGCATTGAGAGAGGTATGGCGCTCATTTGTTATCAAATTATCATTTAGATAAAGGTGGTGAAACAATTTTTTGCCAGGTAGTTTAGACCTTTCCTCATAAAAAGGAAAATTATTGGTGGATAATGATTTTTTTTTTCTCCTTGTTTGGCTGGTTATGCAGATGAACTTGGAGTATTTTGCCATAGACAGCCAGGTTTGTGACTCTAATACAGCATTGGTCCAGCATCTTATTCATGCCATGGGCAATCACCATTATTCTAATTATCTATGCATTTTTTTTGCATAGTTTAGGTTCACTTTTCCACTGTAAGCTATTTATGATTTTTCATCGTTCTTGCACGATGGCTGCTTAATATGTGTTTGAGCGGCATTTTATGACACCTGATAATTGATAATATGATGCAGGATAATATCTCTTATGCTATCCTTAATCTTTTAATAGAGTAGGCAGTTGGATGCTCCTTTGATCAAAACCGGTGGTCTGTTCTGTTTATGTGCAGCTCTGATATGGTGTTTTTGTTTGCTTAGAAATATGTTCTGGCTTTTGTGGCCTTTTGTTTTCTTACCCTGTTTTGCTGATGTCACATTTACTAGGGCAGTTTCACTTTCGTTCTCATGCTTTCAGACTATTGCTTTTAGATTTAACATAAAATGTATCCATTAAAAAAATGTGCTGAGTATTTTTTTCAGACCATATTTTAGTATTTCTGGTAACACACTTGATATTTTGATTATTGGTTAATTTGACTTGGTTATCCTGTTGAGAATAGGAGAGAAGGAAGACTGCCCTAAAGTACTGTTTTGTTTTCAAGAAAAAAAAAGGTTCATTATGGAGCCATTGTTTGTGGTTTTTGATGGGGTAACAGATACTCAAATATAACCATGTTTGGCCTGCAGAATATCCTGTATAGAGTGCTAGAAGAAACATGATGGAAGGATAGATGAAATACTCATAGGATAGATGAAATACTCCTAGGAATTTTTCACCAGTGTCTTCAGACAGCAATTAGTAGCTTTCTAAATATTGAATATGAACTTGAGGTTTTTGGATGATTTAATCCCCCTTTCCCTGTTAGACATGTACATAAGCTTTCCACCGTTTTTTAATCAGACCATGGGGAACATATTTCATGAAAGTCCTGTTTATCAATCAACTATATTTTTATTACCTTATGATGGTATGGTGTTTTGTTATGCCAATTTCTTTATACAGGGTTTTATAACCGATAATGAGAGGGCTTTAGAGGAACTTTTTGCTGATGACGAGGAATGTCGAAATGGTGATGCATGCTTGAATGTGATAGCCAGTCGTCTTGCTACAGTTTTTGCATCATTAAGGGTAATGATCTTTAATAGTGGTTTGCATTATTGTGATATTATTTAAGATATTTATATTTCAAACATTGTTTTTCTTCTAACAATTCCAGGAATTTCCTTATGTCCGCTATCGTGCTGCCAAGTCTCTTGACGTAACCACCATGACAACTGTCCGTGATCTGATACCCACAAAACTTGCTGCTAGAGTTTGGGACCGTCTAATGCAGTACAAACAGAAGATTGAACAGTTTCCTCAAACTGAAACATGTGATTTGCTTATTCTTGACAGATCTGTTGATCAGGTATCTTCATTTTTAGAAACTATGTGATGACTGAATAGCATTTATCTTCATTATTAGCATATTAATGCATTCCATTTTTCATATTTAGGTTGCTCCTATCATACATGAGTGGACGTATGATGCAATTTGTCATGATTTGCTAAATATGGAGGGGAATAAGTATGTTCATGAGGTGAGTAGGCAATTTGTATATCTGTTTCTGCTACTGAATTTGGTGATTTTTGTTGCTATATCTCTTTTGTGAATTGTATATAAAGGACTCGCATTATTTAGGTTCCAAGCAAAGCTGGCGGTCCACCTGAAAAGAAGGAGGTTCTTTTGGAGGAACATGATCCTATCTGGCTTGAGCTTCGTCATGCGCATATAGCAGATGTAAGGATTGGTCCTTGTGCCTTTTTATGGCTTGAAACATATTCCAGATGCTTATTGGTCATTGTTTGGTTTGTCAGGCTAGTGAACGGTTGCACGAAAAGATGACAAACTTTGTATCAAAAAATAAAGCTGCACAAATCCAACAGGGATCGAGGTTAGTGTAAATTCTTTTACCTTGTGAATGTCACTTTTGGTGTAGCTGATCATTTTTTCATTTTGTTTTCTGTTTCCCCAAACTTTGAACTAAGTAGGAAAAGGTCTGTTAGGGTATGGATGCATTTACTTTTATTGTTCCATATCTCAATTCTCTGATAATTACGGCTATTAAAGGCAATTAATAATTTGCCATTTTTTCTCCTAGTTGCTTAAGTCTACACAATCATGATAGCTCTTGTTTTATGTGGGATCTGTTTGTTGTAGTGTCATATTGTGCATTTGTCCTATGTTTAGAAGAAGATTTTTGCTTGACCCAGCTGATGCAGTTTCTTGGTACTATAATAGATGATTGATATATAGACTAGGACTACTATTTTGAGTGTCTTTGAATGGAATATTACCTTATAAGTTGTCTGCATACTCAATCATACCTCTGTCTATTTTAGTAGTTCGATGCTCGCTGGAAGTTTACATCTTGTCACATCCACATTTTTTTGTGGTGGTGATATATTTGTCGTAGAACAGTTAGAAGACAAGTGGAGGCATATATGAAATTTCAAGATTAGGAATGTTGACATGGATGCTGTTTGCCTAAATTCTGATAATGTTTTATTTTCTTTTTATTGCAACAACGTATAAAACACACTGTACCCTATCACATCCCATCCCAGGTTGAGGACGAATTTGGTTAATGTGACTTGTTTGGGATCTACAATATGTTTGCAGTTGGCAAGGATTCTTTTATGGATCCAGAACTAATGGATGGATCTGAGGAAAGGAATAAAAGGATGAGAGCTTCTTGTTACAATGAAGAAAGAATGTCAAGCAAGCAAAATTTCATGGTTGCATAAATCCCAAGCTTAAATCAATCGATTTCTAAAATCTAGCACTGGTGGAACTTGTTTTGTATGTCTTTGTTTGTTTTTGTGCTGAGAATCTGGTTTTCTACATCTAATCTTTATTTTTGTTAAGGTGGTAAAGAAGAGATGTTCTCAAATGCTATGTTCTCTATGGTTTTCCTTTTCTGGTTGGTGTTTAGGATGGAAAATTTTGAAACTAGACGTGTTTTATTAATTGCTGTCTTGATATATTTCTCACCCTTTAGTACACAATTTTTGTAGAGAGGGTGAACTTTCTACAAGGGACTTGCAAAAGATGGTTCAAGCATTGCCGCAATACAGTGAACAAATTGAGAAGCTCTCCCTTCATGTAGAGGTTGGTGTTTTACTTCTTAGCAAAAGTATCGTTTGTTCATGATAATTAAATGTGTAAAATATGCTCATTTGTCAATCTGAAGGAAAAGCAAAATGTGAACAACTATTGTTCTACATTGTACAAATTTCAATCCTTTCTCTATTTTCCAACAGTTTCAGAAGAAGGATGTTATGGTTTCTTTTACATTCATAAATCTTTTTATGCCCTTGTAGACTTGAGTCTGTTCAAAGCTGATCCTTAATTGGTGGAGCATTTCAGTTTTCCCTAGAAGATCAAACTTTAACAGTATATTAAATGACATTTTTTTTATATTAGTATATCAATTAAAATTACTCTATTTAGGGTTTCTTCAAGGCAGTGACATTTTAGGTGCAGATTGCAGGAAAAATTAACAGACTTATCCGGGAATTGGGGCTTAAAGATATTGGGCAACTGGAGCAGGACCTAGTTTTTGGAGATGCAGGAATGAAGGATGTAATTAAATTTTTAACTACAAAAGAGGTGAGTGTTTTTTTTTTTGAATTTTAAAGGAGTAATACGAATTGGTAAGTGAACTGATCGAGAGGTAAACTTCTTTGCAGGATGCGTTGCGTGAAAATAAGTTGCGATTGTTAATGATTCTTGCATCCATTTATCCAGAGAAGTTTGAAGGCGAAAAGGGTCTTAATCTAATGAAGGTTGGCCTGCTAATGTCCTCTAACTGATTGTGTAGTTTGTTGTACTTTTGGTGTCAGTTACTAGATATTATATTTGTCTTACCTAAGCTGATGCTTTTCACAGTAATATGTTGTATAAATTACTGATCGAGTAGTTTGCGTTATTCTTTCAGTTAGCCAAATTACCAGATGATGATATGAATGCTGTGAATAATATGAGATTGCTTGGGGGGGCCTCAGATATGAAAAAAGGTTCTGGTGGAGCTTTCTCTCTGAAGTTTGACATTCATAAGGTGAAGAAATCAACTCATGAAATGCTTACTTCTCTTTGATGACTTTTCATATATATTAATTTATGTTCTTCCCAATTGTCAGAAGAAACGAGCAGCTAGAAAAGACCGCAGTGGTGAAGGAGAAACAACATGGCAGTTATCACGCTTTTATCCCATGGTAGAGGTATGCATAATGGAGTTACTTGCCTTTTTTGGGATAATTTTGGACACGTTTACCATAATTTATATATGAAAACTGTTTAACTAATATTTATTTAGTCCTCCAGCTCCCGCGTAATGGATCAGTTTTTAGTTGTAATTTAGTTTGACAAATCAGTTTTCAGCACACAAATAGGTTGTATCTTTTCGGGGAAGGATATGTCATAAATTTTGGCATATATGTTTGTCATTTCCTTTTCCTTTTCCATGTAGGAGAGGAAATGCTGTTCTTCTTAAGTCTTGGTTAATGAGTGCCAAATTTTGGTAGTCAATGGAATGTGTTCTTTTTTAAGGTTTAACATTGTAAATCTCAAGTGTTTTTTCCTAACACTTGGGTTATTTCTAAACCTAGGACATAAGGACCTTGCAATATATTCTTTTTCTGGCTTTCTGCAAGATCATTTCATCCTTTTTATTTTAATTGAGATTATAGTGGAAGAATAAAAGCACCTTGAAATTTCACAACGTTTTAGGAACTTGTTGAGAAACTCAATAAAGGGGAACTTTCCAAGGATGAATATCCATGTATGAATGACCCAAGTGCCACTTTCCATGGGACTTCGATTGCTGCATCCAACCAATCTCAAACTCCTCATTCA
This sequence comes from Erythroxylum longipes, assembly GCA_027563885.1. Taxonomy (NCBI): domain Eukaryota; kingdom Viridiplantae; phylum Streptophyta; class Magnoliopsida; order Malpighiales; family Erythroxylaceae; genus Erythroxylum; species Erythroxylum longipes. The sequence goes on along the minus strand of JAOQMS010000179.1, from coordinate 34,526,940 downwards.
ATGAGATCAAGACGGACACCGACATGGGCAAGACCTCGGAGTTCTGATGACGGGTATTCTAGGTGATGTTCTTGGCCTATATAGTGTTGGCAATTTTTGCTCAGCCCGTCCTGAAGTCAACGGGCCTGGCTCGAGTTAACAAGGTTTCAGTCTGGGCTTGGAATTTTATAGTTGAGCCTGGCCCGATGCCCGAATACATTAAGTGAAACAATATTATTTTGGATAAAATGATGTCGTTTTTAATCACATTCAGTTTGCTTTTTATTTTGTGGGTACCAACTACAGCATTGGAAATTTGATTTCTTCCCTTAAATCTTTAGATAAGAACCTATTTATTCTTAAATGTCGCACTCATGTGGTTCTCTACATTATATTCTGCACGATTGTTATTTCCGATTAATCAAGGGGTTTTGTTTTTATGCAAGTTAATGCTACAAAAGAATGCTTATGCAATTTGCACATCCTTGTATTCCTAGGAAATTCAAGATCCCATAGAGTACGTTTATCCTTGTGCCATCAGATCTAATTCTACTTATTTTCTTGTCTGGTACAGTGATCCAGTGCTTAGACATACATCTAGCGATTTCAAGAAGATGGGCCGACGTGTTTTTGTGTTCATTGTTGGTGGCGCAACGAGATCTGAGGTATGAAAAATTTAATACCTTTGGAAGTTCTCACAATGGCTTTCTTAATATTGCATATGTCATCTTATTCCCTTTTTGTGCCTGATTCGGTGATTAGTTGAGGGTTTGCCACAAGCTTTCAAGTAAGCTGCAGAGGGAAATAGTTCTAGGTTCAACAAGTATTGATGATCCTCCCCAGTTCATTACAGTAAGTAGTTCCAAGTTTCCTCAGGATATCTTTTTTTAACAATAGGAGGTATCCCTCCCCTTTCCAAGATCTCATCCCACATGGGTCAGGATTTGAACCCAATACTTAGGTCTGGGGGATGGAGTGGCCATCACGGGATCACTCTCGCAAAACCTCAAATGCTCTTTACTCGTTAATTAAATTCACTGACAATAATCTATTTATTCTGAATTACAGAAGCTGAAGTTGTTGACAGCGCAGGAGCTTTCATTGGATGATCTGCAAATATGAAAATTGCTGTACTGGATTTTGGATCCCATTTGTATTCGTAGATTCTCGATTTGGTTGTCTCCATTTTTTAAAATCTCAATGTAAAATGTCCTGTAGTTTGCCTGGTCTTGTGTCAAGTTATGTGTAAGCATGCTGCCATATGCTGGGCTGTGTGTCTTGTAGTATAGTTGGAGGATAAATTGGAGGTGCCAACGAATTCACTCTGTATATTCTAAATTACTGGTAATCGATAGTGAAGGGTCGAAGGTGAGTTTTGAATAAAAATGTATTTGAGACAATATTTTTGATTGATTGAAGGAGTAATGACACGATCAGTGTTTAGCAAAGAAGAAGAAGAAACGGTTGAGAGAGAGTCAGAAGAAAGAGAAGAACTTGGCATGACAACCCCCAAAAGGAAAAAACGGCAACAGACGAAGTAATTGGGTCCTCTGGCAGGCTAGCAAACACACTGCGGCTTTACTCAATCTGCTTACAAAATGTTCACAAGCTGTTAATTACGTGTCGTAAGTACAGCTGAATGCTTTCTGAACACGGATCGTGGTTAATGAGGAACCGTTAAGAGAAACAGCGGTCATTGATTCTTTTACTTCGGCCAATTGCAGTACGTTATTTCCTGTATTTTTTCGATGATATAAAGGCCGAGTAAAATATTCTTTTAATGTAGAGGTTGATAATAGAGGTTGATAATCATATACGGTGTTTGTAGTGTATGTGATTAGGAAGTAAGTTGTTGGTAAAAAAATAGGCTTGAGTAAAAATTATTTGAGAAGTTCCTTACAATGATCTAGAAGAAAAGTAAACAAAACAAAGAAATACAGATTATTAGACAGGATAGAGAATCAAATCTCCAAAGCTCAAGCATTCTCCATGTGAATCCGGCGTTCTTCCTCTGCGGTAAAATCGTTTGGGATACCAAAGAGAACACGAATATCCTCAGGGCTCTTGGATGTAAAGAGCTGCGCGGCCTTTTCGCAAGCCCTCTCAAACAAGTCGTGAATGTTTAGGTAATCGGTTGCCATTATGAGATCGAATAGGGCATGTGTATCAACATCCAGAAAACAAGCCTCCCAAGCCTTCAACTCTCCTCTGTTGGTATCTGCATCAACGTTCAGATTGATACCATAGATCGTATGCATTTTCCACCACTCTATGATTTTGGCCATCGTGGGACCGTCCACATTAGGTAGCGGAATCTCACCGCCGGCCACACCACTTTCCATCATCAACTTGATTGTTTCAGACATTACGGCCTCGTTCTCTTTCACGTTAAACACCTGGTTGTCAGACGTCGTCAGCTTCCACACCCTCGCGTTGCAACTTGACGACATGATCAATGCTATGCTGCAATACACTGTTTTATTTATGAGCTCATAACGCTAACATGATGAAATTTAAATACCCCAAGGCTTGGTCGTTGTTGCGGTTGGAATATGATGACTTATAAGGGTGGAATTAGAAATAAGATAGATTTCCAAATTATACAAGAAAATGTTCTTGTTTTCCGACTAGGATAAGGAAGGATATCATTTTTTGGAGTATGATCTTAAATAAACAAACCACGTGGCAAAATTCAATCCAACATGCATTGCGATTTGCGCAGGAGCAACAGTTTTGAGTTGTGGTAATGACACATCGCCTGGGAAAAATTATACTTTGGAATCAGAAAGAGGGGCTAGCCTGGCTAGCCCAGATCATAATATACGGTCTATTAGTACTAATATTAGTATTAGGTATGCGAGCAGGCCACATATTTTAAGGCCTTCATTTCTTCTATTCTTCTACAAGAACTTCACCAAAGGAATCCAATCCTCTCCTCTCCTCTACTCCTGTCCTTTCCCAGGATTTAAGTATGGGCTTCCAACAGATACACCCAAAGGTTCAACCCAAGCACGGGAAAACCAAATAGGACAAAGGGTCACAGAACAAAAGGCGGGCTTAACTCTGCTTTTGTATTTGGTCCATCAATAAAAATGATGTTATAATTCAATGTACTCAGTGGCTACAGTTTGGTGACCCTAATTGATTAAAAACCATGTGGAAACAAATCTTTTCATTTTAATTTCTGTCAAACATCAAGGATTTGACCCAATGATGAAGAATATTTTGTCCTTGAATTTCAAGTCACGGAACTTGTTTGAAAATTGAACCTATAATAATCAGATTCTTTCTTATTATGCTGGGAACCTAAAAAGTTATTACCTTTTTCTCTTTTTCTTCGACGAACTAACCACCATCATAATTTTATTTCTTGTTCTATTCTCCCTTTTTCATTCCCAACTAAGACTTCAGCTTTTGAGCGTTAGTTTAGGCTTCTTTTCAATGTAACCCATAAAGAGAGAAGGTGACTTGTGGTACCTAATGTAGAGTTGGTTAGGTCTCTTAACAGTTAAATTGGTCCAAAAGCTCGCTCTAATCAAAGAATAGATTGTGTTGGGGTCTATAAGAGAAATTTCCGAAAGGAGTAGTAATATTTAAGGTTTATGTATTGCTTGTTGGCTAATCTTCTTATTTTTTTTATTGCCTTGTACAAGATAGTTGGTACAAATACACCTATACCAAAGCATTGGCCACTTGGGGCGGATATTTAAGATAATGAATAAACAAATTCTCTCCCCAATAGACTAATGGAACTTGTAACAAATAAAGCAAAAACATCAATAATGTTTTCAGATTATTCACATAACGTGCACCACACTAGCGTATGTAACCATGGAGACGTGAAAATTCTTTAGTATTGATGGAGCCAATCAAAGAATCTGTCTTGTGTTTTAAGCATCTAACAAATTTGGATCCAAAAGGGCTTGTTTTGGATATTTCACAGTTGTCATCTGCATAAGATTTATTTTAAGTTCAAAGCGTTTCTTAACATGCTTTTGGGGGATTTTACAGTCATACTCGCATTGTTAACGTATTTGATGCACCTTTTCGGAGAAAATAGCCGCAATAATATATATGTTCTTGCGAATAGAAGATAATGATCCAAAGTCAATCTTTAAATAATAATTTAATCAAGGGTATGCGACTTATATGCCAATATTTTGGGCGCTCAAGTCAAGTCAGTATTGGAAAGTAAAGATTTCACAAAGATTTAAGTTTGGAAAGATAGTGTTTTTGCTTTTCTCTATCAATAAATTATAGGCCGATGAAATTCAAGTAAGGTGTTGAGTTGGAAACTTCCAAACTTCAATATGGCCAATAACAAATCAACGCATAATAAGAGAAAAGCCGTCAATGAAGTTATGCTGATTGCATATTTGGCCCACAAAGATCAATCAAAAGGAGGCCCTTAACTCATTTTCCAACATACCTTGTTCAAAATTAATTATAGACCCTGATTTTCCCGCGCCAAATTATTTAATTGCCACTGTTTTAATTTAATGTTTTATGCTTGATTAGATACCACTGAAACTTGGAGCTTGTCAGCTAATAAGGATAAAATATTGTTAGTCCATTTATCAATTGAGAGAATCAACCAATTGTGGACCACAAGAAGAAGATTGTGAGATTAAATATGATAACCAAGGTGGAGAAGATGGTAACAATGATTCCGTTTGGTGTATTTGAAAGCTAAGTCCCAACCGAGACTGATATTTTATACCTTTATTTGTAAAAAAGAAGAATAAGTTACACGTAAATGTGATAATCAACACTTGCATGGCACATGGAATTCGCATGATTTCGTCACCATGTGTCAAAAATGGCTAATTAATTACTTTCATAAGTTGAAGTGGAATTGAGGGAACTTAAGATTGAAGCTTTGTTGTGTTTTAGAGGATAATCATTATGATTGTCTTTAATATAGCATAGATCGTTTGGGTTCAAAAGCTTTATGAACCCATCGTTCATCTTAGTAAAAGGAAAGCCTAACATTTAGTCGGGACCTAGATAATTAATCAAAGTTATTATCTTTCAACACACGAATGATTTTTGAAATCCTGACAATTTCTTTTTTCTTCATGGACTATAGGCTTCCGTATGTCAAAATTCTATATTAACTCCACAAGCTTGCTTAAGTTTGATCGACGAGTAAAAAGAATAGAACAAGAAAAGTATACATATTTGCTACAAACACTAGCTTGAATCATAATGTGTTTTCTCCCATTATATTTCCAACATCAATCGAGGTTACAGTCTACTTTTAATAATAATTAAAAAAAAGTATGTAGCTTGCACTCACTTGGTGTTGTCAATTGATAATAATACAATTTCAATTACAAAATAGTACTAGAACTCTGTCCTTCCTCTCTTATAATAAGCCATATAGTGTTATAAAGGTTTCCTATATAATTTAAATATTTAATTTGACGTATTTTGAGAGTTACGGATTGGAAAGTTGGTAAAGAAATTTGAAATATGAATATTGTTGGATTCAATTATAAATATTAGCACAATTCCTTATGTTAGATGAAAGAGATATTGTCAATGATAGAAAGATAATGAGAAGAAAAAGTTATGAAACTACTACAAGAAAAGTAGGAATTGGCGACGGACAATTACTGACGGAAACAAAACCGTTGTATATTACAGATGGGAGCTAAACTTCCGTCGGTAACATTGACGGGAAAAATTTCGTTTAGTAGTAGTAGTAATATTCGTCGTTAAATATGGAGGGAAATCATCCTGAAAAAAATTTGCGACAGAATTTAGGAAGAAAATTCAATTTCTGTTGGTAACATTGACGGAAAAAATTTTGTCTAGCGGCGGTAGTAATATTAGTTTGTAAATATAGAAGGAAATCATCCTGGCAAAATTTGCAACGGTATAAAATTCTCGTCAGTAAAGAAGGCCATAATTTTTTGGTTTACTGACAAAAATTTTCAAGGTAGACAGTTGTTGTCCACTTCGGCTTCAACATTTTAATGTAACTGAAAACGACATTGTTTGGTTTAGGGGGGAGAGGGACATTCGGGTGACTTAAAACGTAAAAGAAAATTACGTCGTTTTCTTTTACGTCGTTTTCTTTTACGTTTTAAGTCTTCTTCTTTTGCGTTTTTCTTCTCTTTTGTGTGTTTCTTCTCTTCTGCATTTTTCTTTTGCTTTCTCTCCTCTTCTGCTGTTTCTCTGTGCATCGGTGGAGGTAATTTTTCAGCCCATGTCATGTGTTTTTTTGTATGAGATATTTGATGAAAATTAATTTGGTTACTTCATAACTTTCGTTTATTTGTGTATTCTGTGATTGGAAAACATTTTAAGGTTTAAATGTTAATGATAGAAGGGACATGATGTGATTTTAGTTGTGAAGTTAGGATGAATTTGTGATGCATGTAAGGTGTTTGATGAAATGTCTCTTCCTTTTTCTTAACCAATATTTTAAAGGTTTACTTGTTATTCTTTGTTTAGGAAGCAAATAGAGTTAAACCAAATTGAAGGACAAGTATTGGTTAGTTTGATTTGAGTTAACGTTGGAAAAGGCTTGGATATGAATATGACCTCCAACATAATCATGTATTAGCTTATATAACTTACCGGGCAAGTTGGTGAGACATGTCTTCAAAATAAGCATATCTTAGATTATGAGTGATTTTGTTTTTTTATTTATAGGAGTTGTATTGAATGTTTGGAGTTGTGGTATCATATATATTAAGGTATGGTATTTGAAACCTACAAATAGAGCTTTATTAAAGATACACAAAACAAACATTAGAAGTTGGTCTATGATCATCATGTCTTTTAAAATTAGCTTAGATAACATACTTGCCAAAAATTGACATTAGACAATATTAACTCCCACTTTGATTAAATCTAGGTAATATTCAAATATGTTGTTTTTGAAACAATGTTTTCCTTATTGTAGCATTGAAAATTTTATTATTACTAGATTTTATATTATATAATTTAAATTCCTTTTTTAGGAATAGAAGCTCGGGAATTTATATTTGGGCCTCCCATCACATTGGCAATTGGAGCAAAGCTTGTTCCATTAAGAAAACCAAGGAAATTGCCTAGTATTATTTCATCAATTTTGTATTAGTTTCATCTAATATGTCCTAGGATATATGTGTGCTAGGTCTAATGGCATAGTCATTGATGAGTTTTTATGTTCTTCTTTAATATTCTGACTATTTATATTTTGAGTTATATTTGAATCATTGATGAGTAGATGTATGATTACATAGGCATTTATTGTATGTGGAATAAGTTTGAGATGTATGGATCATTTGAGGCATAATGAACCCCTAGGATGGTATATGGGCTAGAAACCCGTGATGCAGCTTCCATGAGGCTTATCGGTAAAAAATTTCACGAGCCTAGGAGTCACAGCGAGAACTTGTTTTCTTAATTCATAGGTGTAAACAATGCCACGTATCATAGTTTTGAAATCAATTGTAGGTCATTAATTGGATCGATTAATAATTTAACTTTGATGTAATTAATGCAAACTTAGTATTAACACAAGAAATTAATAAGTTTTATAGATAAGAAAAATTCTTTACATAATAAACCCTAGGACCATATAGGCTGGAAACCCGTAATGCAACTCCCTTGAGGCTTATCGATGAAAAATTTCACAAGCTTAGGAGTCATAGCGAGAACTTGTTTTCTTGATTCATAGGTGTAAACAATGCCACATATCATAGTTTTGAAATCAATTGTAGGTCATTAATTCGATCGATTAATGCTAAGGGGATGTTGTATAAAGTTTAGACGTTCTGTAAACTTAGGGGAACATGAATGATACTAACTATAGAATCACTGTTTGAAATAAACAGTTTTGTAGAAATGAGTAATGTTGATAGATCTTGGATTTATAGACGATTAACACTGATGGTTTCATTAATCCTGGGTTTGTTGAGGGAGTTAAAGCTTTTATTCATTATGCATATTCCTAACCTGCATATATGGATGACCTAAAGATCAGATGTCCATGTAAAAAATGCAAACACATTTGTTTCCTTCCTATTGATGAAGTGAATGGGCATTTGTTGAGAAAAAGGTTTGTCTCAAATTGTTTTGAGTGGACACGACATGGAGAACCATTGATTTGTATCACCTCAAGGGGTAATGAAGCACAATCGTCAGTGAACTTAAATGAGTTTGAAGGGGAGATTGGATTTAGAACAAATAATGTGGATGCAAATGAAAATTCTTATATGCAAATGGTTTATGATGCGATCGGTTATACCTTTCAGGAAAATATAGAAAATCTTGAAGAAGAACCATACCCACATTCAAAACAGTTTTTTGACTTACTACACTTAGTTGACCAAAAACTATGGCCAAATTGTGAGACAATAACTCAATTGTCTTCAATTGCTTGAATATTGAATATAAAGTTAGAAGGGCATATTTCTGATCGTAGTTTTGATAAAATTCTTGGATGGTATAATGAATCATTGCCTCCTGATCATACAATAGTGATAGTTTTTATAATATGAAGAAACTTATTAGGGGCCTTGGTTTGCCTATTGAAAAGATTGATTGTTGAAAATTTGGGATGTATGTTATATTGGGGTCCTAGGGAGATGGTGTGGAATTACAAGAGTGCAAATTTTGTGGTCAGTCTAGGTTCAAGCCTAGAAAGCATTATATGAAACATAAATTAGTACCTTAGAAGCAGATGTATTATTTCCCACTAACTCCGAGACTTCAAAAACTATATGCTTTTGATATTACTACATCTCACATGAGATGACATAATGAACACCAATAGGAAGATGGAATAATGTGTCATCCATCATATGCACTGGCATGGAAACATTTCAATGACACCTATTATGAGTTTTACAGCTAAAAGTTGAAATGTTAGGTTAGGATTGTCGATGGATGATTCCAGCCTTTTGGTCAATCTAACCAGTAATATTCATCATGGCCAATCATAATTACTCCTTATAATTTGCCTTCATGGATATGTATAAAAGAGGCATATATGTTCTTGACAGTGATTGTGCCAGGGTCTACAAATCAAAAGTATAAAATTGATGTATTCTTACAACCGTTGATATCTGAATTGTAGCATCATATGGTGTTGAGACATATAATGTGTCTTTGAAACAAAATTTTGTGTTGAGAGCAGCTTTGATGTGGACTATTAGTGATTTTTCGACATATGTCATGTTGTCTGGATGGAGCACGGCGGAGAAATTGACTTGTCTTTATTGTGGCAATGATTTTGATGCATTTTATCTTCCAAACAGGGGTAAAATATGTTGGTTTGACAACTACAGAAAATTTCTTTCTCTAGATCATTCATTTAGACGCAAAAACAAAAGTTCATTAAGAATAAGATGGTAAAAACACCTCCTCCTCCTCACAAAGTTGGTGAAGAGATATTGCAAGAGATTGAGGAATTAGGCTTGCTGAAAGTTACAGAATTTGTAGCTGATGAAATTAATACAAGCATTAGTAACAACTTTGGTTGGAGAAAACCAAGCATCTTTTGAGATTTGCCATATTGGAAAACTAATTTGATACGTCATAATCTAGATGTGATGCATAATGAAAAAAATATTTTTGACAATTTGTCCAATACCATAATGAACATTGAAGGGAGGACAAAAGACAATGCAAAATCATGAGCTGATTTGAAACTTTTTTGTAGAAGGAATGAGTTACATAAAGATCTTTCCACCGGTAAATATCCAAAAGCATGTTACACTTTGGACAAAAAACAAAAGGAAATATTGTATGAATGATTGAAAAGTCTAAAGTTTCCCTATGGTTATGTTTCAAACTTGGTGAGGTGTGTGGACATGAGGAAGTACAAATTATTTGGGATAAAAAGTCGTGGTCGTCATGTATTTATACAAAGGTTAATACCATTTGCATTTCAAGAGTTGCTACCGAATAAAGTTTGGGAAGTAATAACTTAATTAAGTTTTTTTTTCAAAAGCTTAACGTCATCTGAAATCAAGTTGGCTGAAATGGAAAAACTAGAAAGGGAAATTCCAGTAATTTTGTGCAAGTTAGAAGGGATATTTCCTCCAAGCTTCTTTGACTGTATGGAGCATCTACTTGTTCATTTAGCACATGAGGCTAAACTAGCTGATCCAGTTCAATATCATTGGATGTATCCATTTGAGAGGTAATTCAACAAAAATGATTGTAATTGAAGTAATATCATATTTTAATAACATAATTGTAATAATCCTATTTGCTAATGTAGGTATTTACATCACTTGAAGAAAAATGTCAAAAACGAGGCTAGAGTTGAACGTTCGATATGTAATGCTTATTCAGTGGAAGAAGTTAGTACATTTTGTTCACATTATTTTGAGCCGCATGTTCACACAAGAGAAAGAAAAGTTCCTTGTAATGACGATGGGGGAGGAACTAGTGATGCTAATGCTAACTTATCCATTTTCACATATCCTGGACTAATATATGGATGATCAACAAGAAGAATGTTAACAAAGGAAGATATTGAGGCTACCCATGGTTACATTTTATTGAACTGTCAAGAGGTTCAACCTTTTGTGCAGTAACTTGAAATTGATTATTTGGGTTTTGAAATTTAGTGTTATTCATCACTGAAATACATAATAATTTTTTTAGATTATACGAAAAATTGTTATGCGAGCTCATGCCCGACAAAACACAGGATGATATCAATAAAGAAGTTAGATGACACTTTCCTTGATGGTTGGAGAAATATGTAAGTTTTCACTTACAAATATTGAAATGATTAAATTATAAGATTTTAGTGTTCAAATGTCATTATATTGTTTAATATGATATTTTCTTTTATGTAGGCCTTAGAAAATCCAATAGAGAACAAGTTCATATGTGATCTTGCGAAGGGACTTTTGCAAACTGTTAAATTGTATCCGGTGTATTTAGTTAATGGATACAAATATCATACAGAATATCATGGTCATAGCATGACAATAATAAATAGTGGAGTTTGCATACAGGGAGAATTGATGGATTACTATAATAAAATTATTGAGATACTTAAAATTGAGTACCCTGCATTGCCAATAAAGCGAAGTGTGATATTTAAGTGTGACTGGTTTGATCCAACTCCAAATGTTGGTACAAAAGTACATAGCCGATATAATCTAGTTGAAATCAACAAGCGAAGAAGATTTAGACAATTTGAACCTTTCGTGTTAGCAATGCAAGTGATCCAGGTGTATTATTTCCCTTTTCCCAGCTTACGACAAGATAAGTCAGATTGTTTGGCCATTTGTAAAATTAAACCTAGAGGTGTTTTTGAATCACATGGAAAAGGATACTAGAGAATTGAAAGTGAAGCATTTCAGGAAGATGCATATCAAATAAATGCATATGTCATATATGAGGATAATGAACCTTTGAATGATCCATGTAATGAATATGTTGAAATTTTATCTAGAGAGGATGAGGAGGGCTAGAGATCTAAAGAAGAGCCTGAGTTTGATTCAAGTTCTTTAGAAAAAGAAGATGATTTTGATTTACAGTTATGTGATGGTAGTGATTAATTTGTGTTTGTATTGAATATTATATTCAACAAATCAATTATTTCCTTTTAAATATATTGTATAAAATATTGAATGCCAATTGTTATATTTCTAGAAAATTCAATCAAATATTAATTTCAAGTTGAACTATGCCACCAAAGAGAAAACATGATATAATGCGACCAAGGTTCAGACCACGATTCGGAGGTACTTACTGTACAAGTGAAGCATCTCATGGTGTAGCAGCTGGAACTGAATCACCTCCTCCCCCTCCAGCTACTACACTTACAGATGAGGCATCACCTCCGGTATCTACTGCTACACCATCCACCACCCCTACATCATTCACTACCCCTATATTGACAGAGATATCAAGGGTAAACAATAAGGATGAAGGAGGAGATCACCAACCTGGAGCTGAGGGACTTGATGGAAAAACTTACATTACAATTGTCAATAATCTGTAAGTGAAAATACATGAAACACCATATGTTTATAATTAAGTTATAGGTTTAAATTTAAAAAATGGTATAAAATTATTTGTTTTTATATTAGGTTGATTCCGTCTAGATCGTGCTCAAGAAACATGACATCCAAATTCAAGGAGAAGATTGATCTTGAGGGTTATGTATGGAAGAATATTTCTTAGGCCACAAAGGAATTTTAGTATCAGGAGTTTGAGGTACAACAAATATTAATATTTTTAATTAATTTTTATACATTAATTAGATAAATATGATTACATTATAAGTATTTACCGAATGTTTTTCCTTTTGTTTCAGAAAGAATTCTTTTAGGATTCTGAATTTGACACGATCATTTATAAAGTATAGGAGAGACAAGCACGTACACGTTATTGGGACTTTATTGTTGTAATACACAAGGTTGGTGTATGACCGCCTTATGTTTCTAAATAAATATGGAGTCGTTGGCAGCAGTATTGGACATCACCTGAGGCAATGTCCATTTCAGAGCATAATTCTATTGATAGACGTGGAGGACCAGGGGGAGAGAGTCTTCCCGTACATAGGGGAGGATCTATTACCCACCACGAGCAAGCAGAAAGACTTGTAAGTATCTACACTTTACATTTATATTCTCATTTCTTTACTTTGTTGTATTTCAATTGAATTTGATGTGTGAATTTTGGAATGAAATATGTATTATGGAGAATGATAATGTTATAAATGTTTGGTGCCAGATATGACTGTGTTATTGACTTGTTTTCTTTGTTCAATAGGGGGTAAATATCATAAAAATAGAGGAAACTCTGTCAAAATTTTAATAAATTCTAGTTCACTTATAACATTTTATTCTTATGCAGAAAAAGTCTATGGGCATAAGGTCTACACCCCGTCAGCTCTTTTTGCACACTCACACTAAGAAGCATGATGGTGTAACATTCGTCAATAAACGATGTAGAGAACTAAATGTATGTGAAATTTATAGTTTAATATTAATGCTTAATAATTATCACTTACTAATATAAACATTGCCTTCTGATAGGACCAAATACAAGAAAGCATTCAACGATAGTCTTAGTAGTCTAAAGATGTTGATGAGACTCAAACCTATCTTCATGCAGTGGGTGGTAGGGACCATTGTGGAAGGATATTCAGCTTAGGTTCATTTACGAATACATGTTATTCGCAATCCTCCATGTCCAGTACAATAACATCTAGTAGGCGATCCATAACCAATGAAGTCCAAGAGCTTCGAAGCACAGTGCAGACATTGATGGAGTACATAGCTTAGCTCCATAATGAGGTGGATGAGTTAAAGGGGAAGGGTAGCACCTTATTGCACCAATCAGACCATCCTCACTCACCAAATCAATAGTGTACTTGTAGTCATTTCATTTGAACTACAAATACTTATTATGTCTAATTTAATGTTTTTATTATCAATTAAGATAATTTTAACTTTATATCATCAATGAACTTTCTGTTTAAACAAATTAAATGTATAAACAAATCAAATTATTATGCACAGATAATTCATATATGTTTAAATTATACATCAACCATAAGAGTATCAAATAAAATTTATTGACGATATATATATATTTTAAAAAATTCTGGTTAATTTCCTGATGGATATTTATTGTTCTGTCCGTAAATCAATTCTATTTATCAACAGAACACGACCAATCGTTGGTAATCATCGATGGAATAACTAATTTTGTCTCAAATTTACTGTCAGAATTTGCTACAGAATAACCGTCGGTACACTCACCGACTGAACATAAATAATCGTTGGTAATGTTGTAACAAACTTACAGACAGATTAGTAAGTCTGCCGACAGAAAAATAATATATGTTGGCAACTTACCCACGGTCAACCACACAAACAACCGTCGGTATATTTACCAATGACACATTAAGTGTCTGTCGACATATTTACCGATGAACAATTACCTACAAGCGTTTCTACGATGCATTTGTCTGTAGTTAAATTCCGTCACTAACCTGACTTACCGACTAAATGTTTATGTTTTCCATCGGTAATTTTCATCACTAAACATCGTTTTTCTTGTAGTGAACCTTTCTATTTTGATTTTTAAAGGATTAATTGTTCCAACCTCTTTATGATATTTTAAGTTATGCTCGTATTTGATTGTTTGTTACTTATCACTTTGACTGATATTTATTCAGTTGCCCTTGTTTCTTTTAATTTTAGTAGTGCAACTTCTTAATTATATGTTAAGATTCTCATTTAACCCTAAAGTAATAATGATAAGCTTAACCAATTAATTTTTAATTGGTTTAAGAAAACATTCTCTATATCGTGCTTGTCTCCTAATATTGAAAAACAAATTCAATAATTGTAGAAGGTGATTTTAGAATTAGATTTGATTACTTCTATAATAATTGTTTTAGGTTTAGATTAAACATGATTTAAAACATAACGCTTTTGAGTTATATGTAGACCATAATAGTGTTGTAAACTTCATATTGAATGTAAAGAAATTATGCTATAATATGGCTTAGGAGTTCATGTACGGTATTCCTTATGAATTCTTTGAATATGGTTTTAGTATACTAGAACTGATAATGACGATCAAAAGATTATTAAACTTATTAAAAAAAAGAATAGATAGTATAATTCAAGTTTATTTAAAAAGTGAAAATTACCTTTATTAGTCTATCCATTATAAGGATTAATGTTGATGATATGGAGACCCATCAACTATACTTATTGATAACCAATATAGTTTTGGCACCCTTCTAATAGCAGCTACTGATAAAAAACATGGTTTTGACACCCATATATCAACATCGACTACTGCTACTGCATAAATAGTATAGGCTTAGCACTCCTTTAATAATAATGATAGTTATTAATGAACAATATGTTTTATGCACCTTTCTAACAGTACCAATAAATGAATATATTAATGAGAAAATTACTCAAACGACCCAATTTATAATGAGGACAAGAGAGATGATGGACATCTAGATAATAGAAAGTTTTAGACAAGTAAAGGGCTAAAGGATGGCTTGGTTGATGGTGGTATTAAACGTACAAGTCAATGTGTTTTCAAGTTCAACATTAAAAAAAATGATATTGATTGATGCACCAAAAATATTGAGATTGAATACAATAATATATAAATTATTGAAGTGAGTACATATAAGAAGATAAAGAGACACAATCCCTATTTTAGTGATTCCTCTGAATTCAATGAAAAAATTAAACAAAAAATGAATGATCTTTGAATAATTTGAAACATTTTGAAAGAAACTGAAAAGCTTATGCATATGCAAAGGAGTTTTCTTTTCTTACATAGAGGTTAAAAAAAAAAGATTGATAGTTATGCAATAAGAAACGTGATTGAATTATTCTTACTATTCTCACTCAATAGGGAGAATCCTTTCAAATAAATATATTTTAGAGTAAGCATTATTTTGAAAGAACATGAATTACAAGTGAATTTCTAAAAAGTATTTGGATAACTTTAAAGACAAACCTTATTGAAACATTTCTAACTTGAAATAAGCAATATTAATAGGTTAATAATAAGAAAAATTTTAGGCATCAAGATATATAAAGCGAAGAGGCGTGCATAGCATCTTGACCAAAGGAGATGAATGAGCATAAGATGATAAACTGAGGTCATATTTCATATTTATTATAGATCACAATATTTGGTAACTCTCTTGTTCGTAGAGCATCTAAAAGAATTTTTAATTAATGTTATGTTTTTCTATAGAAAGTAAAATTTAGATTTCTTAATGCTTGTAGAATAATTTTATGCATTGATGGACTCCATTTAAAATAGCATGTTAAGGTTAAATTCTCATAACTATTAGGAAAGTTCCAAATGACTATATATCCTCTAGTATTAGCTATTATTAGAGGAAAAAAATGAGTTGGAGATGACTTCTACGATGCCTTTTAGATGAAATTGGTGCAAATGATAGTTAGTTTTTTGTCTAATAAGGAAAGGTATTTTACTTATTTAATATGCCAATTTATTAAATATATAGTTGCTTAGTATGAGTTACTATTATGGATACATTTTACATGTTATTAGGGATTAAATTAGATATAATTTAGCATTTTTGAAACATGTTTAATATGAATTATATGATATTTTCCTATGTTTAGTTCATTGTTTTGTAGGTAATTAATTGAAGGAAAATTTCTAAATTTGAATGTAACTTTCTCCGTGGTTGTTTAACCAAGGAGATATTAGAGAAAATTTGAAGTTATCATGATGAGAAACAACTTTATAGAGGCATGGTAGATCAATTCATCCTCAAAGATGTTGAAAACTTAAGGAAAAGTGGAGAATTAACCAATATAGTTCCAAAATTTGGGTCTTTGTTAGACCTATGTTGGTCATATTATTTATCTCAAAGCAAAACGACATTGGACATAAAATGAAGTCAATGTTGAACTCATCATATTTATACCCATAAAGTTTTATAAGCTAATCGACACCTAATAGACAGTGTAATAGGTTCTGGACTTATTATTTAGAATTTGGAAATTACAAATTTAATCAATTTAGAACTATTTCATACAACCTTAGTTTATAAATACTTTTATTAGAGGACTTTGTATGGGACGTAGGAGGCTGGGAAAAATCTCTTTTGTCATTGAGTTCTTAGGTTTAGGATTTATTCACATAAAAGAGGGAAGTTTAAAGGATAAATATAATAACTATTCTAGTTCTTTCTTTCCTTTTCTTTATTAACCTACTTATCCCTTTGGCCTCATTACAACTTTACTCAAGACCTTTTGATTTTTTATTGTATATATTTATTTTAGTGGTATAAATTAGATGATTTTCAAGTTTATGTAAAGTTCAATTTTATAATAAGATGATAGGTGTACCTCACCCAAAATTTTAAACACTTGTAGGAATGAATCATAACTTGTGAGAAAATTATCAAACGGAGGTATTAGATCTTAATTGAGGAGGTAGAATAGTATTTGCAATGTTTTACTTGTATAATGATTCATTTAAGAAATATTTTGTGTTTAACTTTTACAATTTAATTGAAGGCTTAAATATGTTTATGCTATGTTATTAACTACTAAGCTAACTAATGTGTGTAGGTTAATGTTAGTGGGTATCATTATAGTAAATCTTTTGGAGACTATAACTCCTACACTAGGGACACCAAGGAGTTTAAAGGTCTATGGTATATATTAAATTGCCACCGTACACTTAATAGAATGAAATCAATTCATATTTTAGTTAGCATTTAGTTAGTTAGGGTTACTTATTGTTAATTGCTTAATGACAAGTAGTGAGTTAAGTGTGAGATAATTTGATATGGATACATTTTATACGTTAGTGGTTAAATTTGTTGTAGTTGGCATCTTTACAATATGTTTAATATGAATTATATTATGTTTTCCTATGTTTAGTTCATTATCTTGTAGGTGATGAATTGAAGAAGAATTTCCATAGTTGAGTATAACTTTATCCTTATTTATATGATCGAGAATATATTAAATTTAATTAGAAGCTAGTATTATTGATAACAACTTTGTAGAAGGCAACAAAGATTAACTCAAGCTCGAAGATATTGAAAACTTAGGAAAAATTGGAGAATTGATCAACACAGTTCTAAAACACAGGTTTATATTGAATTTGTGTTTTCATGTTATTTTCCAAAAGCAAACCAGTGCCAAACATAAAATGGAACCAATGTCACACTCGTCATATTTACAATGTAAAGTTCCATAGGCTAATTGGGCCGGATAAAAAGCATAATTGGTGCATCAAACTCATCATTTAGAAAATGAAGATGCATAAAATTACAATTTTAATCACCTCAAAACTCTTTTGTGTAACTCTAGCTTATAAATACTCTTGTTATAGGACTTTATCACTGACTTATCGGCCAATGACAACCTCCATTGTCATTTAGTTGTTAGTTTTAAGATTTCTCCATATGAATGAGAGATTTGGGAGCAAGAAAGGAGGTAAATCGTAACAACTTTTCTATTTATTTCTTTCTCTTCTTTCTTTGATGTTAAGATTTGTCTTGTTTTAGTTTTCCTTTCATTATGTTAAGTAGCTAAATCCTTAATTAGGGTTGAGGATATAACTTTTGATGGATCTTTTAATTATTAATGCATGAAGGATTATTCGTTTGATTAAATTTGTTCTCTTTGCTCTTAATTGTTAAGTTTGTGATTGACCACCATAGATTTAATCTTAGGAATTGTATGAAGAACTAAAAGCAGAAGTATGACCCATACTACGAGAATAAACATTCTAGATCTAGAGAAAGATATTTTCTTAGACAAGGGGTGATAAGTAAATAGATTAAATATTCTTAATGAGTTTGATTAGGTTGAATTGTATATTGAGAGGTGATAGTTATCTAATTAGATATACATTTTTGCCTCGAGAGAGGGCACATATACATTAGGTTAATTGTTGTTTTAATTCTAATAATCAATCATTCATGATAATTAGAATTCCTAATAAGTGAAATTTGAGATCTTATTGGCTGTTATCTTGAATCATTTTTTTATTTAATTGCTTTGTATTAGTTAGTTTCATAATTTAATTATATTTAATTAAATTTTATTTTCCTTATTTTCTTTGTTCGAGTAGTATTAATAAAAATATTAATATAGCTATCATAGCATCAATACTCTTGAATACTAAAATTTGCTACAATTGATTATGTGCATTTGCAAATAGAGTCAATCACTCACCCTTATAAAGCTATAAAATTTGACGTCTGCAGGGGTTACTTAAAAATTTAAGTCTAAATTAAGATAATATGACCATAAGTTTTGTTTCAGACATTTATGAGCCAACATGTAGAGGAAATTGAAAGCGAAACATTTTTATAAGAAACTAAATATGGAACGTTGCTTTTGAGTGTACAAAAAAGGATTTGAAAAGAAAATGATTAAGGTAAAGGGAAGAATAAAGATACTCACAACCGAATGAAAAAGATTCTAGAAAAAGGTGTATGTATGCTTTTAATAAAAGAATTGAGATTGATTCATTGTCAAATAATACTTGTTGGCACTTGATTTTGCTACACTTATTTTCAATTGCTCAATCTTTTAAATTAGATCATGTATCTTGATTTTTTTTCAAAATTTCTTACAATTTATTGAAAATAGCTTTTAAAATTTGAATTAACTTGCATTTTAAAAAAGTTGCATATATATGTTTATTTAATAGATTTTGAAGTAATTTTTTCTAAAAATAATAAATGAAAATTTTAATTATGTTTATTTAAATTTTTTAGTTTATAACTGCATATTAGCTAAAATTGTTTTTATCAAGTTTAATTTGCTTATCTCTTTATTAGTCATGGGCTAATGGTGTGATTTGCACCTCAATAGTTTACAAAAAGTCTAATTAATTCCTTACTATTATCTGTGGTAGCATTTTACACTTTAAAATTACTAAAATTGTACTTATTGCACCCTAAAAGTGGCAACATAAATAATAATAGGGGCTAATTTAAACCTTTTGTGAAGTATTAAGGTAAAAATTACACCTTTAGCTAATGTTTAAAGAAATTATTTTTAAGATCACATTAATACTTGGTAAATTCAAATTGCCTAGTTATGATATGATATATGCTAAATTTATAACTCTTGTAATAATCAATTTCCATACTAAAGGTTAGATCCTTAGATTATTGCACATGAGTTATATCATTTGAGAATTTATGAAATGCATTCATTCACATGCATAATATTTGCATACACATATGAATCATGATTTAGAAAACATTACAAAGATTGTATGTGCACTCAATTGACATATTTTGGGGTATGAAAGGTTTAAAATGATCATCATGTGAATTGTGTATTGCTTATGTCTTGAATTTTGGTTTGGTGGATTATAATTAGTAACTTTGGAATTAATTGTTACAATTGGAAAATTGATGAATTAAAATGTGCATTTAGTTTAGGAAAAATGTCAAATTGACATATGGAAAATTTTGATGACTAAGCCTATGAAATAAGTTACACATAATAGTAGAATTGAGTGACATTTGACGTAAATGATTAAGTGAAAAATGGCTTAGAGATTGAGTGACAAATGGCTTAAGATTTGGGTGACAAATGGCAGCATGAAGAGAGGATATGTAGGTGGCCTAGATTCTTAACAAGTGTCCTAACACTAATCACACCATATGACACACACATGGCAAGTTGCTTCAATTGTAACTTTCTACTGAAACTCTCATCTTCTTCTTCTCTCATAACCTAAAGCTTGCTCCTCTTTACATCTCTGCATTTTGCTTAAGTTTTGTTTAACTGCCACATTAAAATCCATGGTTTTACCTTCATAAAGATAGTTATAGAACCAGATCATTGTTGTACATGCTGTTGTCTTTTATCCTTGCTGAAAACCCATCCAATTCCCACCTTGTATATGAGATGATCTTGCATGCATATAAAGCAAAGTAGATTTGATGAACTGAGGTGAAACTTGAGCTAAACAAGTAAGTAAAGTACTGATCTTTGTGGCATATTGTAATAGAAAGTTTATGATGCTTGAATTGGTATGGATAGCATGTAGTGTTGATGATGAAGTGTGCTGGAAAAATGATACATGAATTGGATACTTTTCTGCTTTGGTTTTGATGCATGAGAACCGTAGGTTATAGGTTGCTATATGGATGATTTAGATTGAGATTTGAAGTTTAAATGAAGGTGAATTTATGCTAAATAAAGGTGCTAGTGAAGTGTTCTTAAATTTGGAAAAAAATAGGACTACATATATGATGAGATTAAATGAATGAAAGATTCTTTTTTGTTTTTGTATGCATTAAAGATAAATAGTTTATGAGCTGCCAATTGAATGATTTCGAGTTGAAATTGATGATGAATTAAAATATAATTAAGGTACAATTAAGCTATAATTAATGGACTAATATGAAGATGTTTTGAATTTGGTATGAAGGTCTTAGAATATAGAAAAATTGAAGGAAAATGGAGAGTAAACATTCGGTTCCCTCATCCCACAATCATGGGAAGGTCCTTCACAATCGTGGGCAATGCTTTGAAATGAAAATTTTCAGTTTTATGTGATTGTTGAATCAACTAAGAATAAGTTACTTTACTTTGGTGTATTTGGACTTGATTAAGGCCTAAAATGAACCTAGATTGATGTTTGATTAATTGGTTAAGGTTTGATAGGTTTAGGTTGTTAATAGATGTTATAACTTAAGGAATGGATTGTTTTGAAATCAATATATCTAAAATCTGGAATTTATGATTGTTAAAGGAATGAAGGTGTTCTTATGAATACAAATGTGATCAAAAGGATATATGAGTAATGTGAATTAAGTATAAATGAATAGAATTGGGAAATTGTGTGAATATATATTGCTAAAAAAGGTTAGTGAATGTATGATTGATGATGAAACTTACTTAAAATATAAACCTAATTACAAACTAGATGTGTACAAGCTATGATGTTTGAATGGTCAAGATTTATGAAAAAGGATACATACCCGGAATATCAATTGAGCATGCATTGAACATGACACACATATATATGCATGAGTGAATAATCATATGATTGATCAACTTAGTAATGTGTAAAATATGAGTGTATTGCATGACTAAAAAAGCACAAGTTGATTGTCAGCATTCAGACATTGCTGGATCATCAAGGTAATAGCTTTTTCTGGATCATACTGTGAGTTAACCTAGATGTTTCTCACTATGATTGAATTGTTTTTGGTTAACTTTCAGTTGATGAACTGCTACTTATCTGATTGCTTAATTCCAGACATTGTTAGTCTAAGGAGATTGATACTTGGGACTGTATATGGAAGTGTTTTCAAATTTTATGCATAATATGGAATGTGTACTCAACTGAATATTGAATGCCAGACTCAGGTCCGAAGAATGTGATAAATGACATGAGCACATTGAATGAAAAGTATTGATAACATATTATATGAATTGATGCATTTCATTACATTGATATGTATGGTTAGATAAAGGAATTGTGACTAGAGTGACCAATGTGAAAAAGAGCTTTAAGCTTAGGAATTGTGCCCAAAGAGCCACATGCTCAGTTAATAATGAGTCCGGTATTTACAACAGATACGAGAAAGCAAATGAAATGAGCCTGGTATACATAATGGATACGGGACAGTAAATAGGCGCTCATCACAATAAAGTAAAATGAAAACAGAGTCACATGTACATTTGCATATATATAACTTTACATGAATCATATGAATGATTGAGATAAATTAATGGATTGTTCTGAAATAGTGTTATGAAATATTTGTATACATGTTGTACTTGTACTTGTTGAAATATAACAAAATGTGATGTGGGATCTAATACTGGATGATGTGTTAAACTTTTTGAAATTGATTATATACTTGACATTTGTGTTCTGACTGGAGTGAGCACATCGATGATAGTTCGCTTACTGAGTTTGCAAACTCGTCTAAATTGCAACGTTGATTTTCAAGTACAAGGGAATTGTAACATCTAAGGTAACTAAGTAGAATTCTAGTACTGTCATTTTGAGAACAAAAATGACTCAAAGGTCTGGTCAGCTGATATCTGAGGAGTCTAGTTAGGTTGTGTTTGTTTCACTTCTGATTTCATGTTAAACATTTTGTATGGAGTTGTAAACTCTCAAATTTTATGTAATGTAAATACATGGAAATGAATTTTAATGGTACAATGTATGTGAGTTTATTTTATGAATATAACTAGGAGATTTGACCATTTTGAATACTTGTGTTATGTGTGATGCCATAATAAATTAAACTTAGGGTTTTTGGACTATAAAAGGAGAATTAAGCCTCCATCTTTAAAAGAGACGACACCCACCTGTAGAAAAACCATCCTTGAGTGAAAAACACATGTTTGGAGCATTAAGCAAGGTTTGAAGACAAGGATCATCATCAAGATTAGGCAAAATAGCACATCAACACCAAATTACAGATTTTGGCAAAGAAGAGAAGGAGTCTTTCTATTCAATTTTCTGTCATTTTAATCTCTTCTATTCTTTGTAAAAATGGATTATTTGAATGTTGATGATGTTATGGAGACCACGTTAGGCTAATTTTATTTTAGGGATTGCTTTTGGAACTATTATGTTAAACTCTTATTTTATTGAATTGAATGCAATTGTCTTTGTTGATTATTGTTTTTAATTGTCATCTTGTAACAAATCGAGAGAGCGAGTGAGATGAAATTCATGTAGGATTGTACAATGAGAGTTGGCGACCTATAGACTAGTAATCATCACCTTAATTGAATAGTTAGAAGAGAGATCTTGACTAGTCAGTTGATCACCCATAGGATAGTTTGATAATTAATTAAATCGGTAGAGTCATTGGGTAGGTTGAGAGATCATCTAATTGATTCCCGTTAATTCGATTAGGGGGTAAATAGTTACATCTTGAGAGAGGTTAATTAGTAAATTCAGAAATCTAGGGTGAGACATAATTCAATCGATAGAATAGGAAGGAGATAAAATAGCGAAAAAGTAATCTCTAGTATTTAAATTCTTGAATTCAGATTTTCTGCAATTTTGGTATTGTCCATTGTTTACATTAGTTATTTAATTTTAATTTAATTTCCCGATTATTTGCATTTCACAATTTATTTTCTTAAACAATTTTCTATCTAAATTAAGCAGTGTCTAGGCATCAATCCTTATGGGATCGATATCTGCTCTTTTTACTACAAGTCACGACCCGTTTACTTGCGATTTTTGAGCGTAAAATAAGTAGATAGGTTTTACCATCAACAAGTTTTTAGTGCCGTTACCGGGAGATTGATTGTTGAGCAACGTGTTTAATTTAGATTACTTTGATTTAAGAGTTTTTGATACTTTTCCTTGTGTATTTGCAGGTGCATGAACACAAGAAATACGCGAAGATCGATAGAAATTAGTAAAGAAGAAGTTTGGGGCGTAAAGTATAGACATATCAAGACATCTTAGAATGAGGAATGAGAAATCTAAAAAGCTAGATGCCAAGAAGAAATAGAAAGAACAATGATGGAAGATAATTATTATAATGAGCAAGGAACTTTTGCAAATTACAATCAAGCACCGTATGGTTGGGGAAGTACCGATTCTTATTGGAACACGTACACTGTAGGATGGCAGAACCACCCAGATTTGTATTGTTCTAACAATTCAAGTACTGACATGGGACATCAAGACCTATTTGAATTTCAACAAGATTGAATTGGAGCGATGGAGACTAAGTTGGACAAGTTTATGGAGATGTTTGGTTCCAAACTGGCAGTTCAGGAAGAGAACCAGAAGAGGATGTTTTCCAGCCAGGAGGAAAGTCAGAAGAGACTGGAAAATAAATTCGATCAAATTCTTGAAAATCATGCCCTTTTTATTCACAACCTGGAGATTCAAATAAGATAACTTTCCCAAGAATTTTGAAGAGAAGTGTGGAAAAATCTCTGAGAAATATGGAATTACATCAACTAGAGCAATATGAGGCTATCACACTTAAAAATGAGGAAGAGCTAGAAGAACCAGTGGAACACCATGCTGAACCATACTTTATTGAAGAACAAGAGACCAAAAAAGAGATTGAAGAAAAGAATGCCAACCTCCCTATTATTCACCAGTTCTTAATATACCAAAGGTGAACATCGAAAACTCTTAGGTAGATGTTCATGAAAATAATTATATCTTTTGGATTGATGATGATTAAGAGACATTTAACATGAATGATGTATCTAAGAATCTAAAGGGTAGTAACTCATTCAAGATAATTGATGTGTTCAAATCTTCTGAAGAACAAACGGACGAAGAATAGATGACAATAGACATCAAGTTTAAAAAAGTTATGAAAGTCTCTGTTTGTGAAAAGGAAGAAGCAGAGGAGACGAAGGTGATTAAGGAAGAAGGAGAGCAACTCACCATTGTACAGAACAAACTATTTGATTTGATGGAAGATTTATGGAGTTTTGTTATTCCCTATTTTATTGACAGTTTGTTAATGAAAAGGACATTGATGAAATTAATTGGTTTGCTCAACTTTATCAATATTGTCCTTCTGTTCATTTTACAATTTGTAGATTACTTACAGGCTACAAAGCTGATGCTGATCGAAAAAGGTGGAAGCAAGCTACTTATAATTGATCCTGGATAAGTTTCTAATGAAAGAAGAGCGTTGAGCTACCGATGTTAAAAGAAGCCCTGCATGGGAGGCAACTCATGGAATTCTATTTCCTTTTGATTGTTTTGTTTACTTATTTGTTTGTTTGCTTTCTTTAGTTATGATTATTTCAAAATTAGGATTGATTGATGTTCATGTTGATTTTGTTTAAATTTTAATTTGTTTTCTTTTCAAATTTCTTGTTGATGATATTATTTTGATGTGTTTGTAGGTTTTGGGATCATAGAGAATTCATGTAATCTTGGACGAAGGTTTGAATTGTGAGGATCATCAATTCCCACGTCGTGGTGATTCTCACGAACGTGGGAAATCTCTCCAGAAAGTTTCTGGAGAGAAAACCCATGTCCATGGAAATTGTGGTAATTCCCACGAATGTGGAAAATCTCTCCATAGAGTTTGTGGAGAGAAAACCCACGTCCGTGGGAATTGTGGTAATTTCCACGAACGTGAGAATCCTCTCTAAAAAGTTTCTGGAGAGAAATCTCACGCTTGTGGGAATTGTGGGAATTCCCATAAGCATGGGAATCCTATACATACATTTTTATCTCACCCTATCTTCGAATTTTCACACACTCTCTCTCTAACCCACGAATTTCTCCCCTCCAGCTCTCTAAAACTCTTCAATCTTTCCTTAGATTCTTGGTATTTTCTTAAATTCTTTCATTGTTCTTACAATTTTTTTATATCTTTTCATACATTAATTATTCAAAAACACAAGGATTTAGGTTACAATTTCTCTCTCTAAGTTGAATTTCACTCTCTCTCTTTTGTTCTTGCATATTTTTCTTCTACAATGGTGCTAAAGAAGATGATGGCTCAGAAACCAGTTGACGAATTACACTGTCAAGTTTTTGGTGACGGCAAAAGTAATATGGCAGCAACATATCGATCTCCCTTCCCGATTTACTTGGAAGGAGAAGGTACGTGCTTCTGTGATTTTAAGGATAGGGGAATAATCACTCCTAGATATTTTGATTTTAAATTGTTAGCGGACATACGAGTGAGGGCAAAGATTAAGCGACTAGTTAACAACATAGGGTGGAATAGTTTCATCCGGTGTGACATGCATATTCACCCTATGAAGGCAATTGAATTTTTCACTATTGTCCATTAGACCCTAAAAATGGAAGTCTTTTGATTTAGATTATTCGGTGTTGTGTATAAACTGGATTATAATGTCATGCGTCATCTTTTCGATTTCCAAAATACAAAGGTTTTAAATGATCATCTTGAATTTGATGTGGATTCTTATTGGAACATTTTAACGGGGGAAGACAATTTTGATTCACGCAATGCACCGAATGCTTTAATACGTAGCAATGCACCAAATGCTTTAATACGTAGTGTCGAACATTTGCTGTTGCACAAATTCATGTGTTTAATTGTGTTTAATAAAACCGAAAGTAGCAAATATTCAGCTAAAGAACTTTTTTTCTTATGGTGCATGGATCGCAAGTTTAGAATCAACACAACCTTTAGAATTTTTAGATCAATTATCGGTGTTGTCAATAAGCAAAGTTCATATTTTGGAATGGGGCACATTGTTACTACTTTAGCTTGCTTTTATAACCACAATTTGGAAGAGGTGCGTACAACGCCCCACGATATTTTTGATATATCATATTTGAGGCGTCTCGAGATTGTGGAGGTCCATTCTATGGAACTCCGTAATCCTCAAATGCGTGCTATAGTTAAGAATAGGAGAAGCATCAGTACAGCCGCGTCTCGATCATCCACATCTTGAGCAGCTCAGGATTCAGAGGACGAAGCGGAAGCAGCAAAACCTAACGCACCAGAAGAGGTCGACCAACTCCTACAAACCCTTGAACAAATAGCCTCCAACTAACAATGGATGACATCTCAACTAAATAAGCTTGGCACACAATTGCGGACGGTACATAAGGAGCAGCGTAGTTTGAAGAAGAGGTTCCTCAACTTCTATAGGAGGAACCATTTTGAAGCTCTTACGCTATCACCGTCACCACCATCATCTGAATAAGCTTTTCTTACCCTTTAACTTTTAAATTTTATTATTTCTTTTGTGTGATTGCATTTAATTTCTTTTGTTTAGTTTTAATTTCTTTAATTTTGGTGTGAATTCATTTTGTTCTGTTTGGTTTGCTATCATATGTTAATTTCAATTTCTTGTATTTGAGTTGTTTTCATTTTTTAATTTTTTTAATGTAGTTTATTGTCATTTTCACTCACTTGGGGGTTGACTTGTCATATTGAGGACAATGTGATCTTTAAGTGTGGGGAGGTGACATCGACATTCTTAATTGCATTGTGTGCAATGTGTTGAGTAGGATACATATTAGGCATATCATGTGCTTGGTGTTAGTAATGGTGTTTTCTATTAGCAATGGAACTATACTTGAGTCACTCAGATAAATATTGCCATGAAATTCTGTCATGTTAGTTGGAATTAGATTGAATGCATACTTGAACTCAGATTAGGCTACTTAAGTAGAAAGTGAACCATAGAGAGTGATGAAAAGTAGTTGGCTTCATAAGCTTATTCATAAATTGACATTTGAACAATGAGGTAGTGTAGATATGCATAATGAGTTTTCATTTGAGCCAAAGTAAGGATTGAGCCATATGACTCCATCTATAGTCATGTCATTTCTTTGTTAAGCGTTACTTCGTTAGGTTACTACCTTCAGAACTTTCTTTGAATCGGTTTGAATCTATCGGCTACATACTTAATAAAGATGATCTAAGCCCTTTTGTGTTAACCCTTGGCTTAAATGACCTACCCTTTATTATCCCTTGTTACCCCTATTGAGACTTAACTTTTTATTTCTTGAAAACACCCAAAATTTTAAAACTTTAAACTCCATTATCCTACCCTTTCACAAGCTTAGTAAAGTATTAGGTAATACCTTAGTTGGGATTGTGTTAAAAATTTTTCCAAGTTGAGTTTAGTATATTTCTTCCTATAGATTACAGTGTATATAGCTGCTTTTGTATTCATAGTTCTTCCATGTATGAAAAAAATGAAAAAAAAGTGTTGAAAAGAAAAGAAAAAGAAAAAGAAAGGACAAGAAATAGGAAAAACAATCGAGTAGCATAAATAAGTGCAGAGTACTACATTAGTTATGTTTGGATATTTCGAAGTTATGTTTTATTATCTCATTTTATCCGTTCTTTTTTACCTTCTTTTGACCCACCTTAACCTTTACCACATTACAACCTTAAGCAAGCCCTTTGGATCTATTTACGCATGCAATCATTGTAGAGGAGAATTGGTGTATTAGCAAGCCTATGGTAGTGTAGTTTCCTATAGCATGTTTGAGCGAAACACTAACCCATAAACACTTGAGAGAAGTGAGTGAAAACCGTGAGAAAAATTCATTCTACACCTTTACTTATCTTTAAGTGATTGTGTTAATTATGAGTTTGCTTATGTACACCAATGAAAACGTAGTCATGATATGTGCATTAACTTGATATTTGAGTTGGCTTGAATTTGAGGGATTGTATGCTTTGATCTTTATGAAAATGAAGTGGTAGAATTGATTGGTTTTATTTATTTTTCTTGAGGACAAGCAAAGATTCATATGTGGGGATATTGATAGGTGTGCATTAGGAAATGTTTTTATAGGTAATTGGCATATGTTTTTTAGCATAATTGTCGATTATTGTTCTAGTTTAGGATTCATTTTGTATGTTTTCGTTAAGTTTGATTTTCATTGTTGTTCTTGTGTGTTTGATGTTAATTGAGGGCAAGAATTGACTATTTTATGTAGGAAGAAGGAAGGAGCAACTTGGAGGGTAAACAAAAGATCAAAGAGGAGAAGAAATGAGGAGTGCATCTAGGAATTATGCAAATTCCCACATCACGTGGGAATTACAGAAGAAAATGAGAGATGCATCTGTGACAAATTCCCACGCTCGTGGGAGTCAAGCAAATTCCCACGAACGTGGGAATTACAATTTGAGGCAATTTGCGAGGCTTCATTAAACTTAGGGTTTTTGCACTATAAAAGGAGAATTTAGCCTCAATCTTCAAAAAAGATGACACCCACCTATAGAAACACCATCCTTAAGTGAGGACCACATATTTGGAGCATTAAGGAAGGATTGAAGACAAGGATCATCATCAAGATTGGGCAAAATAGCACATCAACACCAAAATTCCAGATTTTGGCAAAGAAGAGAAGGAGTTTTTCTATTCAATTTTTCGTCATTTTAATCTCTTTTATTCTTTGTAAAAATGGATTATTTAAATGTTGATGATATTATGGAGACTATGTTAGGCTAATTTTATTTTAGGGATTGCTTTTGGAACTATTATGTTAAACTCGTATTTTATTAAATTGAATGTAATTGTCTTTGTTGATTACTGTTTTTAATTCTCATCTTGCAATAAATCGAGAGAGTGAGTAAGATGAAATTCATGTAGGATTGTACAACAAGAGTTGACGACCTATAGACACATTAATTGAATAGTTAGAAGAGAGATCTCGACTAGTCAATTGATCACCCATAGGATAGTTTGATAATTAATTAAATCGATAGAGTTATTGGGTAGGTTGAGAGATCGTCTAATTGATTCCTGTTAATTTGATTAGGGATAAATAGTTACACCTTGAGAGAGGGTAATTAGTACATTCAAAAATTTAGGGTGAGACATAATTCAATCGATAAAATAGGAGGGAGAAAAAATAGGGAAAAAAGTAATCTCTAGTGTTTAGATTCTTGAATTCAGATTTTCTGCAATTTCGGTATTGTCCAGTGTTTACATTAGTCTTTTAATTTTCCTGATTATTTGCATTTCACAATTTAGTTTCTTAAACAAAGTTATGCCTAAATTAATCAGTGTCTAGGCATCAATCCCTATAGGATCAATATCTTCTCTTTTTACTACAAGTCACAACCCGTTCATTTGCAGTTTTTGAGCGTAAAACAAGTAGATATGTTTTACCATCAACAGTATGTTCTCGAATATCCTCTGGATATTCGGGCATATGCTCTATGGAAGTGGTACGTTACAACTCATTTATTAAAAGCTACAAAAACTTAACTCAGTTAGGATTTAGGGTGTTACTATTACTATTTTAAAAACGTTAAGGTTGTACTAGTACCATTTTGAAAGCGTTACAGGGTAACATGATACAATAGACAAGGGTAGGTACTAACTTAGATAGGTTAGGAAATATTAAGAAGAAGTTTATACCTTTTGTTATTAGTCATGTGTTTATTTCGTTCTTCTAGAGTTAAATTTAAGTTTTAGGGAAAATGAAGGTTTAATTCAAAAGCTTTGGAAAATGTTGAGGCCGAATTCAAAATTTTAAAGAATAGTAGACTAGAAAGAAAGTTAATATGAGGATGGACACAGTTACAAGGAACAGAGGGACTAACATGTAAAAAGTGAAAATAGATGGCTTATTTTGGAAAATAGAAAGTTGAAACCAAAAAGAATGAATGAAAGAACAAAATGATAAAAAGTGTCCTGAGTGTCATAATTCCATAACAAGTTATCCACTTATGGTGCGTCACTTAAGCAAGCTATATCTATATCTTTTTCTTTTTGAAAAGGTAAATGGTATTTAATAAATGAGATAATTATAAGAATAGGTCTTCAGCCAAAGTAACAAGAGCATTGCCTTACTAGCTATGACGTCGCATAGCTTAGCAACTAAACGACTGCGTTAATACATCAGCAAGACGACCTCTAATTCTATTAGGGTAAAATCATTTCGCACTTTCGCCTTCACCTCCAAACAATTCTAAATTAGGGTTGCCTCGCGATCTCCTCTCCCTTCGCTTGCAGGTAATAATTGTTTTTTATTTGCTCTGGTTTCCTTCGTTGAAACAATAATCATTAGGTTACTGATGCAGGTAGTCTATCGCAATTCTCAACTGTGTATCGAGAGTTCAGTCCTTCGATTGCAGTTGTGACTGACGAAGAGATATCGAATCCACTTCATCAGGTAATCTTCCTATTTGTCTCTTGTTGAAATCCTCTCCTCTTTCATTTCAAAGTAAACCTCGTTCCTTCTCTGAACATCTTTGATTGTTTTCCTTCTTCACAGTTCTGAGCGTCCAAGGTTCCTCTACCGGCAATGGGTGATCTATTCCGACTAGTCTGTGGAGCCATGCGACGTAGGTGGAAGAGCCAACTATCTCCAGGTACTATTTTGTGCCTTCTTTCTGTTTGTTTTGTCCATGCTCTTTTAGTTGAGTCTCCATGTAGACGCAAGCACATGGCTTAACTGTTCTGATTGTACTGAATAAAGGATTTTCTCTCTGATTCCTCTAATAAGAGATTGTGCTATGTATGTTTTGAAATCTTTTGTTGTTTCTCTCTCGCCATATCTCCTTTATGGAGTAGGCGAGGGAGATAATATAAACAATCTCTATTGACTTAGGTGTGTGAGTCAATCCCAGAAGCCATTTAAGGCTTCTGTGAGAGTAGTACCTGCATTAGGGTTAGAATTAAGGGCCTTTATCTACTCCTATATATCCTGCGAGAAGGGACATTTGAAAAAGAGATGGTCCCTGGTTTCCAATTCTGTCTGACATAGAACATAGGCAGAATCAAGTGACATAAAGTGGAGTCTATCCATAGTACTTAACCGATTAAGCACTGCTAGCCACAACAGTATAGAGTAGCTTGGCATCAGGGCTTTGTGCCAGAAAATAGGAAACCAGACTTTCCTTGTACTATTTTTATTCTGCCGTTTCCTGAACTTTGCAATGCTGAAACTGTTAAGTGGGAGATTAAGACAATAGTAGGCATCCTCCCTTTGTAGGTTAGGTATATAGTTAGGGATCAAATTCTGTAGATCAGCTGGAAAGTTCCACTGATTTTTAGTTAGGATATATTTAGCCTTCTCAGTAAGAGGAACATCTTGCCATCTTTGGACTGCTTGAGGATTTCGGATTAGGGTTCCATGTCCTGTCCAGTTATCAAACCAAAAGAAAGCCTTCTCTCCATTCTCAATCTTGCAGGAGACTAGGGGTTCAATCATTGATCTAAGTTTCAATAACTGAGTCCACGACCATGAAAATGAGGACTTGATAGGGATGGACCAAATACTAGAACCCTTCAATATATAGCTATGGAACCATCAAATCCATAATGACTTCTTTTCTAGGAGAATATTCCATAGGTTCTTTACTAAGGCAGCTCTATTAAAGGAGGCAATAGATATTAAACCTAGACCCCTTTCCTCTTTGCTTTTACACACCTCTTTCCATTTAACCTTAGCAAGGTGACTTTCTGAATTGAGGTTTCCCCATAGGAATCTTCTAAAAGGTTTTTAAGTGGATTTGATCACTTCTTTGGCTAGAGAGATAATAGAGGACCAATATATGTGAAGAGAATTCAGCACTGCCTTGATTAGTTGTAGTCTCCCTCCAAAAGAAAGCACCTGATTAGACCACATGCCCAATCTTTGCTGGATTTTATCAATCAGAGGCTGGCATTCAGAAAATTGAATTCTTTTTGTAGTAATAGGGAGCTCTAAGTTGGTTCGAGGAGTTGGTTGTCTTCTCATCTCTGTCAGTTGGGAGATTGAGTTCTCCACTATGGTTGCCCCTTAAGATAAAACAAACTAACTCTTATGAAGATTGATCTCCAGACCTATTAGATTCCTAAAATCTGACAAGGTTTCCATGAGTAACTCAATTAACTTACCATGAGCTTTAAAGAAAAGCAGCAGATCATCCGTAAAACATAGATTGACTAGTCTGACCTTCTTACATTTAGAATGGAATTTAAAGGGCTTACAATTTCCCACTCGTTGTTGGATTAGTAGGTTGAGTACCTTCATACAGATAATAAATAGATATAAGGAGAGAGGATCACCTTGTCGTAAGCCCCTAACACTCTTAAATACCTCTGTTAGATATCCGTTAACTAGGATTGAATAGGAAGGAGTGGTTATGCAAGCCCTAATCCACTGGACAAAACCCTCCGTGAATCCCATTAGTTTTAGGTTCTGTAGTAAGAACTCCCACTCAACATGATCAAAAGCCTTCTTAAAGTCCACTTTAATAGTACAGTTTGGTAGGCTGTGCTTCCTTTGGTGCCCCTTCATCAACTTCTGAACAGTAGCAAAATTATCTCCAATTCTTCTATCGTGTAAGAAAGCACTTTGATTGTCAGATATCAATGAGTCCAGGACCCTCTTCATCCTGTTGGCTAAAATTTTAGAAATAATCTTATAGAGGAAGTTGGAACATGCAATAGGCCTATAATCCTCCAAAGTAGAGCAGCAGGAGTTTTTTTGGGATCAAGCATATATGGGTTTTATTAATCTCCTTTAGTAGAGTACCTTTAGAAAAAAATTCCAGCACTACTTGCTTGACCATAGACCCAATTATAGGCCATGCTTTTTGATAGAAATAACCGTTGAACCCATCAGGACCAGGAGACTTATTAGGATTCATTCGAAACAGAACCTCCTCAATTTCTTTTTCTGTCACTGGATCAATAAGTGCAATAGCTTGTTCCTGAGTTAAATTGTTGTGAATAATGCCTTCAAAGCTGATTGAACAAGGTAGAATCCGAGAGTAGCCATAGAAGTTTTTGAAATATCTCTCTGCTTCCTTCATAAGATCGGCTTGTTTTGAGATTTCCTCCTTATTTAGTAGTTTTACGGAGCAAATTCTATTAACATTTTTCCTGGCTAGGATTGAATTGAAAAAGAATTTTGTACATATTTTCTCGTCTTTCAGCCAATTAACCTTAGCTCTTTGCTCTAAGAGGCTGTTATGTTCCTTAGCCTTAGTGAGATATTTTAGTAATAAGTTCTTCTCGGTGTTTAATAGGATAACATTGGTTGGATCTAGATCAATTTGCTTCTACACATGTACTAAGTTCTCCCTTACTAGGTTTACTGCTTTTTGAATAGAGGAGGCTCTGTTTTTCATCAACGTTTTCATTTCTACTTTAATAGCTTTAAGCTTCTGCACAAAAATATACTGATAAGTGCCCACCAACTCAATTTCCAATCCTTTTTGAAGAGCAGCAGGAAATCCCTCATCATCAATTAGGAAGTTGTTAAATCGAAATGGTCCCTTCCGTTCTTGATTATGAGATAGGTTTTGAATCTGCATAGAAGTATGATCAGAGAATAAGGGATCAAGGAAGGATGTGACATAGTTTGGGAACTGTGTAATCCACTCTTTATTTACCATAGCCCTATCAAGCTTTTTCCTTAGAGCCCATCTGACATGTGGCTTTGATGTCATAATTCTGAGGAGAATATTTTGCATGCATTTTAGGATTGTGCTCTATTTGCTCACGTATGGAATTAATTTGTTCCGGTGAATACCAAATCTATTTTCTTCTCCTAAAATATGGACAGAGGATAGAGGACAGAGAACTAGATGAAGCCAAAGTTGAAACGATGCATAGGATAAGTAGATCAAAACACATCACAGAAAATAAACAGGCCGAAGTTTTCCTGCGCATTGCCAATCCACACGTCCATCCTTAATTAGCGTGTTTTGTTTGGTAGGGATTAAAGATTTATAGTCATAAGATGCAAGATGATCAGTAGTCTAGAATAGGCTATATTTCCTTCCTCTGTACTCTAAATGGTAGACCTTCATTGGTTGATTTTCATTTGACATATATCACAAGTTTACATTCGTCTATCTTTTCTCATAGGCTTAATCTTAGGTGTTAATTTAAAGTAAATGATTTGATATAGCTGTCAAAAATTACCATGAGACTGGACTCATCTTGACTGTTGATCTTCATCCATTTTACTTAACCGTCAACTTTGGATATAAATATCAACAATAGATAAACTTGAATGGATACTTAGATTTTTCCAAATTGTGCTTTCTCTTAGACTCAATATTCAAGTGTGACCAGTTAAGACTCAAGAAAAATATCTATATGCCTAATGGATAAATACAAAAGTTGGAGTAAGAAGATTAAAAAGGTTTTGAGTGGACTGATTTAAGACAAAATGGTTGAACCCAACTTTAAACATGAATATATTACTACTGTTATTCTCTTTATACATGACAAGATTGGACATGCTTCATGCACGACCAAGTTCCTACCCATGTCCCTCTTTGGACGCAAAAGTTGAAGTCTGTGTTGAACATAGTCTGACACACGATTGTGTGTCACTCTGTGTAGTTATCAGGAATGAAGATTGTAAGATAGATGCATATACATCACAAGTTAGAGAATGTGTAATTTGACATCAAAGTTTAGTATGGAACGATGTCGAGGACATGGTCACGTCACAAATTGTGTATGTCACTGAAAATCCTAGTTTGTATTATTTAAGGAGTGTTTCAAACAATATAATTAGTTTTTGATTATTTCTATTTTGAGATATATCAAATATTTTCTCTCTTTTTCTTCTTTGATCTTCAAAATTTTCAAAGAATTCATGTTTTGTGGCATTCAAATCTTATATGAACTTGTTTCTTGATTGTTTATAATCTATAAGTTAATTCTTTGTAAATTTGATTTAACTTTGTTAGTGTGATTCAATCTTGTTAGTGCGCTCTTTAGTATCAAAGTCTGGCTCTAAATCATGCATGATTATCCTTTTGTTTTCATATTATTTAAAATTATATCCTTTGTTTTAGTCTAAATTTAAGGTTTCTTTATGACTCCTTATTCATTCTATTACATCTTATTTTTGTTTCTAAAGTTTAATTAAAATTAATATTTGTCATCATCATGTTTAGGGTTTCCCTATCTTTTCTTATGGTGTTAGGATTTATTCTTTTTTCAATCTCTTGTTTTGTGCTTTTTGTCCAAATTGTCTAAACATAAGTCTTTTTTGATCAAATTTGTTTAGCTATAATAAAACAAGTTATGCCAATTTGGTTTCATAAAGAAAATTTATTAAACAATTCAATTGATCAGTCATGCAATCAACTTAAGTTATTCTTATGGCTGAGATTAAACAAATCATAATTATTAGAAGTCCAGTTCAATTTAATCCTTGTAACTCATTCAATTTTTTATTTAATTTCTTTACTGCTTGCTTAACTGGTGAGTAGATTCTCCTCCTTAACTATTTTTCTTTAGTTTTTGGATGTTTATAAGGTTTAAGTTTTTGTTCAAATTTTTTTATTCCTTAAGGGACTTGAGAAGGAAGAAAAGAGTGGTAAAAGACAAGAGAGAATGAGATTAGCATCAAGAAAAGCTAACTAAAGAGTGAAAAACAAGTGAATATGATAACTTCTAAAACTATACACATGAGGGAATGCGCGAGGAATTCTTTTTCTCACAAAATTTTCTTTGAACTTCTAAATATATTTTCTAAATTTGTTTTTAATACTGAAGGAAGAGAAGGGAAATGCATCAGGCTATGCAACAACAATTTGAGAGGATGAACATGATGTATGAAGAGGTGAAAGATTTCGAAAAGTAATCCAATCAAATTGTTGAATTACAAAGGAGATAAAATCTCAAGTTCTTAATAAAGGAAGGCATGTCAGATGCAATCCAACACCCCTAATTAGAGTTAGTTAAGAGAATGAGGATTTAAATTCTAGTAAGGATGATCTCACTTTTGAAATTGGAGGGGTTAAGTTTAGGCCTAAGAGAAGAGTTAGGTGTGACTAAGAATCTAGGAAAGAGCCTAGGGTTTAAAATGATGTGGATAGTATATAGATGGCCACCCATTTCTTTAAACATAGAAACAATATTGAAGCTTATTTGGAGTAAGAGATAAAGGAAGGCATACTAGATGCAATCTAGCACCCCTATTGGGAGTTAATGAAGAGAATGAGGATTTAAATGATGATGAGGATGATCTAGCCTTTAAAGTTGAATGAGGTAAATTTAGGTCTAGGATAGGAGTTATTCATGATTGTGCACCTAGGAGGGATCCTAGGTTTTAATATTAATAGAAATCTTGACAGCATAAAGATGATCAGACATTTCTTTAAGAATATAAATAATCTCAAAGCTTATTTGAAGTGATATAATTGGTCTTTGATTACTATACTTACTACGAGGAGAAGAAGGTATAGTAGAGTTTATTAGTTATACAATTGTTTGGAAGGGTCATTTAATGAATAATAGGAGGAGCAATCATGAACAAAATAGAGAGACTTGGAATGAATTCAAAGTTACCATAAACGGGAGATTCATGCCAAGTAGTATGTTGTCGCATGTACCAAAAAATAATACCTTACTCTCGATAAATATATAGTACTAGTACCTAATCTTATTTTGTATTTCGTAAACAAGAACAAATAAGGTTGTTTTGATTATAAAAAAACAAATACAATAATATAACAAAGAAAAAATATAAATTTAATATTTAAGAAATTAATAAAAAATGAATCTTGGTCCAGTCCACATCTACCTTAGAAATTGTATATTTATTTCTCATACAAAATAAATCAATTTATAATTTCAATATTCCCCATTAGAATTAATTCCTTTACCTCCTTATTAATAATTAACTAGAAAGAAACCATAATCTATTTAACTCTAACTACTGAATAACCCTATGACACTTACCTAATATTAAACCAAGTAATAGTTTTAAGAGCTAGAAAGATTGATGAAACATAATAACAAAGGCCTACGAGGTTGCATTCAATTCACTCAACTTTCCTTCCCAAGATTTAAGAATCTTAAACCACATTAACCCATTAAACCCTAGTCGCTTTATATCTTAGAGGGATTAAAATAAATTAAAGATGTAATATCTAATATAGCAATAGATTAAGTCAAATAATAAACTAACATTTATTATAACAATCATAAAGATAACACAGAAGAATGATTAATACTCAATACACTAATTCAACCAAAAAATAAACTAAATATCATAATTTAATACGTCCCAAGGTATAAGTTTCCTTAGATCAAATGAGGAAGATTAGCCATACAAGTCCATGGATGAGAAAAGAAATAAGTAAGGGAAAAGAAGAGGCAGTTGCCTCCACCAAAACCGAATAAAACCTAATGTAAAACTAACTTAAAAACTAGGATTTTTAGGCTTTTTAAATAAGGTTGATATAATTTTTTAATAGTGAGCGTGATTTAGAATATGATCATATCTTATACCATATATTTTCTATCTAGATGCACCTCTTTCCCAAGAATTACACAAACTAAGATGTCCATTTTTAGACCGTATCTAACCTTGACGCAGTTTAAACTCTCAAAACTTAAAACATAAATGTTTTATATTTTCTTATATTTTCATGGCATCTTCAATAATCTCATTTAGAAATAAAATGAGAGAATTATTAACAATTTATGAAGCATTGTTGAAATTGTCCATAATTGCACAATTATCTTTATTTTGCAATAAACACCTATAAATGCATCTTAAATCAAAATATAATCATAATAAGTATATTTAGTCATAAAATGGGCATAAAAGAATAAATATTAAGAGGAGAAATCATGTCATTTTTCAATCTTATAAAAAATTTCCATACGTGGCATTTTCTTATCCTTAGGTAAACATACTTTTTAAGTTAACATCATCCTCTAATTTATTTCTTATGATATCAAAAAGTATATACACTACAAGAAAATTCAAAACAAAAATTAGGACAATAATTTTGTTCAAAAGTGGGTGCATAAATTCAATAAAAATTTCTCATATATTTCTCTTTAGTCATTCAATTATTTGATTGGTTAAACGTTTCACTCAGGTTCTTTTTATGAAAATGTAATATCATGATAGTACATCAAATCTCCACTACTTAAATAATATGCACATATTAATGTAAGAACAACTAGCCCAAAATTGGAGCTTTGTTACATGCATGATGGGGTAATTATAAAAGTTAAAGTTAGAGAAATTTAGAGCTAAAACACTTATCTTTGACTGAACATAGTTTCCAACATAAATATGGCCTAGGTTATGTCTATCTTCAAAAGTTATAGAACAACCTACAATTTACGTCCATAAACATCTCCTAAGTCATGCTTGAATCCTTGAAGATATAGTAAGATCTATAATCATTGCACATTGGCTTGGATATCATTCACTTGCCACTAATATTTCTATAATTAGTAGACCTAGCCCACAGATATGGCCTAACTATGCTCACCAAAAAACTTATTTTTCATTTAAGTTAGTAAATCCTAGGTTTTTGTTCTCTAATATTTAAGGAATGTTTCTTATTAGTTAAAACAACATTGATATATTTGTTATTTAAAAACCCTAGTTTTTATTTAAGTTAGGAAACCTTAGGCTATGTTTGGCTAGGGGTTTAGTAATTGAATGGAATGGAATGTAATACTATTCCATCGTTTAAAAGGAGGGTTTATAATGAAATGGAATGAAATAGGATGGAAAGGGAAGGTGTCACATTACATCCCATTCCATCCTGAACAGTAAAAATGAGTTACCTCTGATTTGGGGGGTTTAGGATGGAATGTAAAGTGATAAATATGTACTACCTAATATACCCTCAATAATTTTTTATAATACCAATTATACACTTAACCCTATTAACATATGTTTTGTTCTATCAAGGGTAGAATAGTCATTCATTATTATTATACATACATTACATTCCATTCCTTCCATCTTTCAAACAACAATTCACTATATTACATTATGAACCCTTTCATCCCTCCTAAACAAAAATTTTATAATTTTACATCCATTTATGTTCCATACCATTATAAATTACTCTATTCCATTAAAAATCTTACATCCAACCAAACATAGCCTTAGTTTTTTGTTGTTCATTATTTAAAGCATGTTTCTTTTTAGCTAGAACAACTTTGAGATATTTTTTATTTGAAAACCTTAGCTTTTATTTAAGTTATGAAACCTAGATTTTAGTTGTTCATTATTTAAGGAATGTTCCTTTTCAATTAGAATAACTTTGAGATATTTTTATTTTAGAGTTGTTAGAGCTTCTATTTATTCTTCGTTAAACTTCTAATTAATCAAATAATTATTTATTTTTAGGGTTTAAATACTTTTTGAATTTATTTCCTAATTCTCTGTAATCAACAAGTCAGTTCATTCATACATCTCTTCTGGTTTTCTTATATTTGATTCAAACTTATTTGTGGATTCTCTGGGTTATATTCCTAGATGAGTTTCCATTAGTTGGTATAAGAACTAAACTCTAAATCACACGTGGTTATCCTTTTAATTTTCATATCACTATGATCTTTCTTATATATATTTATTAATAAAAGTCATGTTTTTTTATGATTGTTTATATTATATCATATTCTTGTTTTTGAAGTTCATATAACATATCAAATCTCATCATTTTCTTGCTTTTATGGTTTATTTATATCTTTTGTTATGTTAAGATCTATTCTTTATTCAATTCCCTTATTTTGTGTTATTCATGCAAATTATTTATGTGGTTATGAAAAGAAAAGAAAAAGAAAAGAAAAAAAGTAGTGGAGGAATGATTACCTCAAGAAATGATTCCTAGATACAGTTTAAAATTCTTATTGATTGTTCTTTGTTTTGTTCTATTGATGTATTCTTTAATTCATAATTTATTCTCTTTTTGACTAAGCGTTATTGGTTTTTCTTTGAAATTTACAAGTTTGAGTTCCTGTTTGAGTTTTTTAAGTTGTGAAAGAGTGAAACACAAATGGCTTGTCATCTTTAAATGTAAACATGTAAGGGACTATGCAAGAAATTTTTATTTACTTTTCTTATAACTTCCAAATATGTTTCCTAAAGGTGTTTCATCACCAAAGAGGAGAAAATAACTCATATTTTAGGGATGCTCAACATATCAGGTTGGCATAAGTTGATGTTTGCATATGGGAGTTGGGTCCCGCTGTCACTTTATAATGGATGAGCCTGTAGCTAAACGTGATAATCATTATAGTCTAAATAAATTGCTAATTTGAACACTACGTGAAATTTTTTCCATACTTATTTTCACCAAAATTTCCTTGATTTATAGTTCTTTCCTCTATAGGCTAATATATTTAGCTTCTTTTCCTATTATTACTGTTAAAGTTAATTTTATGATGTAAATGCAATAACTAAAAACCAATTACAAATAAGAACAAAAAAAATAAAAAGACCACATTAGCTTTTACATTTATAATAAACCAAAGTCCCAAAATTCATAATTCAAAAATTAGGTAACTTAGTTACATTGACAATGTAAGTTTCATAGAGAATTAGTATAAACTGGAATATTACAGGGAAAGCCAGTAGGACTTATACTTAGTTTTCATTGACTCAGAGAGGGCTTATGATAAAATACCTAGAAAAGTCTTGTGGAGATGTTTAGAAGTTAAGGCAGTTCTTATAACCTATATATCAGTTATTCAGGATATGTATAAAGGTGTTAAGATTATAGCAAGGGCGATAGGAAGAGTACAGAATATTTCTCTATCAATATCGGGCTACACCAAGGATCTTTATTTAATCCCTTCTTATTTATAGTAGTGATGGATGAGCTCACTAAGAATATCCAAAGGGATGTGCGTTGGTTTATATTGTTTGCTGATGACATTGTTACTTAGAGCGTAACTTTTTGGGCCATATGATGGTATACAATAAGGAAATAAAGATTGATTTAGAAGTTATACCACAAAAAGATTAGTTTAAGTACCTTGGATCCCTCATCTAAAGCAATGGCAGGAGATGAGACATAGTTCACCATATCAAATTAGGGTGGCTTAAATGAAAGGGAACATCAGGAGTTTTATATGATAAAAGGGTACCACTCAAGCTAAAAGGTAAATTATACCATTTAGCAATTAGGTGGCTACTAGAAGAAACAAAGTTGTATCAAATAAAAAGTGGTGGAAATGAGGAATGGCTTTAAGGAAACAAACATCTTTAGGTTTTCTGATGGCTTATACACTAACATCTAACTCTAAGATGATTTTGACTCTATTACACACAAAGTAATGCAGAAGTTGATTCTTGGTATGAAAAATGTAATAAGCAAGATTTTCAGGTAAGGGGATGCATATGATTTCATTAATAAGGTCATTAGTGAGATGGATCTTTATACCATAAACTTTGGAAATGAGGTGGGTGTCATCAT
Organism: Erythroxylum longipes; assembly: GCA_027563885.1. NCBI lineage: Eukaryota > Viridiplantae > Streptophyta > Magnoliopsida > Malpighiales > Erythroxylaceae > Erythroxylum > Erythroxylum longipes. Next base: position 34,484,864 of record JAOQMS010000179.1, on the reverse strand, counting down.
AAGTGCTACAAACTTGAAGATTATAACAAAAAATGAATGTTTATTGGGCTTATGCGATAAGTCTTGGTGAGTAAGGATTTCCACCCTTGATTAATGAAAAATCATACGAGGTCATATACTTCAAATTGTTCTAGATAGGATGGGGAAAGAACACAAATTTTCATGTAATTCACTTGAAGCATAATTGATAATTTGAGGAGAGTGAATTTAAATTGCTCATTTTCATAAGTGAAACTAGGCATGATAGAGGGAGACACTAGGGAGATCTCTCCAAGTCCTTTGAGTCCCAGTTAGGGTGAGGTTAGTCATACCTCGAGTAAATGTCCTAGAAACAGGAGAAGGAACTAAAAAATTAAAAAGTAATGGATACTAAGGATTTAAAAGTCTAAGGCAACCTACAGGAAAAAAAACTTCAATAAATTTCAAAATCTTAATCTCATCAAATTCAATTTCCCATTTGTCTAAACAAGGAATGTGCAGTTATGTAGGAAAATGAAAAATAAATCACGAAGTATGCAAAGTCGATTAAAAAATCAAAATCAAGGTAACTTGAGAAATAAAATGGACAAATGAATAAAGTTAGTTAAAAAAGTATAATCAAACCTTGAGTGGTTTTTAAAATAAATAGGAAATAGTTCAATTTTATGAAACTGACCTCTAATTGTACCTAATTCAAAAGATTATTAATTTCTCCAAATCTCTCTAGGTTGAAATTATCCGATTGGGCCATTAATTAATATGTTTCAATTAAACTGAATGTGAGAATAGTTCAAATATATTCCTAATTGCAATAACTAACCATCAATTTCACACAAAAAAACAAAATTTTGAGTAATTTATAAAATTCCCAAATTAAAATAGTAAAAATGCTAAAAAAAATTTTGATTAGAAAAGTAACGATAATTTAAAAGGTTTAAGGTTGTTTATAATGCTATATATGTTTTAATGCTTATAAAGTGGGTTGGATTGAAAGTTGTAGGTCAACTACTATTGAAAGGAATGGAAATAATCAAATATTTCTTATTGCTTAAGATATGGTTAATGTTCAATGTATAGAGACAAAGATGTGGTTTTTAAAGCTTCTAATTTCATTTCTACAACATGAAGGTGGCAATGGCTTGACCTGCATTTATGACATGTATAATCATATTTGTATATACTATTATATTTAAATTATATATTTGTTTAACTAAATCAACTTACCATTTTATTATGCATATATGGTTCATTAGGGTCTTCTTAATGCAACCAAAGTATTGTTGGCAAACGTTAAGCATAAAATATCTGCAATCAATATTTATGCTAATTAGATACAAAGATAGAATGGAGATGATCTAAATTTTTAGTTTTAGAGGAATAATAAGTTAACCTTTGTTCATGATTTTAACGTTCAGTTACATGTGCTAAATTTACTAAACTAGGTTATATTAAAGATTTTTTGCAATATCCTTAGGAATAATGGGTAAAGGCATATTTCAGAGTTAATGCTAAATGTGATTGTATGGACAATAACATAATTCATAACTTTAATAGTTAGATATTGGAGGCTGAAGTGACACTAATCTTTAGCACGTTGGAGCATATTATAAAGAGGATTATAAAGAGGATGCATACAAAAAATTTTTTTGGTAGAAATAAGATAATAACGTAACAACTAAAATTATGGTAGTGTTAGAAGAGAATAAAAGAGAAAATTTTAATTGTCTTATTTACTAGAATGAAGTTAATGGGTATGAGGTATAGCATATATTCGATAAGTTTTGTGTGGAAATTAGCAGTTGTACTTATACAAATAGATATTAGGATTTAAAATGAATTCTATATCCTCATGAAGTAACTGCCCTTTACTATAGTCATCAAAACTCAGAAGATTATATAGATAAATGTTTTACGAAAGTGAAGTATATGTAAGAATATAAGTATTCTCTTAAGCTACTTGATGGACTAAGAGTTTGGCCTTAGTGTAAAGTCATCGAGCCACTAACAAAAAAGAGAAAACATGATCGCTCTAAAAATAAGAAGGAAAAATTTGAATAGTTGAAATAACTTGTATCAAATATAGACAAAATGGACACAATAAAAGGTAATGCAAAAATGCATGACATGTAAGAGAGTAATATTTTATTAAATTGATAGAAGTTATGTTATTTTTATCTGACTAAATGTGTAGCATCCTGTCCCCTTACTAAGGGTTATACCCTCGATTTCAATAATGGGGATAATGGCAATGAGAGAGTTAGAGGAAAATTTGCATTTCATGCTCAGCGGAATGTCAGCATACATATATGTGAATTTGAGTCTTTGCACACATGGAAATAATTATACATGCACTCATTGACATTTCGGGTATAGTGAATAATAATGGGATAGATTGAGGATAGTGGTTATAGTGAATGAGTAGAATAAGGTGGAATATAAAGATTAGAAATAAAATCTAAGTGTTAGACTTACTGAAGAAAAATGTGTTGAAGAAGTTTGCTGAGAATATTTAGTATAGGAGTTATAGATGGTGGAGTAGAAAGTTATAATCTTAATAAGGGGGAGATGTTCAGGAGCATAGACATATCTCTGTAAAGACGTATCGTCTGTGATAACGTCACATCGTCTGTGATGATGTCATATCGTCTTAAGAGATGTATCGTCTATGTTTTGTATCGTTTTCCCTCTTCGTTTCGTCTACTTTTTCACTTCGTCTGTGATGACGTCATAGGGTCTTAAGCGTTGCAATTCGTCTTAAGTTGACTTTGCTTCGTCTGTATTACTTCGTCTATCTTTTGTTTCGTCTGCTTTCTGCTTTGTCTACTTTTTGTTTATATGACCGAAACTTCGTCTGCTTTCTGTTTCGTCTACTTTTTGCTTCGTCTACTTTTTGTT
>JAOQMS010000179.1:34441994-34467812 GCA_027563885.1 Erythroxylum longipes | reverse complement strand
AATATAAATAAAATAAATTTAGTAAATAAAATATTTCATAAAAATATATTATTAATCATATAAATTTAAATTATAAATAAGAAAATATTAAACTAAAGTAAGAAGAAAATGTTACATTGGATTTGCTTTCTAATAGTTAAGGGTATGGTGAAAAATAATAATTATCAGAAGGTTATTAATGGAAAGTAAAATTTCTACCGTAAAAACAATTTCTCACCGCAACTCTCTTTCCGCTTATGAATTTCTGCAGTGACACCGCAGTTTTCTCCAACCTTCGATTGTTCACCGCAAATCTAAACATGTAACTATATTTGAAAACTACGATGAATAAGTACTTATCTCCACCGTACCGCAGATCCAAACGTAGCTAAAGAATTTAACTAATGACATAATTTGGTAAAAATGATTGTCAACACTTAAAGTACAACTATCTCATAATAATTTGACACTTAGGCATAATTTAATGAAAATAATTCTCAAAACATATGACATATTCATTTTTCAAATTTAATATACGTAATTATGTTAATTAAATAAAAAATGTGTTGATTCCCTATATTGTTATAAGTTCATGATTAAGCAAACTCCAGAAGTTAACACGTCTTGTTTTCCAAAGATAGGAAAACAGTATTTACAAAAACACAGAGCAAGAAAAGAAGATTCACGTTCAAGTTGAACTGATGCCACTTCCTCGAAAATATACCAGACAAATTTACTTTTCTAGGAAGAAAAATAGAATTAGATAATAAGTATAAGGCGAATTGAAATTGGAACTTTATCCTACAAAATACAGTTCAGATAGAATAATACAAAGAATTTAATAATAAATAATTTATTTTTTATTTATAATAATTGTTTTAGAAAAAAATATTAACATTAACAATTAACATAAAACGTCATAATTTTAAAAATTATTTAAATTATGTAAAAATTTTGAAAGTGGGCTGTACTTAATTTGTACCTTTAATTAGAAGTGGCACTAAAAGGAGGATTAGATCCTCTTTTTCTATTAATCAGATCTAATTATGTGTCACATAATCACATCTATATATTTAGATAAGCTTCACGTAAATGTGTGAATGGGTATTAACCAGTACATGATGACGGGAATAAAAGATATAGGGATTTCGTGTGCTAAGAGGAGGGTAGCGAAGACAAGTGACGTCAGAAGAAAAATATTGAACCGTCCGGTGTACGGACATTGACCACCAAGATACCGAGAAAACAGTCATCAGTGGTGGTCAGCAGTTAAGCACGTGACTGACGGTCCCCATTTGGAATATTTGATCAACCTTCTTTCATTTTCTTATTTAATTATTTGACAGGGTACAGTCAGCTTTAGGTGTGACGATACTTATGTTTCGATCACTGGTTAAAAGAGTTCTAAGTTCTAACATTCAAATGTCGTCAGAGTCTACTATGACACGTGAGCAACCACACCAACTGCCCAAAATTAATGGGTAACGTCAGTTTTGACTTTTCTTCACAACCAGGTAATTGCGGGGCTCTTTTGGCAAGTTCTTTTGTACCCTTTTTCATGTAAAAATATATGTTTTATTTTAATCTTTTTAATTATCAAAATTTTAATGTAACTTAAAATTTTTAATAATCTCTTTATATTATTAATAAAATATAAAATAACATTAGTAAATTTTAAATTAAACATATAATTATGATGAGTAATTACATATATATTCAATTTAATATTTATAAAAATGGATCATATTAATAATGCAAATCACCTAGTTATTGTTGTTTTATAAAAACTTAGAGGGGTTATTTGTTTATTTAAGGACATGAGGGTTCAATTCATATGCTTTTCAAAAATTAGATTGTCATAATTTTAGAATTAATTAAATAAATTATTAGCATTTTTATTTTTATCGTTTTATTAGGAACTCATATTCTAAGTTTCCCTTCTTTTTGATAAGTTAAATTATGACTAACTATAAACACTTACTTGAACAAGTGGTTACCAAGTTTCCATAATTATTTGAACTCCTATGGATAATAACATACATCTCTAAATTTCAAATTATTAAGTCAGATCATTTTATTGTCAAGAATATTTGGTCATAACAATTTCGATAACAACATCTGTAAATAGCTAGAACCTGTTCTGAATAAACATTGTGGGAGTACATTAGCATTTAGCATATGCACGTTGGGAAGGTATAACATTAGGACCACAAGATTAAAAGAGGATTCAAATTACATGATATAAAAGGTATATATATTTATACATATAGACACGTAAACAAGCAAGAATTAGGTTTGGGTGAAGAAATGAGAAAGAGAGAAGACTTTTTGGCAATATATCCAACATGAAAAAAAAAAAAAGTGTATCATTAGGAAGGAGGTTAAAGTAGACTATATCTTTCTTTCCATAAGGAAAGTATTGCCTATGTTACTTTTGTAGGTGAAATGCCATGAAGCTCACCTCTTTTCCATGAAAATAGAACCGGTGGTCCATGAATAATCATGGTCGTAAAAAGTTAAAGAAAAATGTATTTTAATTAATAATTAACTTAATACATATATTTCTTGCATGCGTAGGGTTACGAAGAAGTCATGAATTGCATATGTAGTGAATATATATATTTTGTGAACCAAAGATTCCAATCACGTGTCTTGTAATTTTTATACACTTAGCGAGCATATTGCATCTTATTATTTGCATGCTTTACTTAATGTTGTAAGCAGGTAATAGGGAAAATAATTTTGTTCAAGAGTTCCCCATGTGTGAAATGGGATGATAGACTTCATTACACTTGATTTAATCAACTACCATCACTAGTGAAAGTGTGTGCGAGTTATTGAAGCATGATTGGATGTTATTGACATGCTGACAATATGAAGAGTGATGAGAAAAAAGAACTTGGGAGGGAGGAGAAATTTTAGACCAATAATTTCACCGAAACACACTAAGGCATGATTTTCTGACTCTGCCATAATGGCATGCCAAAGACATGATAAAACCTGTTATGTGACATTCTCACAATAGTTTTTTTGGATATACTAAAATTAACATTCCTTAATGATTAACCTGCAAAGGATAATAACCCTTGAGCGGAATTGTCTCACCAAATTCTAACTTCATTTTAAGGTTAACTTGGCAGAACAATCATATCTTATGAACGTAACTTGTTAATTAGTGTCTTCAATTCAATTCCCATCCAAATTAACCGTGTCATGATTATGAGAGAACATAAATAGATAAACATGATGGATGGAAAAAACATAAGAGAGAAGGTTCGTAATTAGCAAAAGAGGATTTTTTTAATAAAAAAAAAGCACAATAAGTTATGTACAATGAGTAGGGCATTGGAATGGAGGAGGGGGAAAGATTCTCATTCTTGTATAAAGAGAAGGGTAGTCGTCCTATTCTAATCATTATATTTTCTTTACCTTTAACTCAAATGAAATGAGTGGAGCGAAGCACATACCATACTTGTGAAAAGCAACAAGATTGAGAGAAGTTATTAGTAGGTGAGCAGTCAGCATTGGTATGCCCTTGCCGACAAGAATTTCTGTCTCGCAGCTTAGTAATTAGAAGACCCCAAAGTGGTACAATAATACCATACTCAAATGCCTCTCTATTTTTCTACTCCATTCACTCACTCACCTAAAAGTGAAATCCCACTTGATTTGTCACCTCTTTTACTGTTTATTTGCGGTAGTGGGTGGGTGGATATGATGCAAGTGAACGACTCGGCATCTTGGAAACGATACCCTGTGAGAGAAATTTTCAAAGTGAAACCATATTCATCCATAGTAGGAGTAGTACTATTGCTCTTGACTTTTCATACTTGGGATAAATAAATGCCGACGAGTTGCCCATGGCTTGCCAGTCTCTTTATCAAGTTTTGCCTATTAATAGGAGCAAGTAAGTAGCCCAGTAAAAAAATGTTAACTCTGTTGAATTTCGTGATAACTTTTTGGATTTTGGTTCCAAAGCATGAAATTCATCCCATCTTTTATCCTGACGCGTGAAAGATATGGCCTGGAATGGGACGTGTAAATAATTTTTATCATAAAAACCGAAGTCTCTTCGTCCATGCCACCGTCAGAATGATAGTTTGAAAACTTCTGAAAGCTTTGCCATGTACGACATCAGAGCTTTTATAGTTCTGATTGTAAACGAGGCTATACAATTTGTAGCATTTGATTCAGATGAATAAGACATTTTGTTCATTGTCATTTAGCAATTATAATCTATAAAAATAAATTCATCCCTTAGAAAGACGAACACGCGTAAAGCTGAAGATAGCTTATTGGTGAGAATTACATATACAGGACAGGTGGTTAAGCATATTAATGTACAATATTCAAGAACATGGTCTCTTCCTCTTAAAAATTTTCAGATTCCAACATCGTTTATAAACATGGAAAACAGATAGAATTAGTAATAAAATTTTGTTGCAGAATCGCTCTCAAGCATCTTTTGTGGTGCTCCATTCCGACAACCTTCCTTTGTTTTGGGTCCTCTTTAAAACACCTTTCTCGCAATTATGGGGAAGCATTGCCCAATTACCCTGCATGAAGGTCACGAGCTTTAGAATGTTTAAAAGAGAAGTTACCTCTCTCTCTCTCTCTCTCTCTCTCTCTCTATATATATATATATATATATTTATGTATATATATTTCTCTATCTCTCACTGTGTTCATGACAATCGAAGTTTTGAAAAAGACTTCCACTCCTTTGTTGGTGGGTCTCCACACCAAACCCCAAAAAGACACAAAAATCAGTAGATATGGATGGAGATAACCAAAAACAGTTAGAAGTGCTACTCCAGCTAGAAAGGTTGCTCTCAGGTCCTTCCCTGAGGTTGTTGACCCATGTTGCTGCATCTCGGCTTCCCATTGTTCGAACAAAGCTCTGGCCTTTCATGAAAAGACATTCTCAGTTCTGAGAAAGTTTTTCAAGTCAAGCACTTCTTGGATCCTTCTGCCAGAATTCCTACCTTTAATCATGCTCATACTGTATTCCACTGACCACCAACATTGTTACCTTGGCCTCTCCAGTCTAACAGCATCTTTGTCCAATGCATCTGCCATCAACAGTGACTAATTTAGCATGATTAATCTTTAACTTCTTCAGTTCAACTAACTAAATTCTCGAATGGTTTAAAGTTTCTCTTTTTTCCAGATCTGACACTTGAACATACTAAGCTTGATTAAAAGAAAAAAAAAACTTAACTTGCATCTTTAGGAAGGACTAATTATTGAAAATAACATTTAAAATGAGAGCACATCCAGTTCTTTCAATAACATTTAAAATAAGGAAAAGAGCAAATCCAGTTCGGGAATTTTATGGTGCAAAAAAAGTTGGCGTTAACATCACGGGTATGATTCAGCTTTTCATCCTTTGAAGTCGCTTGCATAGTTGGTAATCTATACATTTGTAAAACAGAAATTAGGTGTGTGTTTTCAGACAGGAACTTCTAATACTTCTGATACATCAAAAGGTGCATTTGATGTAATGTTCATCGAAGAGTCTTTTCCATTTTTAAGGCCAAACCGACCGCCTAGCGACCTATGTAAGAACATGCAAAGATCGACAAATAGAGTCCCAAGCCGGAAATAAAAAGGAACAGATTAAAGATTTTAGACAGAAACCTTTCACTTGTCCTATCATTCATTAAAAAGAACACATGATGAAACTAAAAGAATGCAGCAGAACTTGCTTGATGTTCAAGGAATTATCAGGTCATCAAGCAAGACATCAAATGGCATTTGGATGGACCTAATATGAATATGTGACAAACTCCGAAAGCAGAGAGCCAATGGCTAATGGTAAGGAAGCAAAATTTACAATGCCACACAGTGATTGAGCTCAGTTCGGGAGTCTTAATTGCAGATAGAAGAACTTGTGCAGTTTACAGAATAACTGCATAAATTCAAAATACTCAGAAATGGCGACCCGAAATCAATACGAGACAATCAAGTACTTGGAAAATTAGTTTAATCACTATCCACCAAACTCAAAAAGTTTCATGGATTCTTATTATATATATGGCAATTGAAAGTTGTGTACTGCAGAAGGAAGGTATACAATTGCTCTCGTTTTAAGTGCCTCATAATAACACAGCTAAAATCTCAGAAATACAGGAGAAAGAAATGACTACCCTTAATCAATATTAGCCGTCATTTCTCCAAATAACTTGAGATGAGAAGTTTTACAACACCCTTCCTGATCTATGGTGACTGTCATACATGGATCGCTATCTTTACAAACAAGATCATCTTTCTGCAAATCAGAAACTCCATAAATGATTATAGGATGAAAGATGGACGACCGTTCAATCATGAGGCCACAGATAACTAGGCCTACAAAACTAAATTCCCTATCAGATTCACTCTTCTTCCCAAACTGATCGCCCCTAAAATTTCCCTAAATAGCAAGTGAAGAAGTACAAAAAGGAAAACAAATGATTAAACAGTGGAAAGAATTTAATAAATTTTACTAATTTAGAGAACTGAAAGGAAAGAAGAAAAAAATTGTTACACTGACGATGTATCAGCAAGAACTTCATTTAACACATCATCCTCACCGTTAGCCAGTGCAAAAAGCTCTGCATCTTTTTCCTCATCGCTTACAAGGTCTCGCCTCTCAAGCTTAGAGTGAGCAGCAATGGATATTAACTTTTGTCCCTTCTCCATGCCTGCCCTTGAATTTCCAACCCATCTCAACAAAGACAAGTTGCATTTGAAACCACATGAAGTAGCATGAAGGAAAATAAGCCTTACTGCAACTTTCCCTAGCGACTTGAACTCAGTAAGGTACGTTTCCCAAACAAGCCTACTACTTTGGGGATTGACAATTCTCATTTTGCCAGTAATTGGATCCCTCTCCTTCATCTGGACAGCCCTTGCATACACCGGATCGAGCCCTTCTGTTCTCCATTTCATGAGTTCCATTAATGCAATATGAGCTTCCTCCCTCGAAACAAGCCTAGTTATCAGCTTGTCCACATCTTTCTCCTGTTCTGGTGTTAAGCATTTGAAAGGAGGAAGGTACTTGCCACTAGTGTCCCTAAGCAAATAGAGGGGATCAAGAATGTACGCAGCAGCCCAAGCAGGATGATAATTTTTCTTGAACCTCCTTTCGATCACTTTCTCAACTGTTGCTTCTGCAGAATGGAACTTGGAACACCAATCCCTAACTTTTACTTTGAGTTCCTCCCAAAGTGGCAGGCATTGCCCAACCAACGGCCTATCTGCTTCAATCTCTTGGGCCATTTCCTTGACCAACTTGACCAACGAGTGTACTGCCTCCACTTCATTCCAAAATCCCACATCTCCGATCATCCCAGCAATTCCTCTCCCAACAGGATCCTCCACGGACACCATCTTAAAAGATTCATCGAGCAAAACCAACTGCAGTGCACGAGCTGAGCTGAGTATGTCCCCTAGCATTGTATAGACACGGGCAAAATCCATTTTATCATACTCGCGCGAGGGTGGCACTCTCAGCAACACCGCGTTTCCATATTCTTGCAACTGATATTTGAGAAAACTATTTCGAATTGGGGTGTTACTGTTAAAAAAAGAAGCAAGCTTGAAGCAATTATCGCTCACGTTCTTGAACAAAGGAAGCTCCTTGCTGAAATCCTTAATCAAACTAGTGAACCCCTGAAACTGACACGAAAGGTTGACCATCCAATGGTTCTGATTCTCTAAGTTCCTCAATGCCTTGGACTTAAACCTGTCTGCAACTATACCTACACACTGTTGCACAACATTTCCACAGATTTCACTCATCGTCTCCCAAAAAACATCCTGTGCATATTTAGACGGTACTGACCCACTAACAAACACGGCTTTCCGATACGAACTAGTCCCATTAGGCAAATTAACAGCCAAATTGACCAAATTCACGTCATTAAAACTCTCATAACTCTTGACCTTCCAACCATCAGACGCAATCTGAAAAAACATAGCATCTCTAATCCTCGACTCAGACTCAGCCTTCGCTTCTTCGTACTTAACATCCAACCTCCCGCCAACAAACTCTCTTCTCGAAACCGCAGGCAATCCAACTTGATTCAAGAATGCCTTGAACTTAGGATGCTCCAAACTCGAAAAAGACACCGACCCGCAAGACTCATAAACCCAATCAGCCAAGTAATCAAGGGCACAGTCAATCTGGGTCTTGCTCAAAGCTGGTCCTGGCGATGTTTTAGGACTCTTTAGCTTCTTCACACTGTCTTCAAGCATAGCCAAAGCACCCAAATCGTCTTTTCCACCAGAAAGCATCAAATGCGGTTGTTGAGGCAACATAGCCACTTCACCAGAGTATCTCGATGGATCTACCATAGCAATAGGACTTATTTGATACGACGTGGCCGAAGCCGACGTAGCTACCGTCGTAACCGGATAAGAAGATGCCGAAATTCCCGAACTTGCACCGGCAGAACGTTTCCGGTTACTGTGCACTAACGTGGCGACAACGGAGGCTGAAGGCACGGTGGTGTTGGACGACGGGGAGATAGATGAAATGGGTTTGGGCAGTGAGTTGAAATTCGGACAAGTCCCGCGTTTTAGATGCTCCGAGGCCGTGCGAGACGGGTTCGATGCAGAGAAAACGGCGTCGCACAAAGAGCACCGAAGCTTCACGGCTTTAGGGAGGCCGGTCTCGTTGTTGTGCACTAACATGGGCTCAAGGTGAGTCCAGTACCACGCGCCTTTTCCCTTTATAGCTTTGGTTCTGACCATGACGAGGCCATCGTAGCGTTTGTGGACAGCCTTCGCCGTGAGCTCGTCGGCTGAGGCGGTTGTTTCCACCGGAGACGTGGCGGTGTTTGTGTTTGTGGCCATTGTAATAAGAGAAAAGAATAACGTGAAAGTTTGAGTCTTTCTGGAGGACTTCAGAACATATGGTTTTATTGCTAGTTTATCAGTTGCATTCAGCTAGGAGAGGCCGTCCGGCTGTGGTAGCCGGATTTTGATCCTCCGGCTGGTGTCCATGCCGGAGACCGGCGATCCAAGTTGATATATTTATGTGGTCTCGGTTTCACTGACGGGCCCTTGTAGCTGTAATTGAGAGGCAGTTTTGGAAGACAGAAAAGAAGAAGAGTCCGTGGGAAAGAGAAAATTTTTGAAGGGAAGAAGAAATAGTTGGCGAGCGACGTACACGGGAAAACCCGCGCCGAGTATATGCGCGTGGGGAACATGGAAAAGCTAAGTTGATGGAAACTGCCAGATCAAAGTAACACCACCGTCCGACGTACGAAAACACTGCTGACATTGGATGTTAGTTCCAGGTGATTGGGGAGTGAGGGACACGCACTGTGGAAAGGGGTTCTTGATTTGATGTCCCCTACATGCTTTTGCCTAAAATATTTATATTTTCTGCTAATTTACATATAATTTTTGAGTGGGGATGGAAGTTTCCTCCTGTGACTTCTTGTTGATGTGGTTATATTCAGGGTTGTGGACAGAAAGAGCAACCTAGGAATTCAATTGGATAGCATTAATAACAGGCAGGCAGTGTTGACCAGACACACCCAATTACAATAGCAATTACAATTTGTTTGAAAAAGGCCAAGACCCTTTATATATTTTTATTCACTTTCATCCTATTGTATATAATTTGTCTTCATTTTCCTTTAAAACCCCACGCCCATAGAGTAGGAGTAGGTAGCAAGTTGGCACCAAGCATTACGAAATAGATGTTACAATTTTCCCAACACCCAACATAGGTTAGGGTATTACGAATGCTAAGGTAAGTACCTAGTATTCCATCCCTCTGCCACATTAGGGTTTAATGCCAGTGTAAAATGATTCAATTCCTGACAATTTCTCTCAAGATGACTCCGAAATTTCAAGAATGCTGGCCCCGCTAAAGGACAAGTAGCTAGGGTTTAGGATATTTCACACCATATCAAAAAGGGCCGCGTCTACGGTCTACACTATTTTTGGTTGTCAAGAGGTGTATGCAATCATGATCATGCGGGTAGTACCAAAATTCACAAGGTCTTACCCTTCCTGTTGTGGTTTGTCTTCACAACGCACCTGGATTGGCCACGTCCCGTATGCTCAAACTCTTTTATAAACCTGAAATTCCATTTGAAGTCAATTTTGTTTCAAAACCATGTTGGGTTTAAACTCAAAACTTAGTTGAACTTTAAGTGAATAAAAACAGTCTTACCTTAATTAGATTTGAAGTAATATTCTAACTTAAGTTAACTTGAAATTTTTATTAATCTTAAATTCAATTAAATTAAACTGTAATCATTAACTTTAAATTAAGTCTCCTGATTAGTAGTTCTTATTTTTGTAACTAGTAATTTTACACACTCTAATTATATGTCTATCTTATTTTCTTGTAAATTATATGCATAATATGTCTATTAGAAACAGTCTCTTTTTTTTACGTAAGAGTAAGGTTGAGTACCATCTAACTTCTCCAAACTTCACGTTTTAATGGAATTTCATCCGGGTATTAGTGATGATGATGATTTATACATAATTTGTATTTTACTTTTTCTAAAAATAATTATAATGGTTGTTTTGGCAGTAAGTTCAAAGTTCCACTCTTATGTCATAGTTTTCTCTTGACTTGAATTTGACTTTTTTCTTTTAAAAATTTGAATCAGATTATATCTTAATTATTATGAAATCTACAACAATTAGTTTATAACTTGTGAACATGTAAAAGAATTTAATTTTAAGATAAAATATGAGAATATCTCTTATAATTTTACTGTTTTGATAGATATTGTTGTTATTGAAAATTACTTAAAACACTTTATTGTATTAGAAATATTAAAAAAATTTGCTATCTTTGTATTAAGTTATCTTACTATATTTATTATTGAAATTATATCAAAATAGTTATATAAAATTTGTCAAGTCTTTAATAATTAATCATATAACATTATGTGATAAAATAATAATATTATAATATTTTTTTTACTCTTAATTTGGTTGAAGGTTCATTATTTTCCAACAACAGAGAATTATTCAACCGGTCGTGCCCATCTAGAGTCTAGACCCTAGTCCTACAAAGTATGGGTACCGTGCAAAATTCCAGATTCTTCAAGGACAGTACTGTGCTTACTGAACATTCTCTTTCTTTTTTGAAAAATTAAAAATAACTCACCGAACATTCTTACCAGTTCTACCAAACTTAGACCTTGCAAATGCTTAATGGTTCGAAGCTTTAAGTATTTGAATTCAAACCCTCTCATTTCATCAAGCTATAGGTATAAGAATTTTAAGAAACGATAAACTAGAGAAGGAAAAAAAAAAAACATGTTTCATGGGTTGTCCATTTTGATGTTTCAATTTGCTTTTAGATATGCCAACTCGTAGGATGTTTCAGAATTGCCAGGAACTCAATTGATTGGTCTCCTCTTAATAAATGAGATTGGAGTGATGAAATGATAGTACGAAGAGACTGGGACAGATTGAGTAAATTGGGATTACTAATTAAATGGGTTATTGGGGATGGGGTGAACCATACGGCACAACTGTCTTCCACCCTATTTTGAAAGTTATAGAAAGAAAGTTTATCAGCAAAATTAGGAACTATTGGGCCATACAAGGCTGTATGACATAAAAAGTTAAAGCATGATTAGTGGCCAAGCGGAGACCTTGAGATAAAGTCCAATTTAGGCTTATTGATCTGCGAAATTCTTTGTGTGCTCGTAAAAGGTAAACCTTGAAATTTGGTCGTATGGATTTGTCTAGACCTTGTTCTTCTTTCACAAGTTTGAACACAAACACTGTTGTCACTTAAAAAGAGGACCTGAGATGAATTCAAAGACAGGATATTGTCTTCGGCTCGTCATTTTCAACAAGTTCAGTGTTTTTAATAGGAATTTTGGCATTCCTTTCACAGTATATTTCTCTTGGAGCTCCCTCTGTTTCTCCAATGGAAGTAGTACTCTTACACTTCTTTTTCAATCTGTTCTCCTCCAAACTAAGTTGGCACAAAAAGATGCAGTTTTCTTTCTCTTAAATAATTTCTTCTCCTTCTCTGGGTCTCTTTCAAAACGTCATTGCATTTACACCGCCCTAACGATCCCAGCAAGAACGTGTGACATGGCTAGTATGAAAAACACGTATTGAGTCGGAGATTGATCCGCCGAGCATAGAAAATAGTATTGTTCTTGGAAAACTAAGTGAAGTAAACTACTTCCATAGAGTTAACTGAACATTTATATTCATATGCATGACAAGGCCTTCCAAAATGTTGGTTCTTTCATATAGTTGTGCTTTAAATTCAAAGCAAGTTCGAACCTTTGACCTCAAGTAAAACAAAAAACTTGGTTGGAAACTTTAGTAGAAAAAAGTCGTCGAATTTGCGACGGAAAATGTCAAATGGAGCTAAAGGTCATACAAAAGTGAAATGGGCTAATATCTGGTATCCGAACGAAGAAGGAGGTCTCAACATATATTTGATAAAACTCATCAATGGAACGCTCTTATTGAAACAGTTTTAGTGGATTCTAGAAAACCGTAATTCCTTATAGATTAGATGACTTCACTCTTATTTTCTCAAAGGTAAAAGCATCTAGGAGCTTCGTAATAAAGCATCACATTCTTTCTTTTTTGAACCAACTTCTCAAGATGAGACAAGACGTTGAAGAAAGCATGTCGTGTTTTATTAGCAACGAGAAGCTCATTAGACTATGGTTTGATAATTGATCGGGAAGAGGAGCTCTTATACACTCCTCGGCGAAAATAAGGCTTTCTATTCACTTCCCACTTAATACAAAGATGGAAGCTTTTATTAGCGGAACAACTTGACATTTTCTTGAAGGTATCAACCAATTACAACCAAACTACAATCCAAGTCCGTCCTATCTAGACACTTTCTTCTGGCACACTCGCCCAACCCATCAACTGTCGAATAGAAGCATGAGAGAATTGTTACGTTTGCACAAACCTGCAGTGAATTGGTCTAGAATTGTCTGGAACAAGAACATTCCTCTAAAGATTTCTTTCCTCATATGGCTAGCTATCCAAAATCGTTTCAGTACAGTTGATAGATTTAGATATTTAACTATTAATAGAGATTGTCTGTTTTATTTAACAGAGGCTGAATCACATGACCACTTATTCTTCACGTATGAGATTACTAACTGGATTTGAGTTGTTAGAAGGGAATTTCAATGGTCATTGCCAACTTGTTCACTCTCAAGTGTTATACAACGGTTAGTTGATTATCGTTCTCCTATAGAATCGGTTTATTCTATATGTTAGACTCTACGTACAAAGCGTATAAAAGGAGCGCAATATCTGAAAATTCGAAATTAAACAAAAAACTCTCCCTCCTAGTACAAGAAGCGCTGAAAAGTATCCATGAGATTCTAACCCCAGGACATGTTATTTAAGGTTGAGGAGTTGTCTTATGGGAACCTAGTCATTATCTTGAATTTGAGATGGCAATAACATGTCCAATATAAAGCCCAAGTGGAAAAGTAACGAATGTCTCAAAATGAGTGATGTTTCCCCTAAACTCCTGAGTTTCAATGCAACTAGGAACCATAAAATGGACGACAGATTCAGTACTCCTCAATTAAAATATCAAAATTTAAGCTATCAATTATTTTAAACCCAGCGTGGAGGATAGAACTTTAGTTTATTTGAAAAGTTGCATTTAGATGATACACAAGCTACCTCAAATTACATATATCGATGTGGAGAGGGAAATTATAATACAAGTAGGTGTTTGAGGACATAACCAGTACAGCATCCCTTGGATACCAAGAGGGATTGTTCACGGTGCAGCACGAAAAAGAAGGAATTCCTATAGTAGGATTAGGCTTCTATATGAAAAGTACAATTCAAAGGAGAGAGAGAGGCCATGCATGATTGGTGGACCCCCGTTTGGTGAATTTGGTATTACGTTAACTTGATTGGACCATCAATGGCCTTTTCATTCATTCAATTCGGCTGTGTATCTGATAAAAGTTTTCGTGGCCCAATATACTTGTCCTACAACTAGGCCTCATACAAGTGGGGGATCAAAGGTGTTTTGGGTCGTAATCACTATCCAAACGGAGCTAACCCACCCCATCAGATCAGACCTTTGTTTAACTGCTTGCAAACCCAATTATTATGGCCATTGTGCAGAAGATTCATCACAAATATAATGAACATATGGCGTCAGTCCATGTTAAACAAGCCATCACTTACTATTACCTTTTTTCGCTAAGAAAATCTAAGACAACACTGAATATTACTACACCAGCACACCACTATCCATCCCTAAGACCGGACATGGAAATCTAAAATCCCCCCAAAATCATGGTAAATGTCCACCTGAACTACTAACAACTTCTAATTAGTCAGACTACCATATCTTCGCACATATTTCTTGGAGGTTGCTTGGTGCTGCTCGGGGAGGTTACCTTAAGGGCATTTTTTCTCAATTAAACTTCTGTCAACCCATGGCTTAGTCAGACTTAAGAGCTTCTTTAGTGTAATAAAAGCCTCCATTCTGCCCACCACCACTTTTTGATCCCTGTTTTAACTACAGTTAGAAAAAAAGAGGACAAATTTATCAAAATGGTTAAAACACAAGATAGAAGAAATGCATATACCATCTATTCAGCAGTCTATGCCAGAGTAGGATCTTTATGCCTTAGAAGATTGAGGCTATATAACACGTTGAAATACACAAATCATTTCCATATTTAAGAGAACAGAGTTTACCTTTTTAAGGACCTTTTTCTGATAAAGATAGCCCTAATCACAGAGAATATAACCACAGAACAATGTATCAGCTGTCGTTATATCAGAGAGTTCTATGGTTTAACAACAAGTAGCATTTGATTACCTTATCAGTTCCATATAGGTAATCACAATATGTAAACACTGAAGCAAAGTTGCTCCGGCTTTGTCTCCCGACGTAATGATGGTAATCATGGTAATCTGCACCTCCATAAAATGGTATATATTTCGTGGGAGTCCAGGGGAAGTCATACCTGCATAACAACACAAATTATGAGACTGACGTTCTGTGATAAACAAATGAAGACTATCTTGAAGTTATGGGGTCTAAAAACAACTGATCAACATAAAATTGCAGCAACCAAACGTGAAACTGTTATGTATGACTCAAACTCTGGGAAACCTCATAATGTTCTTCTATGTTCTCAAATTGACTAAAGCAGCATAATTCCTTCGAAATGTCCACCATGTCCAAAGAGTCACCACTTTTAAGCAGTAAAAGTTCCATTTCAGAGATTCCCACTTTGTTTCTTTCTTCAAAGAGGAGGGAAAAAAGAATTTTTCTTAAAATCAAAGCATTTGTTTCACTGCTCATTTTTAAAGATTCTAGCAAGTAAATCAATAATTATCATTTCCTACAATCATTATCATTTCCTAGCCCTGTGCCAGCAATCAGATAGTCATTCAGAATTATGGCAGGTTGGATCTCCTGAGGTAAAGTACAATCCATGCACAGGTAACCGATGTACCAGCTGGAACACGAAGAGAAAGAATCATTTTCGGAATGATTAGGAAATAAAATTGCCAACTCCTATGTATAAAAACTCTTAATACTTCAATTTTTAAAGAATGATAATCTATACAACTACCCATGGTGAATGACCTTGTGATGGTATAATAAGACATCTGCACAAGAATCTTTTTGTAACTTTGCACGAAGAAAGACTTAAGAGGACCAGAAGATTTCAGAGCACTAGTTACAACAGAATTACATGGCAATGGAAAGAAATTAACGTAGAAGGATAGTTGAAAGAAGCACGGACAAACAGAAGAATGCATCCCAAAATATTAAGATAGTACTAGTCATTCATACTTAAAAGTTGCTTGATAAGTATTTCAGTTATAAACCCTAGGGAAATAAATGTTTTAACTTAGTGACAATCTAATCCACCGAGATGTACAACAATCCCATATTTGCACAGAGAAAAGCTTTTAATGATAGGAAGTAGGCCATTAAGCAAAGTCTGAGAGGCTATCTGTGCACGTTATTACCATCCTGTCAGCATAAAGGAACCAACTGTTGAAACAGCCTGCTACGAAATGGCATGAAGGTAATAGGCATTTCCTCCCTTCCGTTGAAAAGAAAAAGAAACTGTGCCAAATTTTGCAAGTTGTAGTTCTTGTATCTATCTATATAGTCTGTTTATGAATTGAAGCTTGATTCAAGATTTCAACAACACTCACAAATAATTATGACATCTAAAAAGAAGATTAGAAGAAAGGGGATCGCACTGTTCTTAGTCCTCAAGAATAAATGTAAACCACTGTTGAGGATCGTTGAAATCCTTTCAATACTTTACTAGGAATTCAATAATAAAAGTGAAACGCACCAAAGAAATCCTAAAGTTTCAATCATTTCGTCATTAAAACTATAGCAGAAAAAAACTCAGCAGATAAGAGTGGCTAGCATGCGTACCCGCTGTGCGTCTCAATCGCTTCAATCTGCCGAAAAGCAATCCACAACCAAAATGTGATCATATGTCCAGGAGCCATTGCCGGCCCCGCAAAAGATGGAATTCCGAGGATTAAGATTTCAGCCCAGTGCGCGTATGGGGCAGCAAAACCAATTGGAGCAGAGTATTCATGGTGAACCCAGTGAATTTTTTCATAGCCCCATGTAGTATGCAGAAATCTATGGATCCAGTAATTCAGGTAGTCCTCCACCAAAAAATACACTAGCAGCTGTAGAAAAATTTCCCAACCTGAAGGTAGAGGTAAGCTTGTTCTGATCCCAATCATCTGTGCATAACAAAATTAAACTCCTTAAATAAGACTTCCACCGTAGTGTTCTTGAAACGCTTAAAATAGTTAACATTAACAACTCACTAAATGGACGAAGACAATGGAAATAAGCTAAATTATTATTCAAAACATTCAAAATTGAAGAAAATGACAACCTAAAGAATTTCTATACTAACTAATTGTTTCCAAACCCCCAAAATGAAAAATGAACATTTCCATCTGTAGAAGCTAAGTGATAAAATCTCCCACCAATGTTCTGAAAATCTATAACAATTACCGGAAACTAGAGCCAGTTACCCTATTTCACACAAATACAAGAATGCAAGTGATTCTCAGGAGAAGTCTCTTCAGTTAAAAATGTGATCTTTAAGAGAACCGCGGTAAGAGATTGAACTGGTAAGTTAAAATCCATCCTTGATAATCAAAACCCCACTAAAACATATAAAACTCATCATAACTTCTCCAAAAATCCAACAAATTAGCAAATAAAGCCGTCACCTTGATAGAAGGAAAAGAGACCAACTGAAGAGGACCCACGACGAGGAGGAACACGGTCATTACATCTTTGTAGCACCTGAACATCTCCGACAAGGACAGCTTAGCCTTGGGCTGAATCTTGTATTTTTCGAGGCCGGAAGGTCGCAGGACCTCGACGAAAACTAGGGGCAGAGGCGCAGCAGACAAAACCAGTAACAGAAACATGATGTTGTGGCAGTAGAGGAAGTAGTCGGATTTCTGGGCAGAGTAGTTGAACCACACTGTCTCGGCAAAAGTAAGGTTCCGGCCGAGGGCGGAGGCCGCCTCTCCGACAGTGTGATAAGGCAGCATTGTTCGGCGGCTGAGTGTTGCTGGTGTAGAGCGACTAGAGCGGTTGGGGTTCGTTAAAATTTATGCGGGAGATTTTGAACCATTTAAGGAAGAACGTAAGAGCAAAGCCACAGCTTGTTCGGCGTCGCAGTCCCAGTGCCATGCACAATTGGATTGGGTCCCACCCCCTCTTTTTAGTTTAATTTTATATAAACCATTAATATAATATTAGGATTAAGACAAAAAACGACCAAACTTACGCAGACAATAACAATTATTTTACTCTACGCATACGAATTACAGTTTAACGATACATAACGGTGTCGTTATGAAGTTACTCACACAGGCAAACTATACATCATGTGGTCAGTTTGACAACGACATGTCTTTGAAACACAATTTCTCTATCATACATTGATGGACAGAATTTAGGAACGAAATTCATCCAAGCTTGAGTGTTTCCTAGTATGTCGATTGTCGAGACAAGGACAACCACGGAAGGAATGACGGGAGGCCCACCAAGTGGAGATAACATGGAATGGAACTCTTGTCTTCAGACAAAGTTGATGTCGAAAATGCGTATCGTAATGACTCACCTACGTAACGTTGTCCTGTTCTTGTTTAAAAGGGATATTTAGTGGCAGGTTATCAGGATTATGATCACATGTTTAAGGTACAGAAATCCTGAGAACTAGTATTATTAAATATATAACAAACCATAAGAAACAGGCAAACAGCGAGACTTAGAGAGAGAAAAAATGAGTCCGTCGAGTATAAAAAGACATAATTAATCATTTATTTTATAATTACTTTATCATAAAATTATACATAATTATTTTAAAATTAATAATTTTATAATTATTAAAAATAATTTTATTCTTAATAATTACGTACCAAACACACATGATAAATAATTTCATTCTTATTCTAATTCTTATTTTATTTTTTCATTTTTAATTTTTTATTCTAATTATTTTATTAGTGATTACCAAACGAGACCTTATGATAAAATGTTACGAGTTTATCTTATATTTTTAACTAATTTAAAACAAATCCAAGGTAAATCTAATTGAAAAGGAATAAAATATGTCTAAAATTAATATATAAAAGAAAGAGTTCTAAATAAACTAAATTAAGAAAAAGCACCTATATTTACATGAAATCCCATATTTTTCAGGCAGAAACATGGATTATTCCTATTTTGTTATCATTTTTGGGACTTAAAAGACGTGTTGACATGGTAGTTTATGTGCAGTTTGAATCATGTAGAATTGGATCACCTTCAGCATAGAACTTTCAAAAGTATCATAAATGTACTGTTTCATATCTTATTCATCAGCTTTTCCTTTTGACCATACATGCAAGACCAAATGATTGCTGTTTGAAACTAGAGATGTTACGAAAGATTTAGTTTGGAATAAGAAAGGGAAAGGTTCGTGGGCCTGTAATTAAGGTGTATAATGAAGTTTTATGATGACAAATGTGATAAGGAACAGTGGATTAGTTGTGGAAGAAGAAGCACGACTGCTATATCCTCATTCATCATGAGTCGTCACTTACTATTCATTTTCACGTCGCTTTAATGTACAATTATGTGACGGAGAGTTGTGAGGGTTGTGATGCTTTAAAGGCGATGAGACATTGAAATTTGATTAGATTAGTCGGGTATTATCACCACTCATATCAATCCAAAGGCTTAGCTTAGCCAATGAGTACTGCGAATGAATCGTGGCAAGTGAAAATTTGATGAAGAACACTAGACATGGCTTCATTTTGTTTTGGTTTAATTATGCTTTCCTATGGAAAAGAGAGCTAAGGTTAGTTGTCATAAGCATCATTATTGCTTCTTCCACGCTAACCCCCTCGCTCACGTTGGACCAAATCGATCTGTCATTAATCTCTAACCATTAAGCTTTAGAACTACATTAGATTAAGCCATGCTCAAACAGATTCTTGCAGCTAATAATAAATTCTACGTTAATTGCTTGTAGTAAACCAACAATTCCTGACACTGTGAGCGGCCC
Source organism: Erythroxylum longipes (assembly GCA_027563885.1). Classification (NCBI taxonomy): domain Eukaryota; kingdom Viridiplantae; phylum Streptophyta; class Magnoliopsida; order Malpighiales; family Erythroxylaceae; genus Erythroxylum; species Erythroxylum longipes. The sequence goes on along the minus strand of JAOQMS010000179.1, from coordinate 34,448,271 downwards.
CCTCCTTCCCAGAAGATTTCGAAGCTTTTAGAATTGAGATACTGCCGCCTCTCAAAAATCTTTTCATTAGTTATGGTGTTAGATCTAATTTTGTTTTATCCATATTGAATAAATTTCATGTTCTAATTTTTTGGTTCTGCTTCATAGTTTAGGATTGAGGGTGAGCTTTTACTAATTATTCCTTTGTGATTATAAGTTCACAGGTTCAAGTTACAGAAAACAGCATTTTTATAAAAGTACAAGTGAATGGTTATGTAAATTATAACCCTTTCAAGACTTTTGCAAAGTGAAAAGTCTTGTGTATTGGATACTGAAAAATAGTAAGAGTAATAGTTTTGCAAACTTTTCCATTTTACCATGGTCGTCTCTAGCACAAACAAAAACAAAAATATCGAAATTGAATAACAAATAACAAATAATACCAAAAATTTGGTAACGCAATTCGGCACACTTTGTCTAAGTCTACGGGACCCTCACCCAGTTTAATACTTTCAGTGAAATACAATAGATTTACCCAAGGCTTTACTGAGCCGACGCAACTCAACCCTTGACACTATCTCTTAATCTCACTTCCTGCGAAATATTTTCACACCCAGTAAAACGAATGACTATTGTTAACTTCAACAGAGGATTTTTCTCAACAACTTTTAATGAAAGATATTAATCAAATAATTAACGAACAACTCAAGTGATTAAAATAACTAGAAACAAGTTGAAAACACTTGAGATAGGAAGGAATGACTTCCCGATAAATTCAGCTCCTTCTAAGACAGATTTGAAGTCGTTCACCAAGTAAATTGTCGTAGTCAGATGCTGGGATTTTATGCCTTACTTTCAATCGTGAATCTTGAAAACTCCACTAGCAATTTGATGTTGAATAGTTAGAAATATAAAAAGCTGATTCACGCAATGTCAAAAGCAAATTCACAACTGCACCAGAATCTCCACCGACAACCCAGGCAACAAGCACACCCAAGGCAATAGACACTTCAGCCCCCTTGGTCACGAGATGCTCAAAGAGTCTTCATAAGATGGAGTTCTAATAGCCAATCAGATATAAATTCAAATAGACTATCTCAAGGAATGGTTTCACGGAGGAAAGACGTTGAAGCAAAAAATAATCTTTCCAAGTTGATTCACGCAAAGATGAAATCAAAACACAGTTGCACTACCATCCATCCAATCGATAACCACACAAAAGACTAACGTCACCTAAGTCCTCCAACTAAACGCCTACCACAAAACAAACAAGTTTACCACCAAAAGTCTCACTAACGTGGCCGACATAAAAACAGCCAATCAACACCCATACAATACAAAACACACACCTTACACCAAAAATCAATTAACACCTGACATGAAAATTCCAACAATGCCCCCTTCAGCCACGCACCTATGACCCACACTACATCTTGCCAAGATACATATCAATTAGAGATAGAGCTCTATCACAACTAAAAGATTATTCTCAATAGCTTTTTGAATCCAAGTCAAACAAAGATACTTGATTGGCTATCATCATCCAATTAATATCTTATAAGTCCAATTAATAATAAATATGCCAAAATAAAATAAGAAGATATATATATATATATATAGATATCTAACAATCTTCCTCTTTTTGACATATTTGTTACAAATAAGAAATTCCCCCTGAATAACATAATTGGACATAAAAGTATTAAATTCATAATTCATATGACAGACACTCCCCCTCAATACATCATCAAGTTCCAAAGAACATCCATAAAACAATAATCCAATCATTTAAAGTTCTCCCCCTTGGGACAAAAAGATGCCAAAAAGTAAGACAAATAGTCATACAGATACCTTGAAATCTCCCCCTGAATGGAACAATCACAATAAACAATATAATAACTCACCCTTGGGACAACAGTGTCAAAAAGAAGAATGCCTTCAACACAATCAGTCTCAACGAATAAAGAAACATAAAAATTAACTGTAGGTGCAGTGGAAGAATCATATGCACGCTACGATGACAATTTATCACCATTCAAAACACCAAGAGATATGCCGGAAAGAGAGAGAGACCCGAGAGAGAGACCCATATTGATGAGAGAGCTGAAGAGTCTTCGGTGGAGCCAAATAAAAGTCACAATGTAAACTAATAAAAAAATGAGATGAAAATGGAAACATAAAAATAAAAGAAGAACTAAAGAAGACAAAAAAATTTTAATATGCATTTTTTTACTTTTATTTTAATTTTTTTAAAAAAATAATACATCAATAATGTAAAGTACAAAGTCCCAAAGCCCCTCGAAGAAGTTCAAACCTCACTGCATCAAGAGGTTTCGTAAAGATATCCACTAACTGCTTTTCTGTAGATACATGTGACAAGGTGATTATTTTGCTTTCGACAAGCTCTCGAATAAAGTGGTACCTGAGATCATTATGTTTTATTCTTGAATGCTGAATTGGATTCTTAAAGATGTCTATGACACTCTTGTTATTGCATAAGACAGTCAACACATTCTGATCAATCCCATAATCTTTTAACATTTGTTTCATCCAAAAAAGTTGTGAACAATAACTACCTGCAGTAATATATTCTGCCTTAGTGGTCAATAGTAAAATGGAATTATGCTTCTTGCTATAGCAAGAGATCAAATTGTTTCCTAGGAAGAAATAACTCCTGAAGTGCTTTTCCGATTGTTTAAGTTTTCAGCCCAATTCGTATCACTATATCCGGCTTGATAAGATGTCGAGTCAAATGTATACCATATCCCAAAATCAGATGTTCCACTTACATACTTAATAATCCTCTTGACCGTTTTCAGATGTTTTCTTTTGGGTTGGCTTGATAGTGAGCAAATACGCCATACTGAAACAGATATATGGCCTACTTGCAGTCAAATATAATAAACCTTCGATCACGCTCCGATATAGACTGACATTAACGCTTTTACTATTCTCATCTCTGTTTAGTTTCGTTGAAACACTCATAGGTGTTCTCGAATGTATGGCATTCTCAAGACCAAACTTCTTAATTAAACTATTAGCATATTTGTTTTGCGATATAAAAATTCCATCCTTCATTTGTTTAACTTGTAAACCCAAAAATAAATTAAGCTCACCTACCATACTCATTTCAAATTTGGATATCGTTAATTCAACAAATTCATCTATCATCTTTAGATGTGTGGCACCAAACACAATGTCATCAACATAGATCTGATAATCATAAAATCAAGTTTAAACTTTTTAATAAATAGAGTTTTGTCAATGCTACCTCGTTTATATCCTTGCCTGATGAGATATTATGTGAGCCTTTCGTACTAAGCCCTTAGTGCTTGTTTGAGATCGTAAAGAGTTTTCTTTAGCTTAAAAATGTGATCTGCATGGGCTGAATCAATAAATTCTTTTGGTTGCTCGATATACACTTCTTCCTATATAAACCCATTCAAAAAAGCACTCTTTACATCCATCTAATAAATCTTAACCCCTTTACACATGCTATGCCTAATAATAGTCTGCTATGCCTAATAATAGTCTGATAGACTCAAGTCGTGCCACCGGTGCAAAAGTTTCGTCAAATTCTATTCCTTCAACCTGAGATTATCCTTGAGATACTAACCTTGCTTTATTTGTGGTTACATTACCCTTTTTATCTGTTTTATTTCGAAACACCCATTTTGTTCCAATCACATTAGTATCCGATGGTCTTGGCATTAATTCCCGTACATCATTCAGTTCAAATTGAATCAATTCATCTTACATAGCTAATACCCAGAACTCATCTTGTAGAGCTTCTTTAACATTCTTTGGCTCAAATGAAGATGTGTAGCACAAATATCTCGTAAGTTCTCGATAATCAACCCTTTTTTTTCCATTGTTTTCTTCTTTCACTAACATCTCCAATGACGTTCTCTACTGGATGATTTCTTTTAATTCGAGAGGGAGAATCCCGATTCAAATAAGCTTATCTCAAGTTTTGAACATTTAAAGGAATAATTTCCGCATTTAGTGTTTTGGTTGATTCATCATCTGAAGTAACTGACAGTTCTTCAATTCGGGCAGTTACTTCCTCAGCAACAACTGACTGCAAATCTGGGCAATTTTTCAATCTTGTCTCGTTGCTTGTTTGAGCTGGTTCAAATGGTCGGTTATGTAGATTTTCTTCTGCCACTTGACCATTTAACAAAGATACATCATCTATCACAACATTTATGGACTTCAGCACTTTCTTGGTTATTTGATTATACACTCGGTAAGCTTTACTGTGAGTTGAATAACCAATGAAGATTCCTTTATCACTTTTGCTCTCAAATTTTTCGAGCTATTCTCGATCTCTAAGAATGTAGCACTTACTACCAAAAACATGAAAGTAACTCACATCTGGTTTCTTTCCCTTCCAGAGTTCATAGGATGTCTTGTTCAAGATGCTTCGAAGATAAATTCTATTACATATGTAGCATGCTGTATTAACTACTTCAGCCCAAAATCGCATAGACAATTTACTTCCATTCAACATAGATCTGGCCATTTCTTGAAGTGTTCTAGTTTTCTTTTCGGCAACTCCATTTTGTTGTGGAGTTTTGGGTGTTGAAAATTCTTGTATGATGTCATACTCATCACAAAAGTCATTAAAGCTTGTATTCTCAAATTCTTGTCCATGATCCAATTGAATTCTTAATATAGTCATATTTTTCATATTCATGACCTGCACACATAGGCTTCTAAAAGCCTTGAAAGCATCTGATTTTTCTTTCAAAAATGATACCTAATTATATCTCGAATAATCATCAACACAAGTTAAAAAATATCTCATTCCACTAATGCTATCATGTTGTGTTGGACCAACCAAATCTATGTGAATTAATTTAAGTATGCGTGATGAGGTAACGTGTCTAACCCTTTTATGTGGCACTCTAATATGTTTACCCATTTGGCACGCACTACAAATTGATTTCCCTTCTTTGTTCATTTTGGCTAGACCCTTCACAGCTTCCATTTTCGTCAGCTTGCTATTGAGATCAAAATTTACGTGTCCAAGCTTTTGATGCCATAAATCAATGTTATTGTTGTGTGTGGCTAATTTATAGGTGGTCATGACCTGCAATATGTAGCAATTGTCGGCTGATCGCTTGCCACTTACAAGACACTCTCCTTATTCAGCTAGCACCCTGCATTCATCACTTGTAAATTTAACTAACAAACCATCATCACAAAGTTGGCTTATACTCACCAAATTGGCTTTTAGTTCATCGACATGGAGCACGTTCTTGAGGGAGGAAATCCATCCAAACATAATGTTCCTCTACCAATCATCGAAGCCTTCTTTCCATCTTTGAAGGTCACATGACCATCCATACAACTCTGATAATCAGTCGAGTAATTTTTCCCCTGTCATGTGGTGTGAACATCCACTATCAAAATACGAACTATTTTGCAAAGTTGCCTTCATTGATTTAAGAACCACGAGAGCTTGCAATTCACTCTTTTTTACCCAAGTTGATTTCGGTACTGAGAATTGATTTTGAGATTTTTGTGAGGGACATAGAATTCTTCGGCTTTGGCTTCTTTGAAATAGCATATACAGTAACTGGTAACATCTTGGCCTTTTATGCCCAATAACTCTGCAAAAATGACACGTGGGTACAAATATTCGATTCTTTCTCGATGTTTCTTCTTCTCGGACAGATCTGGCATATCATTTTTCTCCTCATTCACCTTAGAGCACTCTCCCTTATAACCATTGCCTTGAAGATCCTCTTTAACCTTACCGATTTTCATTAAATTTTTTAGTTTTTCTGTGCCTCCGTTCAACATTCTCAATCTCTTTTCTGTACTTACTAATCTCATTCTAGCTTCACCAAGCTCATCTAATGCCAACATCAATTTCTTTTCTAACTCTTGGACGGTGTTCTTCATGGATAGATTGTTGGATCCCGTTTTCGAAGTACAACTCCTGCTTGCTCTGATAACAAACATGTTAGAGCCCGTTCCCGGACCCCAACTTTCATGCAGAATATCATAAAACGTGAGATTTTTCCAATACCTTGACTATTATCGGGTCATCTTCTCAAAACTCCCCTTTCTAAGTTCAGCTCAGATCTTCGAATAGTCGACTAATCCATTTATCCACTTCAACCCAAAAACCTCAAGGAACAGCATTGGCTTGTCTAATCTTTACATATATATACGTGCTTCGGGTTGTCGGCATAACTTTTGCTATATACATCCAATTTGAGGTTTCTTTGGATATTTTGGAAGAGGACTTCAAAAACTACAACTTTCATGAAGACCTCGAAGGCCA
>JAOQMS010000179.1:34399876-34429096 GCA_027563885.1 Erythroxylum longipes | reverse complement strand
TCATGAAGAGCCCGAAGGCCAATTTTATCTTCTGAAGGGGCGAAAATAGAACAGAAGATATGTGGTGAACAGTAACCTAGAAGAAGTTTGGGAAACTCAGATGATGTTTTTCAATTGCCATAACTTTCCCTATACGGATAGGATCAAGATTTTCTTTATATGGTTTGAAAGAGGATTTTAAGCTTTACAACTTTTATGAAGACCTCACAGGTCAATTCTATCTTCTGAGGGGTGAATAATGGAACAGAAGATAGGTATAAACGAAGTGCATTCGTCTGTGAACAGTAACACAGACGATGTTTTGCAATTAACATATTTTTCTCTAAGGGGATCGGATCAAGGTTTACTTTATATGGTTTGAAAGAGGATTCCAAGATATACAATTCTTATGAAGACCTCAAAGGTCAATTCTATCTTCTGAAGGATAAAAAATGGGACAGAAGATAGATGTAAATGAAAGTAGAAGAAGCAAGACACAGAAGGAGTTATGAACAGGAACATAGACGAAGTTTAATCGTCTGTGAATAGTGAGACAGACGAAGTTCAGAATCAATAACAAACGAAGTTCATTCGTCTGTGAACAGTGACACAGACGAAGTTCCTTCGTCTGTGAACAGTAACACAGACGAAGTTCATAAACAATAACATAGACGAAGTTAAGGACAGACGAAGCAATACAGACGAAGATGACATCACCCAGAGGAAGCTGACATCATCACAGACGAAGCAATACAGAAGAAATTTGTTCTCAGAGGAATCAAAACATAGACAAAACAATACAGAGGAAGATGACGTCACCCATAGGAAGCTAACGTCATCACAGAAGATATGTCTTTACAAACGATACAGAAAACAGAAAAAGCAAAACATATCAGCCTTCATGCTTATGCGAATTCTATACCTTAATTCCAGACATGAAAACATCATCGATACTACTCCATTTTTAGTTCCAGAACTCCAAACAACTCAAAAAGCTAAAACTCACATAATTACCAAAATCGCAGCCTACTATTCATGCTAGCATGTTATTTCTGCACTTCCTTACTTCTACATTTGCTTTGCAATTTAACCAACATCCAGAAACCTTATATCTATTCTCTACACTGTGAACCTTCTCATGCATATATATATCCAACATACACATGCTCAATTATTCAGTGAAACAACATTACAATCACTTACTTGCTTAATAAGTGCTCAAATGCTGAAATGGAAGTCAACACCACAAAAAGCTGCTAAATTGCTATTCGGTGATGAAGATTAAGGAAGAGAATTACAGTGTGGATGTTTTGGTGAAGAATGGAAACTCTAGTGGACTCTTCCTAACTTAACCAATATATTACGTGGGTCTATTGCATGTCCCTCACGTGTATCATTTAACTCCACCGATTCACTATTTGTCATAAGCAGAATTAGCCATATGTAATTCCACTTACCCGGAATTTTCCATCGATAACTTGTATCATCTTATGAATGTGCTACATCAATATGTACGTCACAAATGCCTATGTCTAACGTGCATTTATCTTAAGTCAAATAAATATATCATGCATAACTATTCTAACCGATTAGGTAACAGGATATTATAGTTGAGCATCCGTGGGCGCGGCTAGTTCGCAAAGGGTGCAGTTTGCTACCATACGTTCCATTTTCTGCACTTGTTGCTGTTTCGTCTATTTCTGTAGTGCCTTTACTGTTGTCTCAATTTCAGGATTGTATTGAAAATTTTCATATTGATTCGAACTCGTAACGTACATAAACCGTCAAAAATTCACCAACAACGGTGCCAAAATTTGGTACTGTTGTCACCTGCGACTAGAACAGACGTATGCGTTCTTTGAGTTCTCTCAAGCTTGGGGCAATTTTCTGGCGATTTTCACCCAAGTCACGCATACACTTTGATCCGACTCTCTCTTGGTGTTCATTTACTTTTGTTTGCTGTGATTACTATATAGGCCTTGTGTGAGACACGTTTCCTTGTGGGATTGGATTACATCTTCGATAGTTTAGGGAAACATACGGAGACGCAATTTTTGTTTCCGAAGATCTGTGAGCGTGTTACGACGACGCTTTTGTGGGGAGTTACCTGCAGCTTTGATTGTTAGGTTTTCTGAGTTCTGTTTCGTTATCGTCGATCTGGTCTAGCAGCTTTTGGGTAGTTTTGGGAGGCCCTGGGTCTCAGCGTCCATAGGGAAGAGGACGAACTTTGCGAAGAAATTCAGAGATATAACAAAGGAATGCGCCATAGGTATACAATCCCCTCCTTCGGATACTGTTGCGCGTCGTGTAACAAGAATGCAAAATGTAGGTACGTTTCCTAAAAACCCTACTTTATGACCTCATCAGAAGGGGGATGAGGATGCATCCACTTTTGATGAGACTACTAAAAATGAGGATATGAACGAGGATTCAAGTGAGTCGGAAGAGATAGGGAGTGAGTCCAGTGACAGTGATGCTAAATCAGTAGAGGATGACAGTGCCCATCAGGTGCTTGGGGGAAAGTCAGTTTCAGAAAGTGCGGAAAAATAGGTACCTGCTGAGGAGTCATGTCTGAAGGATAGGGGGCTACTGGTACCCGACAGGAGAACAATTCCTCCCCACCAAATACCCACCCACCCAAACCACTTACCCAACCCAAACCCTCCTTTGCTATCTTATTCAGCAACAACCGAGAGTTAAATCAAGGGCTTCATTTGGAGCAATTTGATGTGGAGGATGAGGTTGTTATGGATTCCACAGACGTTTCCTCTATTGAATTAGAATGGGGGTACTATTTAGTTGGTTGCTTTATAGTTAAGTTCCCGGGTATGAAGGCTATAGATGGGTTGATAGAAAAATGGGCTGCAAGATGCAAAGTGCTGCCGCATAATAGGGGGATGGATTATTTTTAAGTTTAATACCGACGAAGAGAGAACAGAGGTATTGGCAGGAGGTCCCTACTCACTTTTTGGAAAGGCTTTGATCTTGAAAACACTGTCCAAAGGTTTCAATTTTGACTACAGAGAATTTATGCAAGTACCCATCTGGATACAGCTCCCCAACGTCCCTTTGGAACTTTGGAATGCTAGAGGCTTGTCAAAGCTTGGGTCCCGCCTTGGTAGACCAATTTGCACTGACCTTATAACAAGCAAAAAAGCTTGAGTTGGTTTTGCGAGGTTATTGGTAGAGGTCAATGTAGCAAAAAAACCTATTTTAAATTTTGATGTTCGTATGCCTGAAGAAGGAAGGTACAATCAACAGGCGGTGCATGAATCTTTCCCAAGATACTGCTATGCGTGCCAAAAGTTTGGACATACGCCTTTTGACTGCAAATCCAGAAATAGGAAAGCACCTAACCAAGAGGAGAGGCACGCGGATCCTACTGAAAAACAGAAACAGTTGGAAAAATCTGACCTTATTCAAGATGGTGAAATTCAAGCAAAGGATCAACCTACCAAGTATCATGAGTCTGGTAACACGGGTAGCCAGGAGACTACAATCAATAGAAACTAGGGAGAGGGGATGGATTCAGGAGGTAACACAGTACTTCGGCCTGAAAAACCAGCCAATAAAATCAGTTCAGCCTCCATTACTACTTAGAAAAAACAACCTGAAGGGATTGAACAAGGAGATGGGAATAGGGAAGATGGTGTACCAAGAAGTGGATCAAGTTCTGCTTCTCGGAAGGAAAATCCGAAACATCCCAAGGGGAATGGCAAGTAGCTCAGATAAATAGAAATACAAATAAAGGCAAGGTTGTGATACAAAGCAACTCAAGACATTTGAATAAAAACCCACAAAGTCCTGAAGGTAGCCACAGAGCATCAGTGAGAAGTACTTTGGAAACTCCAAAGGGTACTGGAGGGGGATGCCCCCCTCAACCCAAAAAATGAAGCTGTTTTGCTGGAATGTCCGAGGCTTGAACAAAGCCTCGAGACAATATAGTGTTGCCAATATTCTTAGGCAACACCAGTGTTACCCTGCATGCTTGCTGGAAACCAAGCTAACAGTGGATCGTCTCACAAAATTGATGAGAAATAGATTCGGGGGTTGGGAATGCAGTCATAATTTTGATGTCATCACTGGGGGCAGAATATGCGTAATATGGAATCCCAAGTTCTGCACAGTTTAGGTGTTGGAGGTTGGGAGACAATTTTTACATACTGAAATTCGATGCTGCACTACCCAACTGTATTTCACGGTATCCTTTGTATATGGACTGTATAGCGTTATGAGTAGAAGGGAGCTATGACAGCAACTACAAGCTAGACAGGTCCAGTCGGCACACCCATGGATCATCATCGGCGACTTTAATTGTGTATGTGATCCACGGGAAAGGATAGGCTGCAATTCTTCTACAGACTATTTCCTTAAGGATCTAGTTGACTTCAAATTGACTTTGGGACTGGTAGATGCGCCAAGTATAAGGGAGTTTTTCACTTGGCACAAAAAAATGGTTTATGGGACAAACTAGACAGAGTCTTACTGAATCAAGCTTGGGACATGATGGGAGTTAATTGTCTGGCAAACTTTCTAGATATGAGGGCTGAATCTGACCATTGCCCTGTGTTAGTGGAATTCAATCGAGTTGAACAATCAGGTAGTCGACCTTTCAAATTCTTCAATATGTGGTTAAAGCATCCATATATAAATGTAGTCATCAACGGTAATTGGGAGACTAATGTTGAAGGAACAGCTCAGTTTGTCCTATGTAGGAAATTGAAGGGATTAAAATTTCCTCTGAAATCCATGAATACAGAAGTCTATGGAAATATTTCAGCCAAAGCCAGAGCAGCACAAGAGGCTTTTCAAAGAGCTTACCGAAATTCTTTAAGCAGGCCGAATGATATAGTTTTGCGACAAGAGGTAACAGAGAAAAGGAAGAATGTTGACTTTCTAATGGATGCCGAGCGCCTTTTTTTCCAGCAAAAGGCTAAATGTACTCATCTCATGGAGGCTGACAAGAACAACAAATATTTTCATTCAATTATGAGGAAAAGGATAAAGCAGAATTCTGTTTCCCATCTGATTAAGGAAGATGGTAGTGCTACCACTTCTATGCAAGAAATGGTGAGATGTTGTTTAAACTTTTACTAGAGCCTATTAGGTACTATGGGTCAAAGAGACAGTATTGAGGAGGAGGTGGCACAAAATGGGCAGATTCTGGATGACCTGGACCGGGAACTTCTAGTTATTCTAGTTAGTTAGAATGAAATCAAGCAGGCCTTGTTTGGTATTGGTGATGAGAAAGCCCCTGGCCCTGATGGCTACACTTCTGCCTTTTTTAAGCGTAATTGGGACAGTGTCGGGTCGGATGTCACTTCAGCAGTACAAGAATTCTTTACTACGGGCAAACTTCTTAGACAACTTAACCATTGTTCCCTCACTCTCATTCCGAAGACCAAAAATGCGCTAAAGGTGACGGATTTCACACCTATAGCTTGCCTCAACGTTGTCTATAAAGTGATTACTAAGATCCTAAATGACCGTATGATTAAGGTGTTGGGGAAAATTGTTGATTCAGCACAGGCTGCCTTCATACCTGGCAGAAACATGATGGATAATGTGTTCCTAGCTTAGGAATTGGTAAGAGGTTATTCAAGAAAGAGGATTTCTCCGAGATGTATGCTTAAAGTTGATATTACTAAAGCCTATGATACGGTTGACTTGGGCATTCTTGAGAATATGCTGAAGCAATTGGGTTTCCCTAGTATCTTCATCTGTTGGGTTATAGAATTTGTGCAGACTGCTTCTTACTCAATTGCTATTAATGGTTCACTGCATGGAATGTTTAAAGGTCAACAGGGACTACGCCAAGGTGACCCTATGTCACCCACCTTATTCCTCTTAGGGATGGAATATTTCTCAAGACTGCTTAAGAAAAGAACAAGCAATGCCAACTTTCAATTCCATTTGAAATGCAAAAAGCTAGGTATAACCCACATTGCATTTGCGGATGATATCATGCTTTTCTCTAGAGGGAACAGGGCCTCAATAGGCGTATTAGTAGAAGCACTTCAAACCTTCGAAAGGGTGGCTGGACTGAAAATGAATGAATCAAAATCAAGCCTGTATGTAGCTGGAGTGGATAGCTATGAGAGAGAGACGTTAAGGCTGATGGTGGAGTACCCTATTGGGGAATTTCCTGTTCGCTATTTGGGGGTACCATTGGCACCCTTAAAAGTATCGGTGGCACAGTTTTCTATACTCATTCAATCGGTGGAGACTTTCCTAACTGCTTGGCGGTCCCATTCTCTTACATATGCGGGTAGAACTGAACTTATAAATTCTGTTATCCAAGGGGTGGTCTCTTTTTGGCTACAAGATTTTCCTATCCATAATGCAATCTTGGATAGGCTTACTTCCATTTGTCGACTGTTCTTATGGGGTGGTAGACATTTCAGAGTGGCATGGGACAGTATTTGTACTCCAAAAGAGGAAGGGGGTTAGGCCTGAAAAATTGCAAGATATGGAATACAACTTTGTTAGCCAAGGTTCACTGGAACATACATGCTAAGACCGACTCCCTTTGGATCAAGTGGATGCATGGAGAATACTTAAGAGATACCATAATCTGGGAGTGGGATCCCTACAACCAAAACTCCCCTCTTCTGAAAAAGTTAGCATAGACCCGTGACTTATTGCTGGCAAAACTTGGGGGTCAAATAGAGTTAATCCAGAAACTACAACTGAAGTGTGTAAATGGGCGGCTATCCTCACAGAAGACATATGAGTTAATTTGGATAAAACACCCCAGGAAACCATGGATGATGTTTATTTGGAAAAATTACATCCCTCCAAAATATTCATTCATCTCTTGGCTCAACCTTCGGAATAGGCTTCCAACTAAAGACAATTTGCAATTTGGAGATAGACAAGTCATGTGCTTTCTGCAATGCTGCAAATGAAACAGTGGACCATCTGTACTTCAAGTGTGAGTTTACGAATGATGTGTGGACCACCATCAAGTCTTGGCTTAGGCTGACCCGCACCATGTCGTCTCTCTCTAGTGCCATTAAATTGATACGTAAAGAATACAAAGGTGCATGGCTCCGAAATAAAGCTGCTATACTTGGTCTTGTCTGCACCATCTACATGATCTAGCAAACAAGAAACCTTATTCAAATAGAGGCAGCCTCTGCTACCAGACTAGATGTGGTCATGAAGATTAAAACAGTCATGTATAGAATCCTCTACAGAATCTTCCCAATGGACCTCATCACATTCTGATGCTTTTAGATGAGATGTTCTTCTCTTTTTTCGGGGAACCTTCATGGTAGTAAAGGGGCAAGGGAAGCTTAGCTCCAGCCCACTTCCAGATGAAATGGGGCCCATGGGGTTTTCCTTACTCAAATGGGCCATGCACTTGGACAAAATTTAAAGGAAGCCATTTGATTAACCTTATTTTGGGTGTAAAGGGGTACATGATTAACCTTCTGTAGATGTACTGTTGCCGTAACTGAAATTGTTGTAGGCTTAGAACATGTTTTTTCTGATTATGTAACAGGTCGGGGTATGCCCCACAGGACCATGTACATAAACATTTTTTGTTATAATACATTTACATTTTACCCAAAAAAAATTAACGTAGTAATAGAAAGTGGGTATCATTCCCATGAGGAATTTTAATGACAAAGATTGTACGAGTTCAAAACCAAAATCAAATGAAAAAAAAGGGGGGGTTTAATTCACGACAATTTAAGAAAAAGATGATAAAAATCGAAAATTAATAAAAGTAATTGGATCTGAAAATTTAATAGACAAACCTTAGTTTCGGGTCACCGATGTTATCACACTAAATGGATCCTTGATATAAAATTCAGTTCATCAATAAACATTCATTGGGTGATGTTTTCTCTTAAGTGTAAATGAGTAGAAACATGTATTCTAAACATTCTTATCACTCAATAACTTAGATACAATCGTAAGTTCAATTGAGTAATAGCTTTAAGAACTAAGAAATTAATGAACAAGATAACACATGTACGACATGCATTCAATCAAGATGAGTTTCTTCTTAGAATTTTCCACTCTAACATAAAGAAGGTAATCTTAATTGTCACTTGTGATTAACAAAACTGAACGTCATGTTGTATTAATCTGGCTATTAAATGAACCAATTCCTAGTTGCGCACCTAGAAATCAATCAATTCAATTGTACAAAAAAATTCGGAAGGCACTCAATATTTATCAACAAACAAGCTTTATTGAAACATCTCACACATAATAGATGATAACATGGTTTTCCTCAACTAAGAAAAGGAATTTAGCTACTCATAATGAAAGTGAAAAATAAAGAATAGCCAATTGTAAAGTCTCCATCCCTGGTCTTTCTTAAAAATCCTAAAAATCCCTAGAGAAACACTGTAGAAATTGAAACCTAACTATGACTGTCAAGAAAACCAGAAGAAAAGAATGCAAAAAATGTAAACTACTCCTAAAGTGGTCTACGTGAACAGTGCACGTGAACAGTACAAGTGAATGTCTTTTTATGCTATTTCGATTTCTTCTCTTCTCCTTCTCGTGATCTTCAACAGATAATCCTTATCCCCACTTTAAGTTTTAGATCTCCATAGATAAGATAGTAATATGATCTTTAAAGATTATGAAAATCTCAAATTTGAACTTGAAAACAAATTCTGCAGATTGTTTCCATCCTTGCACGTGCCTATGCTTAGTCATTAAATTTTTTACCAATCTGGAAATTTCGGGTTATCTTTGTTTCCTTTGCATCTTTTCGATTCAATTTCATCTCTTTAGTGTTGAAAATCATCTGAGAACAATTAAAGGACAAATCCATCAATTTTGAATAATAATTTCAACATATGAGAGAGATTTATATAGAAAATGAATGCAAAATGACAACTTAATAGGATCGGTAACATTTGTGTGAAGACCAGTGTCGGGTGCACATTAACACTCAATGATGTGCGGCATATTCCCAATCTTCAGTTGAACCTGGTTTCTGGTAATGTACTGGATAAGGAAGGTTATCATCATTGTATGGGTGATGGCAACTAGAAACTCACCAAAGGATCTTTGGTGGAGGCGAGAGGAAGATTATGTTGCTCACTATACAAGACGCAGGCAGTGATATTTATGGGTCAGCCGAATGCAGTTGAGGATGATGCTTCACCAAATTTATGGCACAGGCGACCGGCACACGTAAGTGAGAAAGGGTTGAATATGTTGGCTAAGAAATCCCTCATCCCACTAGCCAAAGGTAAAGTAAACCCTTGTGATTATTGTATCTTTCGGAAGCAACATCGTGTTTCATTTCAGAAGAGCTCCAAACCGAGAGACAATTAGTTAGAGTTGGTACACTCTGACTTATGCAGTCCTATGGAGGTGGAATCTCTTGGAGGTAACAGATGCTTTCTTACCTTTATCGATGATTTCTCATAAAAAACATAGACATATTTTTTGCGCACGAAGGACCAGGTATTGTAGCATTTTCAATAGTTCCACGTGATGGTGGAAAGGGATATCGAAATGCCATTGAAGTGTCTGCGCACTGAAAATGGTGGTGAATATATCTCTAGGGAGTTCAGAGATTATTACAATAAGCACAGTATTAAGCATAAGAAGATAGTCCCTGGTACGCCTCAGCACAACAACATTGCAGAATGGATGAATCGTACCATTGTTGAGAGAGTTAGATCCGTGCTCAAAATGGCTAACTTACTTAAGTCGTTTTGGGGAGAAGCTGTCGGTACTATTGTCTACCTAATCAACCAACTGCCTTTAGTAACTTTGAACTTTGATGTCCCAGAGAAGGTCTGGATAGGTAGGAATATTACATACTCTCACTTGAGGGTATTTGGCTGCAAGGTGTTCATGCATGTTCTGAAGGAGCAGAGATCAAAACTTGATGACAAGTTAGTGCCTTGCATATTTGTTGGTTACGGAGATGAAGAGTTTGGCTACAGGTTATGGGATCTAGTGAAAAAGAAAGTTGTCTGGAGCCGAGACGTATTATTCCACGAGAATGAGATCGTGGATGATACAACTGTGGATGGTACAAGATCCACAAGTGGTGGTGTTATTGATATTACACCGGTGAGCATTCCAATAGATGGTGCCATAGGAGGAGGAATGTTAGAATCAAAATAGGAAGAAGAAAAGCCAGTCGTGAGGGATCAAGAGTCGGTCGTAGATGATGAAAATGATGAAGAGGGTGTTGAGCAGGGGGAGCGAGAGAACCCCATTCCACTGGAAGGAGTTGAACCTCAGTTGAGAAGGTCAACCAGAGAATGCCAACCATCTATGAGGTGCCTATTTCTGATTATATTTTGATTACTACTGAGGGGGAGCTAGAGAGCTTCCAAGATGTGCAATCTTACAGAGATAGAGATTGTTGGATGAAGG
The DNA here is from genome assembly GCA_027563885.1 of Erythroxylum longipes. Classification (NCBI taxonomy): domain Eukaryota; kingdom Viridiplantae; phylum Streptophyta; class Magnoliopsida; order Malpighiales; family Erythroxylaceae; genus Erythroxylum; species Erythroxylum longipes. The sequence goes on along the minus strand of JAOQMS010000179.1, from coordinate 34,418,749 downwards.
TCATGCAAGAAGAGATGAATTCTTTGAAGAAGAATGACATGTACTAGTTGGTGAAACTTCCAAAAGGGAAGAGAACACTCAATAACAAATGGGTGCACAAACTGAAGAAAGATGATGGCAACCTAGTGAGATACAAAGCTCGATTGGTCGTCAAAGGTTTCACTCAAAAGAAAGGTATTGACTTTGACGAGATTTTTTCATCAACTGTGAAAATGAGTTCTATTCGAGTTATTCTAGGTCTAGTAGCTAGCTTGAACCTTGAGTTGGAGCAGCTCGATGTAAAGACCGCATTCTTACATGGGGATCTAAATGAAATAAAATCTACATCAGGATACCTATTTACATTCTCAAGGGGAGTAATCTCATGGCAGTCAAAATTACAAAAATGTATTTCCTTATCAACTACCGAAGTAGAGTATGTTGCAGTAACGGAAGCAGGGAAGGAAATGCTTTGGTTGAAGCTATTCTTTTAAGAATTGGGTGTGCAACAGGAAGAATACATAGTCTATTGCGATAGTCAAACTGCCTTAGACTTGAGCAAGAACACTATGTATCATGCAAGGATGATACACATTGACATAAGGTATCATTGGCTTAGACTTGCAGTTGAGGAGAAGGCATTAGATTCATACTGATAACAATGTTGCTGATATGATGACGAAGTTTGTTCCTAAGGAGAAGTTTGAGTTGTGTGTCAAACTCGCTGGGATGCGCTCTTATTGAGAGCAAGATGAAGACCTCCTCCAATATGTGATGGTTGGGGCTGGAGGGGGAGAATTGATGGGTCCATCCCAACAACCCACCACCAGCCAAAATTTTAATGGGCATAAATTGTGATAGACATTGGTTGTTGCAGTTTTCTTTTTAGTTTTGTGGTGTTTGACTGGCTGGAAATGTGGCCAAATTTGAAGCCACAAATTCATGCTGCTTGGAGCCTATAAATAGGCTTGAGGTTTGCAGCATTCAGCATAGAAAAGCAAAGCAACAATGCTGAATACACAAAGAGAGTTTTAAGTGAGTCTTGTGCTCTAGATCACATCCACAAAGAGGTGTGAGGTAAAAATAGAGCGGTAAAATATGAAAGTGTGTAATACTCTCATCCACCATCAGTATAAATGGTCTTGATTTTGTTGTGGAAGTAGTTTTCAATGGTTTTGAAGAATTTCTCAAATACCTTACACACATCGGATTCCAACTTTGTAAGATAAAACCAAGTGTATCTTATAAAATAATAAAGAAAAATGATAGATTATTTCAAAAGAAGTTACAAGTGCATGATCCCAAACATCTAATACATAATTTAAAATGATTTATCACAAAACATAGAGGAATTTGTGAAGGATAGTTTGTGACTTTTGACAAGAATCACGCACTCGATTTCTAAAAGTAATTAAAGATGGAATATCATTACTAACCACGATTCCCTTTTTAATTTGAAGAAAGAGATGAATAAGATGTTATGTCATAATTACGATGATAAAACCATTAAATTGTAAGGATTGAGATTGGAAGACTTGATAGGTAATGTTAAGGATAACCACTTATACAAGTGTCTATTCCACCCATTAGCTATAATACTCTTTTGTTCAAATCCTTCATAAGAAAGTTGTTTGAAGAAAATTCAATTAAATTGTTTTTTTTTACAAAACCAAGAGATAGATATTAAGTTCTTTTTTATCAAAGGTACACACAAAATGTTATCTAGTGTGAAGGTGGTAACAAGATAGTTCATAGAAGAGGAACCAACTATGAGATATTAATATGCCATTATTATTGTCAACTACAGTATCCTTGTTACCAATAAAATCTAAGTGCAAAGACAAGTTTTAAAGATCATAAATGATTTAGTGTGCATCGCCAGAGCAAGTACCTAGTCATTATTGTGATGGCTTGATTCTCCTTCTGCTATATACGTTTGAGGTCTAGAAGAATAGGAAGAAGGTTATCCATGAGATCGACATGTTTTTTTGGGTGGCTTGATTTCTCATAAAGCTAACAGACAATATACTATTGACTTTGATTTCTTTGATAGAAATTTTGATTCCATTGTGGAGAGTTTTGAGAGCGTATACGTAGTTTATAAGAAAGTGCTTATATATTGCTGACATTATTTATGTCTTGAATGTTATGTTTATGATTACTACAGTAGCTTAATAAATGCTAGATCATCAATTAGACTTTTTTTACCTTGTTTATATTTGTAATTAAATCGTTTCCTTTCTTTTTGTTTGACATAACAAAAAATAAGAGAGAGAAAGTTAAAGCTCACTTCTAATTTTTCTAAGCATCAGTTGAAGTGGTGCAATTAATTATTTTTGAGTTGATTGTTTATTCAAGGTAGCTTGAATACTGATAAGTATAAAATAAATTTAAGTGTCAAAAAATGGTATTCAAGCCAGTTCATAATAAATATAATTATTTCCATCAACATAACCACAAAGTCTATAAAGAAAAGGATTAGTGATTTGAGATCTACAAGATGCATAATTTTTACCATTTCTGATAATTTGATGGTGTTTGAGAAGAAACATTAAGAAATCAAATTTCGAGTAATTAGTGGAGAATTAACTTGCCCTAAATAATTCAAATGTATCGCATTCATTGGTGAAGTGGTCGAAGTTTTCTCTTATGTGCTATTCCTTAAAAATTTTAGGCAAGTTTTGGGGAAGTACATTTAATATGCAATATAGACCTTATTACATACCTAAGATCATACATGAAAGGGTTAAAAATGAAGAAAATGTAGAATACTTGATTTCAGTTCCATATTTGATTCCGATGTCATTTTCAAGCTCCAAACGATCACGAATCTCCTGGGACCTTTACGGAATATGGTTCCCGACATGTGGTTTAGATCTTTCTACAATTTTCTCAATACGTAAGCTCTCTTAATATATTAGAAGAACTGTATGCTTACGATTGATACGAGTAATTGTAGGAGACCTTAACCTATATATATATAGCTTCCATATCGGGCTTCCCCATCACAAGTTTGATATGGACCAGGTCTATACTAAAAGGGATCCATTTTTCCACCCGGACTTTGACCTATTGATTTAGATCATTTATTGGGCCACTTTATTACCCTTATCTGGATCAAATTACGTAACTTAACCGATAACTTATTAAAAAGACAAAATTATAATTAATAGTTGTCCACTTAATAGGAAAATGATAAAAATGTCCCTAGGGACAAAAATATCTAACATTCTCTCCATTGGACAATAATTAATTGCAGTTTTACTTAAGTTCAAAACAATTTCAAAACTCAGTTAAGTCACCATACTATATTTGTACCAAATTTAAAGAAAAAACATTTGATCCAAAGGTAATGAAAGTCCTACATTCCGTCCTGCAAGGCTTTTGATACCGAAAAATATCGAACACATGTATCATGTGTTGTAACACCCCTACTGCTATAAGGTACATAAGGGAACACCCTTATGACATTCTAGTACATACCCTATAACAACGACGTGTTACAATCTCTTTCACTTTATTACATGGCAATTAATACAACTTAATCATCACATCTACTATCATATAAGAAAGTTACCAAATTTTACAAACAAATTTCCTCTTTTCATTTCATAAATCTGAATGTACATAAATTGTAGCTTTCCAAAAATCTGTACATGTACATCATCATATCCTAATACAAAATGTACTACATGAAAGAGGAAATACAAAATATCTAACTAAATCCTTCAATCCAGCTGACTGACCTTTGAGCCATATCTTCTTCACAAAGTACAAGAATTAAGCTTCTTGTACGGTCTCTCAGTAACTAGAATCCTCTCTGTATCCTGAAATGTCAATGTGGAATTTTGGGTGAGTTTTACGAACTCATGTGAGGTAACCATCATCGATGGTTCACTCAATTCATGCAACATATTATTTCACATAACAGATAATTCACATCATTGCATTTTTCTTATAATATCACATATCACACTTTCATTTAAAAGTAAGAAAATTGCATTTCAATCAATCAAACATACTTAATACAATTTATATGGAATGCACATGTGACTCTTTTCAAATTATTACGTTATTGTGACCGAGTGCCTAAACTGTCCCGTATCTATTGTGGATACCGGTCTCATTTACACTATCCCTTATTAGTTGGAGATATAGGGCTCATTTTTACATAGTGAGCCTTTGGCTCTTAATCACATTTAGAGCTTTAAGCTCGTTTTCGGTGGCTACTCAGGTCATAACTCTCATTATCTGATCATGCATTCATGTATGAAATGCATCTCATAATCAATCAATCAATTCAAGAAACAATTAGTTCTTCCCATTCACATATAAGTAGCACTTCCAATATAGTCCCGAATATAGAACTCCTCGGATAATCAATTGTCCGGAATCAACACAATCAATTTCACATTCATAAGATAATTCAAACATAATCTAACACAAACAATTAATTGAGTGGGACCGTCTAGGTTACTCACAGATTGCTTCCGAAGCTATTGCCTCGAAGTTCCGGCAATGTCTAGATGTTGACGTTCCAACTGCTCCTCTAAAACAAGCAATATACACATATCACACTTTAGCTCAAGTATAAGTATTCATTTATGCGTATGTATGTATATGAAATATGTACAATGCATGTTCATGACAATCTCTGTTATCTTTCCATTAATTTGATCACATAATCATACATATTTCCAAACTCACGTAAGTATCATCAATACTTATGGTTTATACCTCAATAATACCATAAAATCAAAATTCATATCTTATTTCTTCAATTCATATTTTTCCTAAGACACACTTTCTGGTCAACTTTCCATATTCTTTTTGACCAAGTAAATGAAGTAATTTGAGGATACTTTATTCTCTAAAATTGTTCTCCTATATATCTCTTAAGTTTCTAATGACTCTAATATAATTCAATTTAGTTCAGTATTCTATGAGTTATGCTGAAAATACTATAGACCGAACACATTTGAAACTTTGGCTTGTACATGATCATGCTGTCAAATTGTACAATTCATATGTCTCAATTCCCATATTAAAAAATTATGAACTTTATATAATTGGAAATATAAGAGAATAAAATACAACTTTTGTGAAGAAACCTTTGTCTAATTCGGCATCTATCAATACAGTGTATTGAATATCAACAAGACATGGTTTCTGTCTCGGGTAATACTACAACCTCTATCAAAACTCAATTTCAAGCTAGATTTTGAACTTCTTAGAGACAGAATTAAAATTATATTTCTTCAGAAACATTGTAGAACTATGTCTTTAGTTTACTCCAAATTAAAAATCATATCATTAGGATAGCTACAAGAAAAGTTATGGCTAAAACATAGAAGCATAATTAGTGGACATGTTACAGCTACATTTTCCATCATTCATCTTCCCATTTACTACACCCAGTTCTCGACCTCATGTCAATTTTTGAGACTCTTAATGACAGAATTAAAATTTGGTGTCTTCATGAAAAATGTAGCCTTATGTCTCTAGTTTAATCCAAATTAAGAATGATCTTATTTTGATAACTAAAGAAAAAGTTATGGCTAATATACAGAATCTTAATAAGTGGAAATGTTATAACTACCATTTTCCAACACCCTCTTCATCACCATTTAATCTATCAATCCTTCCCTAAAACAACAACTTATCAATTATCAACAACCCATCACTCTTCCAACACCATTTTTATGATCATGTTAGCTCTAACCCATCATCAATACAAAAACAAGACATAAACTCATTTCTTCATTCATCACATTTTGATACACCAAAGTAAAACATAACTTCATTATCTCTTCATCCACACACATCATTAAGTCATGAATAATAATTGTTCATTAAAAATTCATTTTTTTGACAAAAACCTTTACATAAATGAAACACCTACGAAATTGCCTAAGAAATTTCAAATCCAAAACAAAACCTCAAATTACTCATCATAATTTCTCATTTACACTAACCCATGAAGATAAAAGCAAAACTTACTTGATTTAGCTCTAAATACTTCAAGAAAATACCAACCCTATCTTTGTTGACAGACCATGTACATCACCATTTCAAGGTGGGAAGTTGGTTTTCTTGTGGGGAATGAGGAAGACAAGAAGGTAGCAAATGACAGATGAGAGCAAAGTGTTGATAGTTAGGTGAGTGATCGTGGGAGTGAAGAAGAGAAGAAGAAAAGAGATAGAGAAGCCACGAAAATGAGAAAGAAATGAAGAAGAGAGAGTCACGAAGTGGGTAGAGAAAGCAAGAGTGAAAATGAAAGACAAAACACTTAATGGTCTTTCAATTTGGAAAGCATCGTGAAAGACAAAACAAGGAGGGACTTTAAAATTAAAAGAATAGTGATCTAAGACACTTTCACTTGCCACATGTCATAATCCTATAGGTTCAAACTAGTTCTTTTATTAAACTAATCCAATCAACTACAATTTCTACTCCAATTGTCTCCAAATTTCAATGACATAAGTCATTAAATCTCAAAGTCATTTACAAAAATTTTCACTGCCATTAGACAATAAATTCTACTACCATTTATTAATTTTCATGTCACTTGGCATTTTTTTAAAATCCAAAATTACCTATATTTTTAGAAATTTTTCTAAAATTCTCCAAAAATTCTAAATCACTAAATATACTCTCTAAATCAATTTTCAACGTATAAAAGCCACAATTCTCAACAAAATCACATTCACAATTCAATTATAAATCAATTATACCTAGAATGTCTATGAATGCATGTACAATTATTTTCATGTGCAAAAATTCAATTTTCAAGAGTATGAGCATATCATATAATACATGAGCATGAAATGCATTTTTTAATTTCTTACTAATCTCTCATATTTACTATTCTAGTCTCAATATGGGTAACGGGATGTTACATGTGTGACATAGGTCCAATATAATCACAAATATCTAATACCTTACTAACATGAATGGGAAAATAGAGTGTGACAGACTAGGATGATACCTTTATGATCTAATACGTATCATTTTCGTCTGTAGGTCTCGGTTTCTCTAACTTTATGTTAAACTGCATGTGCTAAAATGCAGTAGAAAAATCCTATTTTCTCTCACCGAATGTTAAACAACATTAGAGAAAACTTGTTTTCTTTCACTAGATACTAAACAACATTAGAGAAAACCTTTATGTTTTCCAACTGAATGCTAAATTGCATTAGAGAACCTTTATGGGATTAAAAAACTTATATCCCCTTATGTCATATGAAACTTTAAGTGTTTAATGACATAGGCTCAAGTTCAATATTTATAAATGCCCAATGACCTTTAAAATGCTTAAGATCAACACAAATCTTAAGACTTCTAAATGCATTATGACTATATACAAGAACAGTTATTACTGAGGATAAAAGAATATGATCATCTTTATTAATTAATAATCATAATGTCATAAAACATCAAAAAGTACAAATATTTAAGGAGCAAAATACAATGATCCCTAACTACTACTGTCTAAGGACTTCAACACGCCCATATCGGATACATGTCTAACAAATACTAGTGGGCGAAGTCCTTTAGTCAACGGATCATCTAACATCTCCTTAGTCTTGATGTGCTCCACTTGAACGTCACCCTTCTGGATCAACTCCTTTATAGTCAAATACTTGACCTCCAAATGCTTAGTCCCTATGATACTCTTGTTGTTGTTACTGACCTCCAAACAACACCGCAATAAGATTATCACAATATAATCGTATGGGTCTAACAATCGAATCTACCACAGACAACTCAGAAATCAAGTTTCTAAGCCAAATCGCCTGTGTAGCAACTCCATAACATGCAACAAACTCTACATGCATAGTCGAGGAAGTCACCAGTGTCTGCTTGACATTCTTCCACAATACTACACCATCTTCCAACATGAAAATGTATCCTAAAGTGGATTTATGATCATCCAGACACATAACAAAATCGGAGTTTGTATACCCTATGAGGTTCAAATTGTTGAATTTTCTGTATGTCAACGTATAATCCTTGGTACGCGTTAGGTATCTCAACACTCGTTTGACTGCATTCCAATAGTCCACACTTGGGTTAGCTAGATATCGACCTAACAGAGATACTGGACATTCCTCATAGCCTCTCTCTCAGCCTCATTCTTTAGACACTATGCCAAAGATAATCTCTCTCTATAAGAGATAGGTACTACAATAGGTCTACATTCTACCATATTAAACCTTTATAGCACACGCTCAATGTATGTGCTTTGCGAAAGGCTTAATGAGTGTTGAGATATGTCCTGGTGAATCTGTTTACTGAGGACAAAAGATGCTTTACCCAAATCCTTCATGTCAAAATGTTTGGCCAAAGGTTTCTTTACCTTATACAACATGGTCAAATCATTTGACGTGAGCAAGATATCATCAACATACAGTAGTATGAAGATGACTTTGCTCCCCTGACCTTATAGTATAAACTTCATTCAACTTTGTTTTCCATAAAGCCGAATGAGATCAAAACCTCATCAAACTTTAGGTACCACTGTCTGGAAGCTTCCTTCAAACCATATATTGATTTATTCAACTTACAAACCTTGTCAGTTGCATCCTGATCCTGAAATCCTTCAGGTTGCTCCATAAAGACCTCCTCATAAAGGTCACCATTTAGGAAAGCGGTTTTAACTTCCATATGATGTAGCTCTATGCCATAATGAGTTACTATTGCCATAATCACTCTAAACGCATCCTTCAAGGATACAGGAGAGAAGGTAACATTGAAGTCAACTCCTTCTCTCTAAGTGAATTCCCTGGCAACTAGACGCGCTTTAAACTGCTTAACTTGACCTTATGTGTCCTTCTTGGTCTAGCCACTTGCAACTGACAGGCCTGTAATATTGAGGTAAATCAACAAGCTCCCATACCTTATTATACCTCATAGTTTACATCCCATCCTTCATTGTTTCCCACCATATATTCACATAGGGTCTAGAGTTAGCTTTTGTAAAAGTGGATGGATCCACAACATGTCCTATGTCATAATCTTACTCACCCAAATAGACTATGTAATCCAATGAGATAGCCGGTCGCCTCTCTCTGGTGGATCTATGCAACTGCATAAGTTCTTGTACCTCAAAAACCTCTTTCTGAACAGGTATAGGTTCCTATGCCTGCATAGGCACGGTACTAGGACCTTCATCCACTTGAGCTGATTGTATGAGAGGCGGATACAAAATAATTGTAGTATCCATACTGCTATCTTCTGGAGAATGTGAGGATCCTCCCGCATCACAGGCATTGTATTACAGAAACTAAGCCATTTGTGATTCCACTATTCTGGCCCCTCCCTCTCTACAGTAAAATTTATAGCCCTTAGAGTGGTTGGGATAACGTACTAAATAGCAACGAGTGTAACGAGGTTGCAATTTACTCTTATAAGGATTATATAACCTTACCTCAACAGGGCAACCCCACACATGAATGTGTGCAAGGCTTGGCTTGTGGCACCCCACTCCCATCTGACACTTGCCCGTACATACTTCGAACATTTGGGCACGTGATGACAGAAGCGGTGCGCCAACTACATCACTTTCACTATATCTCGTGGCATCATAAATTAAAACCATAAATATCATACTAATTTTAAACCCCAAATTTCTCATTTCATTTCATAAACAATATGTACATTGTAGCTTTACAAGTCATCCATATATGTACAGTATCAACAACCTATCAGAGTCTATAACTCTGTCTACAAAACATGCTATATACATGAGGCTTTTTACAAAAAAAAATAGTTTAAATCCTTCAGTCCAGCTGACTGACCTTTGAGCCATGCCTTCTATCCCAAAAGTTGTACAAAATCTCTTCTAAGGAGTTTTAGAAGCTGAGTCGTCGCTCTCTCAAACCTGAAAATGTAAACGTTACAATTTAGTTGAGTTTTGCGAACTCAACTAAATGTCATCCGACACCTGCCCGTACATCCTTCGAACATTCGAGCACGTGATGATGGAAGCGGTGCGCCAACTACATCACTTTCACTATATCTCATGGCATTATAAATTAAAACCATAAATATCATAATAATTTTAAGCCCCAAATTTCTCATTTCATTTCATAAACAATATGTACATTGTAGCTCTACAAGTCATCCATATATGTACAATATCAACAACCTATCAGATTCTATAGCTCTGTTTACAAAACATGCTACATACATGAGGCAATTTACAAAAAAAATTTAGTTTAAGTCCTTTAGTCCAGCTGACTGACCTTTGAGCCATGTCTTTTATCCCAAAAGTTGTACAAAATATCTTCTAAGCAGTCATAGAAGCTAATTCGTCACTCTCTCGAGCCTAAAAATGTCAACATTGTAATTTAGTTGAGTTTTGCGAACTCAGTTGAGTAACCATCCTCGATGGTTCACCCATACCACATAACACATAAATTCAAGTAATCACATAAGTCACAAAATTCACATTATTTCATTTACCAACATAAAGCATCTCAATACATTTACATAATTTTCACATTTCTCATTTAACATAACTCAATAATACATTGCAATCATTCAAAACATATGTACATCATGCGTATATGCAATGTTCATGAGACTCACATTCATTTATTCGGTTGTTGTGACTGAGTGCCTTTTTCGCTGTCCTGTATTCATTGCAGATACATGGGTCTATTATACTGTCCCTTATCTATTGGGGATACAGGGCTCTTTATACATTGATCCTTAGGCTCTTACCACAAATGTTTGAGCTTTATTTTAGCAACAGGTGCATAAGTCTCATCAAAATCAATACCTTCCTATTGGTTATAGCCTTGAGCTACAAGTCTAGCTTTATTTCTTACCACCTTACCATTTTCATCAAGTTTGTTTCTAAATACCTAATGTGTTCTAATGACTGATTTGTTTTATGGATAAGGTACCAGATTCCAAACTTGGTTTTTGCTAAATTGGTGTAGTTCATCTTTCATAGCTGCAATCCAACTTTTATTAGCAAGTGCCTCTTCAATAGTCTTTGGTTCTAATTGTGAAAAAAAAAGCAATATATTTGTTTTTGAAGGATGCTCTTGTTCTTCGACCTTCTGAAGGATCTCCCAGAATATACTAAAGGGTATCAATATCTCTTCATTCTCTTGGTGTTCTTCTGCTTTGAATGTCTAGTGTTCGTTCTTGTATAGGTGCCTGTTGTTGAAGAAGGAGCCTTCTCTATCCTAACTTCAAAAGGTCTTTCTTAATCTTGTGAATCTGAAGGCACTACTAGTGTAGTTTGATTTTTTGGTGTATCATTAGGGACTAAAGGATGCTCTTCATCATTTGAATCAGCTGTTACTACTGAAAGTAATGCTTCATCAAATACTACATGTATTGATTCTTTTATTCTTGTAGTTCTTTTGTTGTAAACTCTAAATCTTTTTCTAGTACTACTGTATCCCAAAAAAATGGCTTCATTAGACCTTGCATCAAATTTGTCAAGTTTGTACTTACCATTATTCAACATAATACACTTGCAGTTAAAATCACGAAAGTAGGAAACATTTGGTTTTCTTCCTTTCCACAGCTTATAAGGGGTCTTTTTATGAATAGCCCTTTTAAGGCACATGTTCAGAATGTAACAAGTAATTGACATAGCTTCTGTATAATAGCCATGGGGTAGACCACTTTCACAAAGCATGGTCTTATCCATATCGGTACGGGTTCTGTTTTTTCTCTCAGCAACTCATTTCTACTGATGAGTCCTTGGACACAAGAAATTATGAGTTAAAACGTATAGAAATTTCAATGTCATCAAACAATAATGTAAAGAAGGTGAAGAAAGATAGACTTGAGTTCAGACAGAATGGTGGGAGTTTATTAAACAATAATTTCAAATAGCAGCAAAAATTTAAAAAGGTGAAAGGAAGGCAAAGAAGATACAATGTTATGAATGTCAAGGTTTCAAGCGTGTACAATCAGAAAAGGAGAAAAGGAGTTTTATACAAGCACTTGGAGTGAAAATGAATCTAAACGTGAGTACAACAATGAAGAAGAAATTGTGGGTAATCATGTCGTGTTGGTTGCTTTAAGCTATAAAAATCTAGCTGCTTCCTTAGTAGCAACCATTAAAGAAAATGATAAGGAATATTTGGATGCTTCAGTGCTAAACTTTAATTTAGATTGTTACAGCAATGACTGTGACTCAAAATTCAAAAAGGAAGACATTTGCAAGGCCTATGAAGTAATGTATACCAAATGAGTGAAAACGTGTAAGAAAAATGAGAAGCTAAAGAGGGAGAATTCAACCATGAAGGATGTCATTCAAGATCTAGAGATGAAGTTGTTGTCAACAATAGATGAACTTGATGAAACAAAGCTAAAACTGGTCAATATCAAAAAAGAAATAAGAATGTTAAATGGTGGTACCGAAAAGTTAGAATAATTGTTGGAAATTGGTAAAAATAAAGGGGACTTTCAAGATATTGTTTATAAAGGTGAATATTCTAAGTTGAATAATGGGCAAAATGATGAATATAGATTTTTAAAGGAGCAACTTCAAAGAGAAACCAAAAGCTTATGCCTACATGTCACTTTTGTGGTGTAAATAGGCCAAATTGCTACAATTTGTTACAAATGTTGTTTTAGAGGGCTCAAAATAGAAAATCTTGATAATCATTGAAAAATTTTCAGCAGCAACCAATGTTACCAAAGCAAACTTGGGTTAGAAAGAATCAACTACACACATTTGTGGTTCTAAAATCTATGCTCGCGAACTCTTATAATGGATGGTATTTTTATAGTGGGTGTTCACAGCATATGATAGGTGAAAGAAGTTACTTAATGGATTATCAAAGTTGTATGGATGGTCATGCTACTTTTGGTGATGGAAAGAAAGCTAGGGTAATTGGGAGGGAACCCCTTTGAGTGGATGGATTGCATCACTTGAAAAATGTGCTCTATGTGAACGGCTTAAAATTCAACTTAGTGAGTATTAACCAACTTTGTTATGATGGGATATTAGTTAAGTTCACTAGTAATGTATGTAAGGCGGTGAACAAAAAAGGAGAGTGTTTAGTAAGCGACAGAAGATTGGCGGATAATTGCTACACGTTGTAGGCTATTACTTCTTACAATTCAGTTGCATATGATAATCTGACTCTATGGAACCAAATGATCGAGAAAGCGGTAAAAGAAAACCTTCAAAATCATTCTCACACATTAGAATAGAGATGTAAGGGAGTTAATACTAGAAACTATCCAGATCCATAATTAGTTGTTACTAGAAAAGAAACTAACTAGATAGAGGTCCAGTTGGTTGCTTCTAAGGTAGAAATTAACCAAACATCTGACAACAGACCCTAGTATCTGATAGCAGAGATAATGAGACGAGGAATAAGTCAGGTTTGAATTTCTTCGAGGAGAACTGAGACTATGTGCTTTATATTTTTGAAGTCTATTGACGTTGTTTATTAAAAAAATAATAATAAGTATAAAAAAGTTTCATGTCAAGGTAAATTTGATGTGAAAATAAGGCTCTGCTTAATGATTTAAGAGTTCTACTTCTAGATTTTGATTTACGGAGTTATGTCAAAGAAAATGTTGACGGTTGGTTGGAGAGATGTAGGGATATTCTGGTTTTCTATAATTTGGGTTTTTCAAGTTTTATCTTCATTTTTCTTTATATCGTGGGCTGTATGAGTTCGGGCAATATGCTTTCACTGGGAATTTAGTCATGAAATAAGATTTACAGAGAATGTTTTATGTGTGAAGATCTTTATTTACTTGCATGGAACTAGTATGAAATTGTAGGAATGATTTGATTGTCTTCTCAATGTGGGATTAGTTTCTCCAACTTTTGTAGTATGATTAATAGAGCACCAAAGATTATAAACCAAAGCCCAAAATGAAAATTGAGATAGTGCAAGATGGACAAAAGTTCTTTGGACCATTGTCTTTTGGTTTAATTGATGTGATGTTTAATGGGATTACAATGACAGTCTTCAGTCTACCTGTGTTTTATAAACAAAGGGACTTCTTGTTTTATCTTCCACAGGCTTATGGATTACTAATCTAGTTGCTTAAAATCCCATATCAATTATGTAATCACTGATATGGATTGTCTTAACCTATTACACTTTCAGTTTTGCACCATTTATTAACAGGCTTGTCAGATAGCTCATGGTATTTTTTTTGGTATACATCAAATGGCTCTATCCCTTTTCTTATGTTTTATAAACAAAGGGACTTCTTGTTTTATCCTCCATGGGATTATGGATTACTAATCTAGTTGCTTAGAATCCCATATCAATTATGGAATCACTGATATGGATGTGTGCTAACCTATTACACTATTAGTTTTGCACCATCTATTAACAGGCTTGTTAGACAGTTCGTCGTATTTTTTTGGTGTACATCAAATGGCTATATCCCTTTTTTATTTCACTGATGCCATCAAAAGAACACAAGTGGTCGCAAACACACTGGGAACTTTCACCTTGCTTAGAGTTTTTACTCTTCAAGGATTTGTAATAGCTGAGAAAAACATTAAGTCTTGGATGTTATGGGGCTATTATATTTCTCCAATGATATATGGACAAAATGTCATTGTTATGAATGAATTTTTAGATAAAAGATGGAGTACACCTATCCACATCCTATGATTGATGAACTCACTGTTGAAAACTGATGTTGAAGTCAAGAAGCTTCTTTATTGATGATTATTCATTTTGGATTTATGTTAGTTCTCTTTTTGGTTTTTCTCTTCTATTTAAAATATTATTCATTACAACCTTTGTCCTCTACTTGTTTGGCTTTTCATAATGATCATCATCGACCACTTCATCTCCTTGGCAAGCAACAAAAATGGGATACTCTCGCTTCAACAAGATTTGTTCTTAATCATCCTATAAATTTAGCTGAGTGTAAACAATTTAATTTGGATGCCTTGTTGACTGAGAGGGATTTATTACATGCTTCTTTATTGTCACAACATTTTGACATTGAGTTAGTGCAAGAATTTTATTGTAATTTGGATAAGGGAGTGTTGAATGACACAAATTTACACTTTCATATGGTAAAATGTGAGGGGGAGATTGATTAAGTTCGATTCTAATCCGTTGAATGCATTTTTGGGGTTTATAAATTTAATTGATCATATATGGATGGCTTTATTATGAGTAATGATATGTTGGCTAGTATTTTGACTGGTGGTAAATTGTCATTTCATCCTTCTACTATTGCACTATGTGTTTATGATTCTTTCGCTGCACCTACTAATTTTTATGCCTCCTTATTCTCTGAGAATGATTACATTAAAGACATTCTTTGTTTTGGCATTGTCTTGTCCTAAGGGGGAGATCATGGGACCTTTCTTTGTTGGTGATATTTGACAACTAATATTATGATCATTCAATTTAGGGGGAGTTTCCATTTATCATGTTTAGGAGGAGTTATTTGATGTGACAAATAATGCCAAAAAAGGGAGATTATTAAGATATCTAATTAATTATTTTACACATTATTTGTAGTTTGATATAATTGTAATATCATAAGTGATAAGAAGTTCACTTGGGATATAAGATAGGATTTAATGGAATCCTACTTTAAATAGAATCTTATATAAGATATGATTTTTTCTAGATAAACATGTTTTATTAGAGATAAGATAAACATGTTTTTGTCAAAAGATGTATTGGTGATTTGAGCTAACCTTGGTAGTTGCATTTTCTGCATATGTGCTTGAATGATTTGGACTATTTGATCATTGTTTTTTTGAGGAAAAACGGGTAGTAAATTCATCAATTATGTAGTTGTGTTTTTGAAATGTTTTGGTGATGTCACATATATTTGTTTGATGATTTTTGTGGTTGTTGTATGTGGGATTCTTCAATGTTTATTTCAAAGGTTCACAGCAGAATTTATGTTGGATGACTTTCTATGATTTTGTGTTGATGAGGCTACATTTATAGGGGAGTGTCTTTTTACTCAAAGTGTTCCTTTGTTTATGTATCTATTAATTTAGTCATTGGGTTATTATTCTCATAGTTATTAACGTTCGTTATTGCAAAAATCCTTTATTGAGGTTAGCATGAGATGGTTGTGTTATTGGGTGTGAAATACTTTCACGGGGTATGAGTATAAGTGGGTAACGTCAAAGAGTGAGTGGTGTGACTCAATAAAACCTTGTATAAGACTATTATATCACAGTGAAAGTTGATCAAGTTGTGTGAGGACCGAGCAGATGTAGGTTGGGTTTGTCGAACTGCGTTACCAAAATTTCTTATAATGAGTTATTTGTTGCATATTTGATTTCTATGCATTAGATTTAATTATGGAAAAATTCACAGTTGCTAACACAGTTGTTTTCTATTAAGCAATCGTTAGGTTCAGTTGAAAGCAACTGCAACAAAACATATACGTTGTAGAATTACAACCTTCAGGTGTTTTAAGAATTGTTAAGGTTGTAATTAAAATCTTATATATGACGAATATTCTTTTTGTTGGTATAATTTAATATTATTTTACTTTTCATATACAATGCTTCAAATTATCAATTATTTTTGTATAATAAATTAAAAATAAAAAATTTAAATATTATATACAATAATATGGATTAAAAATGCTATAAATAATTATAATTAATATGATATAATATTTTGCTAAAATGTTTATTAAAAATTTCACTACATTTTACAAAATGTAACTAAAAATATTTAGTTACATTTTCAAAAATGTAGGTAAAACCTTTTGACCACATTTTTAGAAATGTAGCTAAAAACTTTTGGAAAAGATGATATATGATAAAGCAAAGGAACCAATTAGAGCCTTGAATAATTCAAACTCCAAAACCCCAAAAATAAAAATCAGTGATAATTGGACTGTAGAGTTAAATGAATAAGAGAAATTGAAATTCTAAAAGTATACATTTCAAAGAGAATCCATTAGTTAAAAAATTGATGTTATCTAGTATTGAGCATCCTACATGATCTCTTAAGTTTCTTGGTGAGCTCTTAACTTGATTGAAGATTTTTTTTTTATCTTCTTAAGGTTTATAAGAAATAAATTTTAGTTGATAAAGAGAATAACTTGAATTTTAATATTTAAACTAAAATTTAATTTAAATTCAAACATTTGAAAGTGTTGAAAAAGAATCTCAATGTTTTTAAAATATATTTATTTGAACTCTAAAATTAAGTTACATTAACTTTATTTTAGGATTATATGATTTTTTAATTATTTGTTATTCACCTTTCTTGGTTGGACATCCTGAGTAACAAAAGGGATAAGAACATTATCCTTCTCTTCTCAAAAAATTATTTACTTTTTTATTAGAATTTTAGAAATTAATCCCTTAATTCCCTAATTTTTCACTTGAAAGTAGAACTCCAATGAACTCCATTATATATTTATGGGCATAGTTTTCTTTTGAAATATAAAACATTGTATTGGAGGTCAGTTTGACACCATGTATAAATTCTTAAGTGACAAGATAAAGAATTTTGTGCAGTGTCGATGTTATGAAAGTATAAAAATTTGTTTAAATTTGAAATTTACTTATTTTTTTAGTACTAACAAATAATATTTGCATTGAATATTAGTTTTGTTTTCTTTTTAATTTTAGAATAAGATGCAAGAGTTGCTGCAAACATGAATGTCTGAGGGAAATGACACAAATTTAGAAGACATTTGCAACAAGGTGCTAGGTGCACTATTCGAATATATCAAAGGTCTTGGATTTAGCCCTAAGTCAACTACTTCCTCCTCATCAAGACCAACATACCTTCTTGAAGAGGAAAACAAGTTGCTTAAAAAAAAGCTGGCCAAGCATGAAAAGTACTTCAAAAAATTACTTGGCTTGAATTATGTGAACAGTGAAGATGAAAACGAGGCTGAGTGATTAAGCTAATCTCTCTATTTATTATTTTGAATATGAGTATTTTTAAGTTGTAATTAAAATTTTATGCATGAACAAATTTGATATTTTATTTTTATATACAATGCTTTAAATTATTAATTATTTTTGTATAATTTTTTATAATAAATTAACAACAAAAAGAAAACTAAATATTATATATAAAAATATGGATTTAAAATATCCCAAATAATTATAATTCAACATGGTATATCATTTCGTTAAAATTTATATTAAAATTTTGACTATATTTTACAAAGCATAGCTAAAAATATTTGGCTATGTTTTTAAAAACGTAGGTAAAGCTTTATGGCAACATTTTTAGAAACATAGCTAAAAACCTTTGGACACATTTCTAAAAACATAGCTAACTGTTAGTGCGAATATTTACTGAATATTTGCTTGATTTTGGAACTTATCTTATGCCGATCAGGATAAGATCGAGCAGATTTTATTGTTTTGATTGAGTTGGCAGAAAATATTCTGTTGAGAAAATTAAAGGGAGATATTTTTAGAAAAATCAGAGAAATCAGCTGAAAATCAAAGAGGAGGATCTTGCACCCTGAAGCTATAAAAGGAGGAGGAAACAGCCTGCGAGAGGAAGAAGAGATTTTTCTATTTTTTTATTCATTATTGTATTATTTGTTCTAGTTTTCTTGGAGAAGAATGTTTAAGAACTCTAACTTTGTCCTTTCTACAACCATGATAGCGTAATTCTTCTTCAATTGAAGGTACAATCAAGATTGATTTCCAAGTTGTGAGGTTATGGTCTTCAAGTAAATTCCTTGCCGATATTTATGAATTTACAGATTTATTTTTAAGGTTTTTCTTGATTATTGTTACAATAGGATCCTTGTGATAGCATTTGAGATTAACTGGAAGCTAATTAACTGGTTCTAGTCCATAAGTACTTTTACTAGTTGATGTTAGTTGCAATTCAGGAATGAAACACTAAAGGAATTTCATAATCTAATTTAAGTAAACCACGCGGTTGAGTTTATTGGTTAGAGTTGGGTTCT
>JAOQMS010000179.1:34347106-34399776 GCA_027563885.1 Erythroxylum longipes | reverse complement strand
CTTGTTGTTGTTTTATTTTTCACTCCAAATTGATTAACATTTCCGCACAACAAGTGGTATCAGAGCTCTAGTTTTTTTTAGTGGGGTGTTGTAGGAGTGAAAATCTGTTGGGCTACAATGTCGGTGCTACAATTCTGGTGAACAGCGTTGGTGCTACAGTTCCCGTGACAGTGTCGGTGCTACAGCCACGTGAACAATGCTATGCTATAGTCCCGTGAACAGTGTCGGTGCTATAGTCATGTGAACAGTGACCATGAATAGTATGTATTTGTGAATAGTGGTAAGTAGATGGCAAGAGATAAAGGCGATTCTGTTAAGAGGGAGTCGATATCGTCATCGTCATCATCGACACCTACATCTAATAGACATCCAATCGTTGCTACAAGGTTAGAAGTTGATAAATTTAATGGCTCTAATAATTTTGGTATGTGGCAATGTGAAGTTATGGACGTGTTGTATCAACAAGAGTTGGATATGGTTCTTGAAGATAAGCCTAAAGATATGGATGACAAGCAACGGACGTGAATTATCTCCATGCTTGTGCCTCTATTCGATCATTCCTTGATAAGGAGATGAAATACCTGTATATGAAGGAAACTTCTGCTAAGGAGTTATGGACGAAATTGGAGGAAAAGTATATGACCAAGAGTGCAGAAAATCGGCTCTTCTTGAAGAAGCGACTCTTCCGATTTCAGTATCGTCCAGGTATTTCTATGCACGAAACCTAGATGATTATAATAAAATACTTGCTGATTTAACAAACCTTGACACGAAAATTCCTAACAAGGATAAGGCACTATGTTTGTTAAATTCATTGCTTGATGATTATGATCATTTGACAACTACTTTGTTGTATGGAAAATCTGAGGTGAAACTTGATTAGGTTTCTGCGGCATTGGTGAATCATGAGTATCATAAGAAGGAACAGAAGAGTCACAATTCACAAACTGAGGAACTCACTGCAAGGGGACGAACAGAAGAAAGAAAACATAGGAAACGGGAAAAATCTCATTCAAAGTCACGAGGGAAGTTTCCTACTAAAGATAAATGTGCCTTTTCTCACCAAAAGGGTCATTGGAAGAAAGACTGCCCCAAATTGAAGAACAAAAAGAAGGAGAAAATGGGTTCTGTAACAAATGTTCCAAAATCTGGAGATGATGATTTCGAGTTTGCTTTGGCTAGTTCATCTGCTGATGGTCACTCCAAGGAGTGGATTTTGGATTCAGGTTGCACCTATCATATATGTCCCATTCAGGAATGGTTCTCTAGCTTCCAGGAGTTAGATGGTAGAGTTGTTTTGATGAGAAATAATAATGACTGCAAAATATAAGGGATAAGCAAAATCTGTTTAAAGATGCACGATGGAACAGTCAGAGAATTGAATGATGTTTGGTATGTATTGGATATGAAGAAGAATCTTATCTCATTGGGAGCATTGGAATCCAAAGGTATCAAGATCACCATGGAGGGTGGAGTTCTTAAAGCTATGTACGGGGCACTGGTGGTGATGAAAGGTATAAGATGAAATAACTTGTATTTCTTGCAGGGAAGTACAGTTATTGGTGGAGCAGCTGTCACTGAAGCTGCTGATGCAGATAGCTCAGACACTACGAGATTATGGCGTAGGCGTCTTGGGCATACCGGTGAAAAAGCGTTGCAAGAATTGGTGAAGCAAAGCTTATTGAAAGGTGCAAAGGCATGTAAATTGGAATTCTGTGAACATTGTGTACTAGGTAAGCAAACTAGAGTGAAATTTGGCACTGCTATTCACCATATTAAAGGCATTCTAGATTATGTTCACACTGATGTTTGGGGATCTTCCAAGAATGCATCTTGGGGAGGTAGCCATTATTTTGTCTCCTTTATTGATAACTTCTCTTGAAGAGTATATGTGTAGACCATGAAGCATAAAGATGAAGTCTTGAAGTGGAAAAAGATGATTGAAATGCAAAGCGGTCGAAAGATCAAGACACTTAGATCAGACAATGGTGGTGAATATAAGTTTGATCCTTTTTTGAAAGTTTGTCAAGATGAGGGTATTGTGAGGCACTTCACAATTAGGGAGACACCGCAACAGAATTCGGTGGCGGAGCGCATGAACCGTACTTTAATTAAGAAAGTCCGGTGTATTTTGTCTAATGCTGGTTTAGGCAAGGCATTTTGGGCTGAGGCAATTACTTATGCAAGCCATCTTATTAATCGGTTGCCTACTATTGCAAACGAGGGCAAAACACCCATGGAGGTATGATCTGGTAAACCTTGTACGAATTACCAGTATTTACACATATTTGGTTGTCTGCTTACTATCATGTTAGGGAAAGCAAGTTAGATCCAAGAGTAAAGAAAGCTCTATTTATGGGCTTCAGCACTGGCGTGAAGGGATATCGACTCTGGTGTCCAAATGAGAAGAAATTTGTGTAAGCAGAGATGTGACTTTTGATGAGGCTGTTATGGTTAATCAGAACAAGCACGAAAGGGGAAATTGAAGCAACCAAGACCATGAGTAGTTCAAAACAGGTGGAGTTATTGAAGACTCCCGTTGTTCCAGTAAGGTCTGATGTTACAAACACTAGTCCTACAGTTGATTCTGATGATGAGGACGAGGATAATGAAGAGGAGATACATACCCAAGAGCCTCCACAGCAACAAGATTCTATTGCAACCAAAAGATCAAGAAGGGAATTTCGAAAGCCTGCTCGGTTTACTGATATTGTGGCGTATGCACTTCCTGTTATTACAGATGATATTCCATCCACCTACAAAGAAGCTGTCAGGAGTTAAGAGTGTGTGGAGTGGAAGAAATCTATGGATGAGGAGATGAAATCTCTTCATAAAAATGAGACTTGGAAGTTGGTTTAGTTACCAAAAGGAAAGAAAGAAATTGGTTGTAAATGGGTGTATGCTAAGAAGATGGAATCTTTGGGAAAAGACAATGTAAGATTCAAAGCCAGATTGGTAGCTAAAGGCTATGCTCAGAAGAAAGGCATTAACTACAACGAGGTATTCTCTCCTATAGTAAAACATTCATCTATTTGTATTTTGTTGGCTTTGGTTGTGCAATTGGACCTTGAGTTGGCTCAATTTGAGGTCAAGACGACGTTCTTACATGGTGATTTGGAGGACGATATTTTTATGTCTCAACCAGAAGGGTTTATGGTTGCTGGCAAAGAAAATTGGGTTTGCAAATTGCAAAAATTATTGTATGGTTTGAAGCAGTGTCCAAGACAATGGTACAAGCGATGTGACAGGTTTATGATCAAGTAGAAGTACACAAGAAGTCACTATGACCATTGTGTATACTTTCACAAGATACAAGATGGAACCTTTATTTATCTGCTTTTATATGTTGATGATATGCTTATAGCATGTAAAAGCAAAGTGGAGATTGAAAGATTAAATACTCAACTGAGTAATGAATTTGAGATGACGGATTTGGGAGAAGCTCGAAAGATATTAGGTATGGAAATTGAAAGAGATAGAGCAAAAGGCAAGATTGGTCTATGTCAGAAGCAATATTTGAAGAAGGTACTACAAACGTTTCGGGAAAAATGAAAATTCAAAACCGGTTAGTACACCTCTTGCTCCTCATTTAAAACTTTGTGCTTCTATATCTCCTAACACAGATGAGGAGAGTCCTTACATGGATCAAATTCTGTATGCAAGTGCTGTTGGTAGTTTGATGTATACTATGGTGTGTACTAGGCCTGATATTTCACAAGCTATTAGTATTGTCAGTAGATATATGCATAATTCAGGAAAAGGGCATTGGCAAGCTGTGAAATGGATCCTACAGTATATTCTGGGTATTGTAGATGTTGGTTTATTGTTTCAGCAAGATGAAGTTACTAGTCAATGTGTTGTTGGATATGTGGATTCTGATTGCGCAGGTGATTTGGACAAGCGTAAGTCCACTACAAGTTTTGTATCCACTCTTGTTGGAGGTCCAGTGAGTTGGAGATCAACTTTGCAATCTACAGTTGCTTTGTTGACTACTGAGGCGGAATACATGGTAGTAACAGAAGTTATTAAAGAAGCCATCTGGCTTCAATAGTTGCTTGATGACTTAGGGATCCAACAGGACCATGTGGATGTTCATTGCGACAATTAGAGCACTATTTATTTAGCAAATAATCAAGTTCATCATGCACGTATGAAACACATTGATGTGAGGTTCCATTTTGTTCGTGAGGTTACTGATGAGGGAGATATTCTTCTTCAGAAGATTGAGATCGCCGACAATCCTACTGATATGTTGACAAAACTAATTTCGTTACTTAAGTTTAAGCATTGCTTAGACTGGATTGGCATTTGTAAAATTTGTTGATTGCCCCATAGGGGATTGGGAGACAACCATTGGGAGTTCCATTTCGAGGGTTTGAGCCAAGGTGGAGATTGTTGATTATTATCTCAAAGATAGTCAAAATAATTCATCGAAAGTAGAACCTTCAGTGTAACACTTTCGGTGCAACAAGTTGGTCAGCTGTTGCACTTATTAGCTTCTCTATAAAGGAGAAGCAACAACAGTTGAAAAGAAGAGAGAGCAGACAGAAAAAATAATAGAGAGAAGAGGCAGAAAAAATAACCGAGAGAAGAGACAGAAAAAATAGCCGAGAGGGAGAGAGAAAAATAGCAAGGAACAATTGCTTTGTATTTTTTCAGTTTTTTTTCTTCCTAGTAGGAGTGTGTGAGATTAGGTTAATTTGGGTATTTGGGAAATTAAGTGATAAACACTATTGTATGCTCTCATTGATTAGTGAAATACTTCGTCGTCTCCAAATTGAACTTAGGCATTGCCGAACCAGTATAAAAATCTTAGTGTTCTTGTTGTTGTTTTATTTTTCACTCCAAATTGATTAACGTTTCTACACAACAACAAGTTCACCACAAAAATTATCACTAACGTGCAGCCAACATAAAAACAACCAATTAACACCCATACAGCACAAAACACACACCTTACACTGAAAATCAATTAACACCTGACATGGAAATTCCAAAAATGCCCCCCTCAGCCACCACCCATTATCCACACTACATCTTGCCAAGATACACATCAATTAGAGATAGAGCTCTATAACAACTAGAAGATTATCCCCAATAGCTTTTTGAATCTAATTCAAACAAAGATACTTGATTAGCTATCATCATCCAACTGATATCTTATAAGTCCAATTAATAATAAATATGCCAAAACAAAATAAGAAGATATATACCATATATCTAACAGATACGTTGACTTGACTTTATAGTTTAGGATTCTTTTTCCATATCGGAAGTTCCTTTGTGTATTAACGTGATCTTTTAAGTCTTTGTTATCAATCTTTTTCAGTTCTATAGTATTTTTTGGTGAATTTATTTGGAGCAAAGATGATAATTTAAAATCGGTTTTGTTTGGTATTTTCTTGTTTCTGGATTTTCTAAAATAGTTATTGTCTTTCCTTTTTATTTAACTTTAGTTTCAAATGATGGATTCATTTCTCTTTTCATTACAGGGACTGTTACTCATTGTGAGGTGTATGTTATTTTTTACAAACTGCTCGACAAAGTCTTTAAGTTGCAATATAGGCACCAATGTTATTGTCATCTTTAATTTGTTTTAATATAAGCTTGATGTTTCATCTAATTTTATAAACTACTTTTAAGGAATGAAAGCTATAGAAGTACTTAAGTTTTAACTAGTTTGTCCATGCAATGTAATTAGATGTCAAAACCCTAACATAAACTCTCAATAGAGATTATGGAACTATATTAAATGGATATATAATTTTACTTCTAATCATTTACCAATTAATCTATGAGTAAAAGATACAGAGAATTTATTTCATATTTTATATATTTAAAATTAATTGAAAAATATTTTATGATATTAAAAATATTAATTTTTAGTCAAATTATTTTTACTATAAACTGTTAAAACAATAATACAAGTTCTATTACTTCCAAGTATGTAAATTAAGTAAAAGATACTTTTTAATATTTCAAATAGAAATCCACAACGAGTTTAGTGACTTTTTTGAGGATTTTTATTTAATTTAGTCCCAAAAAAAGCTGACCATGTATTAAATAGGAAATGTTGCATTTTTTTCCTCTCATAACCAGTTTTATGAATTTAAATACAACCTTGAAAGTATATGCTCTACTCTTTAATCAATTACAATGGATGGTGTGTGTAAGATTTAGATGTTGAACATTCTTTTTATTATGGACTCACCAATAAAGAAAAGTATTAATTTGTCAAATGATTTTTAAAGGTATTAATTTATCTTTTCACAGGATAAATTAACGTTACAATTTTAGCACTACGACAAAGGTCATATATAAAATGCTTTACCAATTCCGGAATAGGAAAGGAGATAAATAACCACTAATGAAAGAACTGGGAGAATGCGTTTCACTGACCTGTAGCTGGTCAAATGATTAAAAATGTGTAAACAGTTTTGAAGTGGAAAGCTACGGAGCTCTTGAGGTGGTGATCTTTTTCAGTTAAAGCAGCCAAACACTGATTCACAACTAGAAAATAAAAGGGGATCAGGTCACTGTGTCAAAGTCTAATGATATGTAATGGCCCTGATTGACACTTTCATGCAGCGATCGTCCCCACCACATCTTTTGATCAGTGACTTCTTTTTATGGTTGTGATGCTGACTTGTGCAAATGATACGATGCGTGGACTCCATACATATTCCCCATCTTTTACCACAACTTTGTTCGTGTACTTCCAACATGCATGATTGACCAAATTGCCTTACTAAAATCATTTACCTGTTAGTCTGGCACGATTTGTTAGGAGCAAAACACCAAGCTGGTGATTCAAGGTAACTTCTTTTACACGAGTGAAGAAGAAAATACGACTTACAAGTTGAACAAAGTGTGAAGACAGATGCAGATCTAGTGATAGCAGTTAATGGGATGCAAGTTTTTCATGGAACAGTAAGTCATGATGTGATGTAAGGAAATGTTTGATACTGTGACCGGAAAGAAGTCCTAAAGGCTCTCATAGCATTTGTGATATAATGAGGAATGCTAATGATTGAAACTGTGCTTTAGAGCCTAACACGCGAGTTATGGTAGTGCACCAAAAGAAACTTTGCCTGGGTTACTAGTTTACTACTATTCATTTCCACACTCTTTTATTCTGTTTGATGCAATGACATGCGTATTCCTAGTTTAAAAGCATGCTAGATTGAAAAGGAGTTAAACTACTTGTACAAAAAGCTCTTCAACATTATGGTAATGAAGAACTAGAATAGATCAGGTCAGGAAAAGGAAATCTTGTTAGGTTCCAGTCCTAACTAGGAAATCTATATTGGTGTGATATTCGAGTGATGCTCTCTATTGTTCAACAATTAATAAAAACCTGAATGAGGGTCAAGTTGGTCACTTGGGCCATACCTGTCGATGGAAACACTTACTTTCACCAATGGACTTGGGCTTTTAGACATAAAGAATAATTTATGTTTCCGTTAGGGTTTGAATTAATAAAGTTTTTAAACTTGTATCGATGGAATCGAATTGCACCTTGTATGCCTTTGTTAGTAACATCAACAGAATTGAAGGTGTTTCTTAGTAAATTACAAATACTGTATTTATGTTTTTAGAATTTTATTTTTGTTGGATATTTATTAATTATTATTTTGAGAAATAAAAATTAAAAATAAAATTCAATGTAAAGATAATGAAATAATCCAATAAAAGATCTGATTAAGTGAGTTGAAGTCTAATTAAAAAATCACAATATAGATCAGATTTTTATTAGACATATGATGGAGAGACATTAGACATGTTGTTAATCCTATTAATTTTTAAATTCTATTTTTTGTACTTGTTCAAATTTATAGTGGAATGCAATGAAAGAAAAGTATGAAAACTTATTAATTTACTTTAAAACCAAAGGCATGTTAGCTATCAATGGGTTTATAAGACTAAAAAGAATTCCAAAGTAAGATTGAGCATTATAAAGTCAAGTTCGTTGTTGAAGGTTTTATTCAAAGAAAAGGGGTAGACTTTAATGTCATTTCTCTCTTATATCTTCTAAAGATACATTTAGAGAGATTGTGATAATGGTAATAATAGCTCAATAAGATAAGGAGTTATACTAGATGGATGTTAAAACTATCTTCTAAAATGTGGACTTTTATGAAGAGGTATACGATACAACCTAAAGGTCAAGAAAATGACAAAAGTCATACAATTTTTAAATTGATAAAAGTATTACATAGATATTGAAACAAGTTTTTTGTTATTAGTACATGAAATTTGATACGATAATAACCTCACTAGGCTTTGTGAAAAATAGAGTTGAAGGATATTTGTATTACAAAACTAGGGGACCAAGAGTATTTTTATAGTTTTTAAATATAGATGATGTCTTACTTGCATTAAATAACTTGCCCATGTTGTGCGAGATTAAATACATACTATTTAAATATTTTGACATTAGGGTCTCGGTAAAGCATCTTTCTTCCTTGATATTCAAATTCATAAGGAAAAATCCCAAAACTTGTTATATCTATCTTAGAAAGCATATATTATGTTGCGTGTTACAAAGGTTTAATATAAGAAAATTATAAACCTTATGTAGCAAGTATCTCTTATGAAAAGAAATTATTTTTGACAAATTGTCTAAAAAATAAAGTTGAAAAAGAGGTCATAAATAATAATATTTATTCTAGTTCATTTGGTAACCTGATGTATATTTATATTTGTACTAAACCAGATATTGCATTCATTATTGAACTATTGGGTAGTTATTTATCTAACCTATATGTAGGACGCTAGATTACGATTCAATAAGCTTTGAGATATCTTATAAAACAAAGGATTATATGATAACATAGAAGAAGGTTCAGAAATTACATCCAATTGGATATCCACATTCGGACTTTGTTATGTATTTAGATGATACAAAATCCATATCAAGTTATAATTTTATATTAGCAAATAATGTCATTTAATGAAAAATCGTTAAGTAGACACCTGGGCAGGGATGACAATAGGATCCGTGCTCAACTTGGGTTAATTGAAACTTGGGCTAATTCAAGCCTCATGCTGGGCTGAAGTTCCCTCAGCAAAAGTCAAGTCGGGCAGCCTAACCCCCCAATCCATTACCATCCGTACACCCATGACCTCTTTTACTGTATGTTGTATGTTATGAGAATTATTCAAAAGTAGTTTAGTAGAGAAATTTAATGTAGGAATTGTCTACGATTGATTTAGTTGCTAAACCTATACAGTTATATGCAAATAATTTTTGTATAATATTGTTTAGTAATAAAAATAAGAATATTATAAGATTTAAGCATTTAGAGGTCAAATATTTGATCATAAATGATCTTGTATAAAAAAATGATATTATTATTGAGCATATTTTGACTGAGTAATTGTTAGTTGATGTTTTGACTAGAGGACTTCATCCTACAATTTTTTAATAGACTTGTTTGTAGTATGAATGTTTTGATGTCCTTTTAGCCTTGTTAGTTAACAATGATTGTACACTTACTCCATATACAATATCCTTTTCATGTATTTTATTGCATTATCTATATATTAATGACTATGGTTTTGTCGTCAATCATACAAAATTATTTTGTTTTGTAGCAAATGTATTAAGATTTTTGTCAATTTTATGCATATTACAAATCATTAGGCATATATACAATTTGACATTAATCCTATATCTTTTAATACGTTCAGGTATCTCAAAATATTAACGAGTTTATGAGACATAGATGAATATAAATTTTATTTTATAAAAGTTTTTTCTAATACAATTTAGCATATGGTAAGAAGAAATACAATTTTCTATTATTATTAAGTATAAAGTTTTAAAAAAATTGAAACTAACAAACAAAACATGATACATTATAAATGATTGAGATACCATTATTGTTTGTCAAACTTCAAAATTTACAGAAATTGAAATCAATAAATAATGGTACATTATGAATTATTAAAGTACCGTTATTATTTATCATACTCTATTTTCTAACTCGTGTTATTAAGGCTATAGATATGTGTAATTGTATCGGATTTTTATCACATATGTCACATGTTTTTAGTACCTTTCAATATTAAAAGCTTTATGGATTGAAAAATAGACTTTGATTAATAAAATTTGTGTTATCTTTAAGGTACGCAACTTGATTCAATTTAACAGCAAGCTTTGATTTTCTAACCGATTCAAAGTCAATCATGAGATTTTATAGATAGTCCTGTAACTTGTTCGTCTTTGACATCAAGATGAAATTTGCATGTTAAATCGCATCAAATTGACCTTGGCAAATGTGAAGAATTCGGGAACCTGACACGTGAAGCCTAGTTCATTTTCAATTAATGTTTCCAATCCTGTATTAGGATGTTGATTAATGGAGTGAAAACCATATTGAACTCTGGTCTCACTACTAACCAGGCAAAACAAGTTCATGCACAACTCTTGATCAACGCTGTACGCAACCTCGAATCTCTCCTCGTTAGACAAATTCTCCTCTCTGTCTTGAGTTACTCCACAAGTGTGTATCGATATGTGCAAAAAATCCTTTACTATTCTCAAAACCCAGATGCTTTTTCATGGAGTTGCACAATTAGATACCTTTCCCAACAGGCCCAGTTCAAGGAGGCCCTGTCTCTCTATGTCGATATGCGGAGGTTAGGCATGAGTCCGAGTTCATTTGCTGTTTCATCGGCTTTAAGGGCATGTTCGAGGATTGCAGATGATATTGGTGGAATTTCAATCCATGCGGAGAGTTATAGACATGGTTTCTGTGGTTGCGTTTTCGTAGAAACAGCCCTTGTTGATATGTATTCGAAACTTGGTCATTTGGATATTGCACAGAAGGTGTTTGACGAAATGGGTGAGAAAAATGTTGTTTCTTGGAATTCGATTTTATATGGTTATTTGAAATATGGGAATTTAGTGGAGGCTCGGAAGGTGTTTGATCAGATTCCGAGGAAAGATGTTGTGTCGTGGAATTCGATGATTTCTGGACATGCAAAAGTGGGAGATATGGACCAGGCAAGTCTTCTGTTTGAAAAGATGCCAGAGAGAAATTCAGCTTCTTGGAATACAATTATCAGTGGGTATGTGGATTCTGGTGACCTGGAATCAGCTCGACGCCTTTTTGATGAAATGCCGCACAGAACTAATGTTTCATGGATTACGATGATTGCCGGGTACTCAAAATCTGGGAATGTTGAATCTGCGTCCAAATTGTTTGTACACATGGTTAAAAAAGATCTACCCTCCTATAATGCTATGATATCGTGCTTTGCTCAAAATAGCCGGCCCAAGGAGGCCCTGCAGTTGTTCAACAAGATGCTTGAAGATAAAGTAGAGATCCAGCCAGATGGGAAGACGTTGGTGAGTGTTATATCAGCTTGTTCCCAATTAGGGGACTTGACTCTTGGGTCATGGGTTGAGTCATATATATTTCATAGAGGAATGGAGTTTGATGAACTTTTGGTCACTGCTTTGATCGACCTTTATATGAAGTGTGGAAACTTTAATAAGGCGTATGAGCTCTTTCATGGACTTGAGAAGAAGGATGTGGTTGCATATAGTGCAATGGTCTGGGGATGTGGCATAAATGGAAAGGTTGCTGACGCCATCAAACTGTTTGAGGGAATGTTGAATGCTCAAATTCGACCTAATTTAGTAACCTATACTGGAATATTAACTGCATGTAATCATAGCGGTTTGGTGGATGAAGGGAAAAGATATTTTAAAACTATGAGGGACCATGATCTTGTGCCTTCTATTGATCATTATGCAATCATTGTTGACCTCTTAGGGCGGGCTGGAAGGCTGCAAGAGGCTTATGAACTGACAAAGAGTATGCCAATGCAGCCTAATTCTGGGGTTTGGGGAGCTTTGTTGCTTGCTTGTGCAGTACATAACAATGTTGAATATGGGGAGATTGCAGCTCGGCATTGCTTTGAATTAGAGCCTAAAACTACTGCTTATTATTCTCTTCTTGCTAAAATTTATGCCTCTGTCGGGAGGTGGGATGATGCCAGGAGATTGAGAAAGGTTGTAGAAGAGAAGAAATTGGACAAGATTCCGGGCTGTAGTTGGATGGAATCAATTTAGTATTTTTTATTTTTAGAGCACAAAGAAGTGGCTAGCCCATCTGACTTGAGTTTGAGTTAAACTGTAGTTTGCTCAATTGGAAGATCTAGATAAGATGAAGGAAAATTTTGTTCGAGATGACTTCTTTGCAGCTTCCGTGTCATCTTGTATGGTTGGGCTTCGTTATATCTTCAAGTGGCACTTTCTCACATCAAGGGAATAGAAGAAGCGAAGTTTCCCCATCTGTCTTCAATGTATTTGATAACACCACTCTCATTATCATTGATTCTTTGTCACAGTGAGGTACATGGATCTCCAATAGTTTAGCCTTTTTCTTCTGTAGTTGAAGTTGACGGACCTGTTTCATTCCTACCAATATAAGGTATTAGCGTATTCTTCAGTTCTACATAAATTTGTTTAGTGTATGACGCTCCATGCCTGATATTTATATTTGGATTTTTCTTTTCAATCTCCTTGAATCGTTGGAATTTGTAGAAATGGTATCTCACTTGTGTGACGGTTCAACTGAAGACATGTTTAATGTGAAATCAATAATTCGACCTAATTTGGGAATTTCCTGCTGCAGCAGAATGAGCTATGTTTGTCCTGAAAACATCTTTCATTGGGCTTGTATTGGGGTGAGTTGGAAGATTAATAAGTTGATTATCTTGGAGCAGCAATTTGTGGTTTCTTTTAAGCTATTGCATACAGACTTCTTGGTGGATCTTTTATAATTTTTTATACACAATCAGCGGAGATTGACCCTTTAGAAACCAAGCATGCCGAACCAAAAAGAAAAACCTCGATCAACTTCGCTTGGACTCCAATTTAGCAGGAAAGATATGTCTTGCTCAAGGGAAATGATTTGCCAAGCAGAGAGACTTCTGATGTGTACTTTCAACTACATTTATGAAGTTTCCAGGAAGGGAGGTTCCACTTTTGAACGTTTTTAAAATGTTACAAATGAGTCTTAAATTTAAATGGTTAGAAAATTTAATGGCATATATTTATCTTTTTTTAATTATTAAGTAAGTTTTATTATCATGTGGTCGTGTGAAATTCAAATATTTTATTTTATTAAAAATACTAATTTATAATTTAAAATTACAATAAAATATAATTAAATTAGATTAATTATAAATAAAATAAATAACTTAATTAAATTATCAAATTCTCAATCTTTAGTAACCCCAACTCCAATTTTTATCCAATTCTCTTGTTATATTTTCACCGTAGATTAAATTTCTAATTATGTTTATTCTTTCTTCCCAAAAATACTTGACTATTATTCTCTTTTTTTTCTCTCTTTTTTTCTTCAAACAAATAAATAAACAAACACATTGTACACTCCTTGCAGTAAGACTAGTGTTTTTAATTTCATACTGTACTGATTGATCTGATCGAAAGGTACATACCGATCGAAAAATATTTCGAAATAACCTTCTTAGGTACCTATCATCGATATCGATCAGTACCGTCAATTTCATATGGTACCAACTAGTACTTATCGGTATTTAAAGTACCGGCCAGTACTGTACGTTTTGAAAAATATATAAATCTCTTTGTAAAAAATAAAAAATTTTAACAAAAATTTTACAAAAATACCCATAGTGCTTGTGCCTCCTCCCTGTGTATATATTTGTTTATTTATATTAAATATAACGCTTTTTAATTATAATTTTTAATCATATATTTATTAAATTAATTTAATAACACAAAATTATGCCTCATTAAATTATTGCTAATTAAATATATAAAAATAAGGATCGTTAGTAAGACAATTAAGTTTCATAATATTTTTATATAATTATCTGAAATGAACTTTTTGTGGTTTTGAGTAAATTTTAAATTTTAAAAAATTTAATAACTCGTGTAAGTGCATTCTTTTTTTAATTTTCACTACATTATTATAAAACAACAAAAAGATTACACTAGAGTACATATTTAGTGACTACCCTATGTGTAGTAGAATTTGAACTTATTAACTTTTAATTTAACATTAATTTTTAAATTTTTATTTTATCTTTAGATATAAAATATTGTTGTTAACTTTAATATATAACTTACATAAAAAATTTAACTCCTTGATCTAAATTAAAATTTAAGATAATAACTAAATGATGTCATTCATATTATACAAAATATTTGAATACAAATAGTTAATTTTTAAATTAATAGAATATTATAACCATAATTGTTAAATTATTCTTCATTTGTATGAATGTAACAACTTCATTTAGTGGTCATATAAATATTTGAAAA
Source organism: Erythroxylum longipes (assembly GCA_027563885.1). Lineage (NCBI taxonomy): Eukaryota > Viridiplantae > Streptophyta > Magnoliopsida > Malpighiales > Erythroxylaceae > Erythroxylum > Erythroxylum longipes. The sequence continues at coordinate 34,385,450 of JAOQMS010000179.1, read as the reverse complement.
TTAATGTTAATAAAATAAATAAATTATCATTTTAAAATTTTATTATTATGAATTTTGGAGACATGATTGATATAAAATTATAAAGTATACAGTACAATATATTAACAAATTGTTTTGCAATTTTAGAAAAAATTCAATGACTGTTTTATAAATTTAAAAAATTACCCGAATAATACCGGGTACAGGTATAGTACGGTACCAGAACCCAATTCAGTACTAGTGTCGGTACAGTATTCATAACATTTTGTAAGACTCTCCCTCTCTCTCTTTTCTCTTTTTTTTCCTCTATCTTATCTCTCTCTTTCTCTCTCTAAAATCTCAATTTTTTTTAATGAAGAATAAACACCCTTAACTCTTATTAGTACCACTTTCTACTCTATCGTTTTCACAAATCCTATTATCCTTCTTCTCTTCTCTTCACCTAACCCACCTTTTCTTTTTTATTATATATAAAAAAATTCTTTTTTAAATATACAATGTGAAAACTAAAATTATGATTAGACCTACTTTAATTCCTATTGTGTTTTTGTTTCGTGTAAAATAACAAGGTGATGGGTATTTCTTGTAATGTCAAGTTTGTGTATGTGAGAAATTACGAGAGGAGGAAAGAAAGAAGAAACAGAGAGGGAGCAAAAGGATAGACAATATGATTATGCACTAAAATGCATGTCGATTGTTATAGTAATATAGGCTAATAGACAACTAACATACAACCATGTGTAATACTATATGAGGAAATTTTTAAAAATAAAACGCATCACTTAAGTAGACATCTACAATTAAAAGTTTTTCCTATACAACTTTATTTATTACGTCTTTACTGATCGTTAACTCTCACCTTCTTCTTAACTTCTTTTTCTTGTGATAACACCCTCTTCTTCAAACACCTTGTCCATGAGGTTTGTGTTTGGAAAGCACTTTTCTGGTTCAAATAACAACTCCCAAGTGACTTCCTCCCTCGAACTACTAGTCCAATACACCAACACTTGTGTCATCGGCTTGTTATGATGTCTTATAAGCTGATGATCTAAAATAATCTCTAGAAGTTTGTTGACACCTTGAACTATCAATGGTAACTCTATGGATACAAAATTCCTTTAAGCAATAAACCTCTTAAGTTGATACATATGAAATGTTGAGTGAATAATCAACCCTTTCGGTAGTGTTAATATGTTATTATACTACCATTTGGCTAACGATACCATTATGTCTACCTAAAAAGGGGCATTGCCACAAAAACATCACATATATGCCTCCAATATCTTTTTCACTGCTTTAGTTTGACCATCAAACTAGGGATGATATGCGGTGGAGAAGTTTCTTAGAAAGATTAGGTCTTTATCAGTGACAATACTTTTAGGCATTCCATAAAGCTTGAAGACATGATGGAGAAAAATCTAAGTTATCTCAGCTATGGTAATAGGGTTTCTGATGAGCACAAGGTGGGTATATTTGCTTAACTTGTCCTTCACTACCATTACATTTGTCTTACCCCTTGATTATGGTAGGCCTTCCATAAAATATATATTAATATCTTCCCAACATCCCTCCAATATAGGAGATGGTTATAGCTTGTTTGGGTATAACATATTTTCATGTTAGTTTCTTTGGTAGGCGAGATAAGTTCTAACATAATTCCTTACATCCTTACTTATTCCCTTCCAGTAAAACATGTTATGTATATTTTTAGTTGTTACGGTTACTCCGAAATGATCCCCATAGAGCCTGCTTTTTAAACTAGATAACCAACCTTCCTTTTGACAACAATATTCCTTCCCTACACTTATAATTTCTTAACTTCAGTGCTTATGTTTCCAAGTGTTTGATAATGTCTTGGATAATTAAGTCTTGTTTCCAACTAATTTTAATCTCTTTCCGTAAGTAGGTATGGACTTGTGATGTGTTTAAATTTTAATTCATTTGATATGCTACACTTAGTGATTAATGTCTTAGAAATGCTTAAGATACTTACTTTGACTCATTTGTGATTTTAGGCACAATTCAGAAGCAAAGAAGTTAAAGTGAGTCGAAAGCACGACATATCGGCCATTTTTTAAAGATTAATATTTACTTGTCTTCATGGAGCAAGAAGAAGGAAAAATTTAAAAGACAAGAGGAAGACAAGAAAAATGGAACACAAAAAAAAGAATCATAGAAAGCAGGCAGCATATGGAAGCACAAAACGACAGTAGAAGAAGAAAACAAGAGAATAAAATGAAGTAGAATGTTGCTAAAATTGAACAGCCCCATGCACAGTGTGAATTAAATGGCAACAGTCCATTTATTAAAACGACATAGTAGACAGAAGCAAGAAGGGTTGCGTGTTACGTTTCATGTAAATAATACACTCCACTCTGCTTTAAACGCAGACAATGCATTGTGCTTTGAACACAGATGCATTGTGCCTTTAACGCGCTAAACACATGGTCTGCATTCTTACTTAAAAACACAATGTGAACAGCAGACATGGACCAAAAATTAAATCACTAAATTAGATAGAAGGGGGAGTAGCGTAGAATAGAACAAACGGAGGCGCTAGGTCTTTTTCTTTATTCTTTCATCACCGAAGCATGGAGAAGATGGCTTACGCTTAGAGCATAAAAATGGAGATGGAAGGCTAGCTTCCCGATGTCAGTTCAATGGGAATATCGATGCCAAGTCACAGTTAAGCTATTTTTATCATTTTAAGGTTGTAATTTCTTTTTGGATTTTTGTGTTGTTGGTATTGATTTGATTGAGTTTTGGGATGAATGATCTTAATACGTTATTTTGGTTGTTTTATTTCGAACCTATTGCTAAAACATTGAATGTAATCCGTAATTTACTTTTGATGTTTGTGAGTAGCATCTAATGATCCCGTATCGTTAGGAACAACATAACTTAGTTTAGATAACTGAACGTATGAGATTGCTACTTATATTGATAGTTTTCCACTTGGTAATGTTGCTGCCAAATTAAACATAGAGATCATATCCTAGGTTATTCGGTAGTTAGGTTTAATTAATGATCGTTTCTTGATTAAACAAAACCTAAGGGAAAATTGAGATTAGGAGAGCATTCTATTAGTCTCAGATCGATAATCCGATGAGAGTTGTAAAGACGTTAGGATGATGAAATATGCTTGATCATGTTTAGGCCAAGATTGAACCTAGAACCAGACCTTACGTATATTTGACAATTTAATCATTTTCGATTGCTTGCTTTAATTTTTTTTGATAGTTTAATTTTATTTTATTTTCTAAATTGCTAAAAATCCAAAACCCTTTTTTTATATTTTCCTTGCATCAATTAATTTTGGTTACAGAAATTGTCCGAACATTCCCTGTGGATTTGATCCCGACTCACCCTAACTACAAATTTTAGTGTACAAAGTCAGGTCGCACTGTCAACTTGATATATCGCTAGTGTACAAAGCTTGGTATTAGTTATCCATGACAAGGCATATACAGCCTTATTCTTCTTCCCGCTCTAGTATACTACCTCAAAGTCATAGTCAAAAAGCTTTGGAAGCTAAGTAAGTTAAAAAGGTGTAGACTAAGCTCACTTTGCTTATCTTCACTCCTTGAATCGAATTGGCAATTCTCTTGACAACTTCAATCAACCTAATTATGTAGGGTTTGGAGCAATGAAGAAGGAGAGTTTTGAGAATATTGAGAAAGGGGGAGTTTTAGGTTATGACATGATTATGATTGTGACAAAAATGAAGCTCTTATTGACGATTATCTAAATAGTGATGTTGGAAGAAAATAAAACATAATTAGAAATTAGATTTTTGGTGAAAATATTAATGGGATAATTAGGTGAAAAATTGAGAATTAGGATTGGTTGAAAAAATAATCTTATAAAATAAGATATTTAGTTCCCACATTTACATGACTGTAGGGCATACTTAGTGATTAAAAAAAAGATAAATATGTGTTATGTTAATGATGACGTAACACTTAGACTAATGGAAACTTAACCGCATCAAATTTTGTGTCCACTTAAGATTTATTTGCTATGGTTTTGAAAACATTATAGTTTAAATTAAATATTCCAAAACGTTAGGGTTCAACTTGTATTTTGATGAAAATGTTACAATTCAAAATGTAATTTTGGTCATTAATAATAAACATGTTTATTTACATTAAAAAGAAATTCCTACATTTTATTTTCTAAGGGACCTTGGTCCTCTAAAAAAAAAGAAATGCAAAAGGTATTAGCAATGCCATACTCAAATGATGATGACAAAGTTCGGACGTTTACTATGAATCAATAATAAACTAGATATTCATAGCTTGATTACAATTTCTTATTGTTACTGTCTCGATCTTCCATGATCGGCAAGAGAAGTGCAGGGTGTTGAAATAAAGAGCTTTTGTGAATGTAAGAACTGATTGCACTAGTAAAGCTGGGAGAATTCTTATTTTATTGAAAACAAATAACTTTAGCTATTAAATAGCCTTACATCAGACCAGAAATGTGAAATAGCAACCCACAATTGTACAAAGCCTAAATTGTGGTAAGTGACTAAGTTAAAAACAACTTGTCCCTCAAGAATAGGAAAGTTATTTACACGTTCAAAAAATAAACCCTAGAATAAAGGAATCCTAACAACTAGACTTCTAACTACTTCAACATCCTCCCTTAAACAGAATACCATTGATATTCAGTTTACTCTAGATGTTCACAAACTCCCATTGCTTCTCGCTTCTTTAAAAAAACATTGAGCATTAACAACTTAGTCATAATATCTACAATTTACTCCTGTGTAGAACACGACTTTAGTTCCACTACTCCATCATTGATCATATTTTGAAGAAAATGAAAATGAACATCTATGTGCTTGCTCCGATCGTGCATTACTGGATTCTTTGAGAGTTTGATGGTTGAAATGTTGTCACAGCACACCACTGTAGAATTGTATTACACATGACTTAAACTTTTCAAAATTCTCTTTAACCAAACAACTTGACATGCACTCGATGCTGTAGCGATAAACTCAGCCTTAGTGGTAGAAAAAGTAACCACTAGCTGTTTCTTTGAATACCATGATACTGCACTTGAATTCAACATAAAGACATAGCCTGATGTATTTTTTCTGCCATCTTGATCTCCAGCATAGTCGCTTTCCGTGTAACTAAGTAGTTTTCATTTCCTCCCTTCCTATAACACACCCAAAACTAGTTGTTCCCTTTACACACCTTAGAATTCTCTTTGCTGCCATTAAATGAGACTCAGTGGGATGTGTCATGTATCTGCTGATTAGACTTACAAAAAACATCAAGTGTGGGCATGTGACTGTCGAATACATGAGGCTTCCAACCATTTACTTGCATAGAGTACCATCGACACTCACTCCTTCTTCATCCTTTGTGAGTTTGAAACCAAAAACCATTAGATTTTACACCGAGTTATACTAACTCATGTTGAATCTTTCAAGAACTTCTTGAGCATATTTCCGTTGGCTTATAAAGATTCCACCCTCCTTTTGCAACACTTCAATCCCCAGAAAGTATCCCATCCTTCTAAGATCAGTCATGCCAAATTCAACCATCATACACTTCTTAAATTGTTCAATAAACACTTCACCATTCCCAGTAAAAATAAGATCATCAACATACAAACAAACAACCAATATTTTACCTTCGTTTGTTATTTTAGTGAACAAGGTGTGTTTGTGGGGGCATTTGTTGATCCTTCTTTGACAAAATATGATTCTATGTGACTGTACCAAGCTCGAAGAGCTTGCTTAAGTCCATACAATGCTTTCTTAAGTCGATAGACCTTAGATTCTTCTCCCTTCCCTTCATAACTTAGAGGTTGATCAAAAAACACTTCTTCATTGATTTCTCCATGTAGAAAGGTTGATTTGATGTCAAGTTGATAAACCAACCAACTTTTCTGTGCAGCGAGAGAAAGCACTAGACGAATTGTGTCCAATCGAGTCACTGGTGTAAAAACTTCTACATAATTTACTCCATATTGTTAATTGTACCCCTAAGTAATGCTTATACTTGTCTACTTGCCCACGCTCATTAAGTTTTGTTTTAAATATCAACTTCACTTTAACGGTCCTTCCTCCATAGGGTAAATTTGTTAGTTCCTATGTCTCATTCCTTTCTATTGCCTCAATTTCTTTATCCATCGCATGTCTCCATTTTTTGCTCTTTATTGCCTCTTCATATGTCATTGGGTCGCTATATTAGTTAACAGAGCTAGATGAGCAAAATTCACACCTTCTTCATTAAAGAAACCTTGACCAATCTCATATTCCCTCATCCATACAGGAGGTCTTCGTGTTCGTCCTCCTGGTGGTGAGTCATCGATGTTTAAAGTGTCTCCTTCTAGAAAATTGCTACTGTCTGACCCATTTTCCTCTTGTTCTTCAACTGTCTCAGATTGGTCTTCATTGCTTTCCTTTTCTGCACTCGTTTCTTCATCAACTTCCTATTCTAGATTAGCCAATATGGCTTGCTTATGGCCATCATCCCAACTCCACTCTTGGTCTTCAGAGATCACATCTCTGCTGATAATTATCTTCTTTAAGATGGGATCAAATAGCCTATAAGTTTTATATTCTTCACTCATCCCCCTAGAAATATACATTTAAGACTTTTGGCATCAAGCTTCATTCTTTGGTTGTCATGTACATGAGCATGTGATATACAACGAAAAACTTTGAAATGCTTTACTGATGGTTTAAGTTTATTTCACGCCTCTTTAAGTGTTTTATTCTTTACGGCAAGTGTTGGACATTCAACACATGCATGGTCCAATTCATAGCTTCAGGCCAAAAGGTTTTAGGGATTTGCTTCTATGATAGCATACTTCGAACCTTATTCATAATGGTCCGATTTTTCCTCTCAGTAATACCGTTTTGCTGGAGACTGTGTGTAGCAATCAATTGTTTGTGTATCCTATGCTCATTACAAAAGCTTGTTAACTTTTTTGATGTGAACTCTCCCCCTTGATCTATTCTCATACTTTGAATGAATGCTCCAGTTTCTTTCTCCATGCTTGCTTTGTAGATTTTGAAAGTAGCAAAGGCTTTCGACTTTTCTATCAAAAAATAAACTCAGGTTTTTCTTCTGAAATCATCAATATAAGGGATGAAATACCTTATATTGCTGCTTGAAACTGGATTTATCGGACCATATAAATCAGCATGCACTAACTGAAGTCTTTTGTAAGCCCTCCAAATGCTTTCCTTTGGGAAGGGACCACGATGCTATCTTCCTACAAGACAACCTTTACATATTCGTTGAATAACTTTGAACTGTGGTAGCCCTTCTACCATTTTCTTTTACTGGAGTACCTTAAGTCTAGTCTAGCTAAGGTGTTCGTATCGTTGATGCCAAAGAGTGGCCTGATCTGTGTTCAAAAAGGAGAAACACTTTGTCTCTCTCAGTGATGGGTAATGAGCGAGCACAACGAACAGTCTATTTTGAGTCATCTCGGTCTCAATGATTAGACCTTTCTCAGGATGAAAGATCTTACATTTCTCTTGTTGAATAAGCACAGCGAGTCCCTTTTCTTGCAGCGGCCCAATGCTTAATAGATTGTTCTTCAGTTCTGGTACAAAGAAAACACTCGTGATTATGTGAACGATTCCATTCACTTTGACTCAAACCGTGCCTTTACCTTTTATACTAAGATTTGAATCATTTCCCATCTTTATTGTTTCTTTGAAATTGTTATCAAAGTCAATAAATATATCCCTCTTGCCATATATATGGTTGCTGCACTAAGAATCGAGGAACCAAATATGCTCATTTTCAGCTTCTTTGAGATCAATATGTGCCATCAATAACATCTCTTCTTTTGTCTATGTATAGTTTACCTATTGATCGTTTGCGCACTCCCACTGAAAATGCCCGAGCTCATGACAGTTACAACACTCTAGGGTTGATTTGTCAATCCCTAATCCGCCCTTTCCTCTTCCTCTTCCACGATAGGTACTTTGACCTCCACCCCGTCCTCCTTGTTGGGCCCCTGAAGTGACTTGCAGTGCTTGTTCTTCCACTACAGCATGGCGACTAATCCTTTGTTCATGCACGAAAAGACTACTTTGAAGTTCATCGATGGACAAAGTGTCCAAATCATTAGATTCCTCAATAGAATATACAACGTAGTCATATTTCAGAATCATAGACCTTAGGATCTTCTCAATAATTACCACATCCTCCATGTCCTCTCCATGAATCCTCATCTTATTAGCAACGATGAGTGCTCTTCCAAAATAATTATTGACTGACTCTCTAGCGATCATGTGTAGTACTTCAAATTCTTTTCGAAGAGCCTGTGATTTGGCACATTTTACACGTGTTGTTCTTTGATATTTTTGTTTCAAAGAATCCCATATATCTTTCACAGTGTCCTTCTTCAATATTGTCTCTAGGATTGAACGATCGATGGCTTGAAACAAGTAATTCTTGAACTTCAAGTCTTTTAATTTCTGATCTTCAATCACTTTCTTTTGTATGTCACTTGAATCAGCTCCTTCTGCTGCTACAGTGACTCTCATCTCCACCAAGTTCCAATATTCCTTTGAACATAGAAAATTTTCCATCAGCATACTCCAGTGATCATAATGTCCATCAAATATTAGAATGGCAGGTTGCGCAAAACTACTTTCAAACATCATATCTTTGTTCCTTCACGCTAGTTACTTTGTTGTAAGCTTTGATCAGGCCCCCGTGACGGGGCTCCAATACTATATGTTGAAATAGAGAGCTTTTGTGAATGTAAAAATTGATTGCACTAGTAAAACTAGGAGAATTCTTATTCTATTGAAAACAAACAACTTTAGCTATTAAATAACCTTACATTAGACCAAAATGTGAAATAGCAACCCACGATTGTACAACGCCTAAATCGTGGTAAGTGACTAAGTTAAAACTAAAAAACAACTTGCCCCTAAAAAATAGGAGAGTTATTTACACGTTCAAAAAATAAACCTTAAAATAAAGGAATCTTAGTAACTAGACTTCCGACTACTTGAATACAGGGAGACTGCATCCATGTCAAACTCATGCCTTCTTGTCATTATCTTACAGAGAAGTCAAAGAATGCCTTGCACAACTATACATACTTTAATTGTTCTAAAACCTAAGGTTGTAGAATAGGGAAATGGGTTTAATTCTGCATTTAAAACTATACAGTTGCAAACTGATACAGGAAGCACCCTTATTTCCGATGCGCTAACTTCATCTTAAGAGAGCTTATTTTCTGATCTGAAGCCTCAGAACACGGAAGGGTAATTTTTTCCTAATTAAGGAAACAATAAATCAAGAAAGATAAATTCATGAAATTAAATAGAAAAGAAAAAGACGATACAATGAATAATATGAAGAAAATTAAAAGACAAAGCGAGACAGTTATTACAAATTTACAATATGAAAAAAAAAGGAAGGAAGGAATCAGCAAGTCCTAGCTTCCTCATTCCACACGCGAACTTCAACTACCGTTCCAACTTCCTTCTCCTCTCTAACTTTCCTTTTTCAGTACACATATTTTGCCAGACCCAACTCAAAACTATTGCCTTGCACTCAAGTCTACATTAGTACCGTCCTGTCTTCTCCATTATTTCTAAGTATACATACATATACATAGACCAGACCCCACATGTCTGAAAGGAACCTCCGCAGAAGAACTCCGACTTCCGGTGGCGGAAGGAGGATTAGGCCGCCGCACCCGTCGTCTTCTTCTAGCAAACTGGCTTCTCCGTCAACCCCACGACGATCCGGGAAACACTACTCGAAGCCCACGAAGGTTTTCAGGAGGTCCTTTTCGGAGCCGATGTTGTGCGGTGGTGGTCGTAGCGAGGGGGAAGATCATCTTAGTCGGAGGAGTTTGTGGAGCGGGAGTGAAAGCGAAGGTGGTTTTTTGTGTAGGCCTAAGACTTGTACGGATGTGATGGTTTCTTCGAGTTCTCTGACGAATTTGTGCCCGAAGAGTCCGAGTTTTGAGGTAATGCTATGAGTTTCTACGTTATCTTAGTTAATAATGAAAGTGTTTTGATGTAGTTTGGGGGTTGCAGCACATATCTGGATTTGTGTTTCATTGTGAAATCATTGAACGAATCAATTTACTACTCCGATTTGCAAAAAGAAACACAATTTTTTCTTTTCCCTGATTGTTTCTTTTCTCCTTTCACTATTCCGTTCACCGGAAAATCACCTAGCACCACCAGGGTTGTCTACACAAAGAACAAATCTCGGCCTATATCATATTTTCATGGAGAACAATCATCTTCGAAGTTTGAACTTAGAAAACTGTTTATACTGTGGTGATGGTGTAGTAATATTATGATATATCTCGATGCTTGATCTAAATTTGCTACATGGATCTTCCTAAAAGAAGAGACAGTTCGTTTCTGAAAATTGAAGCCTTGTTAGCAGGTGTTCAACAAAGAGGCGAAAGTGGTGGTTAATGTAACAGTTGAAGGGAGTCCAGGACCATTGATGATCATGGTTAAACTTGGATGTAGTGTAGAAGACACAATTAAGCTCGTTTTAGACAAGTATGGCAAAGAAGGTCGGACCCCTAAACTTGATAAGGATGCTGCATCTACTTACGAGTTGCATCACTCCTATTTCTGTCTTCAAAGTAAGTGAAGATTTTGGACATTTTATCTATCTAACTAGATGTTCTAATTGCCTTGATTACCAGTAGATTTATAGAAAATGACTTTTACATATATGACGCCATGGATGTGTTATTAATGATCCGTCTGGGTTTTAAATAGGTTTAGACAAATCAGAATTGTTGGGGGATCTTGGTACTAGAAGTTTCTTTCTCAGAAGACGCAGAAACAATGGAGCAACAACTTCTTGTAGCTCAGAGGTTGATCCGGCCAAGGGAAGCCCACCACCCATTTCGCCACCTGCGTTCTTATTTCCATGTTTATGTGCTCGGAAGATCAGTAAAATTGTGAGAAGAATTCGGAGACTATGGAAGATTTTGATTTGCTGGCAATGATCCTCGTTGAGATGTAAATATCACTAGTTTATAATCTGTTGTTTGTCAATGGTCAAATGTGCCTCTCGCAAGTTCATCGAATCATTTCAATTTAGACTTCTGGGCCGCTCTGAGTCTTTTTCATTTGAAGCCTTTGTACGGTATACATGCAAGATACTACTTGGCATTAGTAATTAAATTTTTTTTGAAATAAGTGATTGGAGTCCACGAAAATCTTAGAAAAGCAAGTGCACAATTCAATGACGCCTAGGAAGAATATTCCCCGATTAAACATGTGTGTATGCAATCTGCAAATGCCACCCGAAAATGGTCGGTCCAATTTTTGTGGTTGAGAGTAAAAATGGTCGGTTTCGTTTTTTGGTGCACAAGGTAGAGCCAATAATTATTGACTTGGAATTATATAAATTGAAACTTGACTTTACATAGCTTGAGCAGTCTATTTCCTTTTGGTGGAATAATTATAGCTATAATCGAATTATCTCTTCATATTAATATCATTATGTTTGCGATCATTCGTAGATTCTTTATCACTTTTATTTTTGATGTCACCGTCAATTGTGACTGATAACGTTACTCTTTTATAATTAAAAAGTCAGTTATGATAACAATCTCTTTCTACAATTAATGACCTTTTCCGGCACTCGCAAAAATGGGAAATTCTAGATATTGGGATAGCCCTTTATCAATTACAAGTAAAAAATCTTGTATTATATTTCGATCAAAACTATTACAAGTATGGATATAAAAATATTATTTATCCAATTGTAATATATTACTAATCATTTTTTTTATTTCTTATTCTTTTATTTTTTTCTATACCAACTAACTAAACACTCCCTAATTTATTTTTCTCCGGTCAATATATTCTTCTTATTGATTCCATCTTTAATTTTTTGTAATAGTATAGAAAACACGTTGAACCTATTTATCAATCATTTCAATTAATTTTTTAAGAAAGAAAAAAATCAGGATTAGTAAATTTTATCCATTTTTCCTAATTGAATCCGTCTATAAGAAGTTATCGTCATTTGCTTTGTTGCATTTGCCAGTGTCCGAATACTCAAGTTCTAGGAAATTTCGCTACTCTGTCCTGTAACGGTCTCAAAATCCAAACCGAACCGAACTGAACTCATCAACTAACCGATCCACCGTATGTCCTCTAACCACACGGCTCTCTCTTTCTGTCACTCTTTCCTATCAACATAGAAACATTATACTCAAAAAGGCCCCCAAACATGTTATTAGTACTGATCGGTTAGCTATGATCCCCCGTTATCCAACGATCTCTAACCATTTCACTGGTAGGTCTTCGCGTCCAGCCTCCACGGGAGGGTTGCGTATCTTCTCGATGAAGACACATTCCTATCTTGCCGGCCAGCGAGTTGGGTTCCTTTCGGTTCCCAGAAGACTGACGATTTCAGATGTGAACAATGGTACTGGGCCCCGGAAGTTGACGAGGTTGTTGCTGAATGTGACTATAGAGAGAAGCTTAGGGGCAGTGAAGGTTATTATGTCGTCGGATTATAGAGTGAAGGATTTGATAAAGGCGGCGATTGATATTTACGTGAAGGAGAAGAGACTGCCTCTCTTGAAGGAGATGGATCCTGACCATTTTGAACTTCACTACTCACCGTTTAGTTTGGAAAGTAAGTAACTTGGATTCACTTTCTTTTTATCTTCTTGGTCCTGTCTAGAATAGGAGCCCAGCGGTAGAATATGACTGTTTGGGTTGTTTTTGTTTCTGGTAGTCTTGATTTTTTTTGTAGCTAAAAGATGAAGGCATAGGGTTGGTGTTAGAAAGATCCCGTGCCGTGGTTGGGCCGGACGGGCAATCCGGCCTATCATACATTTATCGACTCAAGTTTAAAATATCATTTATTTTAATAGGATTAACTAAATCAATATTATTTTAATGTATAAATAAAAATAATTGTTATTTTAAAAGTGAAATTCAAATCATTTAAATATTTATTTGAATTTGATCAAATATTCTTGCAATTTCGATTCAAATAAGACGTAACTGGAGCTGAAAGTACCATCCCTACCTGTTATTGAATATTTTTTCAAGCTATGATGCAGGTTTGGATGCAGGTGATAAGTTGGAAAGCTTGGGGTCAAGGAATTTCTTTATGTGTCCTAAGCCTTCTTGCACAGCCTTAGAGAAACCAAATCAGAAGGAAGTCAACTCCTTGACCAAGTTGATGGCCTTCTTGCTGTAGCAAGTAGCAACATCATTATTAGAATATCTGCGTAAATTCATATGTTCATAATTTTTTGTCATCAAATAGAACTCTTGAAGTCTTATCAACATTATATAATACATGAAGCCCTTTGATTTTTTTTAATCATTTATCATAATTTAATTAAAATTAATCAACAAATCCTCTTTATCACTCAACAGAACAAGTTTTTTACGACAAAAAATTAGTTGCAAAATTTTTTTAGCATCTTTTGTATGATGCTTCTCAACAATCGTGACAAAATATATTCGTTTATTATAACTTTGTGCAACGATTTAGATAATTTTTGCAAAACGATGATATATTGGTAACGAAAAACTTTTTCCGTCACTATTTGTTAGTACTATTTACAACCATTTAGGATAACCAACGCCAAATATTAAGATTTTTCATGATTACTTGCGACGATATTTATATTCGTCACAAAATTTGTCATATTGCCCACAAAATTTTGTAAAAATTGTAAAAACTTACTTTTATTGCAACAATTTTCTGTAATTGTTGTCAAATATATTTATTTACCAACATTTTTTAATAATGTTCACAAAATTTCAGACCTATTGCGAAAAATTGCTAAATTGTTGTCAAGGTTAACTTTTAGCAACGATACGAGAATTATCGCAAAACTTAGTCGAAACAAAACATACATATGTTGTAGTGATCAGGCATCTCCCCAAGAACATATTATTTGAAGAATATATATTTATTATTTGTGAACTAAAGACGAATTAAAGTTCATCAACAAAAATCACCCTAAGCAATAATTGGTTTTAATTAAAAAAAATTTATACTATGGATCATAGGGAAAAAAAAACAAGCTTTCTAATACGGGAAGGAATCCTGATTCAATTTAACTTGATGGTCTCTGTCCTTGAAGTTAAAACAGATTTCTATACCTTTCAGAGAAGAAACCATATCCTCCATCCCCGAACCCTAAGACTGAATAGAAGAAGAGAAGAGAGAAGGAGATTAGAGTAGGGGAAAGGAGGATGGGGGATCTCTATGTGTGGTTGACATCCTTCTTTTTCCTCATAGCTCTACTTGTCATCATCGTCTTCCAGGTCTATTATACCTCTTTTCTTTTTCTTTTTGGTTGATAATCAATTCACTGAATTTCATACAATGTTTGGGAAGTTTGATGCTTTTTGTGGTTTCTTACTGTTGCTCTCCTTTTCCTTTGGCTTTCTGTTATTTGGGATTTTGTTACTGTTGCTTTTTAAGCTTTCCTAAGCTCAAGGATGGGTTATGACATTGGTTTTCTCAAATTCCTTAATCCTACGTATTTAGTGGTTGGGTGATTAGGTTTTGGATTTTTTATCATCTGAGCACGCATTACTCCAATTTTTAACTATTATTAAGTTCTGAGCGTTAACTATATTCATGTTGCTCGTATTACTGGAAGGTTCCTTTAAGGTAATTTCTGAAGAGTAAATAAATTAGAAGATTTAAAGATGAGCTTGTCTTTTGTTTAACCGTTGATATAGCTAAACTGGATACTTTCTTGCATTGTCTGTCCTCTGCTTTTGGTGTTTGGAATCCAACTTATTGATCAAATGTTGCAGCTAATGTGCTTGGCGGATTTAGAGTTCGATTATATCAATCCTTATGACTCCTCATCACGAATAAACAAAGTGATTCTTCCCGAGTACGTAGCAGTAGCAGTTTTATGCTTGTTTTATCTTCTGACGGGGCACTGGTGCATGTCACTGTTGTGTGTTCCATACCTTTACTACAATTATAGGCTGTAAGTCCTCTTTTGTTCTTAATTTGCTTCAACATCAATTTTGGCCATTTAAGTTTCTTCTATCTAGGAGGGAGGAGTTTACCTGTGGACAGGTGGTTAGGGGGGCTTGTGTACTGGATTTGAATCTTTTTGGTTATTAGATAAAAACGGTGCAATGTTTAGCAATATGGATAAATGGCATACTTTTTTTGTCTTATTGCTACTCAATCCATTCTTTTGCATGCTGATAATTGTTCACTTGTTTGGAAAAAGAATTATTAAGTTTAGTGTAAAAGTTACTGCTAGCGGAATAGGATCAGAAGACTGTGAGGATACATTTAACTTCAGAATGCACAATAATTTTCTGGTTTGGAACCAATATAATGCATGTTTGATTCTGCAAATTATAGATTTCTTGGTATAGTTCTGAGGGGTATATGTTCCCAGTTTGCTTCCCGTCTGCCTTAAATGGGTTGCACTCTAAGTATAAATGGCCTTTTCATTTCCTCATTGATATCTATTAATTTAGAAGGCCTTTGATGCTCGAGAAGCCTTTACTCCCTGTCTGCCTTAAACGGGTTGCACTCTAATTATAAATGGCCTTGTCATGTCCTCAGTTATGTCTATTAATTTAGAAGGGCTTTGATGCTTGAGAAGCCTGTAGGCTTGCTTGATCCAAAGACTTCCAAGTACAGGCTTGCTGTCACACTGTCAAATTTGAAGTTCAAATTATGTTTTTTCACGACACTTTCTGTATCTTAGGTCAGTTCTTGGTTCTTGTTTATGCCTGAGCTTATTATTTCTTAAGCATGTTCGTTCAATGTTCAGGATGTACCTAAAATTCTGGAAGAATTGAGGTCGCCTTGTTTTATCTTAAAGGATGAATGAAATGCAGCACATGAGATGATGGCCTCCTGTTAAATGGCCCAAATTATCCTAGTGGATGTTGTTTGAGCATTGAGATACTTGAAATTTGCTAAGCTTTTTTCTTTACTTTCATCCAGTTGGAACTTCATATAGTTGGTTTTCTGATTACTCTATTTTGATGAACAGCTATACACGAAAACAGCATCTTGTAGATGTTACTGAGATATTCAACCAGCTTCATTGGGAAAAGAAGCTGAGACTTTTCAAGCTCTTCTATCTTATTATTCTCCTCTTTCTGTCCATATTCTGGTATGCCAATGATTTCAGAGCTGCTATATTTAGTAAAAGTTTCTTCATTCTTGAATCTCTCATGTCTTAGTTTTTTCGCACTTCTACTTTTGTAGGATGATTTTGACTGCTTTGGAAGATCATGACTACGAGTAATTGGAAGGAGTTACTTGGTACGGTACAGTGCTGCCTTGTTTTAGTGTTTAGCAGGGATCAAGGGATCTGTTGTATCCAGAATTCTAAGAAGATTGGATTTCTTTGATTTAGTGGATTATAGATTAAGGTGTTTGACACGTTTCTCACGCATTGGCTAATGACAAGCACCTTCTCAGCACTTTGTCAGGATTCATATTTATATTTGTGCTCCTTTTATTATCATCACGGGATGAGTGAAATGCACAACGACTTTTAAAAGGGTTACTTGTTTGACGAGTTCCAGCTATAATGAGTCCATATCTAGCAATGCATAGAGGGCAATTGGTGCAAGCCTTTTCAGTCGACATTGGAAGCTTTTAGACCGAGCTAACATTTTTGTACAGTCAACTCTTAAACGAGTGTTTGATTTGTCAAGTTTGTTGTTTGCATTTGACGTTCTAAGTTATGCTCATGCAATTATGATGATGAATTTAGCCTGCTGGCATGTTCCAAATGCCATATTTGTTGACCAGTAGCCGTGGAATAGTGTGATAGCAACTCCGAGACGTGTAATCAATGGCATGTAAACTATAATGTCCAGGCATTAGACTTGATTGATAGGAGCAAAGCTGATGCCAGCCAGATGAATCACGAGTTGGCATTGTATCGCGCGTAAATCCTGCTGTGTGTATCTCAAGACCATTCTATTGATTACAAAGGTATAGAAATCTCACTTTTCATTTTTGGGTAACCAATGTATAGAAATCTATTTTCTGAAGAAAAAAAGTAAAAGAAAGATGTATAAAGAGGGAGGTCAAACAAAAACTTTTGATAAAAGAAAAGTGAAACATCTGCAAAGAAAGAAGAATATAAGAATGACAATATTTGTTAAGGAGTGAGACACGCAGGTAATAAATTAAAGACCGCTGTCACAAATATTTGAGAAAATGTAAAATAGAGATTAGAATATTAAAAATGCAATGAGATAAATAAATTGAGCATTTTTTTTAAATTGAAGGAATTTTCATTATCTATAGTTCTATTTACAACTTTACAATCAGGTTTTTATCATGGAATTCCAAATCGGTCTTTCAACAATGGTAAATTATAAAAACCAGCTTGCTTTCGTAATATTGGAGAGTTTGTGGGTAATGTCTTTGGCTATCACAAGGCCTGAAATCTCATTAATGATGAATTCAGCAAGTTGACAAGGGCTTGTTTGCTCCTGCTCATTGATCTTTTTGTTCCTCTCCTTCCATATATTTTAAACTGTGAGGGTAAATACTGTTTGAAAAAGCAAGCTATTCGTCTTTCGTGAGCGGGATATGCCGATGATGTATTGGAGTGTATTAGTCCGATCGTATATGTTGATATACTGTGCAAGTTTACGGATAAGTTGGCTTCATACCGTTGTGGAGTAGCTGCAATTGAAAAATAAATGGTTTATGTCTTCTGCTAGTGCCTTGCATAAATCACAAATGGGTTAAAAGTCCCGTGCCATCGATCTTTAGTGCTTAACTGTTTTTGATTGCTAACCAAGTACATATGGGACTGATGAATTGTTGCCAGAGAAGATAATACCAGGGAATCACTGGGGAATCTCTTTGGAGAAGTTTTTAGCATGACTTGTTATTGAAAAAACCTTTGGGGTGGAGTTTCCACGCAATTGTATCCGTATTGCTTCTGGTTTGGAGAATAGGGAAAAACTGACAGAGTGTATGAAAACCTCTAAAATGGCCAGTCCATTGCTCTTCGGAAATGAGCGATGAGACTTTGGCATTGTGAGGGATGCGATGTCTGAGATGCGTTAGATCATTCCTGCATATTAATGGACTGAAGTCAGTCCAATTATCATACCATAACCATGTGGATGTGCCATTGCCCAATTGATAATGAATATATGGATAAATAATATCCCTTATTTTGAGCATGTGATGAAAGACCCAAAAACTAACCCTTGATGATAGGTAGTTGCTAGAAACTTTGAGAAAAGAGATATGTTTCGTGAAGCCACTTAATCCAAATGGTGTTTTCATCTATTAGCGACCTCTAAATTTTTTTGCATAAAAGAAACTTTTGCACGGTAGTTGTAAAGAGTATGCCTAGGCCTCCTTGCTGCTTGGTAGTTGTCACCTGTCCCCACTTCTCTTTGGCTTTCTTTGCATTATCCGTATAACCTGACCAGAGGAAGGAATTAATAATTCTGTCTAGCTCTTTGATCACCTTCTTGGGCATAATTAAGTGATTAGTCTAATGCATCTGTAAGCTATCGAGAACGGAAATAATAAGTGTGACCTTAACAGCCATCGAAAGAAACCGATTCTACCAAGTTAAGATTTTAGATTTATATCATTCCAAGAGCGGAATACAATCATAATAACGGAGTTTTGCATGAGAGAGGGGAACTCCTAAGTATTTAAAGGGGGTGTGTTTAACTCCGTTCCCAAAAAGCTAGCAAGCTCAAGAGAATTATGCACATCCGAGGAGCAATAAAAGCTGCTTTTTTGGAGATTTATTCTCAGACCATACCAATTTAAGAATCAGGTTTGGATTTCTTTAAGAATATTGATGGAGAACCTGTCAGCTCCAGATAGAAGCATTAGATCATCGACAAACATCAGATGAGTGAGTTTAAGAGCACAACAGTTATGATTATAGCAGAAGTGACCATTGTGTGAATTCAACTTACCAATTATTCGAGACAACCCCTCTATGACTAAAACAAAAAGGGAAGGTGAGAGGGGATCTCCTTGCCTAATCCCCTCACATTGCAGCTTCCATTGACAATGATGCTTACTGATTAGGTTTGCAGGCATAACATGATCCATTTTGTAAATTGAATAGGAAATTGCAAAGCATCAAGGTAAGCTTGGGTAAATGTCCATCTAATTGTGTCAAAGGCCTTGTAAAAATCGATTTTCCTAGTGCAACTCTTCAATTTTTTCTAGATTGATACCCCTTAAAATGTTCTTGCATAAGCAATATATTGTCTTCGATGGAACGTCCCTCAATGAAAGCACCTTAAGTAGGAGCGACATGTTCAAGCAAGACTTTTTCAATAGTTTAGCTAAAAGCTTGGCAATGACCTTGTAAATGGTATTGCAATATGAAATAGGTCGGTAATCTGATAAGGATCCAGGAGTTAACTTCTTTGGTACAAGGCATACGAAGGTGTGATTGATTTCGCGCTATATCTTACCTGAGCGCAAAGTTTCCAAGATAGCTTATGTCAAAATTTGTCTAGTGATAGTCCAAGTTTGTGGAAAGAAATGAGTCGTAAATCCATCAGGGCTAAGGGATTTTGATGGTGCAATGAGAAAAGAACTTCTTTATCTCTGTGTCTGAGAAAGGGGCGAGTAGGAAGTCTTTCATATGCTGGCTAATGGGGTTTTCAAAAAAGCATCTCAAATCTGGTGGATGATTGATCTGATGTGGAGTACCCATCAATTGAAGAAAGTACTCACAAGTGATAGTTAGAAGGGATTGTTGATTAGAGTATTGGATTCTGTTAAGACATATGTTATGATATCTTGTAAATTAATTTTGAGCATTATTTGTATTTGGACATAATTGGATATATTTGGAAGTTTACCTTAGCTAGGACTCTTGAAGATAAAATTACATGAATGATAAACTATATCATGAAGATAGAATTTATTATTTGGGATAAAATCACCATATCTAAATATAGTGAGCAGATTTTTGGTGATTTTTGTAGCTATCTTTGGAAACCTATTTTGGTGATAATGATTATCTAAGGTAGTCGAATTTGTGGAGATTATGATTGACGATTTGCAGCTGTGATTTTTTGGCCAAAAAAAACATGCAGTAAGGTTGTACGCAGTTGCGTTTCTTTGTTTTTGTGTGAGCAATTACATGTTTTATTAAACTATTCTTGGTAGTTGTGTTTTTGCACATGTGGGTGAATAATTGGATTGCTACTCTATATCTTTGTGAAGGAACAACGTGTAGATTTTTGGTTGTGTGTGAAGTGATAAAGCAAACACACGTAAGAGGGGGGTGAATTGTGTGCGACTTAAAAAATTTTGCAAGTTACTTTCAGTTTAAAAAGAAATGACAGGAGCCTGTCTATAATTAAAACAGTAGGAACCTGTTGTGCGATAGGATCCTATTTAAACTGAAGGAGTCTGTTAAGTAATAAAAAGCTTGTTAAATGACAAAAGCCTACTAAACGAAAAGTTCTGTTAAAAACAAGTTAAAATAGAAGACGTCAGTAAAACTAAAAAGAACCTCTTGTAAGTTGAAAACAGAAGGAGCCTGTTATAAAGTAAAGGAGTCTCTTTCTGAAATAAACACACACACACACACACACACACCATATAATGCAAAAATTTAAAAATGAAGAGAAGAGAGAAGGACGCATCGATTTATATTGATTCGACTTACAACCCAAGCCTATGTCCAGTCCCCAAGTATCTAACTTGAGTGTTTCACTATAAAAACTAAGTAATAATTTGACGAGCCTCTTTAAGCTCATGAGTACATATTTTTTAATTTTCTCCAACTTTCTATGCTCTTAGTGTATAACAAGCTTTTAAAAGCTTACAGAAAAATAAAATGTAAAATCAAAAATAAGTTATCAGATAACAATTTCTCTCTTGATAGAGTGATTTCACTTTTTAAGGCATAATAAGAATAGTATGACTCTCAAGAATATAGAGGCTGCTCGAATGTTTCGAAAGTTTGTGTATGCTCATTTCTTCACAAGTGCTATTGCTCTTCTTTAAATAGTCAATTTCTTCAACTAGTTGTTGCTTCACTTGCATCTTTAGTTAACTGGATGGATTTAAATCTGAATAACTTCAATGTCATCTTTGCCAAAAATCTTCCAGTAATCATGAGGCTAATATACGACCTTCATAATGAGTAGGGTTCTTTAAGATAAACCATTTTGAATAAGGTAAGTTCATAATGAAAGTTCCTGCAAGAAAGGAAGTAATTTTCCTATGATTTTATTTCTTTAAAAAAAATACTGTTATCTATACAAGGAAATAAATCCAATTTAAATTTTGAAATATTATATAGTTATCATCAAAATCGTTAAATTAAACCTTAAGCTAACATTCTCTACCTTTTTGATGATGACAAGTAATAATAGATATATTTTTCAAAATTTAAAAAGATAATAGATGATTTCAAAAGATAACTATGAATTATATATATTCAGACATTTAGAAGAAACGAACCTATCGTTTATATATTACAGATTTTCACAAGTTCAACAGTAGAATCAATCACATATATAATCGAGGCAGCATTGAGAAATATATCATCATATATGCAAAAAATGCAAAAATGCAAAAAATATGTTCACATAAACTCTCCCCGTTTGCCATTATCAAAAGTAATAGAGCATAAGGACGAATTGAAATAAAATAGAATGAAATAAGAAAAAAAATCAATTGACATAGTAAGGATTTTTCCTAAGGAGAATTTGCAAATCCAGGACTTGGTTTTAGAGGCTGTTAATTTGTTTGCGTATTTTATCCTGATTAGAACGAATGTTCCTTAGTTGTTGCAAGAACAGTTCATTCATGCTTTGGAGTGGAAAAGGGGTTGACTTTGGTAGGGTTGGACTTAAGATACTTGCAACTCTTTTTGACTTGTTTTCAACCCACACGTTGTCCTTCATCTTATAACTAAATTGGTAAGGAATGAAAGAATGAAACTTTGCTGGCTCATACCAATTAAGGTTATCAAACGACACTCCAAAATAAGCAAAAATCTTAGTCAACAACATTTCATAAGGTAGAACACCAGTTGTGTTCTTATGACTTTTCTTATCTACCATAAACTTTAGGATCATTACCGGGAGATTCATCTTATTGTCCTTCAACAAATTGTAAATCACATACGTGTCTAAGAGACTACACCTCTCTATCGAACTACTACTTGGAAAAATGGAGGTAGCCGAAATGGATGCAAGGCATCTTAGTAAAAGGTCTAAGTGTCTGCGCCAAGGTTTCCCTTCATGGGCATTTTCAGTATTCGTACAAATGAAGTTCACTACTTCTCCCAGATCAATTTCAGCAATGTCTCACTTATGACAAGGAAGGTGTGTCCCACCTTTAGGAATTACACTCAAAATGTTTCCTAAGATTTCCTTTATGACTAGAATTTTTCAATCGCGTACCCAAGAGATGATTGCCAACTTCCCATCAATTTCTTCCTTTCTCATATATGTGTAAAAGCATTTGATCAGTTCATCACACAGTTTCATCCAATCTTAAGAAATTCTTCCAACCAATAGCAATAAAATAAGGGGTGATGGGAATACCTATATTATTGAAGGATGGAGAGGCAAGATGTGTCCAACTACAACTTTTATCTTCTTGTAGCGCATCTTGTATCTTGCTTCAATCTCTATTGTCTAGAATAATTTCACTGGTACTAAAACCTCTCCCTTATGAAGAATGGTTAGTTTCTTCAATTTTGTTCTTTTGGCCTTACGGATTTCTTCGAATAAAGCCTCTTCGAGGAATAACTCATTCCTTGTAATGACATCATCAATATTTTCTTCGGCCAAAGGCTCTTTACCTTTTTTATTTCTTCCATTTTTCTTTTCTTTGATTCTTCTTTTTCTTTTTCATTTGCGTTAGTAGTTTCTTTTTATGGAGCTTGTTTTGTAACATTTCCTCTGGTTTGTGGTCTTCTTTCCAATCAAGAAGGTTCTTCATCTGAACCATCATCTTTTATTGCCTAGTGCACTTCAAACACTTTCTTCTCTATGGTACCAGGTTTAGGATTTATGGAAGTTTTTGAAGTAGGAATGGGTAGGGAGATAATAGGTATATGGAATCTCACCTTTTTCAGTAACTCACCCTTACTAAAAGTCTCTTCTGCTTCTTCACTTTCTTTTTTCTTTTCTTTTCCTTTTTCTTCTTTGTCTTCTTCTAAGTTAGAAGCATATTTTTCGATTGTTTCTTCTTTGTCATATAAAGAGGAATCAGGATAATTTAGCGACAATATAGCAACAATCTTCCTTTTCCTATCTTCTGGGGTCTCCTGACTGGGTGTTTCTGAAGTTTGGAGCTTTGAGGAGACAGAGACAAGTTCGGTAGTAGTGTCTAGAGGACCTACTATGGGAGACAAAGACGAGGAATTAGAAGCAAATGTTTGTTCATGACAAGATGTTTCGCCATAGCTAAAAGTTGAGATTAAAAATTTCTTCTGTCCTTTTGATTTTGTTCTTGCCATTATAGATGAGCTTGGTGAAATTTGAGAGAGAAAATAAGAGGTAATAAGAATGCAGAGGGTTAGGATGCAGAGAGAATAACAGAGAAGACAAGAGAAGTTTGATTAGAGTATACTAAGTGATTCTTGAACGTTGACCTCGTGAGAGGATCAGTAGACGTATAGGTGAAAAGAGGAAGTGTAATCAGTTGCGTATCTTCTGACAGACCCGTATGTAGATTTGTTAGGTGGCGCATGCGTTTTTGTAAAAGCTCCAAGTTGAAGAAAGGATCGAATATGAATTGATTAAATCATTCACTCCATAGTCTGATAGATAACTAATTAATCAGACGAGAATAAAGATATAGTCCCATTGTACATGTCAATATTGACAACAAGGAAATTGATAATAAGAAGAAAATCCGTCGACTTTTGAAATCGTGAGGGTTCAAGTCCCTCTATCCTCAAAACCAAAGAAAGGCCTTTTTGACTCTCTAATTATTTATTATATTCTTTTTATTGTAATTATATCCTCTCTTTTCATTAGCTGTTCAAAATTCGTTATCTTTCTCTTACACGAAATGACGCTATAAATGACTCCCTATTTTTAGGACATGTGTCACTTAAAATGTCAACCCGAGAAAAGTCTTCTAAAAAGAATAGGAGCCTTCTAATATAAAAGAAACTTACTAACCTAAGAGGAGGCTTCTAAACTGAGAGAGGCCTTTTAGACTCTAAGGAGCCTAATAAATTAAGAGAGAGTTTCTAAAGAATTAGAATAGAAGGAGCTTGCTAAATGAAATACAAAGACAAGTAGTAATATCAAAGATTTTGCATATACCAAGCTCTTTTCTTAATACGCAAAATCTATCTCCTAAAAGTAGCTTGGTGAAAATGTTAGCTACTTGATTCTATGTATTAACATACAAAAGATCAATGGTTCCTTCTAAAACATGATCTCTAAGAAAATGATGTTTGATTTCTATATGCTTAGTCCTAGAATAATGCACATGATTTTTAGAAAGATTTATAGCACTAATATTATCACATAATATAGGAATATGAGAAATTTTCAGAGAAAAATCTTGTAGTTAATGCTTCATCCATAAGATTTGAGCACTATAACTGGTAGCTTCTATATATTCCGCTTTAGTCGTTAAAAGCACTGTGCAATTTTGCTTCTTGCAGGACCAAAATACTAGTCATTCTCCAAGAAATTGACAGTCACCACTTGTGCTTTTTCGATCGACTTTATCATCTGCATCACAATATCCCACTATGTCAAATGAATTAGTTTTTGGATATGATAGTTCAAAATTCATAGTTCCGTGGAGATATCAAAAGATTCTTTTGACTGTTTAAAGGTGACTTTCTTTTGGATTTGATTGAAAGTGTGTGCAAAGACACACACTAAGCATAATGTCTAGTCTTGAGCTTGTAAGATATAGTAATGATCCAATCATTCCTTTATACTTTGTCTCATCTGTAGCTTTACCTTCTTCGTTTTTATCAAGTTTAGTTCCAGTGTTCATGATCTCAAAATAATATTTCTTAATGTATTTGTCTTGGATAATGAAGATTCCTTTTTTTGTTTATCTGATTTGTAATATGAGAAAGAATGATAATTCTCCCATCATGCTCATTTCAAACTCCCCTACATTAATGCTAAGAATTCTTCAGAGAATGATGGATTAGGAGCACCAAATATTATGTCATCGACATATATTTGCATTGTGAGTAAATCATTTTCCTTTTTTAATAAAGAAGAATTTATCGACCTTTCTTCTTTCAAAATTATTTTTAAGCAAAAAGTTACTTAACCTCTTATACCATGCTTGAGGAGCCAGCTTTAAACTATACAGAGCTTTGGTTAACTTCATCACGTAATCCAGATGGTTTTCATCTTCAAAACCTGAGGGTTACTTTCTTAACAAATACTTATTCGTTAATGTAACCATTTAAGAATGTACTTTTAACATCCATTTTGAACAACTTGAAGTTTCTATAGCTTGCAAAGACAAGTAAAATTCTAATCAATTCTAATACAGCAACAGGTGTATAAGTTTCAGCAAAATCAATACTTTCCTGTTAATTGTAACCTTGAGCTACAAGTCTAGCTTTGTTTTTTACCACCTTACCATTTTCATCAAGTTTGTTTCTAAATACCCACCGAGTCCCAATGACTGACTTATTTTGAAGACTAGGTATTAGATTCCAGACTTTGTTTTTGTCAAATTGATTCAATTTGTGTTTTATGGCTGAAACTCATTTTTCGTCAGTAAAGGCCTCTTCTAAGATCTTTGGTTCTATTTGTGAGATAAGAGGAATATAGTTGTTTAAGATTTCAAGAAATGGCAGATCTATTCGCTCTATCAATAACCGAGCTAGATCTGGTGTATCATAAGGGATTTGCCTTTTTTATTGATTCCTAAGGACTGGATCAAAAACAATTCTTAAACGAGGTATTCAACTGCAGGGATGAATTGAAAAAGAAATCTTTATTGGTTCTACCTCCTATTTTTGATGAAGAGAATGAATCATTATATAACCCAATTGAGACATTGTAGAATAGGCTAAACTTTTCTTAATACCTTTTTGAGAAATAACTAAAGTAGCTTATAATAGTACTATTCTTATACCTTTTAAAGCTATTAAATTCATTATGTAAGGTATAACTACAAAAAGAGGAAGAAATTTTTAACTTAGAAAAGAACTGAAAAGAGAAGGCCTCAATTCTATGGATGATCTTGTTCTTAGACTTTCAGAAGGATGTCCCAGAATATATTGATGTGTATCAACACCTCTCCATTCTCTCAGTGTTTTTCATTTCATAGGCTACTACTGGGAAGTGCTTGAGGAAGGAGCCTTCCTTGTCCTAGCTTCATAACGACCTTATTGATTTTGTAATTCTAAAGGTATTAGAGGTGTAGTTTGATTCTCTAATGTATTTTTAGGTACCAATATATGCTCTTCATCATCTGAGTCAGTTGTTGTTGTCGAAGGTAGTGTTTCATCAAATACCAAATGTATTAATTCTTCTCTCTTCTTTGTTCTTTTATTATATACTCTGAATACTTTACTAGTGGTACTGTAGCCCAAGAAATAGCTTCTTCTGATCTCGCATCGAACTTTCTAAGGTTGTCTTTTCCATTGTTTAGAACAAAACACTTGTAGTGAAATGCTCGAGAGTAAGCAACATTTGGTTTTCTTCTTTTCCATAGCTTATAGGGGGTCTTTTTCAGAATAGGTCTTATAAGATATCTGCTAAGTATATAAAATGCAGTGGATATTGCTTCTGCTTATTATCTATGAGGTAGTCCACTTTCACACAGCATGGTCCTGGTCATATTAACCAAAGTTCTATTCTTTTTCTTTACAACTCCATTTTACTGAGGTGTCCATAGACAAGAGAAGTTGTGAGTAATAACATTGCTATCATAGAATTCTTCAAACTTTATGTTATAAAATTCTCATCCATGATTGCTCCAAATTGAAGTGATGTTGTACATTTTTCTATCTGAATTTTTCTACAAAACTTTTCAAACACTTCAGAAGCATCATCCTTATTTGATAAGAAATAATGTTAGATTCCCATATCAATTGGAGAGGGGAATGAAGTAGACCTTATAACGCTATGAAAACCTCTCCCTCATAGACACGTTTTCCCAAAGGGTGGGAAGAGCAAAACTGTGAGAGCTTGGATGGGCCAAGGTCCAAAGCGGACAATATTTGTGAGCCGGTGGTCCGGGCTGTTACAAATGGTATTAGAGCCAATACCCGGGCCGATGTGCCAGCAAGGACGTTAGGCCTATAAGGGGGGTGGATCCAAGCCTGTGTGCCAGCAAGGACGCTGGACCTTCAAGGGGGGTGGATCCAAGCCTGTAGACCAGCGAGGACGTTGGGCCTCCAAGGGAGGTGGAATGTTAGACTCCCATATCGATTAGAGAGGGGAACGAAGTAGGCCTTATAAGGCTATGGAAACCTCTCCCCTATCCCAAGGGTGGGAAGAGCAAAACCGTGAGGGCTTGGCTGGGCCAAGGCCCAAAGTAGACAATATCTGTGAGTGGGTAGTTCGAGCTGTTACAAATAAACCCATGTAAATCTGGAGTAGGCATTTACTAAAATAAAATCGTAATGTTTACCATTAAAACTTTGAGTCCTAGTGGGACCGAATAAATCTATGTGCACAAGTTCAAGTAGTTTGCTAGTACGTAGACACAATATTTTTAGGAGGAAAGCTACTTCTGACTTATTTACCTTTTAAACAAGCCTCACAAACTTGATTGCTTTCAAACTTTAAGGTTGGTAGTCCTCTTACTAATTTGTTTTTGGACAATTTTGATAGAATTCTCATGTTGACATGTCCAAATCTTCTGTGCCAGATAAATAAATCCTTTTCTAGAGAAACAAAACACTTAACACTTTATGAGGACATATCTTCTAGTTGAGCACAATATATATTCTGATTTCTAGGACCAACAAACACAATATTATCATTATGAATATCAACAATTTCACAATAAGATGCATAGAAAACAACTTTGTAACCCTTATCACATAGCTGACTCACACTCAACAGGTTATTTTTCAAACCATCAACAACAAGGATGTTATCAACAAAGGTAGAGTTAGAATCACTAATTTTACCAATTCCAGTGACCTTTGCTTTATTGTTTCTACAAAGACAACATTACCTTTGTCCTTTCTTTCAATGTAGTTGAAGTGTCATATTTCACCTATCATGTGTCTCGAACAACCACTATCAACTATCCATTGATTATCTCTTGTCTCCATTTTGAAACATATTTGTAGAAAGCATTATCTCATTTTAGGTACCCAATTTTTTTTGGGACATTTTTAGTTAGTACTTTGACCTTTCGGTCTTCAAACATACATCTAAGATAATTTCTTTTTACGAAAATACAAGAATGACTAATGTGATCATGTTTACCATAGTAATATCACAGAACATATGAATTATGATTTTTGTCACTTAGCAAGTTCTTGCTGTTTTGGCTATAGCTGCTGCTGGATCTAACAAGGAAGTTTTTGTATGGCCTAATATCATTATTTTCATTGCCTCCTATTCTAGACTTACTAAAAATGCATTTACCAACCAAACAATGCATTAAGATTCTTCCTTCTATCAATAAAATTTTCCAGATCTTTTTATAGAGATAAGATCTTTACAACAATTTTCTCCTTTTCATGTTCTAAAGTGACAACTTTTCTTTTAATACCTTATCATAATTATTTTTTAGCAGCGTATTTTCCAATTTAGCTACTATTTCTTCCAGAACTTCATTTCCAGAAACCTTTTGCTTATAGTAAACCTCAAGAGACATATTCCTAGTTGCCAAATTCTCATTCACAGATTGTAATGATTTAATCTTACTCTTCAGAGATGCATCATTGCTCTTAGACTTCTCAACTTCCTTGAAATACTTCACTGTTAACCTTTTGTACTGATCATACAATTCATGATATGCATTTTTCAATTCATCAACTTCAATATCAGAGTTAGAATAATATACCTCAACGTCTCCTGATTCATCCATGAAGCAAACATTGTTGGCTTCTTCTGGCCCTTCTTCTTCAAAGTTTTCAAAATCTACATATGATTAGGCTACAGTTATTGCGTGCTTTTTGGATTTTCTGTTCTCTGAATTGTCCTTTTGAAGAAGAGGACATTCTAGTCTTGTGTATCTGGAGTTCTTGCAGTGATAACATATGATTTGATTGTTTTGTGTATTACTATTGTTGCTGCTTCCTTTTGATAGGAACCTATTATTTCCAGCTTTCTTATTTGCTTATCTTTTCTTCATCAGCTTTTTTTTATAGAAGCGGACACATTTTTTAACCTTAAAGTTGAACTCGTTATCTCCATCTATTTGCAACTCAGTGTCACTTTCATCACTGTTTGATTCGTTATTTGTTTTTAGTTCCATTCATTTTCTGTAGGAGGATCCTTCATCTCGCCTAAGCTCAGTTTTATGGATTATCAGATTTTCTCGTAGCTAGTCGAGTGAAGTAGTGTCTAGATCCTTTACCGTTTCTAGAGCTATCAACTTAGGTCTCCATTCCTTTGGTAGTGACCTCAGAATCTTTTTTATGAGCTCGTCATTAGGATATATCTTTTCTAAGTTTTTTAAGGCCATAATGATGTTGTTGAAGCGTCCGAAGAATTCGTCTATGGTCTCTTCCTGTTTTATGCCAATAGTTTCGTATTAATGCATTAAAAGACTTATTCTATGCTGCTTTACCTCATTTATTCCTTCAAATGTGATTTGTAGTTTGTCCCACATTTCCTTTGCTGTAAAACAGTAGGATATTTTCTCATATTCTTTTAGAGATAATGCATAGATCAGATGATGTTTTGCTTTAGCATTTAGTTGTACATTTCTTCTATTAGCATTAATCTATACTTCTATATTATCAAAAATGGGAATTGTAGCTCCAACTCTAATTGCTTGCTATACTTCAATATCTACATATTGAAGATATATGGTCATTCTCTCTTTCCAGTATGAGTAGTTGTTTCCATTGAAGTAAGGAGACTTTGAGACATATTTCTTTAAAAACTTCTCAAGGTGTTTGCCATGATCTATCACATGTTGTAAAACACAAAAATGTGAAACCTTATTCTGATATCAAATGATAAAACAAACACACGCAAGAAAGGAGGTGAATTGTGTGTGACTTCAAAAAATTTGCAAGCGACTTTAAGTTCAAAAAGAAATGACAAGAGCATGTCTATAATTAAAATAGTAAGAGTCTGTTGTGAAGTAGGATCCTATTTAAACAGAAGGAGCCTGTTAAGTGATAAAAATCTTGTTAAACGATAGGAGCCTACTAAACGAAAAGTTATGTTAAAAAATAATTTAAAACAGAAGACGCCAGTAAAATTAAAAGGTATGTCTTACAAGTTAAAAATAGAAGGAGCCTGTTATAAAGTGAAGAAGCCTCTTGTTGAAATAAACACACACATAATATAATGTAGAATTTTAAAAGTGAAGAGAAGAGAGAAAAGGATGCAATCGATTTATACTGGTTTAGCTTACAATCCAAACTTACGTCCAGTCTCCAAGTATCTAACTTGAGTTTTTCACTATAAAAACCAAGTAGTAATTTGGCGAGTCCCTTGAAGCTCATGAATTCATATTTTTCAAAGTTCTCCAACCTTCTATGCTCGAAATGTATAACAAGATTCTAAAAGCTTACAGAAAAATAAAATATAAAATCAAAAGTAAGTTCTCGAATAACAATTTCTCTCTTGATAAAGTGATTTCACTTCCTAAGGTACAATAAGAATAATATGACTCTCAAGAATATAGATGTTGCTTGAATGTTTCGAAATTCTGTGTATGTTAGTTTCTTCACAAGTGTTGTTGCTTTTCTTTAAATATTCAATTTTTTCAACTAGTCGTTGCTTCACTCGTATCTTTAGTCAACTAGATGGATTTAAATCTGAATAACTTAGATGTCATCTTTGCCAAAAATCTTCCAATAGTTAAGGGCTAATATACGACCTTCATAATTA
Organism: Erythroxylum longipes; assembly: GCA_027563885.1. Taxonomy (NCBI): domain Eukaryota; kingdom Viridiplantae; phylum Streptophyta; class Magnoliopsida; order Malpighiales; family Erythroxylaceae; genus Erythroxylum; species Erythroxylum longipes. The sequence continues at coordinate 34,354,501 of JAOQMS010000179.1, read as the reverse complement.
GTAGGATCCTTTCGGATAAACCATTTCTAATAAGGTAACTTCATAACGAAGGTTCTTGTAAGAAAGAAAGTAAATTTCCTATGATTTTATTTCCTTTAAAAAAATATCGTTATCTGTACAAGGAAATAAATCCAATTTGAATTTTAAAATTACATGATCTATCCATCATTATTGTGTAGCTGCATTTTCTACCTATTGCATGATTTTTTCTGGACTACCTTGGTGTGGTTTTTGGGTGAAAAACATCCAGCAGTTGTCATGGGTGTTGCAGCTCTATTTGTTTAATGTTTCGGTGATGAATTGTTTGTTGTCTTGCTAGGTTTTTATGATTGTTGTGTGTGGGATATTTAAGTGACATTATTGAAGATTCACAGTAGATTTCTTGGTGAATAACTTCTCGTTCTTTTGTTGAAGAAGTTGAATTTTTAGGGAAGTTGTTTTTCTTATCTCAAGTGTCTTTGTTTATGTCCATTATCGTTTCAATCACTTGAGTTGTTTAATTATTATCTTTATTGTTAAATGTTGTTGAGAAAATCCTCTGTCGAGGTTAGCACGAGGCAGTCGTGTTATTGGGTGTTAATTATTTTCACAGGTTATGAGGACAAGGAATAGTGTGAAGGGTTAGGTGGGTTGGCACTGTAATGCCTTGAGTAAAGCTATTATTGTTCTTTGGTGAAAGTGATTAAGGTGGGTAAAGGCCCACAGACGTAGGCAAGGTGTGTCGGACTGCGTTACCAAATCTTGAGTGTTGATTTGTTTATTTCGTATTTAATTTTTTTGTTTCTTATTTGTCAGAAAATTTATAGTTATTGTGGTTGATGCATAATTTTTGCGAAACTACATCCTTTCAGATTTTCAATTGGTATCAGAGCGGGTCACCAAATCAGAACTTGGTACATCAAGTTGGTGCAGATCTGTGTTTCACAATTATGGTTATAACAGAAACAACATCAATCATTAGGCCTCCGTTACTAGATGGTTTGAACTACCCTGCTTGGAAATTAAGAATTAAAGTATTCATTAAAGCACAAGGCACTATGGCATGGACTTTGGTGTTGAATGGTTGGACACATCTAATGACGATTGATGAAAAGAATGAAACGATACCTAAATATCCATTTAAATGGACAAGAGCTAAAGAAGAGGGAGCGCTTGGCACTTCTCATGCATTGAATGCAATATTCAGTGTTGTCGATGAAGGATGCTTTAGTATGCGTTAGACACTTTGCAAACTATACATGAGGGATCGAAATCTATAATAGCATCGAAATTCAAATGTTGGTTGTAAGATTTGAAGAGTTGAAGATGGATGAGAGTGAAACTATTGGAGACTTCCATGAAAGACTACGTGACATAGCAAACCAAGAGCATCAACTTGGGAAGAAGTATTCGAAGTTGAAACTTGTTAAGAAGACATTGAGATTATTGCCTCCGAGATTCATACCAAAAATTGCAGCTATAAAAGAAACTCATGATATGAATGAATTCTCTTTAGATAAGGTAATTGAGATTCTTATTAACTTTGAGATGAAATTGTTGAGAGATAAACGTGAAAAGAACAAAGGATTGGCATTGAAATCCGAGATTGGTAAAATCTTGAATGAATTAGGAGATGAATCCGGTGAGAATAAGGATATGGAGTTATTGACAAGAAATTTCAACAAGTGGTTAAAGAAGTTGAAGAAAGATAGACTTGAGTGTACATATAACAATGGGAGCTCATTGAATAATAACTTCAAACAACAAGCTAAAACTCAAAAGGGTGAAAAAAGTGAAGAAAATTCAATGTTATAAATGTCAAGGCTTCGGACATGTGCAAGCGGGATGTGCTAACACTTTGAAGAAGAGAAAAGGGAAGTCCTATACAAGCATTTAGAGTGAGAATGAATCCCGAAGTGAGTATGGTAGTGAAGAAGAATTTATGAGTAATGCTACGTTGGTTGCTTTATATAGCAAAAGTCTAATTGCTTGCTTAAGAGTAACTAAGAAGGAAGAAGCTAATGCTGAAACCGTGGGTAAATCAGTTCAAAATTTCTGAAAAAATGTTGATGAATCAGTCTAAAGTTTAATTTCAGATTATGACAGTGATACACAAGACAAAAGTGAGGATATTTACAAAACCTATGAGTTAATGTATGCAAAGTGGGTGCAAACATGTAAGAAAAATGAAAAGCTAAAGAAGGAAAACTCTACCATAAAGAACATTATTCAAGACATTGAGAAGAAGTTGTTATCTAAAATAGATGAGCTTGATGAAACAAAATTGAAAATGGTCAGTACGGAAAAAGGAATAAGAATGTTAAATGGAGATACTGAAAAATTAGAACAATTGTTGGAAATTGGTAAGATTAAAGGAGACATGCAAGGTGTTAGCTACAAAGGTGAGTGTTCTAAGGTGAATGATAAGAAAATCAATGGTGCAACCAGATCTGTCCAAGGAGAAATCTCAAGAAAGAACTGAAAGTTTATACCTACGTGTAACTTTTGTGAGGAAATTGGGCATATAAGGCCCAATTGTTACAAGCTTCTATAAATGATATTTCAAAAGGGTAAAAGCCGAAAATTTAGACATTCTCTATTAAATTTCCAGCAACAGCCCATGTTACTCAAACACACTTGGTTTAGAAAGGGTCAATTATAAGCTATTGTAGCTCTTAAATCCATGAGGGCTACTTCACATAATGGTTGGTATTTTGATAGTGGGTGCTCACGTCACATGAGAGAGGAAAGGAACTACTTGATCGATTATTAAAGTTGTGTGGATGGGCATGTTACTTTCAATGATGGAAAGAAAGCTTCAGTCATTGGAAGAGGAACCTATGCGTGGATGGATTGCTACATCTCAAGAATGTGCCTTATGATGATGGGTTAAAAACCAATTTGGTGAGTATAAGCTAACTTTGTGATGATGGATTATTGGTTAAATTCATTAGCGATGAATGCAGGTATTAACCGAACAAGGAGAATGTTTGGTGAGTGGCAGAAGATCGACAGACAATTGTTATATGTTGTAGGTCACTATACCTCGTGCAAATCAACCTCATCTGATGACAGAGACAATGTGATAAGGAATAAGGCTTGGTTTGAATTTCTTCAAAGGGAACATGGACTATGTGTTTTACATTTTTGAAGTATATTGATGTTGTTTCTTTAAAAAAAAAGGAGGTTTGAAGGAGTTAACATCCAGGTTTTTTGAGTTTTTTATTTATGAGTTTTCTAAGGTTTAGTTGATTGGAGTGTGTTTGGCTTTTTCTTAATTGTTAAATAGTATATTTGATGTGAAAATGAGGCTCTGCTTGATGATTAAGAGTTTTGCCTTTGGATTTTGATTTACGGAGTTATGTCAAGAAAATGTTAATATTTGGTTAGAGACTTGTAGGGAGATTTGAGTTTTCTATGATTTAGGTTTTTCAAGTTTTTTCTTAGTTTCTCTCTATATCGTGGGTTGTATGAGTTTTGAAAATATGCTTTCATATGGTTTATTTGAGGGGGAGATTGATTAAGTTTGATTTTTTTTCGTTGAATGCATTTTGGGGCTTCTTAATTTAATCAGTCGTATGCGGATGACTTTGATGTAAGTGATAATATGTTGGCTATGTTTAGACTGGTGGTAAATTGTCATCTAAGCCTTCTGCTGCTGTACTACAAGCTTATAATTCTTCTGCTGCATATTGCTGATTCTTATGGCTCTTTATTTGTTGAGATTGATCATATTGAATGCATTTTTTATTTTGCCATTGTTTTTTCCCATGGGGGAGATATCGGATTGTTTCATATGATATTTCTGCTTTGTTAGTGACTATTCAATTCAGGAGGATATTTTAAGGTATTTCCACGACTAATAGTCTTGATTTTTAGCTTTTTTTGTCCCAAGGGGAAGAATAGATGATTATTGGTTGTGGCTGTTTTGTTTACTTAGAGAAATTGGAAGATTTGTTTGAATCATTTTGGTTGTTTTTGTTAACTTTGGTATTATTGTTTATTTGGATATTTGTAAATTGCTTATATGAACTTGACGAACTTGTAGTTATGTGAACTTGATGTCATTTGAAAGTTATTTGGAACTCTATGTTCGATTAAGGAGGAGTGTCCAATTATCTTTTAAGGAGAAGTTCCTATATGTGACAAATAATGTCAAAAAGGTAGAAATTGTTAAGATATATGTTATGATATCTTGTAAATTAATTTTGAGCATTATTTGTATTTGGACATAGTTGGATATATTTAGAAGTTTAACTTGGTTGAGACTCTTGAAGATAAAATTACATGAACGATAAACTACATCATGAAGATATGATTTATTATTTGGGACAAATCTAAATAAAGATAGTGTGCAAATTTTTTGTGATTTTATAGCTATCTTTGGGAGGCCTATTTTGGTGATAATAATTATCTAAGATAGCTGAATTTGTGGAGATTATGATTGATGATTTTCGGTTGCATTTTTGTTGGGTTTTGTGTGATTTTTTGGACTGAGGTCATGTGGTTTTTTTGGCAAAAAACCACATGCAGTAAGGCTGTGTGCAGTTGCGTTTCTTTGTTTTTGTCTGAGTAATTACATGCTCTATTGACAGTTGCGTTTTTGCATATGAGTGAATAATTGGATTGCTACTCCATGTCTCTGTGAAGGAACAATGTGCAGATTTTTTGTTGTATGTGCAGTTGCATTTTTGTGGGATTTCAGTGTTAAAACAATTATCAATTGATGAACATATAGCAGCTGCATTTTCTTTATTTTTGTGAACATTACACGATCTACCCATCATTATTGGGCAGCTGCTTTTTATGTCTATGGCGTGATTTTTTTGGGCTGTCTTGGTGTGGTTTTTGGTTGAAAAACGTCCAGCTATTATCATGGGTGTCGCAGCTCTATTGGTTTAATGGTTTGGTGATGAAACGTTTGTTATTTTGTTGAGTTTTTATGGTTGTTGTGCGTGGGATATTTTAGTAACATTATTAAAGGATCACAACAAATTTCTTGGTGGACAACTTCCCATTCTTTTGTTGAAGAAGCTGAATTTTTATGGAAGTTGTTTTTCTTATCTCAAGTGTCTTTGTTTATGTCTGTTATCTTTTCAATAATTTGAGTTGTTTAGTTCTTATCCTTATTGTCAAACATTGTTCAGAAAATTTTCTGTTGAGGTTAGCACGAGGCAGTCATGTTATTGGATGTGAATTACTTTCACAAGTTGTGAGGACGAAGGATAGTGTCAAAGATTAGGTGAGTCGATTCTGTAATGCCTCAAGTAAAACTATTGTTGTTCTTTGGTAAAAGTGATTAAATTGGGTGAGGGCCCCACAGACGTAGGTAAGATGTGCCAAATTGTGTTACCAAATCTCGAGTGTTGATTTATTTATTTCGTATTTAATTTTTTGTTTCGTACTTGTAGCCTTCATCCTGTATTTGCCAACAAGTCATGACTAGGTCCAGAAAACCTTCTTGCTTAGTGAAGCCATTAAAAAACTTGAAGGGTGTTCTGATTAATTTCGGGTGGGACAAGTTATGAATCATGATGCTAGAATGACTGGAAAGGAGATTATCACCAAAATATGCATATGATTAAGGGAAAACAGATAATAGCTAGGATTAACCAAGGCCCTGTCCAGCTTTCGTCTAATTAAATAAAATCCCTATTTTTTTGTTGGTCTAGGTAAGAAGTCTACCATTAAAACATAGGTCAGTCAGCTGAACTTGTTGGAGAAAAGATTCCAGCTCTTTACCTGTAACTGGTTGTGGGCCTCGCCCGCCCTCAGTTTCTACAGTGGTCTTGTTGCAGTTGAAATCACCAGCCACTAACCAAGGGTTTGCAATGTTACTTTCCAGTTGTTGCAGAGAGTTCCATAACAAAGCTCGTTGAAATTGAAAGTTGGAAGCAAATATATATAGAAGGAACAAATTTAGTATTTGTGTTATTGAGTAAACACAATAGATGCAGATGTTGAGAACTTTCAAGTACCTGGACAGAAACACGTTTCATGTTACAGTAGCAAAGAATTCTGCCATTATAGTGAGAAGATAAGTTGGTAATGAGGGACCAGTTAGCTCCCAAAAGCTTAGAGATGTGAGAAAGGCATCAAGCTCTGATTTTGGTTTCTAATAAACCGACTATACAATTCTTTTCATCCATAACGATATCTTTAACCATAGCCTGTTTGTGATGGTCATTAAGCCCTCGTACATTCCAGATAAGCATCGCCATGGAGGGGTATCCCCTCTAGGATTTTTGTTACTCTTCTTGTGAGTTGATCTTCTTCTGGATCCGGTATTTGGATCCGAAGTTTGGAGAGTGGAGCTGCCTTGATTAGTTTGACTAACAAGCTAGTCCTTTAGCATCAAAGTATCTTCTTAGCTGGAGATGCAGAATTACGATTTACACCATGCTTTTCTAATGAAGAGGGAGATTGGTTCAGCATTTCTGTAGCGTTAGCAGATCCTAAATTGAATGTCGCCCGAGTAGTCGAAGAACTATCAGACTGATCTGAAATATTAAGGGCATCAATGTCTAGTTCAGCTGTTCATGTAGGTTGAGATTTGGAAATGTGTCCATCCTGATTATCATGGGTTACAAACTGCTCCTGTTGCTGGAAGGTATGGGAGTCCTCGGCTAGAGTAACAGGAAAGAGATTTATGTGTCTCAGAATGCTCCAGTCATATGCTTCTCTTGATATCCAAAAGGTTGAAATACCAAAATCAACTCTTGAATTTTATGAATTGTTAAATGTGGTTCCTTTTATTTAACAAAATTTAATAAAGCACTTAATGCTTCTCCTTTTAGTACGATTTCATCTGAAGTAGTAACAGTATTATTAGATCACATGACAATTTGCTAAGTCACATCCGTACTGACCACCGTACTCGTAATTTGGCAAGTTAAACTCAATTAAATTCATAAACAGTAAAATTATCATATAAATTAACTAATCCTTAAAAGTTTTTCTTGTTAACTTTAATTTGCTAATTAGATGATAAATTTACAGTCTTAATAATTTTTTGGATCTAACTTCTCAGATTACATGTTTTGTAACAAATTATGTTCAAATACTGCACCTGTGAACACGAGTTATAGCTTCTGACCAGTTATTAGAATACCATATCGTACCGGTTAAAAAATGGTATCGAAATATTAATTTCGGTATCCAGTTTAAATACTGGTCGGTACCGGCCGGTACCGACGGTATTATAAATACCGGTCAAATACCGGCCAATACCGGAAATTTTGAAAAATATAGAGACTAAATTGCAAAATTTTCAAATTTTAATTAAAAAATTCAAAAAAAATCAAAATTTTTTTAAAAAAATTCCCTCTCCCCATCCATCTCCCGCCTCTCACTCCACAGTCCACCCCCTCTCTTTTTTCAAATGTTTTTTAATTTATTAGTTAAACTTTTATTGTA